>JAZHRO010000026.1:34612500-35346250 GCA_037157565.1 Thalassia testudinum
TCCAGACGACGCGGGCAACGTCTGGAGGGAGTTCCAGAAGTCTGAGAGGTATGAAATTTCTCTTCTCCCTCCTTTTTGCGGATACGGTCATGCAGGCCGATCCGCCGAAGTGCTGAGACGTGTCGTGATGAGGAGGCTTTCGTCGCGCGTGTAGGTTTCGTTTCGGGAAGGCGCGAGGACACGCCCTCCCACGCAAATCAGACGTCTGGGCACAGCACCAGACGGCGGAGAGCATCTCCAGACGTCCAGAGAGGTGGTCGGACGTCTGAAACTGGGTCCAGACAATTCAGCAGGATCCCTGGACGTCTAAGGAGCAGCACAGAGCGAGGTATGACCTGGACCACTTTTAAGACATCTGGAAGGTGTTCCAAACGTCTGATTTGGGTCAGAGTTGTTGTTTTTGACCCGTTTAGGGTCCGTTCGAGGTCTGATTTCCGCGTTTAAAATTTCGTTCTTCTCAGAATTAGTTCCTCTACTTGTTTAAAATACTTGTATCATGTTCTAAGCGGTTCCTTGTGATTGATCCTTGTGTTAGGACCTCATTCTATTGCGGCTTTAGGGGTTGCGAAGGCACGTGGACCAGCCGATCATGCCCCCATCACTCCCGGTTTTGCGAGTAGAGTGGCTCCCTTTAGTTACTTACAAACATTAATGCATCTCTGAAATGAATGATAGATCCTAGGGTATGACATGAATCCTAGGACCTGAAAACTAGATTGAATGATAGATCCTAGGGTATGGCATGAATCTTAGGACCTGAAAACTAGATTGAATGATAGATCCTAGGGTATGGCATGAATCCTAAGACCTGAAAACTAGATTGAATGATAGATCTTAGGGTGTGGCATGAATCCTAGGAACAGAAACACTGAAACGAATGTCTTGAATACCTGAATTGCAGTCTTGGACAGAATAATGATAATTGCCTGTAATTGGATAACAGCTACCTGTGAAATGTAGAATACTACTACTAGTAACTGCTACATGTATTTCCTGTTGTTTGGAAATTAAATTTGAGCTACTTGTATATAAATTGATATTAAATGTTGGAAACACGGGCTAAATGTGAATGAAACTAAAATGATAAAACCTAGTATGGCTTGGCCTGAGAATATGAGCATGAACCCTACGGGGAATTAGGAGTAGAACTCCTAGAAAATAAATAGAATGGAACTGGGAAAATGGATAGAGAAGTGAGCTGGCCCTTGAGTACGGAGTACCAAGGAGAGCGACTGTCCCCCTGTTTAGTACAGAGCGGAGCTAGCCACCCCAGGGACCCGAGGTTAGGTCTAGCCACTTTGTACTGACTTTTGGCCCTCGCGTACACAGTACCGAGGAAAGCTACTAGTGTAGGGAGAGAGCTAGCCACCCCACGGGCCCCGGGGTTCAACTAGCCGTCCTACACTGACTTGTTAGGCCCACTAGGCAAACCAGGGTAGTCAGGCGAGGGTGCGCAAACTGTGGAGGGGCAAGACCCCTGTTTGGTTACTGTGGAGGGGTTGGACCCCTGTTACTGAGAGGGTTCTGCCCTATACTGGTTCTGTGATGTGCTTTGGGCTCACCCGTTAATGGAAACGACTGACCGCGTGCCAGTGCGAGGTAGCTACCCGTGCGTTTATCGCGCGTGCCGTAGTCACTGTTACGTCTGTTAGTGACCTTGGGGTGGTTGACTGCGGAGGGGCAAGATCCTAGGATATGACATGAATCCTAGGACCTGAAAACTAGATTGAATGATAGATCCTAGGGTATGGCATGAATCTTAGGACCTGAAAACTAGAAGGACCTGAAAACTAGATTGAATGATAGATCCTAGGGTATGGCATGAATCCTAGGACCTGAAAACTAGATTGAATGATAGATCCTAGGGTGTGACATGAATCCTAGGAACAGAAACACTGAAACGAATATCTTGAATACCTGAATTGCAGTCTTGGACAGAATAATGATAATTGCCTGTAATTAGATAACAACTGCCTGTGAAATGTAGAATACTGCTGCTAATAACTGCTACATGTATTTCCTGTTGTTTGGAAATTAAATTTGAGCTGCTTGCATATAAATTGATATTAAATGTTGGAAACATGGGCTAAATGTGAATGAAACTGAAATGATGAAACCTAGTATGGCTTGGCCTGAGAAATATGAGTATGAACCCTACGAGGAATTAGGAGTAGAACTCCTAGAAAATAAATAGAATGGAACTGGGAAAATGGATGGGGAAGTGAGCTGACCCTTGAGTACGGAGTACAAAGGAGAGCGACTGTCCCCCTGTTTAGTACAGAGCGGAGCTAGCCGCCCCAGGGACCCAAGGTTAGGTCTGGCCACTTTGTATCGACTTTTGGCCCTCGCGTACACAGTACCGGGGAAAGCTACTAGTGTAGGGAGAGCTAGCCACCCCATGGGCCCCGGGGTTCAGCTAGTCGTCCTACACCGACTTGTTAGGCCCACTGGGCAAATCATGGTAGTCAAGCGAGGGTGCGTAGACTGTGGAGGGGCAAGACCCCTGTTTGGTTACTGTGGAGGGGCTGGACCCTGTTACTGAGAGGGTTCTGCCCTATACTGGTTCCGTGATGTGCTTTGGGCGCACCCATTAATAGAAACGACTGACCGCGTGCCAGTGCGAGGTAGCTACCCGTGCGTTTATCGCGCATGCCGTAGTCACCGTTACGTCTGTTAGTGACCTTGGGGTGGTTGACTGAGGGTAAGACCACCACGGGGACTCTCCCGGCCAGGAGAGCACCACGTGCTACTTCTACTTGTCGGAAAAGACTGCAATCAAGATCATTCCCACGAGGAACATTCGAGATCAAGAGAAAGATCTGAGAAATAATTCAAGAAAGAGTAAATAGAGAAATAAAGAAAGAAATTAAAAACAACAGCTAGTTGTCCACCTTTACTGTTTTCTTAGCTAGCTGGTTGCCACTCTACTCAGCATTTTACTGACATGTCACATTTGTCACCTTTTTTAGGACCAGGTGTTGAGCAGCCAGAGCCTGCGGCTGCAGAGGGTGCTGGGCCTAGTAGAGCCCAGTAGTTGTACTTTTGTTGTACCGTTTTTCTGTAGTAGTGAGTATTTCTGTTTCACCTTGTACTCTTTATTGTAAACATCATACTTCTGTGCCTGTTTTTAAATTCTCTACTGTTGTGGTGGTATGTACTGTAGTAGTTATTTTCTTTACTGCTGTATTTTTGTTACTATTAGTTACTTGCATGGTGAATAGGGTTTATTTTACTGCTTTTTGGTTACCTTTTTGTTGGACGACTGGGTCTTGGAAGCAGTCGAGTCGATCCGATTCTCGTGTCCTGTAGGTATTCGGGAACCGAGTCGTAACAATTGTTAAGTGCATTTTTTTGCATTTTAAGCCCATTTAGGTCCATAATGGCCCCAGCTCATGCCCACGCCCATGCCAAGGTGCACACATGCCTGCAGGCGTGTGCATGCATGTACCAATATCAATCCCATGTACCTGTATGTATTTGTGTATTCTCATTTCAACGTACAAAGCCCAAGGACAAGAAACCTTTTATGCAGCTAGTGGCATTCTATGTTACACAACGTGGGGGAAAATTAGGTTCAAATATGTTCGAAAATGCTGATCTTGAGCCTCTATTTGAGCCCTCATTTAATGTTTATTTTCAAAATAAAATATACCATTTGATAGCCCTTACATAGGGTTACATGATTATGTAGTTAATTTAGGATAATAACTTATTTAATTATATTTAAAAATTACTTAAAGTTAGTGATTTATACAAGTTAAATTAGAACTTAATTACTTAATTAATGAATAAATTAATAAATCGATGGCTCAATTGACCTATACATTATTTAATTTACATAATAAAGTATTTATTACATATTTTTAATTTATTTTTAGTAGTTTACTTTAATTTATGTACATTTATATGCATGTTTTTGATAGGTAGATATATAATATACAATATACATATTACTATACAATATAAATACATATTAAATAGGTTGAAAATACTTAAAACTAATATATACAAGTATACAACATAACTTACTTAAGTAATAACTTAATTTAATAATTTATTTTATTTTAACTTAATAACTTAATACATACAATAAAAACATAAATAAATAAATATGCATGTATAATACAGTATATAATATTTACTTAAACATGTATATACAGATATAAGTATGATTGTACAAGTTTACATATTTGTTTATAATTATGTAGATAAATGTACATGTAATGTATTATAATTAATAGATAATTATATAATAAAGATATTTATATAATAACTCAACATAAATATTTATTTTAATATATATAATACATATATAAGTTATTTATGTACATTATATACATATGTTACTATTTACATAGAACTTATTATTTTATTGATATTTACAAGTATAAACATTATAAACAAAGTTTTTTTTGGGTATTTTCGAGTTTTTATGCCATATTTATATTTGACGGAGGTAAGAGGAGAGAGAGAAGGTGAGAAGACAGAAGAAGGAATGCTTTTTGTATTTTTCATAATATTTCTTTTATTAAGTTTTAGAGTAGATTGAGTTGTCTACTAATATATTCTATTAGCTAGAGTGTTCAGAATATTTTGAAACTTTGCAAACTCCTAAAGAAATATTGAATCCTACTCAAGACACTTTTATTTTATTTTTTAATGATTTTTTTTAGAAGTTTTCATTTATTTTCAATCTCACACAAATGAGGCTTGAGATGAAGTTTTCAACAAGAACCTAAGACCTTAAATTCAGTTCAAATAGTTAGACAAGCAATTTATGCATTCAAGAACATTCAGTATCTCACATAAAACATTTTGGAACAACTGAATGTGATTTTCATATTGAATTTCATTAATTTAACAAAATGGATAGTTAGGCACATGAATGTTGTTGACATGAGATTTAAAACATCATTTACAAGCAATTCATATCAGATTTTCTTCAACAAAATATACATAAATGCTTGTTTCATGTTGTTCCAACAATACAATGCATGATTAGTTCATTTCAACCCTTGAATCAACTCAGAATAGCCCACCACCACTGCTACTGCTAACCAGTAGCTCAACTACTCAGCTGCAAGATCAGCCAAACAGGGTTTGATCTGCTGCTATTGCTGCTTACAATTTTAGCAGCTAAAGCTATTGCTATCTACTACAATTGTTGAGTCAATTAGTAGCTAATGTTGTTGTCACTACATGGCACAGATCAGAGCAAAGAGGTCAGGTATGATACTCCTTTAAATCCCATCAGATGTAAATCCCACTGAAAAACCACTTGAAACTTTTGTTTAAACTCTTCATTCAAATCAATGTTGGACTGATGTAGGTCAGATCAGTCCTTTTCATTTGTTCTTTTTTGAGTTTAGATCTGAGAAACCATGATTCTTGTGAAACTATGAAAGTCTGGAAATTTGAGTTTTTAAGATTAAACACCTCCAAATGACAATGAAACCATTGAAAGATTCATCTCAATCATTGCAAACAATCACAAAGATGTCTGAAAATCCTTTCAAAATCGGATCAAGTCTTGAGAATACATTCAAAAACCTAACTCAATCTTCCAAATTTCCTGATTTTCCTTGGCTCTAGCTTTCAATCAAGAACCAAAATTCAGAATCTGGAATGGAAATTGAGCATTTTAAAACTCAAAGGACACATATCAAATCAAATGATTGTCCAATCACAATA
The DNA here is from genome assembly GCA_037157565.1 of Thalassia testudinum. Taxonomy (NCBI): domain Eukaryota; kingdom Viridiplantae; phylum Streptophyta; class Magnoliopsida; order Alismatales; family Hydrocharitaceae; genus Thalassia; species Thalassia testudinum. The sequence goes on from JAZHRO010000026.1 coordinate 34,618,192, forward strand.
TATCTCGTTCAACTCAAATTCACTCATTGTAATCAATCAAATCCAAATTGAATGCAATTACCTTGCAAATCACTTGATCGGCCATTAAAACTCAAATCTGATGAAATCATCAAATTAGGTCAATTTGAAACCAAGTGATAAGTCCACTTTTGTGGACCATTATTTGGCCTAAGTACTCTCTAATTAGTTATTCTTATTTGTTAATTAATTAGGACTTATATTTCAATTCATCTTAGTCTACATATAATTTTATACATCAATTTTACACTTAATAACATATGATATGGTAACATAATTGATTTGATGAATGCAGGCTAGGTGGAAGAGTTCAAACATCCATTTTTGCATTTATAAGACGTCCGAGGACAAGGTCGGACATCTAGGAATTGCCATCACAAACTCCTGCTTCTACATTTTTTAAGATGTTTGGAGTGATAATAAGACGTTTGACGAAGAACCGCCCGTGCTTATCTGTTGTTCCAACCACTCACGATCTTCGCGATTGGTTGGAGACGCTTGCGGCCGAAGGAAACCAAGGATGTTTTTGTGTTTAAAAAGGAAGGTCGCATCCACCCAGATCTGCCCTCTCCCACTGGCAGGGACTTCTTCCTCCTCCACCGTGCATCCCATGGGCACTATGGAATCCCATGGTCGTAATACGAGTCTCTATGTTACGACCTGGTTCTCGAATCCCTACAGGACCCAAGACCGGCTTGACTCGACTAATCCCAAGACCCAGTCGTCCAACAAGAAAGTAACCAAAAAGCAGGAAAGGAAACCACATTCACTATGCTAAGCAACTAACAGTAAAAAGATACAGCAGTAGAGAAGTAAAAACTGTTACGGTACATATCACCACCACAACAGTAAAAAAGTAACAAGGTACAGGAACATAAAGTACAAAACGTAAAAGTACAGAACAAAAGGTACAAGAGTCTAACTCACTACTACAAAAGGAGTACAACAAAAGAAGCTACTGTTGCTGGGCTCTACTGGGCCCACCACCCTCCGCAGCCGTAGACTCGGGCTACTCAACACCTGGACCTGAAAGGGGTTATGAGTACACAAAGTCAGCGAACGTTGAGTAGAGTGGCAATCAACTAACTAAAGCAATAAAGTTAACAGGTAAACTAGCTATTCCAATTTCTTTAATTTATAATTTATTCCTTTTTACCCATTGGTTTAAATGTTTCCAAATCTCTTTCTTGATCTCGAATGTTCCTCGTGGGAACGATCTTGATTGCAGTCTTTTCCGAAGAGTAAAAGGCACACGTGGTGCTCTCCTGGTCGGGAGAGTCCCCCGTGGTGATCCTACACCCAATCAACCACCTCAAGGTCACGGACAGACGTAACGATGACTACAGCACGCGCGATAAACGCACTGGTAGCTACCTCGCACTGGCATGCGGTCAGTCGTTTTCGTTAATGGGTGCGCCTAAGTACAACACGGAACAGTATAAGGCTTAGCCCTCTCAATAACAGGGGTCTAGCTCCTAAGAACCAAACAGGGGTCTCGCCCCTCCACAATCCGCGCACCCTCGCCTGATTACCTTGGTTTGCCCAGTGGGCTTAACAAGTCGCTGTAGGGCGGCTAGCTGAACCTTAGGTCCCGTGGGGTGGCTAGCTCTCTCCCTACACTAGTAGCTCTCCCTGATACAATGTACACGAGGGCCAAGAAGTCGGTGTAGAGTGGCCAATCCTAACCCCGGGTCCCAACCCAAGGGCGGCTAACTCTGCTCTACACTAAATAGGGGACAGTCACTCTCCTTAGTACTCCTACTCAAGGGCCAGCACACTTCCCTATTCACATTTCCAGATCCATTTCGTTTATTTCCAGGAACTCTACTCCTATTTCCCCGTAGGGTTCATGCTCATATTCTTCATGCATTCCATACTAGGTTTTATCATTTCTATTTCCATTCCCAAGTTATACACAGGCAACTTGTATTTCTATCGTTCCCATTTCCATACTCAGGTTATACACAGGCAGCTCGTATTTCTACCATTCACATTTTCATTCTCAAATTATACACATGCAGCTCGTATTATGTCATTTAACGTATACAACAGGAAATTCACATGCAACAGTTAACTAGCACAAGTATTTCATATTTCATAGGCAGCTTTTGTTCATTTACAGGCAGTTGTTAACATTTCTATCTACTCATTCAAGACTGCAATTCAATCATCCAACATAGACATTTCAAGTAATTCTCATCATAGGATTCATGCCATATCCTAGGTTCTAATCATTCATTCCACACATGCATTCAGGTTTATAATTAAATTTAGGGAAGCCACTCTACCAGTCAACCCAAGAGTATTAGGGGCTTGAACGGTAGGCTCACGTGCCTTAGCAAGCCCCGAACCCACAACGGAATGAAGTCCTATAGTAAGGAACAATAACAATGAGACATTCAGAACAGTATAGAAAGCCTTCTATCAAGTAGAGGAACACGCAAGGAAAACACCGATATCTCGTTTGTGTAAAACGGACCTCAAACGGACCTTAAATGGGTCAAAACAGGGTCATAGACTCAAATCAGACATTTGGAACAACTTCCAGACGTTTTAAAAGTGTCCAGTAATGTACCTCAAGATTTGCGTCAACTTCAGACGTCCAGAAACTCTTTTGGACCGTCTGGACCCAACTCCAGACGTCTGACCACCTCTCCGGACGTCTGGAACTGCTTCCAGTCGTCTGGTAAGCTCTCCAGACGTCTGAAATGTGTGGGAGGGCATGTCCCGCGCCTTCCCGAAGTAAATCCTGCACGCATCCACCAAATCTTCTCAAAATAGGCATGCAAAAGGGTACCTGTGGAGAGACTTGCATGGTCGTATCCGCAAAGGGGACGTACCTTCACAAAGCCCTCTTCTCAGACGTCTGGAGCCGCCTCTAGACGTCCACCTAGCCATTTGGACGTCACTCCAAATGTCTGATTTTGGGAAAAACCCAGAACTAGAACCTACTCCCGCTCGCTCACGCTGCCCGTGACCATGCCTCGCTTCCTCGCCTGCAGCTCCAGCTGTAGCAGTGTCGGGGAGGACTCCCCCGACGCACTCCTCTTCACGCATGCACCGCTCCGGCCATGCGCTCTCTGGTGAGCTCCCACATGAGCTTGAGAGCACAACTCCTTCTCCTCTCCTCACTCTACTCCTCGTCGTTGCCGCTCTCACGCTCACTCGCTCGCGCTAGGGTAAAGAGGAAGGGAAGAAGCGGCTGGAGTGGGGTGAACGAGAGAGGAGGAAGGGGGGTTTTATAAGAGTGAGGGTTAGGGTTCGCTTGAGGGGGAAAAGAGAGAGAAGAAGGAGGAAAAAGAGAGAGTACTGTCTGCACGCAGCCCGTGCGCAGATGCGAGCTTGTACTCAAAATTTTTGATTTTCAGACATCTGGGAAGGTGTCCAGACATCTTACCAGACATCTGACCGACAGTCCAGACGTCTTAAAAGGCTCAAACAGCATGGGTCTTAACACCCCACCTCCGCCGACCTTTCCTTACCGTGGTGTGTGTGGTGACAGACACACACCATCTCCACCATCATCGCCTACCCCTCAGTCGCAGACTATCTTCTTCCTCACCACAGCCATCCCTCACCATCAAACCCACCATCACCACAACCATCACCTAACCTCTTCCACATCCCATCCACACATATCTGCAGCCACAAATGCTTGTTCTTCTTCTTCCTTGTCTGCAACTTCACAAAAGAACCCACGCTGACCATGCCACCCGCATCCTCCTCACTGTTGCGCACACAGTGCGTGCTCCTCCAGCCAGCCAGCGCACACACACTACATGCATGCACACGACCTCCACACCATTGTGCGGTTGCGCGCGACGCCCGTGGGTGTTTCCCCCTCGCGTAGTGTTCATCATCTTCCCGAACAAAACCCATCAACGCAGCCGCCCCCTTCCACGCAGCCACCACTCCCAATGACGAAACTTCATTCCGTCAACACCAACAACCTCGCCTCACCCTCACGAGGCCGTCCACACCTCCAACAGCCCTTCCCGTAGTCCACGCGTGTGCACACACAACCCGCCGCTGGCGAGCTTCTCCTCCACCATCCAGCCAACTCCGGTCACCTCCTTCAACGCCATGACCGCCATCGCGAAGCCCACGCACCGGTCGACCTTCCCCCAGAGCCTCGTCGGCCGTCGTTCTTCTCCCTGTGCACAAAGAGGAGAGAGGTAAAAACCTCTGTTTTCCACCCAATTAAAATTTACGAATCTTGCCATTGCCACTTTACTATTACTTTATTCAATGAATTAATATATTGAAGGGGAATTGCATGAATATCCCTATATTTTTTATTAATTACTTATGGTTGAATTCTCCTCATGAATGATATTAAATATGGGATATTCGATATAGTGAACAGGATCTGTCTTGCAGGAAATTAATATTTATGGGGTTACCTGTATCAATATCACTATTTTACCTAGTATTATATTGTGGTGATTTTGCATGTGCACACTTACAGTATTGATTAATTGTTTAGATTGAGTACTTATGTTGAAAATAAGTTACATCAGTTAGTAAGCGCACCCATTGATATTCCCAAATAAACGAGGCACCACTCACAAATTTAATAGGCTAATTCCTCCCTGTGAAGATGACCTAACTAGTTTTGTGGTTAGATTTTGAATAATTAAATGTTTTGAAAAGTAATTTTCTACCACGCACAAACATAATGACACATCATTTTATGTTAAAATTTTTATCAAAAATGAAGATCACTCTTTCACCAAGGGAGGGTCATTTGTGATCAGGTGGAATGAGTGAAGTGACCCCCATGTGAAGTTTGGCGCTGAAATCAGATCTGAATGCTCAAGAGCATCAGATATGATTTGATGATGGATGGGTGAATGGCGATTGAAGTGCAAGCAAAACATGTAGAAGTGAGAATGAAGTAAGGATGGAAATCAGTGAATGCAATGCATGGGTGAATTCATCTCCTCTAATATGAATTGATCAGAGGAGCAGGATTGGCGAAAATCCACCTAATCTAATCTACTCCTAAATCCAACAATCAATCAATCAGTTCACTAACTAATTCTACTCCTAGAAAGTAGTAGATCTAATCTATAAAGCATTTAAATCTATCTAAGAAAGCATGTAAAGTCCTAACTAATTGGAAGAATGAACTGCTTGGGCTGTAGCTGGTCACTGCAATGACGAAAGGTGAGAGGATCTCCAGCTTAGGAATGGGGTCCTTGGATCCATAGCTGGTGGCTGTGGCGACCAAGATGAGGAAGAAAGGCTACCCCTGTCACAGATAGCAGAAGAAGGTGGAAGAAGAACTAGAGATGTAGATGACGATCAACTCAAGGTGGAGGGAGTCGATGGAGGACCTAAGGCTCACTTAGGTATTGCTTATATAGGTGAGGGAGTGATTGTGGTCACCGGAGATTCAGATTAGGTGCAAATAAGGTTAACGATGGATATGGGTAAGAGGCGTGCATGAGAAGAAATATGAACACATCGCTCCGTAGGATCAAATTTGAGAGAGGTAGCAAAGCTCCGCGCAGATGCACGTGATCAATGATGCAAGATCCACCTTTGGATCGGTGATCTATAGATTGGATGGTCGTTGTTGATTGTGTTCTTCATGAAGAGCAGCTGAAGAAGAAAGACGCAAGTCTTTTGGTGCAATTGCACCAAAGACCTTATATTGAAATAATAGGAATTTTACACAAGAAACCCATAAGTGGTTAAAATCAGTGCAAAGAGGTCCTCAGAGTCTCTCAAAGAAGCCCTTGTGTGTTTTTAGGTGAATAGAATGTGAATAAGGACCTAAGTGTAAAGTCATTAATGCAAGGTTCTAATGATGTCCAAATGCAATGAGATTTTTATTGGAGCTTAATTGGACATATAAGAACATGATTTCACCCTTGATTTGTACTTTTGAGCTTAGAAATGTGTTTAATTTACATTTGGATCATTAATTTGTATTTATGAATAAAATATCTCATTAATTGACCTAATTATGCATTTTTAACACCAATTTGGTGGGTCATTTTCATTAATTCCCGCACTTAACCCATTTATTGTGTTAATAAGATAGTGTTTAACCTAGTTTATAGCTTAACTTGGGCATTTTAGCTATGATGAGCCACACCTCATCAGTAATCCCCTTAAGATATCAACAAAATGTTATCTAATAAAAGTTGAGGGGCATGTGGTGATATAACTTGAGTTTATGAACTCTTTACTAATTAATGTTTTGGGTGGAGGGACCTTAGTGAAAATTTTTTAACCCTTATATAAGGTGAGAGCAAATAAAAATAAAAACAAAATCTCATTTTAGTCTTCCTTCTCAAGCTTCCTTCTTCTCCAACGATGGAGAAGAGACCACCACCACCTCCACCTTACTCCATTGCCGGCTACCCTCCTCACCGACCATCACCACCACCGCCGTCCTTGATGTGGCCGCCGGAGTTGTTGTTGTTGCAGTGCACGTGGAAAAAAAAGGAGAAAGAGCTTCTTCAAGGTAGGGTTTTCACTTCTTATTTTCCTTCTTTTTGATTTCCTATGTGTAGGAAAGGTAGTAGGGAGGTTTTGGATGTTGAGAATTAGTTTGTGCATGATATCTTGGGTGATGAAAGTGGTGTATTCAACCAATGGTGGGTTATATTTGTGGTAAAGGGGTTTTTTCTAGTTAAGGGTTATCCTAAGGTTGTATAGGGGATTTAATGGCTTCATAATGTTCTGTGCATGTATGGTAGCTAGTGGTTTATGTTTCATGAGATTTGGATGAGTTAAGTGGGTGATTTAAGGCTTGGAATCATGATTTTGCAGTTCTGGAATCTACCAGTAGCCTTACGGATTATGCAGCAATCATAGGACTTAAATGACCTGAATTAAGTTAGAACTTGGCATAATTGTAGTGTAATACATGCATAAACGGCATACATTCCATATTTCCTGTTTTATTTTAGGCATGCATAAAATAATGTTATAATGTACTGATTAGTGCATTATTTAGATTATAGGCAATAAGAAGCTCATGAGATGGCCTAAAGCTAGATCTGAAGCAGGGAAAAAGCTAGAGCTGCAGTAGAGTTGGAGCAGAAGCCCAGGAATAAAGAGCAAGAAATAATGTAGGGAGAGGTATACTACTCTACTAAGTAGAATTTTAATGTAGACTTAAATTATGAAGAACATAGGACTTTTCCTAGCCTTAGGATAGCCCTAGAGACTTTCCTAAGCCCTAGCCACCCTTAGATTAGGTCACTTTAGCCTAAGATACCTCAAACCATCATTCCAGCCCATATCTGGACGTCCAAGTAGGTTGCTGGACGTCCAGAACCCTTAGACACAAATCGCAGGCCTAGAACCCAATTCTGCTGGAAAATTGGATGTCCAGACAAAGTGTCAGACGTCCAATTTCTACAAAATCCTAAGACATAACCCAAAATCCTCCCTGACTCAACATTGGATGTCCAAACTAGAGTTCTGGACGTCTGATTTTGAAGTATAGGTCGTCTAATTGTAAAATCAGACGTCTGGAGCTCTTCTCCAATCCCTATTTTTGAAATCAAGCTTGGATCTTGATTTCCTAAGCCCCTAAACCCAATTTTACACCCTAGGGAACCTAAATTAAGGTGCTCTAAGCCTATTACACCACCCCAAGACCCTCCTACAAACCTAATTAGGTTCTCACTAAACCCAATTGACTTGGATCAAGTCAACCACATTTCACCTAGTCAATTGGACTCATAGAGTCCCCAAGTCAAATTGGACTTGGTAAGAGTCCAATCGACTCAAGCTTGACCTAATTGTGTATCTTCTCTCCCCATTAGATAAATATTCACTCAATTAAACTTTTGATAAGTTTAATTGCACATCCACATTAGTATTAGGATTTATAACCCTAATTTTAGGGGCCTACCTAAACCTAACCACCTAGACCTATAGGACTCAGCCTAGACCACCTAACCACACCCACCTAGGCACGCACACACACACACACACAGCCACCACCCCTATAGTTCTCTAGAGGTTTCCAAAGGTGATGCCACCTTGAAGACTAAAAATAGTCTTCAAGGAGTCCACAACTTACCTCCTTAGAAAGTGGATCTAAGGAGACGCACTCTCTACCTCTCTAGCCACCACCTAAGCCCACTTCTAGAGAATTCTATAATTCTCTAGAGGGCCACTCCCATAGTCGAGATTTTTATGGCCAACCATCCTTAGAGATGCACACGATTACGCCATATGCTGCAAGCGATGCCAATCGATCGGTTCTATGATCGGGAGAGACATGATGCCTCTCCAACCTATCTTGGTTGTAGAAGTGTTCGATGTATGAGGCATCAATTTTAAGAGCCCTTCCCCAAATTCGCATGGCTTCGAGTACATACTCCTTACTGTTGATTATGTCTCGAAGTGGGTTGAAGCCATCCCGGTGAGACGGGCTGATCATAAGACCATCATTTCTTTCGTACGGGAATACATTTTTACGAGATTCGGTGCACCCCATGCCCTAATTAGTGATGGGGGAAGTCACTTCATCCAAGCCCATTTTAGGTCATTATTAAAGAAATATGGGGTACATCGCCGTATGCCACCCCGTATCATGCGCAGACCAATGGGCAAGCTAAGGAGTCTAACCATCCAATCAAGCTGATTCTCCAGAAGACGGTTAGACTAGATAGGAAGGATTGGTGTTGAAGATACGAGTTACTACGCCATCGTATTTGGTTTTGAAAAACCTATCATCGTAGTTTGAAAGCGAAGAACTCGTGTTCAATAAATAAAATTTGTACCGGAATAGAAATCCCAGGTTGAACTCAGGGAGGCTACGTCGATCTATATTCGCAATTATATTTTTTTAGAGTTTTTGTTGAAAAGAGAAGCGACATAATTACAATGAAGCAATATTAATAATTAGAATAAACGAGAGAGAGAGAGAAAACATGCACTTAATATTTCAAAATGTTTATACAATAAAACCAGAGAAGAATTACATTAGAAAGCGGGACATCTATTACGCTAGAAAGCAGAAAAATTCTACTATAGAAAGCTGAAAGGAGGAATGGGAGAGAAGTTATCCTCCTTGACGATCGCTTGGAGGATGAGCCGGACAAGATGTCACCTGGAAGACGGAGGACGGAGCGAGAAGGAGGTCAAGGCAGGAGGAATAAGAACGGGGCAGCACGTCGTTGTCGTCGCGGGATCTGCTTTCGAAATGAAGGCGAAAATTTGACTTTATCTCTCGAGGAGCATCCCGGGTGTGGGACAAGCTTCTTTGAGCTTTGAAGAGGGAGGGAAAAGAAGGAAGGGATGAGAATTTTGTATGAAGGGGGTCTCCTTTTATAGTTGCAAGGAGTGAGGGCAATTTGGTCTTTACAATTTCAAAATATTAAATAAGGGGCCTTTAGTGATAGAATTAAGCGTCACTAAAGCCCAGGTCGTGGGCGACGTGTGCCGCGCTTGCCGCCCGCTCACCTCCCGTGCTGCCCACATTCATCAAATCGCGGTCGTTCGATCGTGAGATTGAATGGCTAAGGATTGATAACCGCAGCGCCTCAACGCGCGCCTAGCACGTGCGATCCCTCGTTATGCGCGAGTGTGCGTTGGCACGTGATCTGGATTGAGCGCGTGTGGCCATTGGATCACCATCGGGCGGTCAATCGCACCCGCTCATCCGCGCCTCAGCTCCTGCTCCTTGAGGCTTGAACGCGTGCCTGATCGCAAGCGAGTGCTTTATCCACTACGCTACGCGCGTGGATGGGTAGGCGGGGTGACTTCTGAGTGCGCGATCAGGACCGTTGGATAGAGATCTAACGGTCGAGGCTGCTTCTTCAGTTAATGCTTCAGAGAATGAGAGCGTCGGTTGGGATCCCCTCTCAGCCGTTGGATCTTGATCCAACGGCGGAGATGCATGGGCGCTAGCAGCTTCAGAAGTTGAGGGTAGCCGAGATGGCGCCACGTGGCGTCATCTTGGCCGTCCATCTTCTGGATGATGTAGATGGTGCCATAGGTGTCTGATTGAGTCGATTTTTGCCCCGTTAGGCTGCGATTGTAGATTTGAATCCATCCATGCGGTTGGATTTGTCATATGAAGTGCGGATTCACACCATCTTGGCCCTTGATCTTCTAGGGTTCCTCGATCTCTATCTGATGCTACAGATGTTTGATTAGGGCGATCTTGGAGTCGTTGAACTCCAATCGTCGCCTTGATCAGATCTATACGGTTGGATCTTCAATCCGAGGCCCTGATAAAAAGTTGCCCAATCCCTGAACATAAAAGGAGACAATTAACCTCAATTTTATTAAAACTAATCTAAATGCAAGATGATGCATGCTATGCAATATTTATAGTATGTAATGCAATTCTATGCTTAAGAACATGCATAAATAGATATTTTATGTAATATAAACATGTTTATATCACACCCCTATGCCTATCTTTTGCTAGTCCCTAGCAAAAATATATGCTATTTATAAAAGAATTAGGTTGGATTATTTGGGCATAAGTTATTTTCAATCATTAAGAAAATATTTACTTAGGATCTGAACTTTTAAAGACCCAACAGCATCCGGGTATCTGCCAAAATGCAGATAGCCTCAAGCCCTTGCCTTATTCAAAGAAAAATTTCTTTTTCACTTTTTCTTCTTTTCTATTTTTTTTTTATTTTTGAGTTTAGGGTTTAAGAGTGGCTTTCTACAGCCATTCAACTCACCTAAGATTTAATGAGAACCCTAAGTTCTAAGCATCTTATTATGAACATAATAGACTTGTTAATCGGCAATTAGAACGGACTTTGGGTTTCTACGCCTCTAGGTGACCTTAAAAAGAGAGTTCTACTTAAAGGTATATCTTTACAACCGGTAGCTTTCTCCCTACTTTTATTTTTCTGGGGTCAACACAAGGGTGAATCCAGTGTATATCTCCCCGGTTTATTCTACTTCTCCACTTCTTCCTAAGTGTTTTGGGAATTTTAAGTGCATTTCTTGAGCTGGGTTTTGGACAATCGGTCAATGAGCTGTTACCACCGACAACTTGCCAGCCATAGTCGTGCGGCAAAGTGTGGCTTATTTCTTTTGTTTTGTTTTCTTTTCTCCTTTTCTTTTCTTTTCTTTTTGACTTTCTTTTTTTTTTTTAAATAGGTGGCTTCCCTGGTTTAAGATTTACCTAAAGGCAGTAAGAAGAGAATGGTCTAGTGATTAGGCTCTGGACAACCTACCTATAGGTTGTTACCTACAATAATTTGCCAGCCATATTACCCTAGAAGGTTCATTAGCTACCCAATTTCTGTTAGAACCGCATATTAACGAGTTAGTGACAAGATAGTGTGTAGATTCTTTAGACTTAAGATCCCCTCAAATCAGAGGGCGGGTTGATAAGTGGTGTACTTATCACCCAAACTTATTTACTCGAATTAAAATAGAATTCAGGTTGGCGAGGACTCGAAAAATAAATCCACATTTTAGTGGATACACAGGCTGATTAAGTCTGAAGACCTGAAGGGTCTTTGTGTTCAGATCCTAATGTAATATTTCCTAAGATTGAAAAGTCCTAATGTCCAAATATTCCTTCCTAATTCAATTTTTTTTAATGTTTAAATAAGAAGAGAAATATAATTTACAAGAATTTCACAAACCTGATAAAATGATTTAAAAATGAATCCACCCCCCCATGCCTGGCTAATGCAATGTCCACATTGAGAAAGAGACATGAAAGAAAGGGTAGAGTATTAAAGATGTCACCTGAATATGAAGCTCGTGTTAGCTTTGTGTCATATGTACAACTGCTGAGTTTAATGCCATCAGCTAGGCGAAGTACAACCAAAGAAGTCACAATATGGCTAGAGCAACCGTGTCTGAGATGGGTTCTAGAAGAGTATGGTCAATAACAGGCTTCAGACGTTGACCGTTGACTTTAAATGTGTTACTCGTCTTTGGGTCAGAGATCTGAACGGCTCCATTTGGAAAAATCTGGTCAATAATGAATGGGCCATTCCATTTAGATCTAAGTTTGCCAGGAAAGAGCTTAAGTCAAGAATCGAATAACCAGAACTTTTGGTTCAGCTCAAAGCTCTTGCGGGAAGTCAATTGATCATGTAGAGCTTTGGTCCTAGCCTTGTAGATCTTGGCATTCTCATATGCATCATTTCTAAGCTCTTCCAACTCAGATAGTTGGAGTTTCCTGGTCTTCCTAGCTAAATTCAGATCTAAATTGCATTGTTTGATCGCCCAGAATGCCCTGTGTTCAATCTCTACGAGTAGATGGCAAACCATTCCATACACCAAACGAAATGGAGACATGCCGATGGACGTTTTATTTTCCATACGGTAGGCCCAAAGAGTGTCCTCAAGCTTTTGAGTCCAGTCCTTGAGATCAGGCTTAACCATTTTCTACTGAATGTTCTTGATCTCCTGATTGGAGATCTCGGCTTGTCCATTCGTTTGGGGATGGTAAGGTGTGGAAATTCGATGATTAACCCCATATTTGGCCAACAAATTCCAAAATTGGGCATTAATAAAATGAGTGCCACCGTCATTGATGATGACCCTCAGAATCCCGAACCTACTAAAGATATTTTTCTTGACAATATCGATGACCACCTTGTGGTCATTGGTTCGGGTGGGAATCGCCTCAATTCATTTGGACACATAATCAACAGCAACAAGAATGTGCTGATGTCCAAGTGAAGGAGAAAGGGTCCCATGAAATCGATGCCCCAAACATCGAAAATTTCAACAGGAAGAATTGGGTTTAGGGGCATCATATCTCTCTTAGTTACGCTCCCGAGTGCCTGACATCGAGAATATGACCTTGAGAAATCTTGGGCATCCTTAAATAAAGATGACCAATAGCAGCCAGATTGCAAAATTTTTATAGTTGTCTTTTTTCCGGAGAAATGTCCACCACATGCAGATGCATGGTGGAACTCGAGTATACTGTTGAATTCATTCTCTAAAACACATCGGCGAATAATCTGATCAGAGCCGATGCGGTACAATTCAGGGTCCTCCCAAAAGTAGTATTTGGCCTCAGATTTGAGTCTATCCCGTTGTTGCTTAGTCCAATCCTGGGGGATTTGATCAACGGCCAAATAGTTAACAATGTTAGCAAACCACGGGTTTGGACACCTTAAACTGTAAGGATAGCTTCGTCCGGAAAAGTGTCAGTAATCGAGATGTCCAGACGAGAAGAATCACTTAGGAGTCTCAACAAATGATCCGCCACCACATTTTGTACCCCGATTTTATCCTTGATTTCAAGATCAAATTCTTGAAGCAGAAGAATCCAACGAATAAATCGGGATTTGGCATCCTTTTTGGCTAAGAGATGTCTCAAGGCCGAGTGGTCGGTATAGATGATAACATGAGACCCTAAGAGATAAGCCCTGAATTTTTCCAAAGCGAACACTACGGCTAGTAATTCCTTCTCAGTAACAGTGTAATTCCTTTAGGCTTCATCCAGAGTTTTACTAACGTAGTAGATGATAGAGGGCTTTCTATCTATTTTCTGACCCAAGACAGCCCGATTGCGTAATCAGAAGCGTCGGTCATGATCTCAAACGGGGTTGTCCAAATTGGTGGTTGCAACACTGGAGCACAAGTGACTGCCATTTTTAGGAAATCAAATGCCTTACGGCATGATTCGTCGAAAACAAACGACGTTTCTTTGGCGAGAAGATTGCTCAAGGAACGAGCAACCTTCGAGAAATCCTTAATGAATCTTCTATAGAATCCCACATGACCAAGAAATGATCAGATTTGTTTAATAGATGTGGGAGGAGGAAGTTTAACGATAGCGTGAACCTTAGCTTTATCCACTTCAATTCCCCGTTCAGAGATTACATGACCCAAGACAATGCCTTCTTGGGTCATGAAATGACTCTTTTCCCAACTAAGGATCAATCGTGTTTTGATACATCGCTTAAGAATCATTTCCAGATTAGCCAAACAAGAGTCAAACGATTCTCCAAAAATAGAGAAATCGTCCATGAAGACTTTCATAAACTCTCCCACCATGTCAGAGAATATGGCTAACATACACCTTTGAAAATTCGCAGGTGCATTGCATAAACTGAAAGGCATCCTACAGAAAGCAAAGGCTCCATAGGGACAGGTGAAAGTAGTTTTTTCTTGATCCTCGGGATGGATAGGAACTTGCTTGTAATGAGAAATTTGGCGTGATTTGTAATTAGGGTTTTTAATGACGCTGTAACACGTGAATTCGCATACGCTTTTAAATTTATATTCCTAGATAGGGGAGTATCTAGGGTCATCCAAGGAGGCAGATTTGCAATTCAACTCTCTTTCTTAGAAAATAAATCTCAACTTTCTTTTTGATATTTTAAATATAGTTTTTTTAAAATTTGAAATAATAAGGGCAAAGTGCGAATTGTGACGGAAAAGTGCTAACACCTAAAATGGCTAAGCTAAAACTTAAGAGATGAAAATGTCCACTACCTAAGCTCACTCTAGGCAAGTGGAAACCTAGAGTAATTAGGAAGTAGAAGGGAAATAAGTGCTAGAACAAAGACAACAATTGTAATAGGAATTAAAAAGAAGGCAATTCAATTAAGCAGAATTTGTGTTCTCTACAAAGACAAGTAGAGGAATGCTTCTACTAAAAATGGAGAATATAAAAGCAATAAAAGAAACACAAATCCTCTTGCAAAATCTGGTGAAGAAGGGAGTCTTCTTGCTCCAAGCCTAGCTGCTCCTTGGCTTGAAAAGAGAGTCTCCTTCTCCTTCCTTGAAAGCTCCTCCAAGGTGGATGCTACCACCTTCAATGCTCTCCTCCAAGGGTGGGCATGCACCACCCTCAAGCTCTCCTCCAAGGTGGCGTGGACCACCTTCAAGACCTCCTCCAAAGGTCTTCCTTGCCTGGCTCCTCCTTTGGCTGGCGTGGGCATAAGAGAGAAGGGAAGAGGGGAAGGCACCAAGGGGACAGAATATCCCCTTAATCTTCTTCTTCTTCTTCTTCTCTCTTGGGCGTGGGCTTTAGGTAGAGTATGAGAGGAAATTTGCTAGCCAAGGATGGTTTGAATGGTGGTGGGTAGTGGTCTTCTTATAGGGTAGGATGAAGGGTTAAGGTGACTCTTGAGATGGAGGGCTAAGATGGGAAGATGGAGGTGGTTAGGTGATCCTAGGGCTAAGGATAGTTGGCGCCACCTAAGGGGTGTAAGGGGGGTAGTTATGGGTGGCCAAGGGACACCTAAAAGTGGCGCCAACCATGGAGAGGTGCCATGGGTTGGTGCCAACTTCTAGGCTTCTAGAAGGGGGGATTATGTGGATGGTGGAGATGGGTTTAAGGGAAAATGTGTGGTGGAGATGAAGGGGGTTTTGGAGGGAAAAATTGGCGCCAATAAGGAGGGTAGTTAGGGTGGTTTTGGTGCCACTTTGTGGTGTCTTTTGGGGGTAGTGGGTAGGCTAGGTTGGCGTGAGGGTGAGGTGGAAGTAGGGTTAGCTTATGTGGAGCTTAGGTGGAGCTAGTTGGTGGAGTCGATAGGTAGGGTTTTTAGGTGGTAAAAGCCAAGGGAGCTTGAGCATAGCTAAGCTAAGCTAAGCTAGCTTAGCTAGTAGTGGAGTAGAGGAGGAGGTGTTGGAGCTAGGGTTTGGAGGAGAGGAGCTGGATTTACAGAGTCTAGAGTTGAATTGGAGCTGACAGCTACTGAAGAGGTCAACATGGGGCTACTCTAGCTGGCTTAGCTTGCTAGTTCTTTGCTAGCTGCTAAACCAGGCTAAAGTGAGCTGGCTTTTGTTGAATGGAGCTGAGGTGAACTGGGTGTGGTGCTCCCGGGGAGAATTGAGCAAGTTAAGACAGCTAAGGTAGCTTAGCTCAATTAGCTTGAGCTAAGCTAGGTCCCCGGGAGCTGGACTTGAGCTTCCTGAGCTGGGATGAATTCTTCTTCAGCTGGCTGGAGTTGAGTGGAGTTGGATGTAGCTGGGTCTGAGTTGGGGCGAACTCCAGTCAACTTAGCTGAGCTAGCTAGAGCTCCCTGTGGACTAGTGGGAGCTGAGATGAGCTAAACTCAACTAAGTTGAGCTGGATCTGAGTTGACCTAAGCTAGGGTCAGCTAAGATGAGCTCTCTTGAGCTGCCATTCAGCTAAGATTGGCTGAATGGAGTTAGGGTGAGCTAACCCTAGTCCAAGTGAGCTAGATTCCAGCTATGGTGAGCTAGATCAAGCTGAGTTCCAGCTAGCCTGAGCTCTTTCTTCACCAATTGCCTTCTTGAGTGCTAGGGTTTTAGGGATCTATATGTCTATTCATCCCTAACACACAAAAGCACATTAAAACAACAAGAAAAAATGCAATGCATGCCTATCCTAGTTAATGCCTAAATGCAGCCCAAAAACCCGTTTGCAGAGCAAAAATCCTAAGATCTAGATTTGTTTTAATACATAAGAATGTTGATAAACTGGCATTTATCAGGTTGTATCCCGAGTAGCCATCAAGAAAATAGAAGTGCTTCTGCCTAGCTAGTCTTTCCAAGATTTGATCAATGAAAGGCAGGGGAAAATGATCCTTTTTCGTGGCTGTGTTCAGCTTCCTGTAATCAATACAAACTTTTCAAGAGGAAGCTGAACGAGTTGTGACAGATTCTCCTCTCTCGTTAGTCATAACGATAATCCCAGCTTTCTTCGGAACAATCTGCGTGGGACTTACCTAGGGACTATCAGAGATTGGATAAATAATTCCTGCATCGAGCCACTTAATGATTTCCTTTTTGACCACTTCTCGCTTATTTGGATTTAATCTCCTCTGCATCTGGCGAGAAGGGCGGGATCCATCTTCCAAGAATTTTCTATAATTGCAATAAGATGGCTCGATCCCCCTAAGGTCATGAATGGTCCAACCAATTGCCTCCTTGTGTTCCTTCAGGACCTTGATCAATTTATTCTCTTGCTCCTTTATTAATTTAGCACTGATAATTACAGGGAGCATCTTCTGAGGTCCTAAAAATTGATATTTCAAATTCTCAGGCAATGGTTTCAGTTCAAGCTGGGGTGGGTTGATGATTGACGGTAAGGAAGATGTTGAAGACTCAACAAGAGTAAAAGGTTGTGAGTGAACAAAATCAATAACCTCTTCAGAAGATGGCAGGTCTGCCATAGAGGGTTGCGGGTCCAATTTGTCATCAAAGGAGGAACTTTCAATTGAAGAAACCATCAAACAAATTTCAATGTTTACATTATCCTCCTCAAGTTCCTCAATAAATCCATAATCCTCAAATTTATTAATCACCTTAAAAATATCCAATTTCATTCATTGATCCCCAAAGGCGATTTCCATGCTACCGCTTTCACAGTTAATGTTGGCCTTAGCGGTAGGTAGGAATGGACGCCCCAGAATGATGGGCGTGTTCCTCAGATTTTCAGGTACATTCTTGTCAAGGACAAGAAAATCTACAGAAAAATAGAAATCCTTGACCTTAACTATAACATCTTCAATAACGCCTCGCGGATTTGTGACCAAACGATCCGCTAACTGTAGTGTTACTGAAGTTCGCCAAAGTTCACCTAATCCAAACTTCTCGTAAAGAGAAGTCGGAATTAGGTTGATGGATGCACCTAGATCCAGAAGTGCTCTATCAAACGTGTAATCTCCGATGACACAAGAAATCAACGGAGCACTTGGATCTCTCTTTTTCTGAGGGAGGTGGTGCAGGATAATAGAACTAACTTGCTCGAAGAGTACCACCTTCCTCGGAATAGATTCTCTTGACTTACTCTTTTGTGTACATAAATCCTTTAAAAATCTCGCGTAAGTTGGTATATGCTTGATAGCATCGAGGAGTGGGATATTGATCTCAACATCCTTAAAGATATTCAGAAGCTCCTCATTGCTATCAACAAACTTCTTCTTCTTTGATTTGATCAAGGCTTCAGGAAAAGGAACATGAGTCAGATCTTTGGAATCAGGTTCCTGAGCCTTGATTTCTTCTCCAGAATTCTCCTCTCTCTCCTCAGGTTCTTCAGGATTCAGTAGATCAGAATAGTGTGGTTGTGGATCTTGAGTTTGCTTACCACTCCTCAAGGTGACAGAATTTGCAGATGCATAAGAGTTTGGGTCTTGGGGAAGGTTAGGAAAGATTAGAGGGGCTTGGTTAGCCAGGAATTGTTGATTTGTAGAATAAGAAGAAGAAGAGGAGGGACCCTGCTTAACCACCTGTGCATGTGCGTGTGCATGTGGGTCCCTTTGATTTCCGTACCCGTGGGCTTTGTTTCCTGGATTCAGAATATTTCACGGGTTGGGTATGGGTTGGGTTGGTAGAGATCCGGGTTGATGAGAGTTAGCAATGAGCCCGGTCTGCAAGTTGTCCAGCGAGATTTTCATTTGCTGCATAAGCTGGAGCATGGATCCTTACATCTCTACCATTTGTCGGCTCAAATCAGCCTGCCCTACGGGTTGACGAGCATTCTAAGCTGGCTAATTGACCTGATTTGGGGGCAACTGAGTATACACATGACCCTGACCCATTGGTTGTTGCGGAGCATAGTTGCCAGGTCGGAATTGGGGCTGTTGCCCAGGGTTTTTCCAAGAGAAGTTAGGGTGGTTTCTCCAACCCAGATTATAGGCATTAGAGTAGGGGTTGGATCTAACATTCTCTTGTACATCACAGACATCCTCATAGGGTGAGGATGGAGAGAAAGAAAGGGAAGGATCAGAAAAACTGGGATCAAAAGCCCCAGTTTGGAACCTATGAGGTTCCAAAAAATGCTGACTCACAGGTTGAGCTGCATCTAGTTGATTCACAAACTCTCGTCTAGAAGGAGCTCGCGAAGAATGGAATCCCGAATTTTGGGATTGAGTGGATCGAGAGTTGTTCATAGAATTTCTAGCCATCCACTCTTCCATTCTCTTAGCAACCAAGTCCACCTTGTCAAGTTTGTTACAAATCAATTCCATATCAAATGAATGAGAGTCATGGACTTCATTGACATTTGATCTGGGCTGCTGGGACCGGTTAAGGTATCCATGGAGGCATGGTTGATTGAATTCTCACTCATTTCCTCAAACAAATCGTGTGCACTATCTGCGTCTTTATTGAGGAAATTTCCTTTGCAAGAAGCATCCACATGATTTCTGAGTCGCTCAGTCAACCCATGATAGAAGATCTGCACGAGTTGCCATTTCGGCACCTCGTGGTGTGGACACCTCTACAATAGGTCCTGGAATCGCTCCCAGACCACATGAAACTGCTCCCCCAGTCGCTGGGTAAAGGTAGTGATTGCCCATCTCAAGGCATTGGTACGTCCGACTGGGAAGAATTTCTTTAGAAAGGCCAATTTCAACTCATTCCAAGTTGCAATTAGTCTTCCTATTGTCCTGTACTAATGCGCGGCCTTATTCCTAAGAGAGTGGGGGAACAGCCTCATGATCACTTGCTCCTCGTTCACGTTTTGTGCCTTGATGGTCTGGACCAAAGTGGTCAAGTCCTCCAAATGCTGAAATGAATCTTCGGAGCCAAGCCCATGATAATGTTTGATCAGGATTAACACCTGGGACTTGATTTCTACATCACCGGCTGGAATCTGGATGCCGAGATGTTCACCGTAATTTGAAGGATCATAAAAATCCTTCAAGGGCTAAGCACCCTGCATTCTCTGGAACCATTCCTGCATTCTCTGCATTTGTTCCAGCTGCCTTCAGAATTCCTCCTGTGGATTCTGATGCAGAGGAGGTTGTTGGTCGGCCATGGGATCAATTTGACCAAAATCCAATTTGCGCCTCGTAGAATACTCTAGTGGTCCTTCCAATCGGGGATTCAATGACCCTCTTCCCAACATAAACTAGGAGAAGGTCGAAAGGACTGGGGATAGGGACCCTGCAGCATAACAAAACAAGGCTGTCCTTAAGTGGGGTAGCCTAAGGATCTACAGACTCCCAAAACCCGCCTTAAGATTGTAAATGATTTACTTTACTTGCATCTGCTCAATCCAACTAGTTAGAAGGAGGGACTGGGAAGAAAGTTCTTCCTTTGGCTTTCACCTCCGGTTCCTAGTGTACCCCCCAACCACAGTTTTTGACGTTACTCTCTTAGCTAGACATCAGATTAATCAGTACAAGTAGGTTAATTAAAGACAATCTCAGGCTAAGCCCTGAAGAGCGAATCAGTCCTTAAGGTCAACACCTACTCAATTTTATTAAGGCCTGGGATTGTGGTGCTTATGGAATGTGATGGGCCCTTAAAATGGGTTGTGCCCTTAATGATTGATTGAGAATTGTGTAAGTGCGTGCACAACTTGAGTTTTCAAGCAAGATTATTTGTGATGTGTGGATTTTAATGTTCAAATCTTGCTTAAGTAGCTTTTAGGGTTTAAAATTAGGTTGATTTCAATCAAGTTTTGAGGCAAACCAGATTGTCAAACATGGGTGAAGATTGCTTTCCTTTAAAATCAGAAATAAAGTGGAGTGCCTGGAATAGACATAGATTGAAAACCCTAAGGAGGAGCTACTTGATGAGTTGATTTTAAAATGGGTTGTGCCCTTAATGATTGATTGAGAATTGTGGAAGTGCGTGCACAACTTGGGTTTTCAAGCAAGATTATTTGTGATGTGTGGATTTCAATGTTCAAATCTTGCTTAAGTAGCTTTTAGGGTTTAAAATTAGGTTGATTTCAATCAAGTTTTGAGGCAAACTAGATTGTCAAACACGGGTGAAGATTGCTTTCTTTTAAAATTAGAAATAAAGTGGAGTGCCTGGAATAGACCTAGATTGAAAACCCTAAGGAGGAGCTACTTGATGAGTTGATTTTAAGTAGAGTGGTGCCGCCCAAACAACTCAAACAACTGGCCACAAATGCACCACTAAGTTAGGCACACAGAGATGGTTAACCTAGAATGATTTCTACTCTTTTATGTGTTGCTTTGTGTGTACCAGTTCCAAAGATTAGAACCCGGTTGAGTAGAAACAAATCAATTAGGTTAGTGCCTTGAATGTGGGTGTATGTTGTGTATCTGTTGAAAATTACCCCACAAGATTATCTTTTTATTTTTTTTGTTTTTATAAACGAGGGTGGAATGAATGTGAGTGAGAATCCAAACAACCAAACTATTCCTAGGATTTATGCAAACACCTAGGTTAATTGGAATTTGGATTTAATGTGACAAATGAAATCTATGGAGGAGGGAAGAATGGGGAGCACTTATAGTTATCTTCAACTGCACTTTACTCTAGTCTACCACTTGACGATTCCCTGATGGAGGTCTCTACAAAATAATAGACACAATAGAAAGCAAGTTAGAAGACAATAAAGTGTGTGAAATGCGAAAAGAAGATCGGAAATCGTTGCCTCCCCACCAACGGTGCCAAGATGTTGAAGCTACGAGTTACTACGCTATCGTATTTGGTTTTGAAAAATCTGTCGTCGTATTTTGAAAGTGAAGAACTCATGTTCAACAAATAAAATTTGTACTGGAATAGAAATCCTGGGTCGAACTCAGGGAGGCTACATCGATCTATATTCAATATTTTCTTTAGAGTTTTTGTTGAAAGGCGAAGCGACGTAATTACAATGAAGCAATATTAACAATCAGAATAAAAGAGAGAGAGAAAGAGAGAGAGGAAACATACACTTAATATTTCAAAATATTTATACAATAAAACCAGAGAAGAATTACACTAGAAAGTGGAAAATCTATTACACTAGAAAGTAGGAAAATTCTACTCTAGAAAGCTGAAAAGAGGAATGGGGGAGAGAAGTTATCCTCCTCGATGATCGCTTGGAGGACGAGCCGGACGAGACACCGCCTGGAAGACGGAGGACAGAGTGAGAAGGAGGTCAAGGCAGGAGGAATAAGAACAGGGCTGCATGTCGTCATCGTCGAGGGATCCGCTTCTGAGATGAGGGCGAAAATTTGACTTTATCTCTCGAGGAGCATCCCAGGTGTGAAACAAGCTTCTCTTGAGCTTTGGAGAGGGAGGGAAGAGAAGGAAGGGATGAGAATTTCGTATGGAGGGGGTCTCCTTTTATAGTTGCAAGGAGTGAACGCAATTTGATCTTTACAATTTCAAAATATTAAATAAGGGGCCTTTAGTGACAGAATTAAGTGTCACTAAAGGCCAAGTCGTGGGCGACGTGCGCCGTGCTTGCCGCCCACTCACCTCCCGTGCCACCCACGTTCATCAAATCTCGACCGTTCAATCGTGAGATCGAACAGCTGAGGATTGATAACCGCAGAGGCTCAACGTGCGCCTAGCGCGTGCGATCCCGGGTTACGCGTGGGCGTGCGTTGGCGTGTGATTTGGATTGAGTGCGCATGGCCGTTGGATCACCATCGAGCGGTCAATCGTGCCCGCTCATTCGCACCTCAGCTCCCACTCCTTGCAGCTCGGACGTGCACCCGATCGTGAGCGAGCGCTCTATCCACTGTGCTACGCACGTGGATGGGCAGGCGGGGTGACTTTTGAGTGCACAATCAGGACCGTTGGATTGAGATTCAACGGTCGAGGCTGGGATCCACTCTCAGCCGTTGGATCTTGATCCAACGACGGAGATGCGTGGACGCTAGCAGCTTTAGAAGTTGAGGGTGGCCAAGATGGCGCCACGTGGTATCATCTTGGCCGTCCATCTTCTGGATGATGTAGATGGTGCCACGAGTGTCTAATTGAGTCAATTTTCACGTTGTTAGGCTGCGATCGTTGATCCGAATTCATCCGTGTGGTTGGATTTGTCATCTGAAGTGCGGATTCACACCATCTTGGCCCTTGGTCTTCTAGGGTTCCTCTGTCTCTATCTGATGCTACAGATGTCTAATTAGGACGATCTTGGAATCGTTGAACTTCAATCGTCGCCCTGATCAGATCTGTACGGTTGGATCTTCGATAAGAGGCCCCAATAAAAAGTTACCCTATCCTTGAACATAAAAGGAGACAATTAACCTCCATTTTATTAAAATTAATCTAAATGCAAGATGATGCATGCTATGCAATATTTATAGTATGTAATGCAATTCTATGCTTAAGAACATGCATAAATAGACATTTTATGTAATATAAACATGTTTACATCAACTGGTCCGATAGATTAATCGATGCACTTTGGGCATACTAGACCGCATATAACGCCCCACTTGAAATGTCACCATATCGTATGGTATATGGTAAGGCCTGTCACCTTCCTGCCGAGCTGGAACTCTATGCCTTTTGGGTGGTGCAAAAATGCAATCTTAACCTCGATGTGGGAGGTAAGGAAAGGAAGCTCCAGCTTAGTGAATTAAAAGAAATCCAGTGGGAGGCCTATAAGAACGCATCAATCTATAAAGATAAGACCAAGGCCTTTCATGACAGCCACATCCGGAGAAAGGACTTCACTCCCAACTAGCAAGTCTGGTTATTCGATTCACACCTAAAATTTTCTGCGAGGAAACTCAAGTCCAAGTGGACTAGCTCGTATATAGTGATTTACCCCTATTCCAATGGGGCAGTCCAAATCATGGACACAAAATATGGGCATGTTTCTACGGTAAATGGTCAGCGCCTCAAGCCATTTATGGCCCAAGAACTTCCTCCTGCTGGCGAAATCATTCATTTCATTGAGGACGTATGATCGAGTTTACGCCTAGCTGGAGGCGTTAAACTCAGCATTTATAAATAACATTTGATACCTTTCTATACATAGCATATTTTCTTTTAGCATATTTTTCTGCACATTGCATATCGTCAGGTTGGCTGGCATTGAATGAAAATTCAGGAGCAATTCCAGGTGATTTCTACCCACTTACTCCTTGTCATAAATTATTTTCTTTTATATTCATGTATGAGAACATGCAAGAACTTAGGCATGGGGGGGTAGATACATCAAAACTAAAAATTTTTATGCTAACATTTAAGAAAACCTCAGAGCAGCATGTTAATTGTACTTTAGGGTCCTAAATTTAAGAACAACAGACTCCACTTCTAATGTTTGCATTGGAGCTAGAAATAGTTCGCAATAGCCACTTCTGACTCATTCGCTCATCTTTTTGTTCTGAATTAAGGACTAAGCTGAATGTAACCCGACAAGAGAACAACATTAAAGTACAAAGCACAAGGGGTTATTTGTATAAAGCATATATACATATTGCATTCATGAATTAGATTTTTTTATCAAGAGGATGCATTAGGGATTTTTATCCTTGAGTTGATTCCTGTAATCTGGAATCCAGTATAATTTTCACACTCACACGTAGATTTTGCAATGGATTTGCTATGAAGACTGATAAATGTCTTTAGTCTATCAAGAAGAAGCAGTGCTTCTTTTCCTGAACCCTTGGATAGTGTTTTGGGAGTTAGGCGAATCTTCTTCCAAAAATCCACCAAATAGTGTGAGATGAGAGTAGAGTGTTACTGGTGCTCTAAGATTAGTACAAGGAATATGCAATTCTAGATAATTGAGTGGTGATACTCGGAGTTAGGCACGATTTTGCTCTCGATTCCTGCGTATAAATTTTGTGTGAATTTTTGAGAGCCACCAAACAAGGCAAATACATGAAGATCGAGTTCTAATAAAACTAGGACTAAGGCAGATGGTCATGATCATTCTTTACAAAATCATTGGATGAAGGAGGGTGATAGAGAGAGTTTCACTTAATTATAATAGCAATAGAATGATATGACGTTGTAATTTCTATGGTGGAAATCTCTCAATCAAAGA
This sequence comes from Thalassia testudinum, assembly GCA_037157565.1. Lineage (NCBI taxonomy): Eukaryota > Viridiplantae > Streptophyta > Magnoliopsida > Alismatales > Hydrocharitaceae > Thalassia > Thalassia testudinum. Next base: position 34,642,805 of record JAZHRO010000026.1, read on the forward strand.
TTAAAATAGATTTCAATTTAAACCACGAAAAGGACGTCGTATCTGCAAGGAGGAACAGATTAATAAATTCACCAAATATTTTTTTCTGTGTATTTGTTTAATCAAGTGTGCAATCCGTACTCAAATCTGATGCAAAACAAGGCGAAAAGAAGGAACATGTGATAATTTAAGAATGTGAGCGTATGTATGTAATTTTCCTTCCTTGAAATACCTCGCAATGGCATGCAACATAATTAAATCCCAAGACATTGGTCTTTCACCTTTTAAGTTTGATGGCATTTCATGCATGTATTTATAACTCTACACCAACCAATAAAGATAGGAATGCATGTAAACAATACTTGTGAGGGCATTCATATAATTTCAGATGAATAAAATATTCAAAAAAACATAAATCTAATTACACCAATGGCATTGAATGTAAATTCTAATTTCTCCCATACTGTAGCAAAACAGGGGATAACTCCCCTTGGCGTGCGCGAGAAGAGGAAGGATCGGCTGGAGGCGTGGTCGCTCAAGAAGGTCGTCGGTGGTGAGGGCTACGCATGGAGGTCATGGCGTGGTCATTGGTGGTCGGTGGCGGCCAGCCGGAGGAGATGAAGCTTGCCGGTGAGGAGGCCTGTCGGCGGTGAACGGCAACCTGAGGTGTTGCTACGCGAAGCCGAGGGTGGTCAGAGGATTGAGACGAGATGGATGGCATAGAGGGCGTGTGGAACGGAGGGTGGAGGAGTCGGCTGCGCGTGGAGGACTGGCGGTGGTGTTTGGGTTCCTTTTATTTGTGCAGCAGGTGGTGAAGGAGGAAGAAGAACGAGATACAAGGGGTGAGGTGCGCAAGTGGCTGGAGTGTGGGTGAAGATGCGCGCGGTTGTGTGCTGCAAGGATGCGCACTGTGCATGGTGGCTGAAACACAGGCGGGCATGGTGGCGTGCTTACGCTATTGTACACTGCGAGGTTACACGCTGCACGGTTGCGTGCATGGGCGTGTGTAGGGCGGGCGGAGGTGGAAGGAAGAAGAGAAAGAAAAAGCTCGCCAAAGGTCCCACAGTGCATGCGGAAGTCCCACGGTGCCTACCTATTGCACGGTGGTGAAGATGATTGGAGATAGAGGACCTCTCCTGGGAAGAAGATGATCCCTTTTCCGTTGCCCATCCACCTGTTAAAATAAGGAGAGAGAGAGAGTTAGATTTTCAGTTACCAAATATAGCGAATAGGAATTTTAGGGAGAGAGATATTCATGAGAGATAAGGACTTTTGTTGGAATAAATTTGAGGAATTGTTGAAATCTCTAAAATTTATTTTCTTATTGTATTTTGCTTAGATAAAATCCCACATATCTCTACTCGTTTTGATGTGATGCCATTCCCTTTTAAAGTGAATAATCAATCCTCTCGTATAAAGATTAATGCAATTAACACATGAAAAGATAAATTTAGCGTTCACATGATTTTATCAATAACATCCATGCTTTAAATTAGTCTCTCATTAAAATAATAATGTACTTAAGCACTAAATTAGCCCACTAAAGTGGACCCATCAAATACCCCCATGCCTAAGTTTTGCTAGTCCCGAGCAAAATCATATGAAACAGACGAGGTCTTCAAGCCAGATTTTACCGTCAGGATGCCTTATTGTACCAAACTCTAGAAATTAGATTGAAATATCAACTATAGGCCTAAAGGTACTCAAGTACCAGCTAAGATACGAACCTGACCAGCCTTAATTTTAGGTCCGCCGCAAAGGTTTCTAAGGCTCGCAAAAAATTGCCTAAAGGTTTGTTGACCACAGCGGTTAAAGCACCCGTGCATAAGTATGAAAGGTTAGGTTTAGTTTTGCCAGTGCATTTTTAGTAAGAGAGAGGGAGAAATATTATTTTGAGAGTTTTCTCTCCTTTTTAAATTCTTCTAGACTCAACATTGGATTGGCCCTAAACATGATCTGTATCAGATTCCTTGTCCCCACCATCAATCCTCGTAGGGTCCTTGACAATCGATGCTTCGGGATAGCACCGCTCATGGCAACTCCCAGAACTCTAGCTTTTTACACTTCGGGATAGTGCTATCCATGGCATTCTATAGCTGAATTCAGACCCTGGAAATCGACATTTTGGGATAATGCCGCCCACGGCATCTGAACCAACACAAGATGCTTCTGTGCCCCCGGTAGGATATTTAGATATCCTAAGAGACAAGCATCGAGGAAACGATATGTTATAACGCATCTTCGAGGGGAATATTTTACATTCCTCCTCTCCTCGCCGGGAGCTCATCCAATCAACTTGTGTCTTCAAGTCGCTCCTAAGTCAACTTTTCGAGTAAACATTTTCAGAACAAACACTTTTTGGCATTATTCTTTGTTATGCGCACTGAACCAGACCAGTGTGTGATTTTTTTTTGGGTGCTTAGGTTACTAAGTTCTGCTAACCAAAGGGCAGGTAAAGGGGCTGAATACTCTCGAAGCCTTAGTCTTCAGCCTCGCAACTCCCTCAACCTCTTGAGGAATAGTCCATATCTTAACAAGTACGTGAGTGTTTAAGCCCTAGAACAGACCCAGGAGGCCTAAAGTCGATATTCCTCACTTATTTCTTTTTCCCTAGCACTTCAGGACTTTATTTATTCATTCATTCTAGCCTATAACTTAGGTAACTTTTCCATAATCAACTGCTGGGATCAGCACAATTTTGCACATTTTCTTTCTGTGTCTCTCCTCAATATATTTGAAATTTAGCTCACAAAGATTTCTTCTCCTTCTTCTTTTTCTCTTTTTATTTTTATTTATGTATATATATGTATATTTTTGCAAGATGGATGCCCTAATTATGCATGCAAAATATGTATAAATGTTATGAATAACCTTAGGTTATACCCCCCTATGCCTAAATTTGACAGCGTCCTCATTGAAAAGCAAAGGCAAGGAAAGATATTATCTGAGGTAGAGTTGGGATACCTCACAAATCAGGCTCTAGAAGGGAAATAGGAGACCCAAAGAAGATACGTAACAAACCTGGCCTCACGAGTAAGTAATCCAAGATGTTGGCAAGTTGGTGATGGATAGTGAGGCCAAATACTCGCCAGAAGAAGGTGAAAAGAGGGTACTCTTGAGCTATTTGTGGAGGTTTTACATAATACCCATGAGTAGTAACCTTTGGGAGTGTGCGACAAGGGGGAAAAGGCTCCTCACGCAAATATGTTTACCCCCAAGCCAAAGTTTTGCTGGTCCCTAGCAAAATTAACTAAGACTATGATGATTTAAAGCACTTGGGTTTAAATTATTATAAATAGTAGCTATGTAGATGAAAGCTTAGGTCAGAAATTTTTAAATTTAATATAAATGATTAATGTATAGAGCATATGTGAAAATTTTCTTACTTAGACTTATAACATTTTCAAAACACACTTAAAACAATTTATTCTGAATTAGAATTCTTAAAAAATCTCTTAATCTTTGTAACTATTCTTAACTCAAATTAGAATACAAAGTGTTTTAAGAAAAACAAAACTTAAGGATTGAGAATTAAATTTTAACTCAAAATCTTAAATAGATTTAAGTCAATCCCTTGTTTATGATATTTGACTTTATCAATATAAGTTTAAGTAAATTAACCAGATACTCATTATTAATCAAACTTAGAGTAGTAAAACTCTAATTTACTAGCCTACAACACTAAAGATTAACTTCTAGACCTAGGATTCTGTCAATTCTTCTCCTTTAGGTCTCAACTTAAAATCTTCAAAATCCAATTTCTTAGGCTTCACTGCCCAATACCAAGGTTCAGTAGCTATGATTTTAAAACATCTGTGCTTAGTGAAGAGAATTGTCCTAAAGACATCCAAAGTTGCAAAAATCCAGATCTTAAGACATCACTTTCCAATCCCAATTATTCCAATTCAAGCCTTTGGCTTGGCCTTACTCAGGTTTGGTTGCTTTCTCCTCACCAGTTTTCTATCCCGAGGTCAACACTTTTTGTGTATATCTCCCCGGTGGACCACTGGGTCTCTTATTCTTAATATTTTTTTCTCCATATTTTTTTTTTCTCTTTTTCTATAGGTTAGAACACCCATTTGTAGCGATGTGTTCTTTTTATTTGATGGAAGGAAGGGTTGCATCCATTTGTAACGAGATGCTTTTATTTATTTATGGAAAAACTGCATAAGTACCCATTTTTAATAAGACACTTAACTGCAGGGTGTTTTATTTATTTATTTATTTTCTTTTTCTTTTTCTTTTCCCCCTTCTCATTTTTCTCACTACCATTATTCTCCAATTCCTTTTTCTAGGTGAGTGGCACATCCTTCACCCTTTCAAGAATCGCCCTGCAGAAATCCTTGGACTAAAGAGGATTCAGAATTGATCTCTTAACCTCTGTGTTTTCGCGGTCTCAGATGTTAACAAGACAATTCTATGTGAGTGAATTTAAGATGTTTAGGTTACTTAGCTCTCAAACCAGAGCTTGGACAACAAAGCCCTTTACTCTTAGGTTCTTCAATTTTTTAGTTTCCTCCTATAGGATCCATCAAAATAAAATTTACCAAGTCTAGTTATTTATCTTTAGCTTGTAAGTTTTGTAAACTAAAATTCTACCAACTCTCTATTTAATTAACTCTGAATATCTAGCTTTTTCCTTAACTTTATGATAAAATCAAATTTTCAAAAAGCAAAAGATTACTTAATCTAATTGATTAAAAAGTTATAATTCAATTCCAAAACTTAAGTTTAAAATCTTAACACACTTAGTTTCTTAATTCAAATAAGAATAGAAAAACAAATCTTTAAAAGATTTAAAAGATTCCTTAATTCAAATAAAATCTTATTTTAAAAAAAAAAGTGGTTTTACAAAATGTTTAAGTAAAATCTAATTAAGAATTGAATGCTCTTAAATACTTATATATTCTATATACATTTTAAACTTCTGACCTAAAAGAAAATTAAGCTCTTAATTATATATATGCATTCTTCTTCTTTTCCTTATTAATAATGAATAAACCCCTCTTATTATTTTTATGAATTTTCTTTTCAAATTTTTGTATATATTTTTATTTTTATGTATATAAGATTTTCTGATTTTTATGATTTTTTCAAAAAAATTTTAAAATTTTTAAGAAATTTTTGATTTTTTTAAAAATTTTTATCATTTTTAGATGTTCTATTTTTTTAAAATTTCATGAATATTTAATTTTTATGTTTTTATATTTTTTAAACCCACACTTAAAGTGAAAATTTCACTTCAACACCCCCCAAGCCAAAATTTTATAATGTTCTCATTGTAAGAAGGGTGAAAAATATTACACTTCATTTAGTATAAGGTGATGGAAGGAGTCGAATAGAGGAGATTAGAAATCTCTATGCGAACGATTTCTAGTCTGACCAAAAGTCAGAGTGGTCAGTTGGACTAAATGAAGGTAATCAATATGAAATATGAAGTGAAATTTTTAAAGTAAGTGTATAAGAAAATAAAAAAGGGTAAAAATAGGAAACAACTATTTACAAGTGCTAGGTTTTACGCCTTCAGCTAGGCGTAAACCCTAGTAAAGAACTTCTAAAAAGAATAGGTATATAGTAAAAACAGAGGAGTTATGAAAGAATTAGATTAAAAAAAATAGAAAATAGATTTAACCAACCAATCAAAACTCGTCCAGAAATGGCCTAGAATAAATCTCGCAAATCCTAGAATCAGATTCTCGTGAAAATCTCAACAAGATTAGAGTGAATCTTATGAAGAATAGATCTGATTTAGGTTGTGTTACGACCCGGTTCCCGAATCACTATAGGACACGAGAATCAGACCGACTCGACTGATCCCAGGACCCAGTCGTCCAGCGAGAAAGTAACCAAAAAGCAGTAAAATAAACCACATTCACCATGCAAGTAACTAACAGTAACAAAAGTACAGCAGTAAAGAAAAGAAATACTACAGTACATACCACCACAACAGTAGAGCATTAAAACAGGTACAGAAATATGATGCTTACAATAAAAGAGTACAAGTGTAACAGAATATACTCACTACAATAGAAAAACGGTACAGCAAGTACAACACAAGTAGAACTACTGGGCTCTACTAAGCCCAGCACCCTCCACAGCGGTAGGCTCTGGCTGCTCAACACCTGGTCCTGAAAAGGTGACACGTCAGCGAAACGCTGAGTAGAGTGGCAACCAGCTAGCTAAGAAACAGTAAAGGTGGACAAGTTGCTGTTATTTTTAATTTCTTTCTTTATTTCTCTATTTGCTCATTCTTGAATTATTTCTTAGATCTTTCTCTTGATCTTGAATGTTCCACACGGGAACGATCTTGATTGCAGTCTTTTCCGAAAAGTAAAAGTAGCACGTGGTGCTCTCCTGGCCGAGAGAGTCTCCCGTGGTGGTCCTACCCTCAGTCAACCACCCTAAGGTCACTGACAGGCGTAACGATGACTACGGCATGCACGATAAACGCACGGGTAGCTACCCCGCACTGGCACGTGGTCAGTCATTTCCGTTAACGGGTGTGCCCAAAGCACATCACGGAACCAGTATAGGGCAGAGCCCTCTCAGTAATAGGGGTCTAGCCCCTCCACAGTAACCAGACAGGGGTCTTGCCCCTCCACAGTCCGTGCACCCTTGCCTGACTACCCTGGTTTGCCTAGTGGGCCTAATAAGTCGGTGTAGGACGGCTAGCAGAACCCCGGGGCCCGTGGGGTGGCTAGAGCTCTCCCTACACTAGTAGCTCTCCCCGGTACTGTGTATGTGAGGGCCAAAAGTCGGTACAAAGTGGCCAGACCTAACCTCGGGTCCCTGGGACGGCTAGCTCCACTCTGCACTAAACAGAGGGGATAGTCGCTCTCCTTGGTATTCTCTACTCAAGGGTCAGCTCACTTCCCCAATTCCATTCTATTTATCTTTCAGGAGCTCTACTCCTAATTCCCCGTAGGGTTCATGCTCATATTTCTCTGGCCAAGCCATTTTAGATTTCATCATTTCAATTTTATTCTCATATAGCCCGTGCTTCCAACATTTAATATCAATTTATATACAAGCAGCTCAAATTTAGTTTTCAACGACAGGAAACACATGTGGCAATTACTAGCAACAGTACTCTATATTTCACAGGCAGCTGTTATCCAATTACAGGCAATTATCATTAATCTAACTACTTTTCCATGATTGCAATTCATGTATTCACGACATTCATTTCAGTGTTTCTGTTCTTAGGATTCATGCCACACCCTAGGATCCATCATCAATCTAGTTTTCCAGTCCTAGGATTCATGCCATTCCCTAGGATCTATCATTCAATCTAGTTTTCAGACCCTAGGATTCATGCCATATCCTAGAATCTATTATTTATCTCAAAGATGCATTAATGTTGGTAAATAACCAAGGGGAGCCACTCTACCCGCAAAACAGTGAGTAATGGGGGCGTGATCGGCAGGTCCACGTGCCTCCGCAACCCCTAGAGCTACAACGGGATGAGGTCCTAACATAAGGATCAAACACAAGAAACCACTCAGAATAGGATACTAGTACTTTAAACAAGTAGAGGAACAATTTCTGAGAAGAACGGAATCTCAAACGCGGAAATCGGACTTTGAACGGACCCTAAATGGGTCTAAAATGACAATTCTGACTCAAATCAGACGTTTGGAACACCTTCCAGACATCTTAAAAGGTAGTCTAGGTCATACCTTACTCTGAGTTGTTCTGCAGACGTCCAGGATCCCGCTGAATCGTCTGGACCTAGTTCCAGACGTCTAGAGACTCTCTCTGCCGTCTGGTGCTATGCCCAGACGTCTAATCTATGTGGGAGGGCGTGTCCTTGCGCCTTCCCGAAACAAAATCTGCACGCGTACTGAAACACTCTCAACACGACACGTTTCAGCGGAATGGTTTGCATGGCCACATCCACAAGAAGGAGAAAGATGAGGATATCGTACCTTTCAGACGTCTGTATCTCACTCCAGACGTCACCTGCGTCGTTTGGACGTAGGTCTAGACATCTGATTCTGGGAAATTTCCCAGAATCAGGACCTCCTCGCCTTCCGCCTGCTGCACACGGCCGCGCCACGCTCGCCCGCCTGCTGCCTGAGCTGCAGCAGCACTAGGGTAACTTTCCCTAGCACCACACTCCCGCTGCATGCCCGTCGGCCGGCCCTGGCTGCTCCAGCGAGCTCGCTCTCTCTTCCTCATGCGCTCTGCCTCTTCTCCCTTTCGCTGCACCTCCTCCCCGCACGCACTCTGCAGCAGCTGCTGCCCTCACTCTCTCACTCTTACGCTAACACTGGAAGAAGGTGGAGACGGTGGAGTGGTAGGTGAGGGAGAGGGAAGGGAGGAGAGGGTATTTGAAGGCATCGGGGGAGAGAGAAAAGAAAAGAAGAATGGCTGTAGGTCGGTGGGCGTAGTCTGCGTGCGCACGTGCGTAGACTCTTAATCGTATGCCGCAAAAATTTATTTCCAGACGTCTGGACCAACTCCTAGATGTCTTAAAAAATGTTTGATGTCGTGGGTCTTAACAACATAACAAACTCAAAGGAAGTTTCGTCCCTGAAACTTGTGCTAACTAGAGTGCGGAAAAAGAACGATATATGCATAACAAACTCAAAGAGGACCGAAGCCAGTCCAAAAAGACGTACCCTCAAAGAGCTCCAGGTACTGCTCTCGCATTATTGCCTTAGGCTCCCAGGTAGCCTCCTTGTACCGCGGCTCCTCCACAAAACCTTCACCAAGGGTACTTGCTTCCGTCTTAAACTCCGGACGGCTCTGTCAAGAATCTGCATTGGCCGCTCGAGCTAGGTTAGGTTGTCACCCACCGCAACGCTCTCGTGGCTCAGGACGTGACTGGGATTGGCGACATACTTCCTGATGTTGGACACGTGGAACACGTCGTGCGCACCAGAAAGCTAGGGAGGAAGGGAAAGCCTATAAGCAATGGGTCCAACCTGCTCCAGGACCTCAAAGGTCCCACGAACCTCAGCGCGAGCTTCCCTCTCACCCCAAACCATTGCAGGCCCTTCATGGGCGAAACGCGAAGGAAGACGTGGTCCTCAACCTCAAACTGTACCTCTCTGCATTTCCGATCCGCATAGCTCTTCTGTCTGCTCCTGACAGTGCGGAGTCACCTGTGAATTTGCTCGATCACCTCTTGACTCTACTGGATCAGCCAGGGGCCAACCTCCCACTTGGTCCCCACCTCAACCCAACTCAAGGGTGCCGTACACCTCCGTCCGTACAAAGCCTCGTAGGGTGCCATGCCGATGCTCGAGTGATAATTGTTATTTTATGCGAACTTCGCTAGGGGCAAGTGCTCCTCCCAAGAGCCCCTCCAGTCCAGTACACAAGCACGCAAAAGGTCCTCAAGTGTCTGTATCATGCGCTCAGACTGTCCGTCCATCTGGGGGTGGTATGCTGTACTAAACCTCAACCGCGTCCCCAGGGCCTGCTGAAACTCAGCCCAAAACTGGGACGTAAAATGGGTATCTCGATCGGATACGATCTTTAGCGGAACTCCGTGTAGACGTACCACATCGCGGATATACCTCTCTACCAACTGTGCTTGTCCCAAGGTGACTCGGACCGGCAAGAAACGTGCCATCGTCGTCAATCTGTCAACGATCACCCAGACTGCGTCATGTCCTCGCTGGGTAACGGGCAAGCCCACCACCAAGTCCATGGTGATGCTCTCCCACTTCCACTCTGGCATTGGAAGTGGCTGTAACGGCCCTGCAGGCCTCTGATGCTCGGTCTTCACCTGCTGGCACACTAAACACTACTGTACGAATTCACCCACATCTCGCTTCATCCCCCTCCACCAAAAGTCGTATCTCAAATCATGATACATCTTTGTGTTTCTGGGATGTATGGTGAACCTGGAACCGTGTGCCTCAATTAGGAGCTCTCTCAACAGCTCCTCGTCCCTGGGAACGTATAAACGTCCCCTCATGCGCAGTACCTGGTTTGTAAAAGAGAAGTCTCCAGGGTCTCCTGACAGCACTCTGTCATGCAATGACTGTAAGTACGGGTTGGCCATCAGCCCTGTGATGATGCGGTCTATCAACTCTGGCCTCGTCTGTCATGTCACAGTCACTGCCCCACAGTGCCCCAGTAACTCCAGGGGCCGCCAACTGCCCATCTCCTCCATGAGACTCCAACTCTACGCCTGTAAACTGGCCACGTGGGCGGGCGCCTTCCAGCTCAAGGCGTTAGCCACCACATTGGCCTTTCCCGGGTGGTAGGAAATGCTTCAGTCATAGTCCTTTAGGAGCTCCAAACAACGTCTCTGTCTCGTGTTGAGCTCCTTCTGATCAAACAGGTATCTGAGACTCTTGTGATCTGTGAAAATCTCAAAGGTCTCACCGTACAAGTAGTGCCTCCAAGTCTTCAGCGCGAAGACGACAGCTGCCAGCTCCAGGTTGTGGGTAGGGTAGCTATGCTCATGGGGCTTCAGTTGCCGCGAAGCGTAAGTGACAACGTGACCCATCTGCATGAGCACACCCCCTAACCCCTGTAAAGAGGCATCCGTGTACACAACGAACCCGCACTACTGTCTGGGATGGTGAACACGGGAGTCGAAGTCAGCCTCTCCTTCAGCTCTTGAAAATGCGCCTCATAAGTGTCTGTCCAAGTAAAGGGCACAACCTTTCGAGTCAACTGTGTCATAGGACGTGCAATTTGCGAGAAGCCCTTGATAAACCGCCTGTAGTAGCTTGCCAGTCCCAAAAAACTGCGGATCTCAGTAACTATATGTGATCTCTCCCACCTGAGCACTGCCTCAACCTTGGCTGGGTCCACAGCCAAGACATCCTTGGAGATCACATGTCCCAAGAAGGTCACCTCCCTCAACCAGAACTCGCACTTGCTGTATTTGGCGTACAGCCTACGTTGTCTCAGTGTGTCCAGAACCATCCGCAAGTGCTGTCCGTGCTGCGCCTGATCTCGAGAATAAATGAGCACATCATCAATGAATACCACCACGAACTGGTCCAAGTACGGTCTAAACACCCGGTTCATCAAATCCATGAATGTAGCAGGGGCATTGGTCAGCCCAAACGGCATGACCAGAAACTCGTAGTGTCTGTACCGGGTGCGGAAAGCTGTCTTGGAGATGTCTGCCTCCTTGATCCTCAACTGGTGGTATCCATACCTTAAGTCAATCTTGGAGAATACCGTGGCACCTCGCAGCTGGTTAAACAAGTCATCAATCCTCGGCAACGGATACCTGTTCTTGGTGGTGACCCTATTCAGTTATCTGTAGTCCACACAAAGGCATAGGGTACCATCCTTCGTCTTTTGAACAATACCGGGGCTTCCCATGGAGACACACTGGGCCTCACAAAGCCCTTCTCCAGAAGATCCTGCAACTAAGACTTGAGCTCTCGTAGCTCAAGTGGTTCCATCCTGTACGGTGCTGTTGAGATGGGGCTGGTCCCTGGTAGCAGTGAGATCTCAAACTCGATCTCATGCTCGGGCGGTAGTCCTGGCAACTCATCTGGGAACACGTCAGGGTACTCTGTGACCCCCGGAATACTCTGAAAGTCTGCCATAGGGTTGGGCTTCGCCACCACACAAGCTAGAAAGCCCTCACACCCCTGGCCCAAAAGTCTCGCCACCCGAAGTGCAGAAATGCACCTGAAGCCGCCGTCCACTGGCTGCCCGTGGAACTCGAAAGATGGCAACTCCGGTATGGAGAAGACGATCTTCCTCTCAAAGCAGTCCACCAAGGCATGGTAAGCGAACAGCCAATCCATCCCCAGAATTATGCCAAAGTCCTCCATCTGTATCATAATCAGGTCAGCGGGAAGGCTGTGTCCCCCAACACTGACCTCGCAACCTGTGTCACCTCCTCAGCTACAAACAGCTGACCACTCGGACCTCTGATCACGAACGGATCCTCTAACAACATACAGTTCTGTCCCAAGCTAACCACAAAACTGGCTGCGACAACGAGTGAGTGGTGTCGGAATCGAAAAGCGTGTAAACAAGTCTGCCGGAAACTGAAACCATACCTGCCACCACCGATCCCGAAGCTCTAGCATCCCTGTGTGTTAGGGTGTTGATACGCCCCTCGACCCTAGTTGCGGACGAAGTAGCCACACTCTGCGTCGGACGGGTAGCCGCTGGCCGATACCCTCACCGCGACTACTGTCCTCCTCCTCGCACCTGGAAATCGTGGCCTCCTACTCGCCCTCCAGTGCTCGGCGTGGGAAGCATCTGCTGACCTCCAGCCCTAGACAGGCAGTCCCTCCTGATGTGGCCCGACTGGCCACACTGGTAGCAAAGGAGAACTCGACTCCCGCTCTCAGTGGGTCTCTGCTAACAACTGGTCGGGGGTCTGGTGCCCCCAAAGGCCACTGATGGCCCCGCAAAACGTGACGGCTCTCCTGCGGGCGCCACGTGTCTCCTCTCTCGTCGACCCTGTGAGAAGTCTGGCTAATAGGGCCTCTTCTGCCCGCTGTCAGTGTCGCGTGCGGACGGGTTGGTCTCTTCATACGTCATAGCTGCCTCCACCACCCTCGAGAACATAGGCAGCTTCAGGGGTTTGACTTACCCCCTAATAGCAGGTCGGAGCCTCTCGGTGAACTCCAAAGGTGCTCCTCCTCAGTATCCATGGCTGTCGCTGCGAAACGAGACAGCTCCAGGAAACGCGTACGATACGCGCTCACGGTCATCGTCCCCTGGCAGAGAGTGTGGAACTCCTGCCTCCTCTGGTCCTGCCACGTCTGGGCGAAGTATTGCTCGCAAAAGAGGGTGATGAACTGGTCCCAAGTTGGCTCGTCCCTCTCTTGACCCCTGACCGCCCTCCACCACCTGTGTGCTGCGCTCTCCAACTAGTACGTGGCAAAGGCCACGCGGCACTCCACAGGGGGGCGAAGGGTGTCAAAAACCTTCTCGATCTGCTCGAGCCAGTCCTTCTCCTCGGTCGGGTCCTCATCCCCCTTGAAGGGGGGGGCTTCAGCTTCCGGAACTATCCGAAAAGCTCAAAGTGGCACTGAAGTGGAGATGCTGGTGCGTCTCCAGGTAAAGAAGCCTCGTGCTCGGAAGTGCTGGAGGAAGGTGGGGGTGGTGGAGGCCCACCCTCTCCCTCGCGTCCAGCGTCGTGTCTATCGCGTGGTCCCATAAAGGACTCCCCCTTCGTAACCCCAGGGAGAGGCGCTCGTGGCGGCGGGTGGAGCTCCTCTCGCACGATGTCCCGTATCAGCTAGGCAAGGTCCTGGGCCTAAATGCTTGGGAGTAGTGGCTGGTCTACTGAGGCGTCAGCCTCAACGCGCCCACCCCTCCGACCTCGTCCTTGGCCGCGTCTGCGGCCTGCTTCGCTACCTCCTCGTCGGGGCATCTCCTGCAAGGAGACGTGAACAAGGAACAGAAAAGACGTCAATACGAATCGATATTCAACGAAGAAGTCTCAAAACAGATGTCAAAAGGTACGTTGTGGTGGCTACTCTAGTTATAGGCACGTGAAATGGGTTATTTTCCAGCCAGTTGGTTCACTTCTCGGGACGACCTTGCTCTGATACCATCTTGTTACGACCCGGTTCTCGAATCCCTATAGGACACGAGAATCGGACCGACTCGACTGATCCCAAGACCTAGTCATCCAACGAGAAAGTAACAAAAAAGTAGTAAAATAAACCACATTCACCACGCAAGTAACTAACAGTAACAAAAGTACAGCAGTAAAGAAAAGAAATACTACAGTACATACCACCACAACAGTAGAGAATTAAAACAGGTACAGAAATATGATGCTTACAATAAAAGAGTACAAGTGTAATAGAATATACTCACTACAATAGAAAAATGGTACAGCAAGTACAACACAAATAGAACTACTAGGCTCTACTAGGCCCAGCACCCTCCGCAGCTGCAGGCTCTGGCTGCTCAACACCTCATCCTAAAAAGGTGACACATCAGCGAAACGCTGAGTAGAGTGGCAACCAGCTAGCTAAGAAACAGTAAAGGTGGACAAGTAGCTATTATTTTTAATTTCTTTCTTTATTTCTCTATTTGCTCATTCTTGAATTATTTCTTAGATCTTTCTCTTGATCTCGAATGTTCCTCACGGGAATGATCTTGATTGCAGTCTTTTCCGAAAAGTAAAAGTAGCACGTGGTGCTCTCTTGGCCGAGAGAGTCCCCCGTGGTGGTCCTACCCTCAGTCAACCACCCTAAGGTCACTGACAGGCGTAACGATGACTACGGCACGCACGATAAACGCACGGGTAGCTACCCCGCACTGGCATGCGGTCAGTCATTTCCGTTAACGGGTGTGCCCAAAGCACATCACGGAACCAGTATAGGGCAGAGCCCTCTCAGTAATAGGGGTCTAGCCCCTCCACAGTAACCAGACAGGGGTCTTGCCCCTCCACAGTCCGTGCACCCTCGCCTGACTACCCTGGTTTGCCCAGTGGGCCTAACAAGTCGGTGTAGGACGGCTAGCAGAACCCCGGGGCCCGTGGGGTGGCTAGAGCTCTCCCTACACTAGTAGCTCTCCCCGGTACTGTGTATGCGAGGGCCAAAAGTTGGTACAAAGTGGCCAGACCTAACCTCGGGTACCTGGGACGGCTAGCTCCACTCTGCACTAAACAGAGGGGACAGTCGCTCTCCTTGGTATTCTGTACTCAAGGGTCAGCTCACTTCCCCAATTCCATTCTATTTATCTTTCAGGAGCTCTACTCCTAATTCCTCGTAGGGTTCATGCTCATATTTCTCTGGCCAAGCCATTTTAGATTTCATCATTTCAGTTTTATTCTCATATAGCCCGTGTTTCCAACATTTAATATCAATTTATATACAAGCAGCTCAAATTTAGTTTTCAACGACAGGAAACACATGTGGCAATTACTAGCAACAGTACTCTATTTCACAGGCAGCTGTTATCCAATTACAGGCAATTATCATTAATCTAACTACTTTTCCATGATTGCAATTCATGTATTCACGACATTCATTTCAGTGTTTCTGTTCTTAGGATTCATGCCACACCCTAGGATCCATCATTCAATCTAGTTTTCCAGTCCTAGGATTCATGCCATTCCCTAGGATCTATCATTCAATCTAGTTTTCAGACCCTAGGATTCATGCCATACCCTAGAATCTATTATTTATCTCAAAGATGCATTAATGTTGGTAAATAACCAAGGGAAGCCACTCTACCCGCAAAATGGGGAGTAATGGGGGCATGATCGGCAGGTCCACGTGCCTCCGCAACCCCTAGAGCCACAACGAGATGAGGTCCTAACATAAGGATCAAACACAAGAAACTACTCAGAACAGGATACTAGTACTTTAAACAAGTAGAGGAACAATTTCTGAGAAGAACGGAATCTCAAACGCGGAAATCGGACTTCGAACGGACCCTAAACGGGTCTAAAACGATAATTCTGACTTAAATCAGACGTCTGGAACACCTTCCAGACGTCTTAAAAGGTAGTCTAGGTCATACCTTACTCTGAACTGTTCTTCAGACATCCAGGATCCCGCGGAACCGTCTGGACCTAGTTCCAGACGTCCTACTATTACTCCGGACGTCTGGAGACTCTCTCTACCATCTGGTGCTGTGCCCAGACATCTAATCTGTGTGGGAGGGCGTGTCCTTGCGCCTTCCCAAAATGAATTCTGCATGCGTACGCAAACACTCTCAACACGACACGTCTCAGCGGAACGACCTGCATGACCGTATCGGCAAGAAGGAGAAAGATGAGGATATCGTACCTTTCAGACATCTGTATCTCACTCCAGACGTCACCCGCGCCGTTTGGACGTAGGTCTAGACGTTTGATTCTGGGAAATTTCCCAGAATCAGAACCTCCTCGCCTTTCGCTTGCTGTGCACGGCTGCGCCGTGCTGCACTCTTTCGCCTACTGCCTAAGCTGCAGCAGCACCGGGGTAACTTTCCCCAGCACCACGCTCCTACTGTGCACTCGTTGGCTGGCCCTGGGCTGCTTTGGTGAGCTCGTTCTCTCTTCCTCACGTGCTCTGCCTCTTCTCCCTCTCGCTGCACCTCCTCCCCGCGCGCACCCGGTAGCAGCTGCTGCCCTCGCTCTCTCACTCTCACGCTAACACTGGAAGAAGAAGGAGGAGACGATGGAGTGGTGGGTGAGGGAGAGGGAAGGGAGGAGAGGGTGTTTGAAGGCGTCGGGGGAGAGTGAAAAGAAAAGAAGAATGCCTGCAAGTCAGTGGGCACAGTTTGCGTGCGCACGTGCGCAGACTCGCAATCGTACGCCGCAAAAATGTATTTCCAGACGTCTGGGAAGGTGTCCAGACGTCTTAAAAAATGTTTGATTGTCGTGGGTCTTAACAAGTTGAGATGTAAGATGTTCAAGATTAAGGCAATTTAAAAGAAATGATTCCACCAAGTTCAGGAGATCAGCAAAATTAGTTTTGATTCTCAATAATAGGTGGGTCATATTGACACAAAATAGGTTGCTAATGCAGGTTTGGTGGGTTATTTTCAGGTAATACAAAGGACAGATTATGATTAGAATCAAAGGCCTGATTAATGAAGTGGACTTGGCCTTGGTTTTGCCTAGGATTTGGCAGATTCCTAGGATTCGGAATTGGCTGAGATGGAAGAGTACCTGGTTGACAAGACTCAGCCAAAAGCATGATCTGATTTCGTAAATCAGCCAACTCTACCTTACATTCCCTATGGATCTCAGCGAGAGCTTCAGCATTTTGTCGTTGACTCTCTGACACAGCTCTTAAAATTTGATCTAGCTGTGTATCTCTATTAGGCCTAGAGTAATTCTACATACTCATCAGGCTAGGCCTTAAATTTGATTGTTGAGGAGGCAAAGGAGGTGGGTTAAAATGGGTCTGATTTGAATAATTTGGTCTTTGATTTTGATTTGGATCAGCCCAAGAAAAATTTGGGTGGCTTCTCCATCCAGGATTATAGGAATTTGAATAAGGGTTTGATCTTGGAAGATTTTCCTAGATGGCGTGTAAACCTAAAAGATATGGCATGTTTTCTGTAACAGTTAAGGGTGGGGAAAAGGGTGGGTAAGATTGTGAGACAAAGGTCCCTCCTTGGGTTGGTGAAGGAGTAGATAGAAAACCCAAGGAAGATGGATCTCTAGAATCCAGATTATTCACAAATTCCCTCCCTGCGGGAATTTGCGAAACAGGTAAATACGCGGGATTCGTAGCAAGTAGAGGCGTAAGATTCTTCATTGTGTTTCTAACCTCGTCGAGATGCTTTGCTATGATATCGACTTTGTTCAATTTTTCTACAATAATCTCTAAATCCTTTGAACTGGATGGATTACCAATCTCATGAATGCCCTTATGCGGATTTTGGTGATTTGTATTCGCACCCTGCAAAAATTGCAACATTGATTCATTGTTGATTGAGTTTTCTGTCATCCCTTCAAATAATTCTGAAGCGGATTCTGCGTTGCGATTTAGAAAATTCCCTCCACAAGAGGCATCGACTAGATTGCGAATGCCCTCTTGTAAACCACAATAAAAGATATGCATGAGTTGCCAACGAGGGATATCATGATGTGGGCATTTCCTTTGCAATTCATGAAAATGTTCCCATGCTTCATGAATTGGTTCTCCTTGATTTTGATTGAAAGTAGTAATAGCTCGCCTTAAAGCATTGGTTTGACCAATTGAAAAGAATTTCTTCAAAAATGCAGATTCAAGTTCAGCCCAAGTTGAGATTGGTCATGCTATAGTTCTATACCAATAAGCTGCTTTATCTTTAAGGCTAAAAGAGAACATTTTCATTAGTAGGATTTCCCTATTTTGATTTCGAGGACTAAGAGTTTGAGATAAATTTTTAAGATCTTCAATGTGTTGAAATGGATCCTCGGATGCAAATCTGTGAAAGTGGGGGATTAAACCTATAATATTTGGCTTTGATTCTGGATCATTCTCCCCAATAGGAATCCTAACATTAGGCACTACTTGTGCATTAGATGGGTTATAATAATCTCTAAGTAGAGGCCTTGGATGATTGATCGGTAAATCAGGATTTTCAAAACCCGCCTCAGGTCGAGGTGAAGAACGGGTTTGCAAAGTTTGTAGATTATTTAAGGCTGCTGTTAATTAATTGATTTGTCTTGTTTGCTCTAGCATCCTAAGGTTCTGGTTCAGGATCGCCTCATGAACATCAAAAGGCAGCATCTCCCCCTGACCAGAAGAAGGGATCTCGGGATTAAGATTCTGCATTGGATCCATAGAAGTTGATGGATCAGACGGGAAAAGCATTGGTTGCTTATCTGCAACCGGCCTAGGATCACTTGTCAACGGTGGTGTGAGAGGCGGATGCAAGGATCGCCTCCCATCCATAAACGGAAAATAAATGTGCCAAGGCACATGCACACCATCGATACGAAAACAGCGGCACAAAAAACCCACAAAATAGCGCAAAAGATGCGGGTTTTGCTCTTCTTTCAAAGGAAAGAAATTCCTAAAGTACACAAAGTAATTTGACGCAAACAAATAGAGTAACCGTATCAAAATACGCATCCTAATTCGTGACTACACAGGTGCGTACCTTAAAGCTCAAAGGTCTAAGGTCTAGGATCGAGATCGCTCACTACTGCCTCCCTAGGGCTCTAGTAGTGAGACAGACTTGTTGATCTTCGGCCAAAGCCCTAAGAGGTGCAAAGAGGAGAGATAGAAAGATAGACTCGTGTGACTCTAGTGATCGTGCTGTGTGCGCGATAGCATGCAACAGACGATATCAATATAAAAACCCGCATGCATTCTGCAAACAGATTTAAGTCACCAATTTTACTTCCTCTTTTTAGTTAGTCTTTTTCAAAAATATATCAATTAAACTACAATGGCCGCTTTTTATATATTTTCAAACAAAAATATGTAGTCTTTTTAATTCTCAAAGGGCAGGGATCTACGCGGGTTTTCTTGTGTTTTCCCGCTGATGCGAGAAAAACAGTTTAAAAATTTCCTGAGTCAGATTGCTCTAATACTAGCAGGAAATATGCACTCCTAAGAGTGTATGCCTATAATATGCTGCTGCTAGTCAGATAGAGATGTATTTTTGTATTTTTTTTAAATGCAACAAAATAAAAGATTAAGAAATACTTACAAAAATGAAAACAGTAAAACAGATTCCCACATTCTCCTGAGATTACCCGCAAAGGTAAACTTGAAAAGAAGACAGAAAATAAAACAAAAACAAAACAAAACACACTAATTAAAACAAAAGTTAGTAAAGGCAAAAAAGAATATTTACAAAATGCCTCCTAATTAAACAATTAATCCTTTTTTAAATTTTAGTGAATCAAAATATTACCTCCCCGGCAACGGCGCCATTAAAATGATGCGTGGGTTCTACTCAACTCAGTAATTAAGTTAATTTCACTTAATTAAGAGTAGAAGAAATCACTTAGGTTAACTTGAAGTTGTGTCAATTATGTAGTATAGGGTCGAATTAACCTAACATTTTAGAAATTTTTATTGGTTGAGTCTAGGTCGTTCTCTGGGAGGCATAACAATTTTCTCCAAATTCACCAATTTTCTTTTATCTCTTTAAGTTTAGGAGGTATAACTAATTTGATTTTCAAAACATGAATTTTGTCAAAATATTTAAACCATAAAGGATATACAAAATTCCATATGCAAACATATTTACTCAAAATGTTGTACTTTATTAACAAGTAAACATGCTAGTTTTTCAATTTTATTTCATTCTAAGAAATTAAGGCAATTAAAAAGTTATCTAATTAAAGCATGCCTTTTACAATTAAGAACAAAAAGTAATTATGCAAGAGAAAATTCATTTATTTTCATCTCTCTTCAGCCTCTCATCTCCTTCTCTCTTACTTTCTTCTTTCTCTCTTTTATTTCCTTCTCTATCTCGAGCTCTCCTTCTTTTATTATTCCTACCTTCTTATCCTCCTTCTCTTCTTCCCTTAGTTTTTTTCTCCTTTGTTCCTTAGTCTCTTTTCCTTAACACTCCTTAGCGCCTGTGCTCATTTCTTCCTTAGCCTTTGCTTCAGCACTTAGCTTTAACATAACATCCTTCAGCGACTTCTTAAGTTCTTCAGCTGAATCGGGTTTTTTTTACTTTTTTAACCAAAAGTTTTTTTATTTGCGGCGAGGTCCTTTCGAGAATACATAGCACCCTGAGACCAGGGTGGGATTAGACCCTACTCGGTCCTCGCCTAATCTCAATTAGGTTCATTTCGGTTCATTTGTTAATCGGTTCACAGTCTTGAGCCGCATTGGCTCAACCCAGCCTCCCAGGCCACACTCACCCTCCCAGGGCACAATCTCATTTCACACGCCCCCAAGGGTGCACACCCGCAGGCATAAGCCCGCACACTCAGATATACAATGCTCAGATCAGATCAGAAGGAGTCAGAACCAGTGTGCTGAGTGTTGACGACTACATAGCCAAGGGAACAAATTGGTTTTATCCCCAGGTGCACGCTCGTGAATAACCGAGGTGGGACTAACCTATCCCTTCCAAACTCGAATTCAAATGTTCATAACTTTCTAACCAGAGCTTCAAATTGAATGATTTCAAGTTTACTGAAAAGCTCTAAGGGTAATCTACACAATTACAGGGTCAATTTAATGTTTTAATGATGTTTTGCTCTTCAATTTAAAAGATGAAATCAGGGGTTCCTACGAGGTTTTTTTTAACCTGGAAGTGGAATTAAGTCAGGAGAGTCTTCAAATGGACTTCTTTCTTCTATTAAAAGGTCTGTACATGTTATATAAGAAATTCCGCTTCTGTTAGAATAGGTTTTAAACTCTTAAGACCTTCAAAACATGCAGAGAAGCTCTTCACTTCTCTGAAAGCTTCAGAGTTTGATTTTCAGACATCAATAAGTGCAACAGACACTTTAAAGTGTTCCTAATCTATTTAGATTAATTCTAAGGGTTATAACAAATCAATCTAGGTAGGTTTTAAGTTTGAATTTCATCAGAATAGTACTCCTGTTGGTTTGGGTTTGAAAGTAACCCAAATTAGCAGAAACTAAATCCTCAAACATTCATTCATCTGAGCTTACTTTAATTGATTTCAGATCATCAAATAAGATTCCAGAAACAGTTTTCACATCTCAGAATCTCAATTCAAGCTCAGATCTCCATTACTAGACTCATGTTTGACTATGGAAGCTTGAAAATTGACTTTCTGTTTAAAGCTTCCTCCCAAGAAATTAATGCCTCAATCAGAGTCTTCTCATCATCTAGAACTTATTTAGATCTTCAGAAAGTTGTTTCAACCTTAATTCCTAGGGTTTCAGGCTCACCGCCTAAACTAAAATAGGTGTGTGTTAGACAAAGTAATGGAAAGATTGCTACAATGTTTTGAGGGTTAAAATATCTTCATTGCATCACACTGAAGCTTCTGAGCTCCTTAAATGCTTCTCAAATCCTTCCTAACAGACTTCTCCAACTCGCCGGAGTTGGAGAAGAAGAAGTTAAAATCTATAGCTCCAGTGGTTAAATCCTCAAACAAATTTCTTTAAAACAGTCATTAATCCTTATTATACTATTCTGGAGCCACTTAGCAAGTTTAAGAGACTGTAACACAAAAATGACTCACCGGAGCTTGTCGGAGCTTCGGTGAGTCCAGAAAATATAAATTGTATGTACAGATTGACAAAACTAACCATTTTTAATCCAAAAATGATCCTGAGGTTGCAAGGAACCTCAATTTCACATTTAATTCCTCATTTGTTCATTAAAATTTAAGATTTGACAGTAAGATTATTTCCTTAAAAATTTGAGTGGTTAAAGCTCAGGACTTGATTTAACCACTCGATTGAGAAGTTAAATCAAGTCAACAGATGTTATTATTCATAAATATATATTTAATTTATAGTTTGAACTGTTCATGAGCCGCCATGGACAGCGAGCTCAGGAACTAAATTAAGATTTAGGCGTTTAATTATAGATGATAATAATAGGTAATATAATGTCGATTAGGGTTCTAAAGTGGTGATAGGTGATGAAAGAATCTAGTGAAGATGAAATTAAATCGACTACTGTCACCATGGACAGTGATAATAGTCGGTGAAGGTAAGATATGAATTAGGCGTTTAGGTGATTTAATTAAACGATTAAGTGAATTAGAAGTGAACATGGAAGATACAGGAAGGTGTATAGTGAGTTAAAAGACAAAATTAAAGCTCTGGCGAGCTCAAGGAACTCGCCGAAGTCGGAGGAGATGAAACTAAATTCTAACGTTACTCTAATCTAACTAACTAAACTAACTAACTAAGCTAGCCTACTCCTACTCCTACTCCTAGTCTACTGTTACCTGGACGAAGGGGTCAATAGGGTTCCGCCGAAGGTTCATAGCGAACGACGAAATCAAAGGGTGGAAGAAAGATCTTCGGCATGTGGATTTGAGTTGGAGTGGAGGAATCCTCGGGTCGGCGCTTGTGTCAGAGGTGCGGAAGACCACGGCGGATCTCCTCGGCTACTTAAGATGGACGGAGGAAGTCGGAAGATGGAATGGGAAGTCACCGGAGGTTTGGACGAATAGCCTATTGGGTCGGCTGCAGTGTTAGAAGAGTGAAGGGAGCCAACTTGAATAAAATCAAAGGTGTGAGGGGGTATTTATAACAGTTTGCGGCGAAGAGAGTGGTGGGGTCTAGCCGAAGAAGGAGCTTGAGGAGCTTAACCTCCGTCGTCGTCTTCGATGGCAGTGAGGTTATCTCCCATTGAAAAATAGGATTTTTGGTTAATCTAGACCGATGGATGAAGTGGAGGTGGTGAGTGCAAGCTGCAAGAGCTTGGACAAAGAGGGATTATGTTGGTAGGGCGGTGATCGTGCAGTGGGGTGACTCTCTGCCGCCAGCCGTTCATTCGGCTGGAGAAGAAGAAGAAGACGAAGAGGGACTTAAATGAAATAAAACTTAAGGACCTGTGTGAGAAATAAGGACCTGATTATAATGAAAAGTAAGGACTAAAATGTAAACCCAGGTTTTGAAGGTTTATTTTAACTTAGATCTTTTTCAACTTTTTATATATGTTAGTAAATAAGGTAAATATTATGTTTACACCTTGAATTTATATTTTTGACCTTTTTAGATTAATTTATTAGATTAAGTAAAATCACTTAAGTTATTATATACTTAGGTATACATTAAGTTTAAGTTACTTAACTCATTAATTAGAGAAATGATTAATAGGATTTCGAGTCCAATTATTATCTAAATTATTAATAATGTTAATTGAATGATAAAATGTCATTTTAAACTTATTTTAAGGTCCTTAACTAAATATCCCTTATTCTATAATTAACCCTTATATGTTCATAACCTTAGCTAATTAACTAGGAAGACTAGTTAATTAGGGGTAATTAGAGATCATGATGAGTGTCTCATTAGGGTACAGAGAGTGCGATGAAACATACCCTAAGACTAATGGGTTGACATGGAAAAGCGTCGATCCAAACTCGCCACTCTACCACAGGGTGCATTGGTTTGGATATTCCCCCGTTAATCAAAAGTGTGAGCAGAGATTTCAGGAAGCTAGTTCTATAAGAGTTGAAGTTGCTCAGGTGAAATGTAGGGAAAAGGGTTAAAGAGGGTGTGAGCAGTTCAGCATTCATCCTCGATATCCATTCCAGTTCTTGAATGTTATCAAAAGTAGCGTTAGTTACTGATTTCCTTTCATGCTGCATATCATTGGTGTGTATGTCCTGGAATAAGCCCAAATGTTTGTCGTCTAATGAGAGCCTCATCATGAGCCATAACTAGCTCATTTTGACCTAATAAAGAGAATAAAAGCTCCTATATGACTTAGAAGAGGGCTTAATTGAAGGAATAAGTATTCTGAGAAGAAAACATGAAATAAAGGTTAAAACTGTAATTTTACCATTGCACTACATAAATAATATTTCTCAGAGGCAAAACATAGGTCAAATGGTCTAAATGAGATAAAAAGTGGGTTGATTCAATCAGAAATGGTTTTATGTGCAATCTAGGAATTAAATGATATTTGGTAACCCTAAAACAGACCCGCTTAATTCAACAAGGTTCTGGTCAGGATAAAAATCAATTAAACCCTCTAAAATTCATGGAGAAATATCCCCTAAGGTTTATAACATTCAATTTGGCCTTTGGAACCTAGTTTGACCTAGATTAGGGTCCTAGCTCATCAATTGACCTAATTTGGGTTTTTACGCAAAATGTCCAGTCAAACATGGTCAAACCTAAAATACAACTTTGCCATTGGATTCCTTAGGTCCAAATTAAGTTTGTACCAAAATTTGGACCTAAGGGGATGTCATCTTGACCTACTTTGCAATTTAGTACACCCAATCACATTTTGGTCCCTATCTTTTGAAAACCATCACATAAACCCCCCTAGCTTTCTAACTAATCTTAAAATCAGGTCCATCCACCATTATTGGGGAGAGATCCTACTCCAGCGAGGATTAGAGAGGGAATACTCTCTGATCCCTCAGAGATCCCCTCCCAGAATTGGAAGGGAGATTATCTAAGGAATCCCCTTCCATCTGAGCCCGATCACAACCCTTGATTTGCACCCAATCTCTCGTGAGAACTCACGAGAGATTTGGGTATCTAACTACCTTCCATCTCTGATGAGACGTCGGTGGCAGAAGACGTGCCCTCCACGCACCAGAAGCACGACCAGCACCTATAAATTAAACCCCAACTCTGGCTACACCTCCTCAGCTCGACTTGGCCTGGATTCCACCCCAAATTCATCTTCTTCTTCTCCGGTCAAGGGGTCCAGCGAGCTTCGGCGAGCCCCCCTCCTCTTCCTCGTCGCTCTACCACAAAACCAGTGGCAGAGTCGTCCTCCTCATCCTCCTAGGAGTTGCGCAACACTCGCGCGTGCTGCCTTAGCTCCGTCGTCGTCGTCGTCTTCCTCCACTGGATACTTTCTTCTTCGGCGATAGCAGGTACTGCAGGCCGCCTCCTCGTCCCCTTCGTCCCTTTAGTTAGGTTAAAACTATTCTTCTCTATCCCCTCTTTCGTCTCCCTCATTTTATTTCATCAAACATCCCTCAACTGCTGCTGTTCACCACCATCTTCTTCATCTCCGGCCACCCTCCGGCGAGATGCTCCCATCTCTCCGTAGCCCCACACGCCTCGCCGACCATCACATAACCTCCGCCTCACCTCACTGAATAACCTCTGCTCGTCCATAGACCCTCTACACCTCCACAACAACCCCCCGAACACACACATCCATCCAGCCATAGGGCGACCTAGGCACGCACTCCTAGGCCACCCTGTGGCCTGCCACCTAGCTCCTCACCTTCGTCGTGACACGGCGAAGGTCCCCCGGTGATCTGATTAAGCCGCGAGGCTCTTTTCGTGTTCGACAGGTTTCACGCGCCGGTCACCATTAGTGGTGACTCGAAGAAGCTCCACGCTTGCTCCAGGCTGCAATTCTTTAGGACTCCAGGTTTAGCTAGCTCGGGGGGGTATCGCGAAGGCTTCTGTTCTAGCAAGAGACGCTACAAAGTCTGCAGCAGTGGCAATTGAAGGCATGGTCTGCTGCGGGCACGCGAGAGAAGAGGTGGAGCATTAGTCCCACATTGTTAACTCACAAAGCACTGGAGTGACTTATATTGTTTTTGTGTTATGAGCTCGTTGCCTCTGAACGCACTTGGGGTGAGGTCCCTCACCTATTCTCACCGCCTCGTCCGTGACTTCACCACACGGATCTGGCGACCCGACCTGACACTACCCTGAGCACTCCTCGCGCACCACCTTCATGCCGGTGCGCCTGGACCCGAGCGTGCGATCAAACCCGTTTACCCGGCTGTGGGAGAGAGCATGCTGAAGAGTGGTTTACAGAGAGAGAGACGTGAGGGTGTGGGTAGAAGGATAGGTTTTGTCCTCTGTGGTTTGTGCAGGGAAGGCAGATAGGAGAAAAAAAGCTAACACTTAGCCACTGCTAGCAAAGGAAAAGAAGAAGAAAGAAGGAAGCAATTGCAGAGGAAAAAGAGAAGGAAAGGAATAGGCAAAGGAAAAAGAGAAGAAGAACCGAAGAAGAAAGAAGAAATAGAGAAAGGT
Organism: Thalassia testudinum; assembly: GCA_037157565.1. NCBI lineage: Eukaryota > Viridiplantae > Streptophyta > Magnoliopsida > Alismatales > Hydrocharitaceae > Thalassia > Thalassia testudinum. The sequence continues at coordinate 34,668,762 of JAZHRO010000026.1, forward strand.
AAAGACAAGAAGAAGAAGAAGAGGAACTGGAAGCAAAGGAAGCAGAGCTAAGGAAGAAGAAGACCCGCAGAGAGAAAGAAACTACAGAGCAAAGAAGACAGAAGAAAATAGAAAGAAAGAAGCAAGGCACTGCAGAGAAGAAAGAAGCACAAAGAAGAAGAAAGGAAGAAAATCAGAAGAACAAGAACAAGAGAGGAGAAGACATCTTTTAGACGTCCAAATTCTTTCTTTTTTCCACAATTACTTTTCAAACTCATGCATTTATATTTGAATTAAGTTTTGAGTAATTAAGTATTCAATTACATTCTTGAGATTAGTAATAAATTCCAATTGCTCCCTGTGTTCGACCTCGGATACTTAGGTTTTCGAATAATAAAACTTTTATTTGTTGACAACGCTTGATCATCTATACTATGACGTAACTAATTGTTAAAACACGATCGAGACCACGTCAACATCGTCCAAATTGAACCACTCAAGGGTGTCGCTCATTTCATCATCATGTAGATGTGGGTTAAAAGCAATAGGACTATGAGTGTCCTTAGTAATGACATCCCCAGGTTCTTGTTCAATGTTAAGATCCTGCTCATGAGGTGTATACATTCTTTCCTCAAGAGTAGTAATTGCTTCCATTTCTTTCGACTGTTTAAGAGGATGATCTTGATAATCAACGGTATGTAGGGATCCAGATTTGGCTAATTCAGTTAGATCGTCAGGGGGTAAGTCCTCAAACAAAACATATTCTCCCGTAGATTCACTCCATACTCTAAGTTCAGTCCTTTGAAAGTCATCATCATCCTCATCAATATTTCTTCTCGTAGACTCAAAAAAATCGTTCACACTAGGATCAAGAGCTTCCTCAAAAATCAACTCATCGTGTCCCTGAACCAATATTGATCTAATTCTTCTAATTTCGTCTCAATTTTCTCATGGTCACTTGGGTTGGGGACTTGTGAATCCTCAAAATATTCAATAACAGGTGTTGGTTCCATTGATAGAGGAGTGTGGTTATTATCACTTCCTTCTAGTATGATTTCCTCTAGCATCCAAGACTCCTAGAATTTGTTAACTTCTAAATCACAATCCTCAAGGGGCTCTAACTGAGGTGCAAGGTCCTCAGAAGTGTAAAGTATATGCTCAGGATCCCTAGGATGGGGTACAAATTCCACCTCAAGATTTGGACTGGAAGCGGGGTTGACTGTTTGACTACGACACGTTTCATCAAATGTAACAAAGATACTATCATTCGAGTCAAGTTCATCTAATGGGTCCATTTTCTCTTTCCAATTAAGATCAGGTGGATAGTGACCAGGATTGCCTTCTAGTGGGCATATCTCATGAGGGACTTTTAAGTGATAGCTACTCCTCAAAATAGGATCCCTGTTGTCATTGTTTTCCTTGAAATTATCTTGGTAATTGGGGATATAAGGGTAGGGATCATAATTGACTGTAGGAGGATCGCTAAGCTGGTTAATATCTTTAGTTAATCTTTGACTATTCCTCAAAATCTCTCCCATAGAATCCATAATCTCTTTCTGTTGTTTTTGCATTTCTATCATAAAAGATGAGAGGCTACCATCAGATTGAGTAGGATAGTCAATCTCAAGTTCAAGTTGCTGAGGAGTTTCAGTCCAACCTCGATAAGACAAATCATGAAGGGTGGGCGGGTTGGGCATGGTCATGGAAGAGCTAGGGTTGGGATACCCTTCTCCTAGGTTCTGCTCATCACCATTGGGTTGGGGTTTAATCAGACCAATGTTCCTATAGTAGGAGTAGAAAGGATCCCAATGCTCATCAGAAGATGGATAACTGCAGGTACTGGGATTGGGTATTCTGGGGTGAAAAGAAGTGAAGTAGTTATTATAATGCATTTGAAAACACGACTTGAAAAACACACCACAATCAAACACAAGGCAATGGGACTTCTCTTTTCTTTCTTAGAGTAGATTTAAGCCAACCTCCAATCGACTCCTTAAAATTTGTCAAATGGAGAAAAGTTTGTACTCGTCCGTTCCTACTTAAGTGGTATAAGAGGGAGATGTGACTTGAGATCCCTGACAAGCTCTTTAGAGAATATAGAGGTTGTTTATGTTCTCTCTTAGTGGAAAAACAAGTTTCACAATCAATTACGTGCCTTAAGTCGACCTTCGAGTGCCTTAGGACCTATGCCTTGCTTAGATGATACTCTCAGGTGATCAAATGAGAAGTTACTCCAAGGACGAACAAAGGGATGCAAGTAGGGCGAACCCTTCCTTTGAGGCAATGCATAAGCGGTGCCTCTTAACTACCCTTTTGTTCTTTAAGGGGTGTCCTCCTCCGTGAAGTATCAAAATACTCGGTCAAAAGATAGTACCACCACCACAAAATAAGATAGGAGGGTCTGCATCGATAACGAGATCGGTGCCTATAGCCTTAAGGGATCGAGCCTTAGTGTGGTGCCTAATGTGCGTGCTCAGTGCCAGAAGTGTTCATCACACCATAAACCTTTTATTATTTTGAAAACATAAACAAGTCCCTTTGAATTAGATCAAGCGTGATTTGATTTTAAGGTCGAATCTGATTATCAGTCCCAATTGCAGTGAGGTGACCACTGGATTAAGTAATTTTAGCCATCTTTGTAGTCTTGAATTTTAACCCTAATGCAAATGCGTGAACAGGAGCTGGATGCAAAAGTTAGAAAGGTGTACCTGTCTCCAGCAATCTTCGTGCACATATGCTCACAATGCAACAATGAAATCTAATGTGCCGCTCAATCACCCCTAAATGCTCCTACTAAGGGCATGCAACTCCTAAACAGGCAACTCGATATTTTCTTTTGTTTGTTTTAGAGGTGAGCAAGCAGAAATTTAACTTTCACACACAGGAAAAATATAGCCCTATCCTTTAAAGAATGTGGGGACAGATCCCCGAAAATAAGCCCCAATTACTACAAGGGTGAGAAGACAGAAATAAAACTGTGACGAAGGGGAATCCTCTGTGAGAGCGGGATCCAGGTCTCCTACGTCTTCTCCATGTGTAAACGTTGCTCAAGGTCAATGTCGTCGCCCTGCTGCACCTGTCACCCCGTCAGATTCCTCGCACAGAAAGATAAAGAATGATTAGAAAAATGCGCAACTTAGAATAATCATAAATAAAAATAAGGTGAATCTATTGTGTCTATTGCCTCCCCGACAATGGTGCCATTTGATAGAGAGAGAGTTTTGCTTAATTATAATGGCAATAGAATGATACGACGTTGTAATTTCTATGTTGGAAATCTCTCAATCAAAGATTAAAATAGATGTCAATTTAAACCATGAAAAGGTTGTCGTATCCGCAGGGAGGAACAGATTAATAAATTCACCAAATATTTTTTTTCTGTGTATTTGTTTAATCAAGTGCGCAATCTGTACTTAAATTTGATGCAAAACAAAGCGAAAAGAAGGAACATGTGATAATTTAAGAATGTGAGGGTATGCATGTAATTTTCCTTCCTTGAAATACCTTTCAATGGCATGTAACATAATTAAATCCCAAGACATTAGTCTTTCACATTTTAAGTTTGATGGCATTTCATGCATGTATTTATAACTCTACACCAATCAATAAAGATAGGAATGCATGTAAACAATACTTGTGAGGGCATCCATATAATTTCAAATGAATAAAATATTCAAAAAAACATAAATCTAATTACACCAATGGCATTGAATGTAAATTCTAATTGCTCCTATACCGTAGCAAAATAGGGGATAACTCCCCTTGGCGTGCGTGAGAAGAGGAAGGATCGGCTAGAGGTGTGGTCACGCAAGAAGGTCGTCAGTGGTGAGGGCTGCAAGTGGAGGTCGTGGCGTGGCCGTTGGTGTTAGTGGCAGCCGGTCGAAGGAGATGAAGCTCGCTGGTGAGGAGGCCTGTCGGCGGTGAACGGCAACCTGAGGTGCCGCTACGTGAAGCTGAGGGTGGTCAGAGGATTGAGACGAGATGGATGGCGTAGAGGGCATGTGGAACAGAGGGCGGAGGAGTCGGCTGCGCGTGGAGGACCGACGGTGGTGTTTGGGTTCTTTTTGTTCGTGCAGCAGGTGGCGAACGAGGAAGAAGAAGGAGATGCAAGGGGGTGAGGCACGCAAGTGGCTGGAGTGCGGATGAAGACGCGTGCGGTTGCGTGCTGTGAGGATGCGTGTTGCGCGTGGTGGTTGAAGCGCAGGCAGGCGTGGTGGCATGCTTGCGCTGTAGCACACTGCGAGGTTGCACGCTGCACGTGGTGGCTGAAGCGCATGCGGGCGTGGTGGCGTGCTTGCACTATTGCACGCTGCGAGATTGAGCGCTATGCGGTTGCGCGCATGGGCATGCGTAGGGCGGGCGGCGGTGGAAGGAAGAAGAGAAAAAGCTCGCCAAAGGTTCCACAGTGCACATGGAAGTCCCACGGTGCCTACCTATTGCACGGTGGTGAAGATGATTGGAGATGGAGGACCTCTCCTGGGAAGAAGATGATCCCTTTTCCGTTGCCCGTCCACCTGTTAAAATAAGGAGAGAGAGAGAGAGTTAGATTTTCAGTTACCAAATATAGTGAATTGGAATTTTAGGGAGAGAGATATTCGTGAGAGATAAGGAATTTTGTTGGAATAAATTTGAGGAATTGTTGAAATCTCTAAAATTTATTTTCTTATTGTATTTTGCTTAGATAAAATCCCACATATCTCTACTCGTTTTGATGTGATGCCATTCCCTTTTAAAGTGAATAATCAATCCTCCCATATAAGGATTAATGTAATTAATACATGAAAAGATAAATTTAGCGTTCACATGATTTTATCAATAACATCCATGCTTTAAATTAGTCTCTCATCAAAATAATAATGTACTTAAGCACTAAATTAGTCCACTAAAGTGGACCCATCAGAGGGTATTGATGTCAAGGTCAGAGATATACCATCCTATCCATCTCTCTCCCGATGCCGAGAGTAGGCACTTTCACCAAATAAGCCACCCAATATCTCTTGAACACCACTAATCCCTAATAAGGTCTCTTGAATAAAATTCTCATATGTGCCGTATTGAGTTGTATTGGAAAAAATATATAGAAAATTTTTTTTATTATTAAGAAAAAAATCAAAATATATATAGAAAAAAAAAAGAGAATAAAAAATTAGAAAAAGAAAAAGAAAAGAAAAGAAAAAAGTAATGAGTTTATGAGTGCTTTAGTATTTATTTCAATTACATTGAGGCAACATTACCCACCACATTTGTCATCCACCAAATATGGCCTTAACCTACTTTTTCTATTCCTGACCACCAGAATACTGGTTGAGGAATTCCGACTTAGTGTTAGGGTTACTGGAACTCTATTAAAGTGTTAATGTCATGTGAGACCACCAAATATGAATTATGTGTGTAAATCCGGTGAGATTGTGAGCTCGAAAGAAAAAGAAAAGAAAAAGATAAGATAAGAGAAAAAGAGAGCAAATACAATGGAACCAAAGAGAGCATAGTTTTTCTTGCTCTTCTCTGGGTTGATTCACTTAATAATTTGGGAATCTATATTCTGTAGTATTAATATCTATGTAGAACCAAATGAGAGTGAGCCACCAAATACACACCTATTTGCCTCAGACATTCTCTACCTAAGCTAAAAGCTGGGATAGAAATCATAGAATATCTTGGATATCCCAAGGGAAGAAGTTCACCTATCCTGCTAGAATTTTACTAGGGCTTAAGTACAGGCCTTAGAGGTGAATTGGCTTTTCACTAGAATCCATTACATAAGTTACATAGTTGCGCATTCACAATTGCCTGGATTTCTAGGTTATAGAATGAAAATGAAAAGGAAAAGAATCTTTAGTCTTATGCTTGATAAAACTAATCAGTCTTTTAGGGACCCAATTGTAGATAACTTAGTTTTGCATTTGCTAAGGACTAGCAAGATTTAGGCATGAGGGTATGATTGCGACGCAATCATAGGACTTAAATGACCTGAATTAAGTTAGAACTTAGCATAATTGTAATGTAATACATGCATAAACAGCATACATTGCATCTTTCCTGTTTTATTTTAGACATGCATAAAATAATGTTATAATGTACTAATTAGTTCATTATTTGGATTGTATGCAATAAGAAGCTCATGAGATGGCCTAAAGCTGGATCTGAAGCAGGGAAGAAGCTAGAGTTGTAGTAGAGCTGGAGCAGAAGCCCTGGAATAAAGAGGAAGAAATAATGTAGGAAGAGGTATACTACTCTACTAAGTAGAATTTTAACGTAGAGTTAAATTATGAAGAATGTAGGACTTTTCCTAGCCCTAGGATAGCCCTAGAGACCCTCCTAAGCCCTAGCCACCCTTAGATTAGGTCACTTCAGCCTAGGATACCTCAAAACCATCATTCCAGCCCATATCTGGACGTTCAGGTAGGTTGCTGGACGTCCAGAACCCTTAGACACAAACCACAGGCGTAGAACCCAATTCTGCTGGAAAATTGGACATCCAGACAAAGTGTCAGACGTCCAATTTTTGCAGAATCCCAAAATAGAACCCAAACTCCTCCCTGACTCAACATTGGACATCCAAACTGGAGTTTTGGACATCTGATTTTGAAGTATAGGTTGTCTGATTGTAAAATCAGATGTTTAGAACCCTTCTATAATCCCTATTTTTGAAATCAAGCTTGGCTCTTGATTTCCTATGCCCCTAAACCCAATTCTATACCCTAGGGAACCTAAATTAAGGTGCCCTAAGTCTGGTACACCACCTCAAGACCCTCCTAAGAACCTTATTAGGTTCTCACTATGCCCAATTGACTTGGATCAAGTCAACCACACTTCACCTAGTCAATTGGACTCATAGAGTCTAATTGAGCTCAAACCTCAACCAACACAAGTCCAATTGGACTCAGTGAGAGTCCAATCGACTCAAGCTTGACCTAATTGGGTATCTTCTTTCCCAATTAGATAAAAATTCACTTAATTAAACTTGTGATAAGTTGTTTGGGGCATAGATCACGTAAAAGATAAATGCGTTGTAGTATAACGTGAAATACGTCTCGACAACTAAATTAACGGAACTGGTGAGTCCCGCTTGATCTCAGGGAGGCTAAAAATGCTTTTAATTTCATGCTCTTGTTCTAAATCTAATTACTAAATAGCATAGACAATAAAATGTAATATATATATATATATATCAAGCAAAGAGTTTGAACATGAATTGCACGCATGTAATTATAATTAAACAAATTGTAAGCATGAACATAAACTATCTATGTAGCAGAACACGGGCACCACGGGTGGTCTGTGGTGGCCTTCTGGAGAGGTTGAGGATAGCAGCAATGATCCGCCGAGGTGGCTCAACGGATGCTTCGAAAGAAGATGCAGAGACAGAGGCAGAGAAGATGGGAAGAAGAAGAAGGTAGAGGAGCTATAGAAGGAGGAAGAAGAAGGAAATCTAATTGAATGCCTTTGAAAGAGGACCCTTAGTCCTCTTTTTATAGTTGTTGTGAAGGGTATTTAGGGCATTGGAGCCCTCAATTTCATGCAATAGCCTTAGGTTGATCAGATCCGTTGATCGGGAGATAAACATACCTAATTAAGCCTAAAAATACCCTCCAAATCCTTCTCCATTCACGGACACTCTCTGGTGCTGACACATGGCGCAACGTGCACCCTTGGATCTCGATCGCACGACCCCTGCTCTCTCGTGTGAGCTTCTGCCTTCGCGCGCTCACCGTTTGGCCTCCAAACGCGCCTAATCTTCTTAGTCCTTTGATCTTACGATCAGATGGTGAAGAATGCCTCGCCATCGTGCCTTCGTTTCCTAAAGCATGCATCATCACGTGCATCCTCATCTCCCTTGCATCTGCGTGCACCACGCAGCTGCCTCTATCGCCACTCAATGAAGATCCTTCGGTAGAATTTATTCTGCGCATGACCAACTCCCACATCACGACTCGAACCCACATCGCGCGTGGTTGTTAAGGACACTTTCCACTGTGCTACGTGTGTGACTTGTTGCAATTGCCATTTCGTGAGTAGCCGCCCTCAGCCGTTGGATGGAAATCCAACAGTTGAGGGCCTAATCTTCCTTGATGAGGTTGAGAGGTAGGGCAACGTGTCGCCTCTGTGGCACTTGGATGACGATCCAACGTCCCACAGCAAGTGAGAAAATGCCTTCCAAAGTTGGGGGCGAGGCGAGGGGCGGTTGCGATGGTGCCACATGGCACCATCGTGGCCGTCCATCTTCTTTTCTTCGTAGACAGTGCTATAGGCCTCCAATCGGATTGATTTTTGCGCCGTTGGACTGCGATTGTTGATCCGGATCCATTCGTACGATTGGATTTGTCATATGAGGTCTGGATCTTCTTCTATTTGCCCCTTGGATTTTGCTCGTATATAGACTCCATAGGGTGCTACGGGATTTTGATTGATACGATCTTGGAAGCGTTGGACTCCCGTTGTCGTTCTGAGTAAATCCATAAGGTTGGATTGGTCATCCACAGCCCTGAATTACCTGCAATTATTAATACGTCTCAAATAGCACATTATTATGTATAAAACATATAAATCATCTAGGATGCAAAGTACGATGCATATGCATGCAAAATGCCCATGTTAAGCTAGGTTCTACCTTAATTCAGGTGAATTAGGACCTATGATTGCTGCGCAATCATACCCCCATGCCTAAATCTTGCTAGTCCCTAGCAAGTGCAAGATTAAATGCATTTTATCACATGTTTAACTAAAGGTTTATTTCTTTTTATTTTATCCAAAAATTCAGAATCCAGATAACCATGAACATGTAATGTTGTAGCTTCTGCCACAGATCCAAGCGAAGAGTCGATATACATTTAAAGCTTGTACTTGACCCCTAGTAAGATTCTATTAGGATAGGGAAACCTCTTCTCCCGGGGATATAAAATATTCTCTAATTTTAGCCACAGCTTTTGGCTTAGGTAGAAGACGTTTAAGTTAATTGGATTTGTATTTGGTGGCTCACTTGCTTCTGGTGCTACATAGAGACTAGTATCTCAGAATCTATATTTCCAGATTATTGAATAAATCAACTTAGAGAGAGGCTAAAAAACTGTGCTCTATTTAATCTTTTGTACTTTTTCTTTTCTCTCTTTCTCTCTCTCTCTCTCTTTTTCTTTTTCTTCCAGAGCTCACATCTCACCAGATTTGCAAATGTATTTGGTGGTCTTGCATGGCATCACACTTTAATTAGATTCTAACCCTACGACTAAGTCAGATCCCTCAGCCCGTATTTAGGCAGTCATAAATACAAAAAAAAATAGGTTAAGGCTGTATTTGGTGGTTTGTGGGGGTGGTAGGCATTGTTGCCTCAAAACACTTGACTTACATAACTCAAACTTCTTAACATAGCACTTTTTTTTCTTTCTTTCTACTTTATTTTTTCAAGCAAATACCTCTTTTGTATGCTTTTTCTTTTTTCTTTTTTCATATCTACTGGCATAATGCTGTTACCAACATAATGCAACAATGCAACACGACATACGTACTTTTATTCATGATGCATTATTTGGGATTTTTTTTTGGGGATTACCAAGAGGATCTTGGGTGGCTTATTTGGTAGAAGTGCCTATTCTTGGCACTGGGTAGGGAACTAATAGGATGACGTATTTCTAACTTTGACATCAGTACCCTCCTTCAGCTGAGGTTTCCGTAGAGGATGGTCGTGACCATCCACCTTAGTCCTAGTTTTATCAGAACCCGCTCTCTGTGTATTTGTCTTATTTGGTGGCTCTCGTATGGAATTTCTCACAAAATTAATACACAAGAACTGAGTGCGAAAACTATGCCCAACTCTGAGTGTTATTATTCAATTATCCATAATTAAAGATTCCTTATACTAGCCTTAGAGCATCAACAGACTCTCTACTCTCATCTCACATATGTTTTGGTGGATCTACTAGAAGATAGTTCACCTGACTCCCTGATTGCTTTCTAAGGGTTCAGGAGAAGAAGTGATGCTTCTTCTCGACAAACTAGAGATGTCTATCGATTTTCATAGTGGATCCATTGCAAATTCTACATGCAGGTGTGAGATTATATTGGATTCTAAGCTTAGGAATCTACTAAAGAATAAATATTTAATAAAACCTCTTGATAACATGATCTAATCCCTTAATTGTTGGCAGAAAATTTTCAGTTTTTATGGACTACCGCCCCCATTCCTAAGTGTCTGCATGTCCTCATGCATGAATAAAAGAAATTGGAATAAGGCAGGGTGTACGTGGATAGAAATCACCTGGAACTGCTTCTGAGTTGTCGTTTAGCTCATGCCAACACTGCAATGCTACACACTATATGCAAAATAATATGCGAAAATGAAATATGCTATCTATATATGGTATGTATATATGTATACATGCTAAGTTTAACTCCTCCAGCTGGGCAACTCGTCAGTCACATGTCCTTGAGAAGATGTATCATTTCGTTAGCAGGAGGAGGTTCTTGGGTGAAAAATGGTTTGAGGTGCTGGCCATTAACCATAAAAACATGCCCAGATTTCGGGTATCTAATTTGGACTGCCCCATTAGGATACGGGTGGACCACCAGAAATGGCCCAGTCCACTTGGACTTGAGCTTTCTCGCAAAGAATTTGAGTTGGGAGTCAAACACCAGACCTGTTGGTTAGGTGAGAACTCCTTCCTCTGGATGTGTCGATCATGGAAAGCCTTTGTCTTGTCTTTGTATATTTTTGCATTCTTGTAAGCTTCCTGCCTAATCTCCTCTAACTCACTGATCTGGAGCTTCCTTTCATAACCTCTAGCCTCGAGGTTAAAATTACACTTCTACACTGCCCAAAAGGCACGGTGCTCCAGCTCCACAGGAAGGTGACAAGCCTTTCCATACACCATGTGGTATGGCGACATTCTGAGCGGGGCCTTGTATGCGGTCCGATATGCTCATAATGCATCAATCAACCGATCGAACCAATCCTTCCTATCAGGTCTAACCATCTTTTGAAGGATAAGCTTGATTTGACGGCTCGATACTTCAGCTTGCCCATTGGTCTGTGGGTGATACAAGGTTGCAATGCTATGCCGCACCTTGTATTTCTTCAAGAATGACCTGAAATGGGCATGGATGAAGTGACTACCCCCATTGCTTATCAGGGCACGGGGAACTTTGAATCTCACAAAAATGAATTCCCGGACGAAGGATACAACAGTCTTATGATCGGCTCGTCCTGTCGAGATAGCTTCAAGACACTTTGAGATAGTCAACTACGAGAAGTATGTACTCAAAGCCATGCGAGTTCGAGAAAGGGCCCTTAAAGTCGATGCCCCAGACGTCAAACACTTTTACGACCAGAATAGGTTGGAGAGGCATCATGTCTCTCCGGGTCATAGAACGGATCGACTGGCATCGCTTACAACACTTGGCAAACATGTGTGTTTCTCTGAAAATGGTTGGCGAGTAGAATCCAGACTGCAAAATCTTTGCAGTAGTTTTTCAACCTGAGAAATGACCCCCACAAGCATCGTTGTGGCAGAAGGATAACACACTAGAGATTTTCGAATCAGGAATGCATCTACGGATGATTTGATCAGCCCCAATGCAAAAGAGTAGTGGGTCATCCCAAAAATAGAATTTAGCCTTTGAGATAAATTTGAGTTTTTGATCCTTAGATAATCCCGCAGGTAGATTGCCTGCGACGAGATAGTTCGCTATATCAGCATACCAAGGAAACTCAACAGAGTTGATGAACAGCAGAGACTCATCCGGAAATCGATCTGATATCGGTGAGGAGTACGAAATATAGTCAGGGTCTAGCCGAGACAAGTGATCCACCACAACATTATGGGCTCCAGCTTTATCGCGGATCTCGACATCAAACTCTTGCAAAAGAAGAATCCATCTGATAAGGTGGGGTTTGGCGTCCTTCTTTTCCAACAAATGCCGGAGGGCAGAATGGTCAGTGTAGATAATAACTCTAGACTTGAGTAAGTATGACTTGAATTTCTCCAACTCGAATACCACAGCTAGCAATTCTTTCTCAGTGACTGTATAGTTACGCTAAGCCTCATTCAGTGTTTTGCTAGCGTAGTATATTATGAATGGATGGCGCTCCCAACACTGGCCAAGAATGGCTCCGATAGCAAAGTCTGAGGTGTCACACATCATCTCGAAGTCGAGAGACCAGTCGAGAGGTTGGAGAATAGGTGTATTTGAAACAACACTTCTTAAGGTCTCGAAAGCTCTAAGACATGAGGAGTCAAAATCAAAGGGAGTGTCGGTTACCAGAATATTCGTTAATGGATGAGCAATTTTTGAGAAATCTCGAATGAATCTTCGATAAAATTCGACATGCCCTAAGAATGATCTGATTTGCCTGACTGAGCTAGGCAGAGGTAATCGCGAAATGATTTCGGACTTAGCTCGATTGACCTTGAGTTCATTAGAGGAGATCCTGTGACCTAGCACGATGCCATCTCTCACCATAAAATGGCTTTTTTGCCATGAAAGTACTAGGTTAACTTTTATACATCTCCTCAGGATCTTTGTGAGGTTATCAAGACAAGACAAAAAATCATCTCCAAACATGGAGAAGTTGTCCATGAACACTGCTACGTAGTCCCCGATCATGTCTGAAAAGATGGCCATCTTGCATCGCTGAAAAGTAGTTGGTGAGTTGCAGAGGTTGAAGGGCATTCACTTAAAAGAAAATGTTCCGAAGGGACACGTAAAAGTTGTCTTGTCTTGATCTTCTAGGTTGATCGCTACTTGATTGTATCCGGAGTATCCATCCAGAAAGCAGAAGAAACTACGCCTGGCTAGCCATTCTAAAATCTGATCAATAAAGGGTAAAGGAAAATTATCCTTCTTGGTAGTCGAGTTTAGCTTTCTGTAATCAATGCAGACCCGCCAAGAACTCATGGTGCGGGTCGAGATGAATTCGCCCATTTCATTTTTTATCATAGTGAGTCCTTCCTTTTTGGGCACAATTTGAATGGGACTCACCCACTGGCTGTTGGAAATTGGATAGATAATGCCCGCGTCCAGCCATTTAAGGATCTCCTTCTTGAAAACCTCCAACATATTTGGATTTAGGCGCCTCTGAGGTTGTCTCGACGGTCTCACCCCTTCTATGGTGAGTACAATATGAGGGGTGAATCTACGGAGATCAGCAATGCCCCACCCGATAGCAACCCTATGTGCTTGCAGAATGGAGATCAACCGGTGTTCCTGGTCTGGAGTCAAGTGAGCATTGGTAATCAAGGGATACGTCTCACTTTCTCCTAGAAACACGTACTTGAGCGAATCAGGTAAGGGCTATAACTCTAGTAGCGGAGGGCGGGGAGAGGGTTTATGCAAGGGAGGAGAGGAAGCAACAACGAAAATCTGCTGATCTTGACTAATGGAAATTCCGACTGCAGTGGTCATGTAATCTTGTCTTAAGATATCAGTGCTAGATGGGACAGGATAGTCAGGATCAGGGGTATTGGTAGCAGATAAACACCCATGACAATCAGATCCATGGAATGAAATGTGTATGTCATCAGTCTCAGTCCCGTGTGGACCGTGATCTAAGACCCCTGATAATGAAGATGAATGTGCCATTGGGTTACTACAGAGGAGCCCAATGTTCCCATAGAAAGCCGAATCTTCATCTTCACCATCCTCCTCGATTAGATCGTAATCGAAGTTCTTTGATGCCCTGAAAATGTCCAGTCTAAGCTTTTCGTTCCCCAGGACAATCTCCATGCACCCCGATGCACAGTCAATGTTCGCACGGGCGGTTGCCAAGAACAGGCAACCTAGAATAATTGGTGTGTCACGAAGATTAGGAGGAACCTCTATATCAAGAACAAAAAAGTCCGCTGGAAAGCAGAATCCTTGAACTTTCATGATCACATTTTCAACCACCCCCCTCGGCATTTTCACTGATTGGTCAACCAACTATATGGTAACCGAGGTAGGATTTAACTCCCCTAATCGGAATCGATCAAATACTGTGGTGGGAGTTAGGTTGATGGACGGCCCCAAATCAAGAAGGGCCCTATCAAAAGGGGAATCCTGTAAAAAGCAGGAAATCAGTGGTGTGCCCGGGTCCTTTTTGGGCGGTAAGTTGGCTAAGATAACGGCACTGGCTTCCTAAGATAATACCACCTGTCATCCGATTTTCTACTGTCGCTTCGGAGTACAGTAGTCCTTGAAGAACCTAGCAACAGCAGGGATGTGATCTATTGCTTCGAGGAGAGGGACCTGAATGTGAACTTCCTTGAACATAGATTTCAGGTCCTCAAAATTTCGCGTATCCTTTTTTAGTGCTGAATCTCGTGTTAGAGCTGCGGGAAAAGGGACGGGAATCTTAGGGTCTAGGGGCTTCTTTCCTTTATCTAATGAAGATAGCTTATGAGAGGAAAAGGGTTGTGAGCCATCTTGCGGTAGAGAGTAGAACAAATCATTACCCGCTTGCCCAGGTAGTGGGTCCTGTATGGTCTTTCCACTCCTCAAGGTGATAGCTTTTGCATCGGCGTGCTGTCCATGAAGGGGCAGAGGAGCGGCTGGGCTAGAATACGTGGGGTTTGACAGTAAAGGTGATTAACCTTGCCCATAACCAGGTGGTGCAGAAGGTGCTTGTAGAATAGCATGTGCTTGTCCTTATGGTGCTTGGAATCTAGGTGGGGCACCCTGATTCGGGATAGGTTGGGAGGGCAAGGCTCCCTGTGATCTATGTTCCTGCGTTATCTGATTCTGCATATTTTGGATGTTCTGTATTTGGTCAGCATAACCTTCATAATTTGCAAGTTGTCATGAGTAGATTTCCGAATTGACTCCTGCAATTCCTCCTTCAGAGACTCTAAAGGGTCAGCCCACTTTGGAGGATAGTTGGCATCTTGGTGCAGCAGCTGATAAATAGAAAGGGTTTGTTGCTGCTGAGACGGGAATGGCTACTACCTAGGATATGTGTTCTACGTATTCCCGTATTATCTGGTTTGGTAATGTGGGTCATGAGGTGGTCTCTGTGGGTTACCAAACTAGGAGAAATTCGGATGCTGACGCCAACCAGGGTTATACATCTCTGAGTACGGGTTATTACACCTGTATCCTTGAATAGCATTGACGTCTTCATAAGCCGACGATGTCTGAGACGTATATTCATCAAGGGAATACTCATTGTAATCATTGGGTGGTGTGTAACCCTAATTGTATGATGCCAGATCCAGATTATTCATGGGTTTATTATACGTAGGATCCTGGGGAGATGGAGAAGGAACATTTCGAGCGAGTAGATGTACTCGAGCAAGAGGGGCTCGAGATGCGAGAGATGAGTGGGATGCAGCAGTGCTGCCAGGAAACCCAGATCTTGCTCGAATTAATTCATCAAGCTTCTTGTCGAGCAAATCCACCTTATCCAGCTTCTTGTTTATAATGTCCATGTCAATTTGGGCAAACTCGGCGTGAGCCTCGTGGACACTAACTCGTTGATGTCTAGGTCACTGGAATTGGTTCATTGAGGTGACATTCATTGAGTTCTCTACTAAGGATTTGAATAGTTCAAATGCACTATTCTCATCCTTTGCGAGGAAATTCGCATCGCTAGATGCATCGGCTAGGTATTGATGTGGTCATCCAGCCCATGGTAAAAGACTTGAGCGAGGTGCCATCTAGGTACACTAGGGTGTGGGCACTTCCTGAGAAGATCGTGGAATCTATCCCAGGCGTCATGCAGCTTCTCTCTAGGGCCTTGGGCAAAGGTCGTGATCACGCATCTCATAGCATTTATTCGACCAATCGGGAAGAACTTTTGGAGGAATTCACGACGTAATTCCTCCCAGGCTACCATTGGCTTCCCGATAGTCTTGAACCAATAAGCAGCTTTATCCTCGAGAGAAAAAGGAAAAAGCTTCATGAGAATAATTTTGATATCTACATTCCTGGGTCGAACTGACTCTGCAATCCGACTCATATCTTCGATGTGCTGGAAGGGATCCTCATTCGAGTTTCCTTGGAAATGAGTCTGAATCAAACTTATGATATTCAGCTTCAACTCAAATGCGCCTCCGCCGACGGGAATCCAGACTTGAGGTGCTATAATTGTTGTTGTCGGATCATAGAAGTCCCATAGCTGTTCTCCGTGTGGTGGATGCTGCATCCTGTCAAGTGTTGTGAGAATCCTGTCGATGCTCTACTCTTATTTCTATTTAGTTTTCTCGACCCTGGCTTCCAGACGAGCCATTGGATCCTGATTCTCAGGCTCCTGACCAACTCGAGGATAGGGATTAGCTATCTCAGCTAATCAAGTGGAAGAAGGTTGGGAAGAAAGGTCGGGTGAGAATCACCTTTGTCGCCTTGGGTTTGGCTCCCAAGGTCCCACAAGTTTAGGTCCTAATGACCTTCTTCCTTGCATACACCAACTCAAAGGGTTGGTGTAGTCAAGTAGAACAAGGCTAAGGCCTTGTTAATCAGAGTGGTTCTTTAGATCAGATGATCGGATTTTTCGTTTAAGTTCATGTTATTGAAAAACATTCAGCGAGAGACCAACTGCAAGGAATTCCCGCCTCTCAGACTAACCCGGCCAGGATGGTTACGAGGGGACTACGAGGAAGGTTCTTCCTTCAGCTTTTGCCTCCAGTTCCGTTACCCCACAGCCGCGGTTGTTTGACACTACCTCGCAGGCTTAGACACCAAGTTTTGCAGGAGAGGTTGAAACTACCTAGTAGTTTCAAGCCAAATGCAGGTTATTTGATATATTTTCGTGAATTTTTTTTAACCTATTTCTTCAATTCAGTAAATGATGGGTGGTCCACAAGGTGACTTGCCTCACCGCCTAACTCCTAGGCTCGACTGAGTCCAAGTTTGTCCAATGTGGTCCAATTTGTTCAGGGAGTAGATCGTGTAAAAGATAAATGCATTGTAGTATAGCACGAAATACGTCTCGACAACTAAATTAATGAAACTGGTGAGTCCCGATCGATCTCAGGGAGGCTGAAAACGCTTTTGATTTCATTCTCTTGTTCTAAATCTAATTACTAAATAGCATAAACAATAAATCTCAATATATATATCAAGCAGAGAGTTTAAACATGAATTACATAAATGTAATTATAACTAAACAAATTCTAAGCATGAACATAAACTATCTATGTAGCAGAACACGGGCACCATGGGTGGTTTGTGGTGGCCTTCTAGAGAGGTTGAGGATAGCAGCAACAATCTGCCAAGGTGGCTCAACGGACGCTTCGGAAGAAGAAGCAGAGACGGAGGGAGAGAAGACAGGAAGAAGAAGATGGTAGAGGAGCTGTAGAAGGAGGAAGAAGGAAATCTAATTGAATGCCTTTGAAAGAGGACCCTTAGGCGTCTTTTTATAGTTGTTGTTAAGGGTATTTAGGGCATTGGAGCCCTTAATTTCGTGTAATAGCCTTAGGTTGATCAGATCGTTGATTGGGAGATCAACGGACATAATTAAGCCTAAAAATACTCTCCAAATCCTTCTCCATTCGCGGATGCTCTCTGGTGCTGACATGTGGCGCAACGTGCGCCCTTGGATCTCGATCGCACAACCCCTACTCTCCCACGCGTGCTTCTGCCTTTGCTCCTCATCGCTTGGCCTTCAAACACGCCCAATCTTCTTAGCCATTCAATCTTACGATCGGACAGCTAAGAATGCCTCGCCATCGCGCCTTCGTTTCCTAAAGCGCACGTCATCATGCGCATCCGTGTCTCCCTCGCATCCGCGTGCGCCACATGGCCACCTCTGTTGCCACTAGATAAAGATCCTTCTGTCGAATTTATTCTGGGCATGACCAACTCCCACATCGCAAATCGAACTCGCATTGCATGTGGTTGTTAAGCACGCTTTTCGCTATGCTACTCGTGCGAGTT
Source organism: Thalassia testudinum (assembly GCA_037157565.1). Lineage (NCBI taxonomy): Eukaryota > Viridiplantae > Streptophyta > Magnoliopsida > Alismatales > Hydrocharitaceae > Thalassia > Thalassia testudinum. The sequence continues at coordinate 34,686,582 of JAZHRO010000026.1, forward strand.
GTTGCAGTTGTTGCAGTTGCCACTGTAGAGGATGGAAATCCAATGGCTGAGGGCTTAATCTTCCTTGATGAGGCTGAGAGGTAGGGCGACGTGGCACCTCTGTGGCTCGTCATCCAACTACCTACAATGGGCGAGAAAATGCCTCCAGAAATTGGGGGCGCGGAGAGGGGTGGCAACGTTGGTGCCACGTGGCACCATCGTGGCCATCCATCTTTTCTTCATAGACAGTGCTATAGGCCTCCAATCGGGTTGATTTTCGCACCGTTGGACTGTGATCGTTGATCTAGATCTATCAGTATGGTTGGATTTGTCATTTGAGGTCCAAATCTTCTTCTATTTGTCCCTTGGCTTTTGCTCTTCTACGGATTCCATAGGGTGCTACGGGATTTTGATGGATACGATCTTGGAAGCGTTGGACTCCCGTCGTTCTGAGTAGATCCATAAGGTTGGATCGGTCATCCGCAGCCCTGAATTACCTACAATTATTAATACCTCTCAAATAGCACATTATTATGTATAAAACATATAAATCATCTAGGATGCAAAGTACAATGCGTATGCATGCAAAATGCCCATGTTAAGCTAGGTTCTACCTTAATTTAGGTGAATTAGGGCCTATGCTTGCTGCGCAATCATAAGTTTAATTGCACATCCCAATTAGTATTAGGGTTTATAACCCTAATTTTAGGAGCCTACCTAAACTTAGCCACCTAGACCTATAGGACTTGACCTAGACCACCTGACCACACCCACCTAGGCACTCACACACACACACCCACACACACACATAGTCGCCACCTCTAGAGTTCTCTAGAGGCTTCTAAAGGTGGCCCCACCTTGAAGACTAAAAATAGTCTTCAAGGAGTCCAGAACTTACCTCCTTAGAAAGTGGATCTAAGGAGACGCACTCTCTACCTCTCTAGCCACCACCTAAGCCCACTTCTAGAGAATTCTATAATTCTCTAGAGGGCCACTCCCATAGCCGCCCAAGAGTCTATAAAAAGACCCTCTTGGACAGCCATCACCCCATCTAGCCATCTACCACTTAACCATCCTCTGTAGGTCCATGTGCACCTCCATCCATGAGCTCCATCACCATCACCACTCCCACCTCCACGCCCAAGGCTAGAGAAAACTCTCCACCACCTCTCTAAGGGCCGACCTTCCCACCCTTGGCCGCCCCTCTTTCTCCTTCCTACCACCTCAGGCTCCATAGGCCATTGGAGACCACCTCCAATGCCCTCATTTCCCATAGATAAGTGTTCTTCGTAGTTTGAATTTCTGCATTGAATTTACTGCTTAGTAGTGTAATCATCCTCTACCTGAGTGATGCATGCGTAATCTTCTGTTGATACACGCATGCATCCATTTTCTGCTAGCTAGAATTCTCACTTTAATCATTCATGTACAAGCTTTCCTCGAAAATAGATTGTAATGACAGCTTTTGTGAATGAATGAAATCATTATTTTATCTATCTCTATTATGATCATGAGTTGCTTGATTTAACTTATTACATTGCAACCAAAAATGTATGTTCCTGAAGATATATAGGATTTGACGATTAATGAATATTTTGTGGGTTGCCACCGTGTAGTTGAGATAGTCCTCACAGACAAGCATACTTTCACGTTCATATTATTTCTGACTCACGCGCACGTTTTACAAGTTAATAATGCAACCGATGAATCCTATATTTGTATTTTAGACATCGGACTCCAATTTTAAAGCAAGTAGCAAAAAAGATCAAAAATCACTTTCGCTTTTCTAAAACACCTCCCTAAGATCGACCAGGACTCATATCTCATTAACTTAATTTTTGTTGAATCGTATTTCACAACTATACTATGACGCTTCTCCTATCAAATATGTGATCTATGAATCCAACAAATGGTGCCGTTGTTGGGGAGGCAACGCGATTTTGATTTGTGATTTTTGTGAGCTTAACATTGACTAATCTGCTTCTGCTTGCTTTTTGATGTGCAGGAAATGAAGAGTGGAATCTGCTCACACATCAAGCGCAGTTAAAAAAAAATCAGCTGCACATCTTTATCTTAGCTTAGGATTTCCTTTTTGAACCCTAGGTAGATGTGAATTCTAGGTAGAATTTGATTTTTGAAAAAAAAAATCTGCATATTTTCGTGGAAAAAAAATAAAAAATTAGGTTTTAAATTTTGGGTTCCTCTTGAATCTTAGGTTAGAGTTGTTGTTTGAAAAAAAAAAGAAAAATTTTTGAAAAATTTCCCTTCAAAAAGAAAAAAAAGTTTCAAAAAAATTTGAAAAAAAAGTTTTGAAAAAAATTCAAAAAAAATAAAAAAATTTATTTTGGTGAAAAAGTGGATTTTGAATTTCAAACATTTCAAAAGCCTTTTCACCAGCTCACAAAATTTGGCCAGACTTTATTTTCGAATTAAAAATTCAATTACCGAATATCTATTGAGCCAAAAATTCTAAAATTCGGGCATACGATTTGTTTTCAAATCATCTTTAAAATGGCACCATTAATTTGAAAAAATTTGAATCATGGAATTTTTGGAAATTTACAAATTATAAGGGGGTCAAACTGACCCAGATTTGAAAATTTTTGAATTGCAAAAAGCGATTCTAAACCGCATGTGAATCAGATTTGACCACAAATGGTGGGGTTTGAAATATTATCAAACTAGATTTCATTTCCATATTTTTATTGAATTTTTATAATTTATTTGATATTGTTTCAAATTACAAAATCGATAAGGGGTCAAATTCTAGATTTGACCGCTTGACAGTTAAAAATTCATATTTATTTGGTTGAAATAGTAAAAATTTCAAAAAAATATTCTCTAGAAAGCTAATTGAAAAAGGAATCTATCTGCCAAATTTCAAATCAATTGGTTTCAAATTTTGCAGTAGAGAATAATTTGAATTTGAATACTGGTCTGCAGCACACTTAAAACTTGCATGAACCCTAGGCTCAACTTTTAGGGTTACATTCTAGAGACCACATTGGGCTAACCTAGACTCAATCAAGTCTAGTGGCTAGCCGGTCAGCTTAGTCGCCTTGTGGACCACTCACCAAAAATCCCAATTGAAGAAAAAGGTTATGGAAGAACTACCTAAAACACATTAATTAACCTGAATTCGTTGTCATACTACTGGGTTATCACAATCGCTTTAGCCAAATCGTAGCCAAATCTGTAGGGTAGAATCAAACAATCGTGTCTCAGGTGTACAAAGGAACCAGAGGCGAAAGCTAAAGGAGGAACCTTCCCCTTAGTCCCCTCGTCCAGATTGGCTGGGTTAGCTTGGGGGGTTGGGATTACTTGCAGTCGGTCGTATGACGAATTTTTCTTCATTAAGTAGAATCTTAACGAAAAATCTGGTCACCTGACCCTAAGGACTAATTGATTGATAAGGCCTTAGCCTGGTCTGACTTGGTTGCGCCAACCCTGGGGTTGGTTGGTGTATGCAAGGAAGGAGGTCACTTAGACCTCAACTGGTTGGATCTTGGGAGCCAATCCCAAGGAGGCGAAGGCGATTCATCGCATCGCTCAGACCATCTCCTCACCCTTCTTCTTCTACTCTCTTAGTCGAGATGGCTAATCCTGGACCTGGACTTGGTTAGGATTTAGCAAATCTGGACCCGATGGCTCACCTGGAAGCCTGGGTCGTCGAATCAGAGGAATGATATCAGCAGAATATTGACCGAATCTTAACGACATTGGACAGAATGCAGCATCCACCTCGTGGAGAATAGCTATGGGATTTCTACAATCCAACTGCATCGATTCTCGCACCTTAGGTTTGGATTCCTGCAGGCGGAGACGCGTTCGATTTGAAACCTAATGTAATTAGCTTGATCCAGAATTACTTCTATGGGAACTCGAACGAAGATTCATTCTAGCATATAGAGGACCTGAGTTGAATCGCGGAAATGGTTCGACCCAAGAATGTTGACCTAGGAATTGTTCTCATGAAGCTTTTTCCGTTCTCTCTTAAGGACAAAGCTTCATATTGGTTCAAGATCATTGGGAGGCCAATTGGAACCTAGTCGAAATTACGACGTGAATTCCTGCAAAAGTTCTTCCCAATTGGTCGTATGAACGTGATGAGGCACGCGATTACGGCTTTCTCCCAAGGACCTTGGGAGAAGTTGCATGATGCCTAGGACCGATTTCATGATCTCCTTAGGAAATGTCCGCACCATGGTGTGCCCAGATGGCACTTGGCTCAAATCTTTTACCATGGACTGGATGACACACATCGGTATCTTGCTGATGCATCTAGTGGCAGAAATTTCCCCGCAAAAGACGAGAACAATGCATTTGAGTTGTTCGAGTCTTTAGTGGAGAATTCTATGAATGCTATGTCAATGAACCAATTCCAGCGACCTAGACAGCAATAGGTTAGTGTCCACGAGGCTCAAGCCGAATTAGCTCGAGCCAATATGGACATCATTACCAAGTAGCTGGATAAGGTGGATCTTCTAGGTAAGAAGCTCAACAAATTTATTGGAGTTCGACCTGATTTAGTTGGAAATTCTGCTGCATCTAGATCCTCCTTTACACCCCGAGCCCCTCTTGCTTGAGTTAATTTACTCACTCGGGATGAATCTTCTCCATATTCATGGGATTCCATATATCAGGATCTTGCGAATAACCTCTATTTGGTACCACAAAATCAGGGTTATGCACCGCATGATGATTTCGATGTGTATTCCCTTGATGAATATACGTCTCAGATGTTGTTAGCCCATAAAGACGTTAGCACTATTCAGTGATACGGGCGTAATAACCCATACTCGGAGATGTATAACCCTGGTTGGCGCCAGCATCCGAGCTTCTCTTGATCTGGTAATTCACAAAGACAACATCAAGATCCACACTACCGGACTAGGCAATACGGGAATGCGCAGAACACATATCCAAGGCAGCTGCCATTCCCGTCTCAGTAGCAGCAATCCCATTCTATATACCAACCGATGCAACAAGCTACCAATTACCCTCCAAAGTGGGCCAACCCTTTGGAGGCATTAAAAGAGGAGCTGTAAGAATCGATGCGGAAGTCGACGTAGGATAACTTGTAGCTTATGAAGATGATGGCTGACCAAATATAGAGCATCCAGGACATGTAGAACCAGTTGTTGCAGGAGCATAGGACTCAGAGAGCCTTGCCCTCCCAACCTATCCCAAACCCACGATATGTGCAGAACTAGGGCTCCTCGCCTAGGTTTCAGGCACCACAGGGACAGGCACACACTATATTATAGGTGCCTCCTGTACCACCTGGTTACGCTCAAGGCCAACTACCTTTGTTGTAGAACCCTGATTACTCGGCCACTTTCGCTCCTCCACCACCTCATGGATAGCATGCCGATGCGAAAGTTGTTTTGTTGAGGAGTGGGAAGAAGACATATGATCCACCAATTAGGCAGGAGGGTCCTGATTTTTCACGTCCTTCACCAGAGGATGGTTCGACTCCATCTCAGGAGCCATCCACGGTAGAGAAGGGCAAGAGACCAATTGACCCTGAGATTCCTGTCCCTTTCCCCAAGGCTTTGATGTGAAATGTAGCGGGAAAAAGGATACACAGAATTTTGAGGACCTAAAATCGATGTTCAAGGAACATATTCAGGTCCCTCTCCTCGAGGCCATCGATAACATTCCTGCTGTCGCTAGGTTCTTTAAGGACTATTGTACCCCAAAGCGACAACAAAAGAATGGACGACATGCGGTCCTGTCAAAGGAGGCTAACGTCGTGATTCTAGTCGACTTACCGCCTAAGAAGAAAGACCCTAGTACTCCACTCATTTCTTGCTTTTTGCAGGATTCTCCATTTGATCGGGCCCTTCTTGATCTGGGTTCGTCCATCAACCTGACTCCCACTGTAGTATATGATCGATTCTGATTTGGGGAGTAAAAACCCACCTCAGTTACTATTCAGTTGCTGATCGATCAGTGAAAACACCGAGGGGGGTGGTTGAGAACGTGATCATTAAGGTTCGCAAATTCTGCTTCCTCGCGGACCTTTTCGTTCTCAATATGGAGGTTCCTCCTAACCTCCGTGATGCACCAATTATTTTAGGTCGCCCATTTTTGGCGACAACCCGAGCAAACATTGACTGCGCATCCAGGTGTATGGAGCTTGCCCTAAGAGATGAACGACTTAGACTTGATATATTTAGGGCATCAAGGAACTTTGATTGTGATCACATCTAGGAGGATGGCGAAGACGAAGAATCGGTACTTTGTGGAAACATTGGGCTCCTTTGTGACGACCCAATGTCTCATTCGTCTTCACTATCAGGGTATCTAGACCTCGATCCACATGGGACTTAGACCACCAAAATGCACATTTCTTCCCACTGATCAGATTGTCTTGGTGTTCATCTGACCACAATACCCCTGACTCTGACCATCTTGATCCACATATTACTAAATCACCCTTGCTAATGTAGGAGGGTGTGACTCCAACAAATGGGTTTCCTGTTAATGCAGTCACGTCTGACTACGTCGCAAGTGGTGAATCAGTGGGAATCCCTGCATATCAAGATCATCAAATTTCCACTAGTGATTCTACTCCTACTCCCACCCCCACCTTTGATTATGACCCACCCATGATTGAAAGAAGCCCTTACCTAACTTACTCAAATATGTGTTTTTGGGTGAAATTGAGACATACCCGATCATCATTAGTGCTCATTTAACCTAAGAACAAGAATATCAATTGATTTTTGTATTACAAGACCATAGGGCAACTATTGGGTGGAGTATTGCTGATCTCTGCGGAATTCGCCCCTTGTACTGTACTCATCACATTTACACGGATGAAGGGGTGAAACCTTTAAGACAACCTCAAAGACGACTGAATCCAAATATGCTAGAGGTTGTTAAGAAGGAGATCATCAAATGGCTGGATGTGGGCATTGTATACCTGATCTCCGACAGCCAATGGGTGAGTCCAATCCAGATTGTGCCCAAGAAAGCAGGACTCACCGTAATAAAAAATGATAAGGGTGAATCCATCCGAACCCGCACCGCAACATCATGGTGGGTTTGCATAGATTACAGGAAACTGAATACAACTACCTAGAAGGATCACTTTCCTTTACCGTTCATTAATCATATCTTAGAATGGTTAGTCGGGCACAGTTTCTTTTGCTTCTTATATGGATACTCTGGGTATAATTAGGTAGCGATTAGCCTGGAAGATCAAGACAAGACCACATTCACATGTCCCTTTGGAACATTCGCCTTTAAGCGAATGCCTTTCGACCTCTGCAATGCACCAGCAACATTTCAGCATTGCATGATGGTCATCTTCTGACATGATTGTGGAGGTGTTTATGGATGACTTCTCCATTTTCAGAGATGATTTGGTATCTTGTCTTGATATCCTCACCAAGATCCTGAAACGATGATTGAAGTAAACCTAGTAGTCTCATGGGAAAAAAGCCATTTCATGGTGAGGGATGGCATTGTACTAGGACATAGGATCTCTTATGATAGACTCGAGGTTGACTGAGCTAATATGAAATTATATCTCGATTACCTCCACCTAGCTCGGTTAAATAGATCAGATCATTCTTGGGTCACGTTGGATTTTACCGAAGATTTATACGTGATTTCTCGAAAATCACGTGCCCATTGACGAATCTCCTGGTAGCCGATGTCCCATTTGATTTTAATGCCTCATGTCTCGACGTTTTCGAGACTTTGTGAAGCACTATTTCTGATTTGTCGATTCTCCAACCACTCGACTGGTCGCCCGACTTCGAGATGATGTGCGACGCATCTGTTTTCATTGTCGGAGCCGTTTTAGGCCAACGTCGGGGGCAACATCCTTTTGTTATATACTATGCTAGCAAGACATTGAATGAGGTTTAGTGTAATTATACTGTCACTAAAAAGGAGCTGCTAGCAGTAGTATTTGGGTTGGAGAGATTCTGTTCATATTTGCTGGGGTCCAAGGTGATAATTTTCACAGACCACTCCGCCCTTCGGCATTTGTTGGCAAAGAAGGATGCCAAACCCCGTCTGATCAAATGGATCCTTCTCTTGCAGGAATTCGATGTTGAAATATGTGATAAAGCTAGAGCACAAAATGTTGTGGTGGATCACTTATCTAGACTTGACCTTGCCCACATTCAATATTCCCTGCCGATTTCAGATCAATTCCCGGATGAATCTCTTTTGGCAATTCATTCTATTGAGTTTCCCTAGTACGTGGATATCGTGAATTATCTTGTCATAGGCAAGATTCTTGCGAATTTATCCAAGGACCAGAAACTCAAACTGATATTGGAAGCCAAATTCTATTTCTGGGATGACCCTTTGCTCTTTCACATTGAAGCAGATCAGATTATCAGGAGATGCGTCCTAGATTCTGAGATCTCTAGTGTGTTATCTTTTTGCCACAGTGAAGCTTGTGGAGGTCATTTCTCGAGCCGAAAACTGATGCAAAGATTTTGCAATTGAGATTTTTCTTGCCAACCATCTTCAAAGATGCACATGATTACGCCATATGCTGCAAGCTATGTCAGTCGGCTGGTTCTATGATCGAGAGAGACGTGATGCCTCTCCAACCTATCTTGGTCATAGAAGTGTTAGATGTATGGGGCATCGATTTTATGGGTCCTTTCCTGAATTCGCATGGCTTCGAGTACATGTCCCTCGCTGTTGATTATGTCTCGAAGTGGGTTGAAGCCATCCCGACGAGACGGGCTGATCATAAGACCGTCATTTCTTTTGTATGGGAATGCATTTTTACGAGATTCGGTGTACCCCACACCCTGATTAGCGATGGGGGAAGTCACTTCATCCACGTCCATTTTAGGTCATTATTAAAGAAATACAGGGTACACCATATAGCCGCCATGTATCATCCGCAGACCAATGGGCAGGCTGAGGTGTCTAACTGTCAAATCAAGCTAATTCTCTAGAAGATGGTTAGACCAGATAGGAGGGACTGGTCTGATAGATTAATCGATGCACTTTGGGCATACTGGATTGCATATAAGGCCCCACTTGGAATGTCTCCATATCGTATGGTATATGGTAAGGTCTGTCACCTTCCCGTCGAGCTAAAGCATCGTGCCTTTTGGGCGGTGCAAAAATGCAATCTTAACCTTGGTGTGGGAGGTAAGGAAAGGAAGCTTCAACTTAGTGAATTAGAAGAAATTCGGCGGGAGGCCTATGAGAACACATTAATGTATAAAGACAAGACCAAGGCTTTTAATGACCGCCACATCCAGAGAAAGGATTTCACTTTCAACCAGTAAGTCTGGTTATTCGATTCACGCTTAAAATTCTTTGCGAGGAAACTCAAGTCCAAGCGGACTGGCTCGTATATAGTGATTCACCCCTATTCCAATGGGGCAGTGTAAATCATGGACCCAAAATCTGGGCTGATTTTTACTGTAAATGGCTAGTGCCTCAAGCCATTTATAGCCCAGGAACCTCCTCCTGCTGACGAAATCATTCATTTCATTGAGGACGTATGATCGAGTTTTCGCTTAGTTGGAGGCATTAAACTCATCATTTATAAATAACATTTGATGCCTTTCTATACATAGCATATTTTCTTTTAGCATATTTTTCTGCACATTGCATATCGTCAGGTTGGCCGGCACTGAATGAAAATTCAGGAGCAATTCCAGGTGATTTCTACCCACTTCTCCCTGTCGTAAATTATTTTCTTTTATATTCATGCATGAGGACATGCAAGAACTTAGGCATGGGGGGGTAGATACATCAAAACTGAAAATTTTTATGCTAACATTTAGGAAAACCTCAGAGTAGCATGTTAATTGTACTTTAGGGTCCTAAATTTAAGAACAATCGACTCCACCTCCAATGTTTACATTGCAGCTAGAAATCATTTGCAACAGCCATTTCTGACTCGTTCACTCATCTTTTTTGTTTTGAATTAAGGACTAAACTGAATGTAACCCGACAAGGGAACAACATTAAAGTACAAAGCACAAGGGGTTATTTGTATAAAGCATATATACATATTGCATTCATTAATAAGATTTTTTTTATCAAGAGGACGCATTAGGGATTTTTATCCTTGAGTTGATTCCTAAAATCTGAAATCCAGTATAATTTTCATACTCACACGTAGATTTTGCAATGGATTCGCTGTGAAGACTGATAAACATCTTTAGTCTGTCCAGAAGAAGCAGTGCTTCTTTTCCTGAACCCCTAGATAGTGTTTTGGGAGTTAGGCGAATCTTCTTCCAAAAATCCACCAAATAGTGTGAGATGAGAGTAGAGTGTTACTAGTGCTCTAAGATTAGTGCAAGGAATCTGAAATTCTGGATAATTGAGTGGTGATACTCGGAGTTAGGCATGATTTTTCTCTCGGTTCCCGCATATAAATTTTGTGTGAATTTTTGAGAGCCACCAAACAAGGCAAATACGCAGAGATCGAGTTCTAATAAAACTAGGACTAAGGTGGATGGTCATGATCATTCTTTGCAGAATCCTCCGCTGAAGGAGGGTGTTGATGTCAAGGTCAGAAATACATTATCCTATACATCTCTCTCTCGGTGCTGAGATTAGGCACTTCCACCAAATAAGCCACTCAATATCTCTTGAGCACCACCAATCCCTCATAATATCTCCTGAATAAAATTCACATATGTGCCATATTGTGTTGTATTGGAAAAAATATATAGAATTTTTTTTATTATTAAGAAAAAATCAGAATATATATAGAAACAAAAAAGACAGAAGAAAAAATTAGAGAAAGGAAAAAAAAGAAAAGAAAAAAGTGATGAGTTTATGAGTGCTTTAGCATTTATTTCAATTACATTGAGGCAGCATTACCCACTACATTTGCGATCCACCAAATATGGCTTTAACCTACTTTCTTGTATTCCTGACCACCTGAATACTGGCTGAGGAATTCCGACTTAGTGTTAGGATTATTGGAACTCTATTAAAGTGTTAATGCCATGTGAGATCACTAAATATGAATTATGTGTGTAAATCCGGTGAGATTGTGAGCTTGAAAGAAAAAGACAAGAAAAAGAAAAGAAAGGAGAAAAAGAGAGTGAATACAAAGGAACCAAAGACAGCATAGTTTTTCTCGCTTTTCTCTGGGTTGAATCACTTAATAATTTGGGAATCTAGATTCTGTAGTACTAATCTCTATGTAGAACCAAATGAGAGTGAGCCACCAAATACACACCCGTTTGCCTCAGACATTCTCTACCTAAGCTAAAAGTTAGGATAGAAATCATAGAATATCTTGGATACCCTGAGGGAAGAAGTTCACCTATCCTGGTAGAATTTTACTAGGGGTCAAGTACAAGCCCTAGAGGTAAATTGGCTTTTCACTCGAATCCGTTGCATAAGTTACATAGCTGCACTTTCACAATTGTCTGGATTTCTAGGTTATAGGATGAAAATGAAAAGGAAAAGAATCTCTAGTATTATGCTTGATAAAAATAATCAGTCCTTTAGGGACCCAGTTGTAGATAACTTAGTTTTGCATTTTCTAGGGATTAGCAAGATTTAAGCATGGGGGTATGATTGTGTCGCAATCATAGGACTTAAATAACCTGAATTAAGTTAGAACTTAGCATAATTGTAGTAAATACATCCATAAACAACATACATTACATCTTTCCTGTTTTATTTTAAACATGCATAAAATAATGTTATAATGTACTGATTAGTGCATTACTTGGATTGTAGGCAATACGAAGCTCAGGAGATGGCCTGAAGCTGAATCTGAAGCAAGGAAATATCTAGAGCTGCAGTAGAACTGGAGTAGAAGCCCTAGAATAATGAGGAAGAAATAAGGTACGGAGAGGTATACTACTCTACTAAGTAGAATTTTAATGTAGAGTTAAATTATGAGGAACATAGGACTTTTCCTAGCTCTAGGATAGCCTTAGAAACCCTCCTAAGCCCTAGCCACCCTTAGATTAGGTCACTTCAACCTAGGATACCTCAAAACCATCATTCCAGCCCATATCTGAACGACCAGGTAGGTTATTGGACGTCCAGAACCCTTAGACACAAACCGCAGGCCTAGAACCCAATTTTGTTGGAAAATTGGACATCCAAATAAAGTGTCAGACGTCTAATTTCTACAGAATCCCAAAATAGAACCCAAACTCCTCCCGGACTCAACATTGGACATCCCAACCAGAGTTATGGAGGCTTGATTTTGAAGTATAGGTTGTCTGATTGTAAAATCAGACGTTTGGAACCCTTCTCCAATCCCTGTTTTTGAAATCAAGCTTGGATCTTGATTTCCTAAGCCCCTAAACCCAATTCTACACCCTAGGGAACCTAAATTAAGGTGCCCTAAGCCTGATACACCACCCCAAGACCCTCCTATGAACCTAATTAGGTTCTCACTATGCCCAATTGACTTAGATCAAGTCAACCACACTTCACCTAGTCAATTGGACTCATAGAGTCCAATTGAGCTCAGACCTCAACCAACACAAGTCTAATTGTACTCAGTGAGAGTCCAATCGACTCAAGCCTAACCTAATTGGGTATCTTCTCTCCCAATTAGATAAACATTTGCTCAATTAAAATTGTGATAAGTTTAATTGCACATCCATATTAGTATTAGGGTTTATAACCCTAATTTTAGGCGCCTACCTAAACTTAACCACCTAGATCTATAGGACTTGACCTAGACCACCTAACCACACCCACCTAGGCACGCACACACACACCCACACACACACATAGCCACCACCTCTAGAGTTCTCTAGAGGCTTCCACAGGTGGTGCCACCCTGAAGACTAAAGATAGTCTTTAAGGAGTCCACAACTTACCTCCTTAGAAAGTGGATCTAAAGAGACCCACTCTCTACCTCTCTAGCTGCCACCTAAGCCCACTTATAGAGAATTCTATAATTCTCTAGAGGGCCACTCCCATAGCCGCCCAAGAGTCTATAAAAAGATCCTCTTGGACGGCCATGCACCCCATCTAGCCATCTACCACTTAGCCATCCACTTTAGCTCCATGTGCATCTCCATCCACGAGCTCCATCACCATCACCACTCCCACATCCACGTCCAAGGCTAGAGAAAACTCTCCACCACCTCTCTAAGGGCCGGCCTACCCACCCTTGGCAGCCCCTCTTTCTCCTTCTACCACGTCAAGCTCCATAGGCCATTGGTGACCACCTCCAATGCCCTCATTTCTCATAGATAAGTGTTCTTCATAGTTTGAATTTCTGCATTGAATTTACTGCTTAGTAGTGTAGTCATCCTCTACCTGAGTGATGCATGCGTAGTCTTTCGTAGATACACGCATGCATCCATTTTCTACTAGCTAGAATTCTCGCTTTAATCATTCATGTACAAGCTTTCCTTGAAAATCGATTGTAATGATAGCCTTTGTGAATGAATGAAATCATTATTTTATCTATCTCTATTATGGTCATGAGTTTCCTGATTTAACTTGTTATTACATTGCAACCAAACATGTCTGTTCCGGAAGATATAGAGGATTTGACGATTAACGAATATTCTGTGGGTTGCTACCGTGTAGTTGAGACAGTTCGCACAGATAAGCATACTTTCACGTTCATATTATTTCTGACTCACGCGCATGTCTTACGAGTTAACAGTGCAACCGACAATCCTATATTCGTATTTTGGACATTGGATTCCAGTTTTAAAGCAAGTAGCAAAAAAGATCAAAAATCACTTTTGCTTTTCTAAAACGCCTCCCTAAGATTAACCGGGACTCACATCTTGTTAACTTAATTTTTGTTGAGTCGTACTTTGCAACTTTACTATGACACTTCTCCTATCAAATATGAGATCTACGAACCCAACACTTACCTAATGTTAAGTAAGGGTTACTTAACGTTGGTAGCTACTGGAGGGCCTCCTAATGTTAGGTAACAAGTCCCTACCGTTAGGTAGTATGTTAGGGTTGCTAATTGGCCTAAAATTAGGGTTTCTGAACCTATGGAACCTAAGGAATGACTGAGCCTAGTTTATAATCTAATTGGGGGTCTGACAGGTGCCCTAATAGGAAGGAAAATGGTTAAATTGCAGCTTAACCCAATATGGGTTTAGGGTGTCTTTAACTGATCATACAGCTCTCTAAATGGGTTAAAAGCAATCTAAATTGGCTAAGTAACAGCTTGAACCCCACATGATGACATCAATGACTTGGTTGGAGTCTAATAAGTGAAATGCTTGGATCCTAAGGTCTTGGGTAAAGACCCCAGGCGATCCAGTAGGTAATTAGGGTTGTTTGATCTGGTTTGGACTAAGGGGAAAAGAAAAGGATTGAGGAATGATTAGGTTGAATGGGTAAGCTCGTATGGTTTCACCCTTGGACTTGGTGAACCATGGGTTCATTGCTTGGGTGGGGGACCCAAGGTGTTGCGGTACCTGAAGGCTACCAAGGATTTCTGCTGCGGAACTTGGAGGATTCCTGGGTGCGGTGATAGGCCATGGGCTATCATCGGTGTTTGGTACTTGATGTACTTGAATCGACTCGATGCGGAGGTACTCATGGCTCTAGGCTTCTCTAGTGCTCGTGCACATAGCAGGGGAATGACGCGGTACATGTGACTAGAGGCTCACTTGGCACCCGTGGATATGGAAGTTCTAGGGTACTGTGATGGATTGGTTGAGATCTCATCCGATGGTAGATTGAGAGGGCACACCCGAGGATTGCACTCCTACGGGGAGCTACTCCTAGTGGGAGCATTGGTGTGGCTCGACAATTCTGGCCAATCCTGTGATGATCTGGTTTGATCTGTGATTGGTTCTTGTTGGACATGAACCAAGCTTGTGCTTCATGGTCACAAGAGATAGGCCTAGCTAGCTCCTAAGAAGCCCGAATCTTCTGACTGAGGTCAGCAACATTCTAGATACGTTGAGAGTAGGCACGCCTTTCTTGAGAATCAACAGACTTGCTAGCCTCTCCCCTAATCAAGGAGAGACTATTAAGTTGGAACTCCAAGGAAAGGATGCATCTCAATCTCCTCTGGTAGAGAGGGATGATTCATAGAATCTGATCATTGAGGCGAGTGAGAGAATGAATTATCCTGATCAAATCATGAGGATTTGGTGTAGCTTGATGAATGGGCTTTGGACCATAGTGATTGGTCAGGTTAGACTAGGTTTGAGAGTTAAAACCTAAGGTGTTGGGTATGGGCTAGGGATTTAGCTGATTAGTGTGACTGTACATTGATGAGGTGTGGCTCATCATAGCTAAAATGCCCAAGTTAAGCTAGAAACTAGGTTAAACATTATTTAATTAACACAATAAATGGGTTAAGCGTGGGATTTTAAGGAAAATGACCTAAAATATCAAATTTGGGTTAAAAATGCATAATTAGGTCAAATTAATGAGATATTCTATTCACAAATGTAAATTAATGATCCAATTGCTAGTTGAACACATTTCTGAATTCAAAAGTACAAATCAAGAGTTGAATTAACTTTTAATATTTTTAGTTAAGCTATCATAAAAACTTGGTTGTATTTGGACATCAATAGGAACTTGAAACCATCATATTACATGTAGGTCCTCAATCACTCACATTTTCTTAACCTTAAAACTTCTAGGGACTTATTTGAAACTCATAGGGATCTTTCTGTAAACAGCCAGGGACCGCTCTAACATCATTTCAGCCACTTATGGGATTGACTACATGTTACGAACGCACTCAAGACGTTTTTTTTAAGACGTCTGGGAGGTGTCCCAGACGTCTGGAACCACTTCCAGACGTCTGGGATCTATTTTCGGTGGCACACAGGACTACGTCTGCGCGCAGGCGCGTGCAGACCTGCAACCGCCTTCCTCTCTCTTTTTCCCTCTCTCCTCCTGTGATCGCAGGCGCAGCGCTGTCTCTCTCGCTCTCTCTCTCTCCCCGCGCGGCTTTAAAAATGCCACGCCCTCTCCCTCACTCTCTTCACCTCTGCCCCCTTCCTCTTCTCCTTCTAGCCGGTGCGCGAGTGCGAGCGTGAGCGAGCGGCGGCGGCGACAGCCGCGGTGGGTGCGGGAGGAGGTGCTGCGCGAGGGAGGAGGCGTCGTCCTTGAGGGCTCGAGCCTGCCAGGGTAGCGGGAGCCGGCCGGCGGGGGAGCAGCAGACGCGGGGTGACGCGGGAGGCCTACTGCAACTCGAGCAGCAGGCGGACGAGTCGCGGCGCGGCCGAGCGTCGCGAGCGGAGGGCTAGTGGCGCCCTGATTCTGGAATTTTCTCCAGAATCAGACGTCTGGGCTTCCAACCAGACGGCGGGGAGGACGTCTGGAGGACTGTCTAGACGTCTGAAAGGTGAGTTATTTCCGTCTTCCTTCCTCTTCTTCGACTGACCGTACTGAGCATGGGGATGGGTACGTGCAGGTTCTGAGATTCGCATCCAACGCGAATCAGACGTCTGGCTGTAGTGCCAGACGATTGGAGCGACTTCCAGACGTCCGGGGTGACCATCGGACGTCTGGGAACTAGGCCAGATGCCCCCGCAGGCTTCTGGACATCTGAGAGACCACGCAGAGCAAAGGTAACCTCTGATCCACTTTTTAAGACGTCTGGAAGAGGTTCCAGATGTCTGATTTTGCACTGTTTCGTCGTTTTCGACTCGTTTAGGGCCCGTTCGGAGTCCGTTTTCCGCATTTCGAGTTGCGTGCTTTTCGGAATTACATCCTCTACCCATCTACAGTAGTTGTATACTATTTTGAGAAACTCCTTGTGTTTGATCCTTGTGATAGGACCCCGTTCCGTTGCAGTCTCGAGGGTTGCGGAGGTACGCGGGATTCCCGACCACGCCCCCAGTACGCCTGTTGTAACCGGTAGAGTGACTTTTAGGTTTATTAGTATAATATGTTAATTATGGAACCATAAATAGAACCTAGGACATTGCATGAATCCTAGGAATGAGAAACTAGAATGAATGGTAGATCCTAGGGTATGGCATGAATCCTAGGATGGGAAGAACTAGTGGAATATATGAATACTGCAGTCTTGGAAAATGTGGAAAGGAAATAATAGCTACTTGTAAATTGGTTTAACAGCTGCCTGTTATGAATAAATGAGCATGTCTGGGAATATGGGATGTATGAACGTGAAACTGGAAAGGTGAAACCTGAATGTGCTGAGTTAAAAGAACTAGAACCCTACGGGGAATTAGGAGTGGAACTCCTGGAAAGAAAAAGGAATGGAACTGAGAAAGAAAGACGTGGTAGTGTGCTGTCTCTTGGGTACGTAGTACCAAGGGAAGTACCTGTACCTATTTAGTGCAGAGCGGAGCCAGCCGCCCCAGGGACCCGGGGTTAGGACTGGCCACTTTGTACCAACTTTCTGGCCCTCGTGTACATAGCACTGAGGAGAGCTACTAGTGTAGGGAGGTACTAGCTACCCCACGGGCCCCGGGGTTCTGCTAGCCTCCTACACCGACTTGTTAGGCCCACTGGCCAAACCAGGGTAGTCAGGCGAGGGTGCGCGGACTGTGAAGGGGCAAGGCCCCTATTTGGTTACTGTGGAGGGGTTGGACCCCTGTTACTGAGAGGGCTCTGCCCTGTACTGGTTCCGTGCTGTGCTTTGGGCGCACCCGTTAACGGAAACGACTGACCGCGTGCCAGTGCGGGTTAGCTACCTGTGCGTTTATCGCGCGTGCCGTAGTCACCATTACGTCTGTCCGTGACCCTGGGGTGGTTGACTGAGAGTAGGATCACCACAGGGGACTCTCCCGGCCAGGAGAGCACCACGTGCTACTTCTACTGTTCGGAAAAGACTGCAATCAAGATCGTTCCCACGAGGAACATTCGAGATCAAGTGAAGGATCTGAGAACTAGATAAATTGTGAGGTAATAGAAAGACGTAATTAAAGAAAGTAACAGAACATAACAGCTACTATACACTCTACTATTTCTTTTGTTTTAGTTGCCACTCTACTCAGCGTTTTGCTGACATGTTACACTCGTTACCTTTCAGGACCAGGTGTTGAGCAGCTAGGGTCGGTGGCTGCAGAGGACGCTGGGTCGAGTAGGGTCCAGTAGAGTTACCACTGTTCTCTTGTACCTCTTTTTGTTCCACTGTAGTGAGTAGTTCTTGTTACTGCTGTACTTTTCTTTACCTGCAGTTCATATTATGTTATAAATGTTGTTCTACTGTTGTGGTGGTATATACTGTAGTGGCTTCTTTCCTTACTGCTGTATTTCCTTACTGTTAGTTATATTCATGCTGAATGTGGTTTATTTTACTGCTCTTTTGGTTACTTCCTCGTTGGACGACTAGGTCTTGGGATTAGTCGAGTCGGTCTGGTTCTCGTGTCTCGTAGGGACTCGGGAATCGGGTCGTTACACTACAAAATGTGCACCATTTCAATATAAGCCTCTTTGTGCAAAATGCCCAACAGACCTGCTTCCTCTCTCGTGCACTGTTCATGAGTTTGAACCCAAGCTTTTAGCCACCGTCCATTCTCTGCACCTCCGATCCAATGGTGGATCTTGATCCAATCATCGTGGGACTTTGCGTGAACCTCCTTCACTCTCTTTCGATCCCATCCTACAATGCGATTCATCTCAAAATCTTCCTGTGCTTCTCTTGAACACATCCCACAATTTAAGCCCTAAGTGCTTAATCTCACCATTGCGATGCCCTGATTCACTCTCTCGCCTATATAGGCATCTACCCTAACCCCTGCGCGCGCTACCAACTCCCTTCCCATTTGAGTCGGTCCTTTCATCCACGTCTTCAGCTCCTCTTCCTTCGTTGACTGTCGATGACAGGGGCAGTGTCTCCCCCTCTGATTTGTCATTGTAGTGACTAGCTACATCCCAGGGACCTCATTCTTCAGCTGAAGATCCTCGCATCCCCCTTCATCTCCATAGCAACCCATTGTGGATCCAGGTAACCCATTTCTCCAATTAGAATAAAATTTCGTACTTTCGTGGATAATTGTAGTGTAGTGTAGATCAATTAGAAGTAGATTTAGGTAGTTAATCCATGGATTTGGTAGTAGTTAGGAGTAGATTAGCGTAATGATACCTCACCTCCTCCGATCAATTCTGATTAGAGGAGATGAATTCATACCTTCATTTTGTTCATCTGATCTCCCTCCTATGCCTCATGATCGCCGTCCGATTTCCCTCGCATTATAATTTGCCATTCACCCATCATCTAGGCCATTAACAGATCTAGAGCTCTCTAGCTCTTAAATCTGTTACATGCACCAATTTCATTTAAGGATCATCCCATCCATCTAGGCCATTAACAGATCTAGAGCTATGTAGCTCTTATATCTGTTACATGTGCTAATTTCATTTGAGGGTCATCCCATTCATTCCGCAAATTCACAATGGCCCTATTTTGATTTTGAATGAGCTGATTTGTAGATTTTCTCAGATTTGGTTTCAATTTGATATTGATCGGAGTTTTGGTTTTTTATTGAGAACTAGAGCCAAGGATGATTAGTCCTCATGATTTGAGGCTTTAGCCATGATTTACATAGAAGGATTTCAGTGTTCATCTGAGTTTTAATTTAGAATGAGAGGTCTGAAGATTTGTGATTCAATCTCAATGGATTTCACAACCTGATTCCATTTTTCTCTTCATGCTATCTATGGCATAAGAGAGAGATTAAGTTTGGATTCATCTTGTTCTTCAAGATTCAATCTGGCTTTCAATGATTCATAGACCTTTCAAATAACTTTTGAAACATTGTTGGGTTAAGTTTTCATGTTTCGAAAGCTTGATATGAATTTCCATCTTACATAGTTTTTTGTCATGAAACACTTAAAAAGATTTCTATGTTATCGTTGTAGTTGCAAATCTTGTCGAAACAAAATAAATTTATAGATCAGAAAATGGTAAGTCCTGGGTCATTCGTAGGGAGGCAAACTGAGATTCTTAAAGCCTTTCATACTAACTAATCTAATTTAATGAAGGCACATAAAGAGAGAAAAGATATCCATTGAATCAAACTCTTTATTGCTACTTGCAAAGAGTTTTACGCATAAACTATGAATTAAAGCAAATAAACTAAAGAAAGAGAGAGATGAAGAGCAGAGCTGCTTGAGGGATGCTTGTAGGAAACTTGGTAGAGCTTTAGATCCAGGGTGCCAGGAAGAAGATCGAAGAGAGAGGCTACAGAGAGAGAAAGGGGGCATTGATAACAGAAAATTACACGGTTTTTAAGATTAGGGTTTTAAGTCGCTACATCACGTAAATCCGTTCACTTTTAAAATTTGTAACCTAGATAGGGGAGTATCTAGGGTCGTCCAAGGAGGCAATATTTTGTGAAATTCAAGTCTCTTGCTTGAAAATGAAACTCAACTTCCTTTTTGTTCTTTTTAAATATATAATTTTTATGGATTTTTGAAATAACGACAATACGAATTTTGGAGAGATTTGGAAACAACTAACACCTAATCCACTATACTATTACTAAGGTGACAAGTAGAGCCTCTCCCTAAGCTCACTCTAGGCACGTGGAGGCCTAGAGTAATTAGGGAGAGGGAGTGAAAAGTGCTAGAACAAAAGCAATCAAATGCGACAAAATTGCAAAGAAGGCAACTTTAATAAAAATGAGGAATTGTTTTACACAAAAACCTAGTAGAGGAATGCTTCAACTGCTAGAATAAAAAGTGCAAAAGTAAAATAAAAATAGTTATCCTCTAAAATAATGGTGAAGATGGAAAGGCTCTTACTCCAATTGCGGCTGCTCTCGCAATAAAAAAGAGCTCCTTCTTCTCGCAAGGCTTCTCCAAGTTGATGAACTCCTCCTAGCAAGACCAAAGGGGGCATGCTTGACTCCTTCAAGGTGGATGGAATTCCACCTTCAAAGTTTTCTCCTAAGGTGGCGTGGACCACCTTTGATTCCTCCTCCAAGGGTAGTAGTGTACCACCCTCAAATCCTCCATTACCTAGGATAGGCGTGTACCCTAGGTTGTCCTCCATTGCCAGGCTTCCTTCCTTGGCTGGCGTGGGCACAACAGAGAAGAGAAGAGGGGAAGGCACCAAGGGGACAGAGTATCCCCTTAATCTTCTTCTTGTTCTTCTTCTCTTGACCTTCTATGTAGGTGGAAATATGGATAGAAAAATTGTAGCCAAGGGTGATTTTCTTTTGGTAATATGATGGGTATTTATAGAGGTGGAGAGGGGAGTAGTAGGCATGGGTTAGGTGGATAGCTAGGATGTGTTTAGGTGGTGGTTATGGGTAGTTAGGTTGATCCTAGGGCTAAGGTTAGTTGGCACCAATTGAAGGGTTGGGAGGGGGGTAGTTATGGTGATGTTGGTGGCTTTTGGTGGTGAAGGGAAACCAAAAATTGGTGCCAACTTGGGTGTCCTCTAGAAGGCTATTTTTGGCTCCAAGTTAGGAAGGGTTAGGATGGGCTTAGGTGTTAGATGGATGGTTGGGATGAAGGGAGAGTTGGCGCCAAAAACTAACGTGGTTGAAGGTGGTTTTTGGTGCCATTTTCATGGTGTCTTTTGGTGATGGTGTGGGTTGAAGAGGTGTGTCTTGTTGGCGCCAAGTTGAGGTGGAGTAGGGCATCTTAGGTGGAAGCTTAGGTGGGCTTACTTGGTGGAGCTAGTTAGGGTTAAGTTGTAGGTGGTGGATGGCCAAGCTAGCTGGAGTTTAGCTAAGCGAAGCTAAGCTAAGCTAGCTTAGCTAATAATAGAGTAGAGGAGTAGGTAATGTGAGCTAGGGTTTGAAGAGAGGAGCTGAGGAGGAGAAGTTTGGAGCTTGAACTAGAGCCGGCAACAGTTGAAGAGGGTGGCATGGAGCTACTATAGCTAGCTTAGCTTGCTAGTTCTTTGCTAGCTGCTAAGCCAAGCTAAAGTGAGCTGGCTTCTACCATAATGAGCTGAGGTGAGCTGGATCTGGTGCTCTCGGGGAGGATCGTAGCTTAGCTTAACTGAGTTGAGCTAAGATGAATCCCCAGGAGCTGGACTTGAGCTTATTGAGCTAAAATGAAGTCATCTTCAGCTGGTTGGAGTTGAGTGGAGTTAGATGTAGCTGGACCTGAGTTGGGGTGAACTCCAGTCAACTCAGCTGAGCTAGCTAGAGCTCCCTGTGGATTAATGGGAGCTGAGATGAGCTAGACTCAGCTAAGTTGAGCTGGATCTGAGCTGACCTGAGCTAGGGTAAGCTAAGATGAGCTCTCTTGAGCTGCCATTCAATTGAGATGAGTTGAATGGAGCTAGGATGAGCTAACCCTAGTTCAGGTGAGCTGAATTCCAGCTATGGTGAGCTGGATCATGCTAATTTCCAGTTGGTGAGAGCTTCTCCTTCACAAGTTGCCTTCTTGAGTGCTAGGGTTCTAGGGATCTGGCAATCTGTATATCCCTAACACTCACAAAAACACATTAAAAAGATAACAAAAAGTGAAATGCATGCCTAACCTAATTAATGCTAAATGCAGCCCAAAAAACCCATTTGCGGAGCAAAATCCTAAGAGCTAGATTTATTTTAATGCATAAGAATGATGATAAACTGCCGTTTATCACACCTCCATACTTATCTTTTGCTAGTCTCTTAGTAAAACTTTAATTTTTACAAAACAGAATTTTTGGGAAATCTAATTTTTTAAACTTTTGAGGAGAAAAAAGATTATGGGACCTTGGTTGGTTTAAATATAGGAGGTACGGGATTTGCTAAAGATAAACATCAGGATTTATTTTCAGGTCAAAAAATTAGATAAAAATGGGATCAATATATCCTCCAAAAAAATTCATAGATTAACCTCTTGTTAATTCAGATGACTTGAAATTTTTATTTTTAGGATTTTTCTAGCTCTTGAATCTGATTCGCAACTTGTAATAACGTTTAAAACCTTGTGTCTGTGCTTGTGAAAAACCAACATTTATAAGGGCATGTTTTTGGTTTAAAACTTTTTTTTTTGTCCCCCATGCTTATTTCTAGCTTAGTCTTACAACAGATGTGTCCGGATCATCATTCCCGTTACCAATCCTCGAGGGGGCTCTGGCACCAGTACTTTGAGATAGCACTATCCATGACACCACCCAGGAGCTCATAACCCAAAAATGCAATGCGGTATAAAGGGGTGCTCCAAGCAAACTCGAGCTCTTGCTCCGATGCTAGGTAGAGCATCGTCCAAGACACTTGAGCTGCTAAAATACCCTTTAATGCTCCATCTAAAGATATGAAATATAGATATGGAGCAACGTCGAGGTGGTAACATGTTGACATCTCATCCTCAAAGGAGGTATTTTCCTCCTTCTCGACGGTGGGAACTCAAACCAATGATCAGCTTTAGACTTTTACAAGTTCAAACAAGGGGTTTTTCTAAATTTTAGTGATTTTTAGGTGTTGGCTTGTGTGTGAAATTTGACATAGGAAGTTTCACAAGAAATGCAAGTTTTTGAATCAGAAACTAAGCTAGATACTTTTCATATTACAAAAGAGGATCAAGTCACCTAAACTATAACGAGTTCTGGTGGAATTTTGGAGAAGGATATCTGATCTAGTCTAAAAATAGACCCTGAGATTCTAATGATCAGATTCGTATCATCATCCCTAGTTTGTTAGAGGTTAAATCTCATTGTACTAAAAGTGAGTTTTTTCAACCTTAGTCCTGATTTCAAAATTTTCCTCAAAAAGTTTTTAATATTTTTATTTTTTGGGTATGCATGGCAGAAAATAAAAATGACTAAAGAAAAATGCATGTTTTTAGGTTTTGAAAATCCTAATTCGATCGTCAAAATTTTAAAAACACCCCCCTATGCTTAAGATATGCAATGTCCTCATGCATTAGGAAGGAAAGAGGGATTACCTTAATAAAAGGTGGTCGGATTTAGGATAGTCAAAAACTGGGGAAAAGAAAGAAAAAGAAGCAGAAAGAAAATGATGGGTTACCTCCCATCTAGTGCTATCTTTTACGCCATTCAGCTGGGTGTAGTGTACATCAGTGATTAGTTGTGGTTGGTGAAACCGAAGGATTCAGACAGAAGATTCAAGGTATGATCAAAATAGGGCTTTAAACGTTGGCCGTTGACTTGAAATGTCGCATTAGTTTTAGGATCAAAAAGATCAACAACGTCGTGCGGATAAGTTTTGAGGACAATAAAGGGGCCAGTCCAGTTGGATTTTAATTTTCCAGGAAAAATACGTAATCTAGCATTAAAAAGCCAAATGCGTTGATTAATGTCAAAGTGTTTCTGAACAATATATTTATCATGAAATTTCTTTGTTCGGTCTTTAAAAATCTGCATGTTTTCATACGAAAAATTACGTAATTCTTCCAATTCAGTTAATTGTAGTTTTCTATGGATATCGGTGTCAGATAAATCCATGTTTAATTATTTTATTGCCCAGAAAGCCCTATATTCTTGTTATCAAGGTGAAATCGCGTTTTAAAGTAAAGCGTTGTAATATAGTTGAAATCGCTTTGAAAACAAATTGATTTTATTACTCAAAGTTTAAGTCCGAGGTTGAACACATGGAGCAAATTAGGGTTTAGAAATCAAGAGCACAATTTGAGAAATTGAATATAATATGAAATAAAAACCAGAGTTATAGTGCAAAAATGTAAGCACAAAAGAGTCAAGAAATGATGTAAACAAGCACAAAATTGGACGTCTGATTTGTGATTCAGACATCTTAAATTATGGTTGCTACAGTGCTTTTATTTCTTCTCTGTTTTGATGCTTTCTTTCTTCTTCTTTCTTTCTCTTCTTTTGATTTCGTGCCATAGCCTTTCTTTGCCTTCTTATCTGTCTCTGGCTTTAGTCTTCTCTTTCTTTGTTTCTTTGATCTCTCCTCTTCTCTTCTTTAGTGGCTCCTTTCTTCTTCTTTCTTTGGCGTCTCCTTCTTTTGCCTTCAGTTTCTTCTTCCTTCAGCTTCTTCTCTTTCTTCTTCAGCTCTTCAGCTCTTCAGCTTCCTCTTCAGCCTTGTCTTCCTCCTTCCTTAGCTTTCTCTGGCCTTCGCCTTCTTCTTCCTTGGCTTCTTCTTCTTCTCCATTCCCTGTGAGAGCAAAACCTACCCCTACCCATGTGCTCTCTCTTCTCCTCTTTCTCTCTTAGGTTCGCTCTCCTAGAGCCACCATCTCGGGCAATTAGGTCAGGTATGCTCCCGAGACTAGGCCCACCAGCGTGCGGTGGTGGGCGAGGTGTGCTGGGTCGGGTAAACGGGTCACACTAGGTCCGCGGAGGCAAGGTCACAGACGAGGCGGGTGAAGGTGAGTGGGACCTCACCCCGTGGTACTGAGGTGATAAGCCCTATGCAGTTTTTCAATTTATGCAGCTGCGGGCGTCCAAGAGTTTCCGAGGTGGGACTATCTTCCGACCTCCCTTTGTGTGTGCCTGCAGTAGGGATCTTCGGTCGATTGCAGCTGATGCTTCGGCCTTCGATGCCAATTGGCTGCCTGGAGCTGTTGAAAAGGTGTGGTGTAGACTCGGATAGGTTGTGTTAATATGGTGATTTTATCGTTGTGATGAGTATAGTGGTTAACCTAGATCGAGCCTAACCATCTCTTTACAAAAATTTTTTTACCTGGCCTACTTGATTTTATCTTGGTCACTTTTAGGCCCAGGGTCGAACTCAGGGAAGTGGGATTAGAAGTGAATAAGTTTCTACGCCTTTCCTACAATGAATCTCTTCCATTCGTTTATTGTATTTTTGGTATTTTTCTATTTAAGATTTTTTTCTGATAATTTTTGTCCTTGAGGTACACCCTCAAAATCAGGTTCTTGGCTTTGAGCCAAATTAAGGTTCCAAAATTAGCCTTCGCAAGACTGAGTACCTGCAAGTCAAAGATTATCTTTTCTCTTTTATCTATTTTTTTTATCTTTTTATTGGCATGAAAGAGAAATAGAAATAAAGTAAATATAGTATATATATATATATATATGTAAATATTATTTATGTATAAAGGGGTGGGGGTGGAGGTGGAGATGGCATGTAGCACGGTGTCGAGTCGGTCGTCGTCTAGGAAGATGCAACCAACAAGACGAAGTGCCGCATGGAGTTTTAAGTGGATTGGTGGAGGATGAGTGCGAACACGCTTTCTGTATGCGTGTATCGAGGAATATCAGCAACTGGTGCAGATAGTCCTGCAGTACAACGTATGGTAGGTGATATGAAAATATATGTATATATATGTATATATGTAAATGTGTATCTATATGTATATATATATATATATATATATGGTTTTAATTATATAAGTGTATAAGTAGTTATGTATGTGTATATATATATATATATATATGTAGATGTCTATATAGATATGTAAATATATGTATAGATTGATGTATGTATATGTATATATATATTTATAATTGTATATATATGTATGTATATATAACTATGTATATATATATATATATATGTATGTATGTATGTATATATATAGTAATATATATAGTTACATATATGTGCATATGTATATATATATATTAGTATAAGTATCTATAGATATATGTAGATAGATATGTATATATATATATATGTATATATATAGTTATAGATATATATGTATATATGTATGTATATTTGTATATATACATATATATATGTATAAATATATGTGTATATATGTATATATATATATATATGTATCTATACTTATATTTAGTTATATAGGTAATAATATATATATATATATATTTATATATTTATACGTATATAAATATATGTATATATGTAAATATTTATGTGTGTGTGTATATATATATATGTACGTATATATATATATGTATATAGTAGAGTATAGGTGTGTGTACTAGAGTGTGTGTGTGTATGTGTGTGCAAAGAGTGTGAGAGAGTGCTGTGAGAGAGAGAGAGAGAGAGAGCGCCTGCTGTGAAGAAGGCTGGGAGAGTTAAGTCATCTGAAGCCGCGGGGGTCGTCTGATAGCGCACGCGCGCACGCAGGTGCGTAGGCACGCGCTGGAAGGAGTGAGCGCGAGGGAGAAGGACCGCAGTGCACCGCGCTGCGTGAAGAGGCGAGTGCGGGTGCGAAGAAGCAGGCGGGCGTACGCGGGCGAACGTAGACGCGCGGGCGGGTGCTGGAGCGGGAGCGGGGCGGGACGCGGGTCGGGCTAGGACCGATTGCGGCACGTCGGGTGACCGGATAAGTGAGAAACTTACTGGTCACCGCACTGTAGCCACAGTGTTCCGCTGACTAGAGTGAATAGTGGCTACAGTGCATGGTCGAGCCGCATGACCGGGTGCGCCCGGTGTTATGAGTGCGGGAGGTGTGGAGTGGCTCGGCGCGCGTGCGGAGAAGCTGCGCTGGCTGCTGGCATGCAGGTGGCGCTTCGCGATAGGGCACGCGGAGAGGGGCGAGGGCGGCCTGTAGGCCCGCATGGTGGCTTGCCTGCGGGCGTGCGATGGCCTGCGCTGCTACTGCCACCTTGCTACTGCTACTGCGGAGCTCAAGCTTCAAAGCTTGAAGCTCCTACTCCAATGGCGGAAGTGGCTGAATGACGAATTCAGAGAAGAGAAGACCACCACGCCCACCGGCTCTTTAATGAGCTAGGTGGTGGTGGAACTCACAGTGGTGGTTGTGCACCACTATGTGCTACTCCTGCCTGCAGAGTGGCTCTTCAAGGAGAAGAGAGGCTGCGTCTGGAGGGGAGAGGGGAGGAGACGGCCTGGAGGAAGCTGCTGTGTTGGGTTTTTTTGGGTGGACCAGGCTCCCTTTGCAAAGAACAAGCCGTGCCCTTTTAAAGAGGAAGAAGCCATGCACAGCCATGCCCTGGCTGTGCATGGCTCAGCATGGCTGTGTAGGGCAAGCCTCTGCAGGGAATGGTGCGAGGAGGAAGCTGCCATGCCTTGCAGCTGTGGAGAAGAATTCAAAGTCAAATAAAATTAAAAATAAAGATGGTGAATTTGTGAAGCAGCACTTGAGGAAAACGTTAATTTTACGGCCATTTTATTCACTCTCCTCCCCTCTCAAATAGATGCATGCATGAGTCTAATTTTACAAATGTGACTATGTCTACCTTATTTACACAGGTAATGCTAAGAAATAGCACAAGTTGGCACAATTGTTGGTGTATTTTTGCTGTGCAACCATACCCCCATGCTTATCTTTTGCTAGTCCCTAGCAAAATATTTTTGTATTGTATTTATAAATGATCTTAAGCTGAAGATTTTCTTCTGAGGCAACATAGGTGTGTTTATTGTTAGATATTGTGCGAACCAATTGTAGAGAAGAGTACCAGTACTTTAAGTCTTACATGACATAGACAATCTCTCAACTAACCAGGACTCTTGATATTTAAACCTTAAGTACAATTTCCAAGGCCCATGAGATTTTGCCGTACTCGAGAGCTCAAGAGATTATGTCTTGTGCATAGTGAAGGATCAAGACTGACCAGATGAACATTATGACTCAAGCCCATGGTTTCACGAATTTTTAAGTATAGGTTGGTCCCAGTTTCAGCTCGTGTCTTCGGATTGACCCTTAAAAAGATGACGGATAACTCAACTGCCATTTTATGACTTTTGTGGCTCAAAGAGAATAGGGTATTTGTAACCTGCCTTGAAGAATGTTTGTAGGGCGAAGACTTTATAGATATTTGCGAGATATATTGACTTATTTACATCCTTTTTTTTTTTTTTTTGAAACACGTGTTAGTATATCTCTTACAATATTATTTGGAGGAGCACACTTTTCTTTTTGGTGGGAGAGTTCCTTTTTGGTGGAAAGAGTCTCTCCTAAACACAAGACTAAAGCCTGGGATAAAAAGTCTACCTGCACGCACAGGTAAGGACTCCACCTTCCCTAATGAACACTAGGGTTGGATCTTATGTTCACCTGGTCTTTCTTGATATGTGTAGTGTGAACCAAGATTACTTAGGCTCTCGAGTAGAAGCAAACCAATGGATCCTGTACTGGTGTCTCAGGTACAAGAATACATCCTTAGTTAGGAGAGATTCCAATCTATCATGTCAATGCTCAAGTGAATTAAGCCGAGCCTGAGAGAATCAAGCTTCTGTGGCCTGGAAAGTCTTCAAAATAATGGTTGAATATCCATAAACACTTATTGTATTTTTGTTTCAGCCTTCAGATCATTACTAAACACCATTTTTTTTTTTATATATATATATATAGATAGATGGAACTGCATGATATCATAAAATACCCAGATCCTATGGATGCCTATCCACCCCCCCATGCCAAACGATGCTATGTCCTCATATGCATGTAGGGAAGGGTAGAGGAAGGACGATAGATCGGATAACAAGAGCTGAGGTGCAGGGTATACAGCAGGGTGGTAGGGTGGGTGGATGGTGGGTGGTGAAGTGATCGTGACAGTGGCGTGAAAAGTGATGGTGGATGGTGAAATATCTGGCATTTCTTGGGACGAGAGTGTCCCAGGATGATCAGAAAACAAGTCAAGAGGAAGAAGTTGGCCCTTAGATTGGCCAAGAAGAGGGGCTTCTTGGATAGATGGATCCAAAAAGGAATAGCCCCAGTGAGAAGTATATGAGGTCAAGGTCCCAGTGTGGATTTGCAAATCCACCTAATTTGGTGGGAAAGAAAGGGCAATCCGGTCTTCAAGAGTGTGGACCGGCGGTGAGTAGCTCAGACATGACTCAGACCACGAGGTATGGGAAGCTGAGAAAATCTCGTCAGAAGTCTGGTCAGGAGAAGGTATGGGAATAGGGAGGGATGGGGGAACGTCACAATATGTGTCGGTCAGGCAATCGTCAATGTTAACAGGTAATCCGCAGCAGTTAGAATAGGTCCCAATTAGTTCGATACATGCGCTGATGGCCATGTCCTCGTCAGACGTGTCATCCTCGATGCAATTGTAATCAAAGTTCTTGGCTGCCTTGAAAATGTTAAGCTTGATCTTCTCAGATCCAACAGCAATCTCAATACAGCCCGACTCACAGTCGATATAGGCTCGGGCTGTGGCCAAGAAAGGTCGACTAAGGATGATCAGACAATCAGAAAGTGAGCTAGGAACTTCCATATCTAAAATAAAAAAGTCAACAGGAAAACAAAGACTGTTGACCCTAACCACCACGTCTTCCACCACACCCTTCGGAATTTTGACAGAACGATCTGCCAACTGTAACGTGACAGGGGTGGGTTTCAGATTTCCCAAGGAAAATTTTTTGAGCATGATGGTTGGTATAAGGTTGATGGAAGATCCTAGATCAAGCAGGGCACGGTTAAAATTGCAGCCTTGGATGCTACAGGAAATAAGCGGTGTGCCTAGATCTTTCTGCTTCGGTGGTAGATTTGACAGTATAGCACAACTCGCATGAGGCGAGAGAACCACCGGATTCTTAGTTTTCTTTGATTGTCGCCTGGGTGTTGTGTAGTCTTTGAAGAATCAGGCGACAGTAGGTATGTGATCGATAGCCTCTAGCAGGAGTACCTTGATTTCAACATCCCTGAACAAAGTACGCAGGTTATCAAAGGCCTGTGTATCCTTCTTCTTGCCTTTTGGCTCCCTTAGTAGAGCCTCAGGGAATGAGACTGATTCTGGCACCAATTTGGGTGTATCGTCCTCTCGCGAATACAGTGCGCATCCCGAATGAGAGGGCGATGAAGAAGATGGGCCAGGATCAGGTCGAGGCGGATCGACGGTTTTCTTACCACTCCTCGTAGTGATCGCATTGGACGATGCTGGTCCAGTGGGATCATAAGGCGGAGGAGGGTTCGCAATAGGGACATAAAAGTGAGGTGCTGCAGCGGGATTAGCTTGAAATCCCGGTGGAATGCTCAAAGCTTGCAGAATTTGGTGAACCTGCCCCTAAGAAGGTCATACCTGTGGTTGAGGACCACAGGGTACAAAATTTCGCGGGTTGGGAACAGGTTGGGCTGGAAGAGTGCCCTGAGATCGAGTCGCCATGCGTAGTTGACTGATCTCAGCATTCTGTTGTGCCAATTGGTGCTGAAGATAGGTCATGTTCTCTTCATGGCGCTTTGACATTTCCGTCATCATTCGCATCAATTTATCAAGAGGACTTGATGCGTGTTCTGTTTGCGGTACGTAAGGACCCGATGGCGGATTCGCCATAGGATTAGACTGGGCCCTTGGGATGACGGGTGCGGACAGTCACATTGGTCCACCCACAAGGTTTTGGCGCTGCAGGATGTTGGACCATGCGAAGTTTGGATGATTTTTCCACCCTGGGTTATAAGTGGCAGAGAACGGGTTGTTCCCCAGGGCGCAAGCGTCTTCTATGCCAGAAGACATGTCTGCATGTAAATACACTTCCTAGCACATGAAGGCTTGGTCCTCCATGTTGAAATACTGGCTCGCAGAAGCTAGATCCACATGACTTATCGAATCGCTCAGCGTGACACTCGGTAAGGAAGGTCTTACGGGGTTTCTTGGGATAAGCTTGGTGTTGGAAGAATTGGGATTGTGACAAAGTGGTGAGGTGGGGGTGTTTGCCAAAGAACAGGCAGGGTTGGCCAAAAGCTCGTCCAGCTTCTTATGCACGACGGAGACTTCATCCAATTTTTGTGCGATAAGGCTGAGATTAGTGGATGAATGGGAGGGTCCCGTGTCAACTTCGTGGACATTACGGGGCAGGATGGTACGATTAAAGGCGACAATGGAGGCATTGTTCATTGAGTTTTCGCTCATATTTTCAAATAATTCGAATGCTCCATTCTCGTCTTTATTCATAAAATTCCCTCCGTAGGAAGCGTCTGCAATCTGCTTCAAAGTCTCATTTAGCCCATAGTAGAAAATCTGGGCTATATGCCACTTAGGCAGACCATGGTGCAGACACTTCCTGAGGAGGTCATTATATCTCTCCTATGCCTCATGAAATTGTTCACCATTTTGTTGCGTAAATGAAGTGATAGCACGGTGAAGTGCATTGGGAAGAACTTCTTGAGAAATGCTGTTTGCATCTCTTCCCAAGAGTGGATGGTTCTCCTAAGGGTGCGTAACCACTACGACGCTTTTTCCCGCAATGAAAATGGGAACATTTTCATGAGGACTATTGGTAACCCGATATTTCTAGGTTTAATAGTTTCAGCCAATCGGGTTAAGTCTTCTAAGTGGAGAAAAGGATCTTCACTTGCAAGACCATGGAAGTGAAAATTTATTAGGCCAATTATGTTAGGTTTCAGTTCAAAGTTGTCCCCACCCATGGGGACCCGAATTTGTCCTATGGTCTCTGCAGCAGCGGGATTCTAATAGGAGCTAAGAGACCTAGGCTCCTCCCGTTTGGGAGGGTTCTACATTTCCTCCAATGTTTCCCTAATGGCTTCAATTTGTTCATTATACATTTCCATTTGGGCTTGGAGGCAGGTTATGGGATCCAAGGCTCCACCACCTGGTGGGTTCTGAGGGCGGTTTCCTCCCTCGGGATTTGGGGGTGGGCATGCAGCCATGTTTGTGGGGGAGGAGGACGATGCGGCTTCCTTTCTAAAATTATCAGGCAATTCACATAGTTCAGGGTTTTGTGACCTTCTCCCAAACATGCACTACCGCAGGAAAAATTGGGGGGATATGAAGGGAAAAGAGATGAGAGAAATGACTCTGCAAAGGTACACTTGATGACAAATCAATACAATCAAATTCCTAACCTCTACAATGTGCCCTTAGACCTAAAGATCTAAGTTACCTACTATCACGACCTACAGAATCGAATGCAAGCACCGCGGAACCACCGGGCCAGATTGAAAGGCCATTTGCCCTAGTCTTAGACACTCGATAGCACGCGGGAACCCTCACCAGCATGTAGGCGCTACACGCAGGTAGTTAGACCTCCAATCCTTAATAAGGGTCAAGTTGCTACCAATTTTAGTTAGAGGCTTAGGATCAAGTGCTTCTGGAATGTGAAGGGTGTTATTTACGGGTAATGCCCAAGTGATTGATTTTTACAAAGTGTGTAAACCAAGCATGCAACGGGGAAATCTCCTCGAATTGAAGTTTTAATTGGTGAATGGCTTTTAGAATTCAGCCTTAAGTAGTATGGATTTTAGGATTTATCTGAATTACCAATTCAACCAATCTTCGGGTTTTGAGAGAATGCAAGTTTTCTTCTAAGCCCAACAAACCCTTCTTCAATGTCAGTTGGTTAATGCATGCTAAAATGCAATGGGCTTCCCTATATGGAGATTTCTATGTGTGGATGCACGAATCAATTTTAGATTAGTGTGAAAGGGAGCCAAAGCACTTCAATTCAAGTGCTCCCAATCACCAAAATGATTTCCACACACAAGGCTCAACCAAAAGATAAAGAAAATCAGATTGTTGGTTGAAGTATTCGGGATCGAATCTTAGGCACGTGAAAGGTCGTGGTAGGGTTGGAATCAACTCAATTCCAAGTCTGCCCACCAAAAATGTGATCCTGAATTTGTAGATAAATGAGGTAAAGAGGGGTGGCAGTCAATCTTTTTATTTGTCTCAAAGAATACTTCACACGGCGAAAGATTCAAGAATCAAGATTCTTGGATCTTCGCTATGCGAAGTTTGGCGGGAAATCCCGGGGCGGTGGGAGTGAAGGAAAACAATCAAACAAGTGATTTTTAATCCACTTGCCCCAAGAGATCCCAAGAAGTTTTTTCCTACTTTTTTAGTTTTTTTTTATTATTAAGGTTACAAGTTAGCCTAGGTTGCTAAGAAAGAAAGACCTATTTATTCGGCAACATGTGCGAAGCTCCAGTGCGGTACCAGCGACTTCACGCTCTCATTCCTGCCTTGGATTTGCCCACGTTTTCGACTTCGTCTGCCTGTCTTCTCCTTGCAACAGGTTCACCTGCACAGCAACAAACAAAAATACCCGTGAAGAGAAAGGTGTGAGAAGAGAAAAATTAAAGGAATGGAGTAGAAACTTACTTGAATGCGCACTTCCCTGGCAACGGTGCCATGAAAAGGTGGTATGGTCGGACCCGGATAGGTTGTGTTAATACGGTGATTTTATCGTTGTGATGAGTATAATGGTTAACCTAGATCGAGCCTAACCATCTCTTTACAAAATTTTTTTTACCTGGCCTACTTGATTTTATCTTGGTCACTTTTAGGCCCAGGGTCGAACTAAGGGAAGTGGGATTGGAAGTGAATAAGTTTCTACGCCTTTCCTACAACGAATCTCTTCCGTTCGTTTATTGTGTTTTTGGTGTTTTTCTATTTAAGATTTTTTTCTGATAATTTTTGTCCTTGAGGTACACCCTCAAAATTAGGTTCTTGGCTTTGAGCCAAATTAGGGTTCCAAAACTAGCCTTCGCAAGACTGAGTACCTGCAAGTTAAATATTATCTTTTTTATTTTATATATTTTTTTTATCCTTTTACTGGCATGAAAGAGAAACAGAAATAAAGTAAATATACTATATATATATGTATATATTATTTATGTATAAAGGGGTGGGGGTGGAGGTGGAGATGATGTGTAGCACAGTGTCGAGTTGGTCGTCGTCTAGGAAGACGCAACCAATAGGACGAAGTGCCGCGTGGAGTGTAAAGTGAATTGGTGGAGGATGAGTGTGAACACACTTTCTGTACGCGTGTATCGGGGAATATCAGCAATTGGTGCAGATAGTCCCGCGATACAATGTATGGTAGGTGATATGAAAATATATGTATATATATGTATATATGTATATATATATATATGGTTATAATTATATAAGTGTATAAGTAGTTATGTATGTATATATATATATATATATATATATATATATTTAGATGTATATATAGATATGTAAATATATGTGTAGATAGATGTATGTATATGTATATATATAAATATATTTATAATTGTATATATATGTATGTATATATAACTATGTATATAGATATAGATATGTATATATATATATATGTATATATATAGTAATATATATAGTTATATATATGTGTATATGTATATATATATATATATATATTAGTATAAGTATCTATAGATATATGTAGATAGATATGTATATATATATATATGTATATAGTTATAGATATATATGTATATATGTATGTATATTTGTATATATATATATGTATAAATATATGTGTATATATGTATATATATATATGTATCTATACTTATATTTAGTTATATAGGTAATAATATATATATATTTATATATTTATACGTATATATATATATATATATATATATATATATATATATATATATATATATATATATATATATATATGTATGTATATAGTAGAGTATAGGTGTGTGTATGAGAGTGTGTGTGTATGTGTGTGCAGAGAGTGTGAGAGAGTGCTGAGAGACAGAGAGAGAGAGCGCCTGCTGTGAAGAAGGTTGGGAGAGTTAAGTCGTCTGAAGCTGCGGGCGTCGTCTGATAGCGCATGCACACACGCAGGTGCGTAGGCACGCACTGGAGGGAGTGAGCGCGAGGGAGAAGGACCCCAGCGCACCGCGCTGCGTGAAGAGGCGAGTGCGGGCACGAAGAAGCAGGCGGGCGTACGCGGGCGAAGGGAGCGGGTGTACGCAGACGCTGAAGCGGGCGGGCGTACGCGGGCAAACGTAGATGCGCGGGTGGGCGCTGGAGCGAGCGTAGGGCGGGACGCGGGCGCGGGCTAGGACCAATTGCGGTGCGCCGGGTGACCGGATAAGTGAGAAACTTACCGGTCATCGCACTATAGCCATAGTGTTCCGCTGACTAGCGTGAACAGTGGCTACAGTGCATGGTCGAGCCGCACGACTGAGTGTGCTCGGTGCTGTGAATGCGGGAGGTGTGGAGCGGCTCGGTGCACGCGCGGAGAAGCTGCGTTGGCTGCTGGCCTGCGGGTGGCGCTTCTCGATAGGGCACTCGGAGAGGGGCGAGGGCTGCCTGCAGGCGCGTGCGGTGGCCTGCGAGCGGGAGCGCGGTGGCCTACGCTGCTGCTGCCGCCTTGCTGCTGTTGCTGCGGAGCTCGAGCTTCAAAGCTTGAAGCTCTTGCTCCAATGGCGGAAGTGGCTGAATGACGAATTCAGAGAAGAGAAGACCACCACGCCCACCGGCTCTTTGATGAGCTGGACGGTGGTGGGACTCACAGTGGTGGTTGTGCACCACTATGTGCTACTCCTGCTCGCAGAGTGGCCCTTCAAGGAGAAGAGAGGCTGCGTATGGAGGGGAGAGGGGAGGAGACGGCCTGGAGGAAGTTGCTGTGTCGGGTTTTTTTGGGTTGACCAGGCTCCCTTTGCAAAGAAGAAGTCGTTCCCTTTTAAAAAGGAAGAAGCCATGCACAACCATGCCCTGGCTGTGCATGGCTCTGCATGGCTGTGTAGGGCAAGCCTCTGCAGGGAATGGTGAGAGGAGGAAGCTGCCATGCCTTGCAGCTGCGGAGAAGAATTCAAAGTCAAATAAAATTAAAAATAAAGATGGTGAATTTGCGAAGCAGCACTTGAGGAAAACGTTAATTTCACGATCATTTTATTCACTCTCCTCCCCTCTCAAATAGATGCATGCATGCGTCTAATTTTACTAATGCTACTATGTCTACCTTATTTACACAGGTAATGCTAGGAAATAGCACAAGTTGGCACAATTGTTGGTGTATTTTTACTGTGCAATAAGCTGTGCGCGAGGGAAGTCCGCACGGCCTGGGACTATTGGCTTGGAGCGGGTGGGCCTGAAGAGAGCTCGCAAGCAAGCTTCTTGCTGTCGTCAATGGCGGCGACCCTCCTATACTTGCCATCTCGAAAATGACCTCCCGGCCACGTTAGAATGCTCAGGAGGCTTCGCCAAGGCATGGCTAATGTGTTGCGGGGGTTGGCGTGGTGTGGTGTTGCCTGAGTGTGCGTGCCTGGGGCACCCTGTGTGCGTGTGAGTGGGTGTGTTTGGGGGCCCTTGTGGGTGAGTAGCACGGTGAGTGAAGTGAGGGGTTACGTTCAATGAGGTGTTACGGAGCTTATGGGGTGGTTGGCGAGGC
Source organism: Thalassia testudinum (assembly GCA_037157565.1). Lineage (NCBI taxonomy): Eukaryota > Viridiplantae > Streptophyta > Magnoliopsida > Alismatales > Hydrocharitaceae > Thalassia > Thalassia testudinum. Next base: position 34,723,337 of record JAZHRO010000026.1, read on the forward strand.
GGATGGAGGTGCAAAGCGATGGGGATGCCTCACCGGAGGTCTGGCTGGTGGTGAAGGTGAGGGTGATTGAGTGCGTCGAGAGGTGTTTTTGAGAGATAAAGGTGCGAAAAAGGAGTAGAAAGGAGAGGGAACTTAGCTGGGAGTAAAAAGACGAAGGGGGAGGCAGGGATGGCAGCCGGCTCATATTGCTGTCGCACGAGACGAAGGCGCTCAGTGGGGAGGACGGCGAAGACGAAGGGGCTGCAGAGGCGTCGGCGTGTGCGGCGCGACGCAAACGAGCAGGAGGAAGAGAAACCTACCACTGGTATTGTGGCTGGGCGATGAGGGAGAGAGAGGGAGGTCACCGGAGCTTGTTGAGCCACTGGCCGGAGGAGGAAGAGACGAATTTGAGGGATTTTTCGACCAATTCCAAGCTTGGGAGATGCGGGGTGATTTGGGTATGCTTATATTGGCCTCTAAGGATGGATTTGTGCTTGGAAGGCAAGCTTCCAAGCATGACAAGTTCGCTAGAGATGGATACTTGAAGGAGACCCGAATCTCTCATGCATTCGCATGAGAGATTGGGTACCAAATAGAGCCTCAAATTGGGTTCATACTGGAGGAGATTTCTCAGAGAATCTCCCTTTCAATTTTGAAGGGGATTCTCTGAGAGATCAGAGAGTTCTTGCCTATGAAATCTTGCCGGAGTAGGATTCCCTCCACTATAATGGCAGAGGGACCTAATTGCAAAGAATGAAGAAGAAGCTAGGGGGTTTCTATAGAGGTTTTCAAAAGATAGGGGTAGAAATGTAATTAGGCTGGACCTATTTGCAAAGTGGGTCGAGATGAATTCCCCTTAGGTCTAAATTTTGGTACAAACCTAATTTGGACCTAAGGAATCCAATGGTGAAGTTGGATTTTTGGTTTGACCACGTTTGATTAGGCAATTTATGCAAAATATGAATTTGAGGCAAATATTTGTTTGAGACCCCAATTTAGGTCAAAATAGGTTCCAAGGGCCAAATTGAAGGTTCTAAACCCTAGAGAATATTTTTCCATGATTTTTAGAGGTTTTAGGTAAATTTTATTCTGACCAGAACCTTGTTAAATCAAGTAGGTTTGTTTTAGGGTTACAAGAAGTCATTTAATTCCTAGAATTCACATGAACCCCTTTTCTGTCTGAATCAACCCACTTTTTATCTTGTTAAGATCATTTGAACTGTGTTTAGCCCATGAGAAAACCCGTTGTTGTACTGCAATGGTAAAATTGCAGTTTTACCCCTTGTTTCTTGCTTTTATCTCAGAATGATTATTTAGTGAATTAGGACCTCCAATTGGTTATGTAGGAGCATTTGTTCTCTTCTTTGGGTTAAAATGAGCTAGTTAAGGCTCATGGTGGTGTTCCCATCATACCCCCATGCCTAGCTTTTGCTAGTCCCTTAGCAAAATTTTAAGATTTTAACTTCTGTTCTAGACCATGAGTTCCTTGATGTTCAGAGATTATGATGAGTGCTTTTTTTCTTTTTGATTAGGTTAGAACGCTGATAGTAGGCCTAGAGGTACTTAAGTACCAACCAAGATCTGAACCTGACCAGCTCTAGCCTCAATCCACCGCGAAGGTTTTTAAGGCCCACAGGAACTATCCTAAGGTTTGTTGGACTCCGTAGTTAAAGCACCCGTGCTTGTAACATATTTTAGCCTTGGTTCAATTTGTAGTGTGTTTTTGTAAGAGAGAGACATAGGATTTTCTTTGTTTGGAGAGTTTTCTCTCTCTTTTCTTTTTATTTCTACCTTCGGATTGGCTTCTCAACATAGTCTGTATCGGATTCCTCGTCCCCATCATCAATCCTCGAAGGGTCCCTGGTAATTGATGCTTCATGATAGCACCGCCTATGGCAATCCCCAGAAACCTGGCTTTCGAGATTTCGAGATAATCCCTCCCATGGTGTTCTGTAGCTAAATCCAGACCCTGGCAATCGACATTTCGTGACAATGCCGTCCATGACATTTGAACAAGCACAGGGTTCTTACGTGCTCCCAGTAGGATATGTAAATATCCTAGGAGACAAGCATCGAGGAGACGATATGTTGTTGGGCATCTTCGAGGGAAATTTCTCGCCTCTCCGCATCGGGACTTGTCCAAATCAACTTGTGTTGATCAGCCGCTCCTAATCTAGGCGACTTTTTTCAGAACAATTAAAATGATTTTGCGTGATTTTGATACTTATGCGCATTGAACTAGACTGTGTGTGGATTGGGATGCTTAGGTTACCGAGTCCCGCAAACCAGAGGTCAGTTAACGAGGTCGAATACTCCCTAAGCCTTAGACCTAATACTTAAGCTTCGCATTTTCCCCAACCTCTTGACGACTATCTAGATCTTAGCAGATACTTGAATTTTTAAGCCTAGGAATCTAGCCCAAGAGGCCTAAGATCAGCGTTCCTACTAATCACTTTTGTGTCTCATTAGCACTTTTTTCCTTTCATTTTCTTTTTCTTGATATGGTCTAGAACTTAGTTAATCCTTTAATTTTTTACTAATGACTATCTCTTCTTTTTATTTTCATTTTTTGCTCCTTTTTTGACATTTTTCACTTTTCCCCTTTTTCTCCTCATGATTTTGTATGGCCTCAAAAATTTTCTCTCCCCTCAGAATTTTTTTATTCTTTTTCAAGAATTTTTCATTTTTTTGGTGTTTTTGTGATATGCGATTTTTTTTGTTGAGACCTTTTCTTGTGAGATGAGTTTTCATAGCGTTTTGCACTTTCATACCCCCTATGCCTACGATTTGCAATGTCCCCATTGTAAATTAGGTGGGTTCGAGTTTAGCATAGATCACTCATTAGAACAGGTTTTGGGTGAGCAAACGGGTCGAGGTGACTGTTGCGAACGATTTCAAAACTCGGGTACGGGTACCTGAGGTGGGGATGAGAGCCTTATCATGAGCCCTAACTAGCTCATTTTGACCTAAGAAAGAGAATAAGAGCTCCTACCTAACCTAGAGAAGGGCTTAATTCAAGGAATAAGTGTTCCGAGAAGAAAACATGAAATAAAGGTTAAAACTGCAATTTTACCATTGCAGTACATAAACAGGATTTCTCAGAAGCAAAACATAGGTTAAATGGTATAAATAAGATAAATAGTGGGTTGGTTTAATCAGAAATGGGTTATTATGCAATCCAAGAATTAAATGACATTCTGTAATCCTAAAACAGACCTGCTTAATTCAATAAGGTTTTGATCAGGATAAAAATCAAGTAAACCCTCTAAAATTCATGGAAAAATATCCCCAAGGGTTTAGAACCTTCAAATTGGCCTTTGGAACCTATTTTGACCTAGATTGGGGTCTTAGCTCATTAATTGACTTAATTTAGGTTTTTGTGCAAATTATCTAGTCAAACGTGGTCAAACCTAAAATATAACTTCACCATTGAATTCCTTAGGTCTAAATTAGGTTTGTACCAAAACTTGGACCTAAGGGGAGGTCATCTTGACCTACTTTGCAAAATTGTACACCCAATTACATTTTGACCCCTACCTTTTGAAAACCATTGCATAGACCCCCCTAACTTCCTCGACACTCTTACAAACAGGTTCCTTCGCCATTAATTGGGAGAAATCCTACTTCGGCGAGGAATGGAGGGGGAGTACTCCCTGATTCCTCAGAGATCTCCTCTCAAATTTGGAAGGGAGATTCTCTGAGGAATTCCCTTCCATCTGAGCTTGATCCTAATCCCTGATTCACACCCAATCTCTCGTGCGAATGCACGAGAGATTTGGGTATCCCACAGAATTCCTACTCTGTCAAGGACTCTTGCGTTTGGAAGCTTGTCTTCCAAGCACAAGAGCCCCTACCAGTGCCTATAAAATGATCCTCAACCTTGGTCGCACCTCTTAAGCTCGACTTGGCCAGAAATTCACCCCACTTTCATCCTCTTCTCCTCCGGTCAAGTCGTCCAGCGAGCTTCGACGAGCCTCCCTCTACATTCTCGTCGCTCTGCCACTATACCAGTGGCAGAGCCGCCCTCACCATCTTCCTCCGCATCGCGCAACACCAGCGCGAGCATCTCTAGCCCCGTCGTCGCCGCCATCTCCCTCCACTGGACACCGTCTTCTCCGGTGATAGCAGGTACTGTCAGTCGCCATCTCTTCCCCTTCTTCCACTTAATTAGGTTAGACTTACTCCTCTTTATCCCCTCTTCAATTCCCCTCAATCTATTTCACAAATTACCCCTCGATAGCCACTGTCCACCGCCATCTTCCCCATCTCCAGCTAACCTTCAGTGAGACGCACCCATCACTCCACACCTCCACACGTCTCGCCACCAACCTCTTCACCTCCACCATTGACCACTGAACATCTTCCACCCATCCATCGACTGCCTACACCTCCATAAACGCCCCCTGACCTAACCCATAAGCCCGGCCACAGGGTGACCTAGGCATGCACGCCTAGGCCACCCCGCGGCCTGCCACCTACCATCCCACCTTCGCCTTGACACGGCGAAGCTTCCCATGTATTTTAATGGGGCCACCAGGCCGTATTCATGTGTGACAGATCATAGCTCCCGTTTGACATTAACTAGCACATGAGCTTGCTTGTTCTCCAGCTTTAGGCCGTAAGCTTCAGGATTCAGGCTCACAGGTTGTGTGGGTTGAGAGTGTGAGCAAGTCCAGCCTGAGAGCAGTTGTTGCGAGACCTTCAACTGCGATAATTGTGCGAAGTCATCCGCCTGTAGGTGCTCGCAAAAGCGGGTGGGACATTAGTCCCACCTTGTGAATGTATGAGTGAGGCGCGTAGGATAAATTGATTTTGTGTTTTACTCTATTCGCCTTGAGACACACATGGGGTGAGGTCCCTTTCCCTTACGACGCCTCATCCGTGACATTTCCCCCGCGAACCTGGCACTTGACCTGACTAACCTATCTGTGCACTCCTCACGCACCACACCCACGTCGATCTGCCTGGACCTGGGCATGTGACCGACCCGATTACCCGGCTCTGGGAGAGCGTACCGAAGAGAGATACATAGAGAGAGAGATGCGTGGGAAGGTAGAGGAATAGGTTTTGTTGTGTGGTGATCGTGCAGTAAGAGGAAGCTAAGGGAGGAAGAGGCGCAGTAAGAGAAGGAAAGGAAGAAGGACTTCGCCGCAGCAAGAGAAGGAGAAGAAGAAGAAGAGAGATGCACTGTAGCAGAGGAGCGGCAGACCAAGGGAAGAAAGAGAAGGAAACAAGGGAAAGGTGAAGCTGACACTTAGCCGCAAATAAGAGAAGTCATAAGAGAAGAAGGAAAGACAAGGCAGAAGGAGAGGCAAAGCCAAAGAGAAGAGGAAGTCAGAGAGCTAAGGCTGAAGAAGGAAGAAGAAAGAAAAAAGGAAAAGACAAGCAGAGGAAGAAGAAAAGGAAGAAAGCAAAAGCTAAGAAGGAAGAAGAACTGAATCAGAGACGGAAAGAGAAAGAAAGAAAGAAGAGAAAGCAGAAAGGAGAAGGAAATAAGAGAAAGTTAAAAGAGAAAAATATCTTTTTAAGATGTCTGATTTATAATTAGACGTCCAATTCTATTTTGCTACAATTTTAACTCTTAAACTATTGCATTTATATTCTGAATTAAGTTTTGAGTAATTCTAAGTGTTCAATTACATTATTGAGATTATTGAATAAATTCCATTTGCTCCCTGTGTTTGACCTCGGATACTTAGGCTTTCGAGTTATAAATTCTTATTTGTTGTCAACGCTTGGTCACCTATACTACAACGCGACTGACTTAAAAAACACGATTAAGCCCTGCAAACATTTTGGCGCCATTGCTGGCGAGCAACGCGTAATTTATCACTAATCTCTGTATTCTTTTTTTGATCATATTGAACACTAACTTGCCCTACTTTGCTTTGTTGTGATCTTGCTAGGTATTTCACGAGAAGATCCCTCCCGCAAGTCAACTACTCCAGGGCAGGTAATCTCTTTTCTTCCTTAAACCATCCCCTAATCCTTGAAAGACAAAAGGAAGCAATTAATTTAGGAATCAATTGCCTTCTTGCTATAGTAATCATTATCTTTAAGGCAAACGTTTCCGGATTTTGTGAAAAATTTTCAAATCTTCTTGAAGTTGGAGTGATTTTTCTTTTAGAGATCTTATCCCACAAATTCCTGTGCCTAAAAGAAATTACACTTAATCTCTGCGGACAACACACTTCTTGTTTTTAAGTCCAAAGAGAACCTTTTTCAAGAAGAAAAGAGGATTGGAAATAGAACCAAATTAGGGTTTCTACAGTAGGGTCTTGGAGTGCTAGTCACACATGCCTGTATAAAAGGAAATGAACCCTCCTCCCGCATCAGTGTGTTACCTAAGCCCTTGATTGAAGAGATCTAAACAAGACAAACCCTAAAAATTGAGCTCTAAAATCACTTAAATCTTAAAAAGTTTTGGACCTAATAAACTGGCAGTCAAATCAGGGTGATCTATAGGTCCCAAGCCTAGAATCATTGTACCATATTTAGGACAGGTTAGGTAAAGTTGACCTCGTGGGTCAACCAACCTCCAAATTAGGTCACAACATCAAAACAACTAAAGTTCTAGTGAAAACCCTAAAGCACCTTCGAAATAAAAGTGGTAGACTTAAGAGGTCAAGGTCCCCATTCTGGTCTACCTGGAATCTCAGTGACAAGAGAGGTTGGGTGGGGGAAACCCTGTAACCCGTGGGGACGCTCTACTGTGTAGGGGTCTTTGCAGGATTCTCCCTCTCTGGCTGCCCAAATAATTCTCAGGTGGACGATCTTTTGATTCAGGGGTATCATCTGCCCCGAACCTCCATAGTCATCCAAACGTCTTTGGGTGCCTCGATTGGGTCAAACACATCTCCAGTCCCTCATCTTTTCTCTTTAGAGTACACACATACATTTTCAGTGGGACTCTTTATTCAGATTTAATTGCTTCATAATTTGATTCTACATCTTGATTCAAACTCTGATTCTACATCTTGGTTCCACCACCTGATCCAAATATGCAGTCAAACCACTTAGGACTACCATTCAAGAAACCTGAATATCGAAGATCCATGAGAGATAGGATGATTGAGGATGCCTTGAAATTCTATGAAAAAGAAGACAAAACCTCAACACCAGTAGAAAACATTCAGGTTGATGTCCCAACAACCACAACCTTCATCATAACTTATGCCCAAGTGCTATTGGTAGAAGCCACAAAAGGATCAACCCAACACATGCTCATCACAGGATACATTGAGATAGAAAAATTGCACAATGTCGAATACCTTCAATGCATGACAAATCCTATACTTTGAGAGCAACACCAAGATGATCTTGAAAAATGAGAAGAGATAATGAGATTATTAAAATAAATTATCGACCAGAAATACTTGTATATGCCACAAACAGAGGATGAACCATCTTGGGACAACATTGAGGATCAATCTGATCTCGGGTTTGAGGCACAAAATGGTTGTGGATTCCCAACCCAGATGGAGTACAATGTGCCTGATATTGAAGAAGGTTGGGAAGTTCTAATTGCAGGAAAACACAATGTTAAGACAACTCTAGACCATGAATCACCAGGCTTAGAATTCCAAAACTCCTGCAATAATGAGAGTAGAACTGAACCTCTCGAGGGTGTAAATTCCGTCCCTTATTCTGATAAGGTGACCCTCGAAGGTTATTTGGACCTAGATTCTAGTGATTCAACCCACATCCTAAGCCTAGAATCTAGATCTGAAACCTATTGGGAAGATTTCGAGGTCCCATATGAGGAAGATCAATTTTTCAATGAAGAATATGATTTTGGGCCTCTATTTGATGAATATCCCTTGTCAACATCCTCAAAGAATTTATGATACAGAAACTGAGGAGTTGGACGAGTGGGGTTTCAATTGGGTCTGTCCTACCAGCTTGGAACCTAAGCCTCTACTAGATAAGGACACCTTTGTAAGCTTAGAACTGACATCTAGGTTTGACACCAGTCAGGCTGCTGAATCTACAGCATATGATTTATTCTATGGTGGAACTCATGATCTTGAATCTCACTCAGATTTTGATTTTCGCAAACTCTCCAACAATTTCGAATCTGACCATAACATCGGAGAAAATATGCTTCCTGATTATAATAAGCCAATCTATGACCTCAGCTCACATGACTCATTCTCTAACTCTGATTTTGAAAGTTACTATGAGGACTCTCTACATGAGACCACCTGTCATTCCTTTATAAAAGAGCCCTCATACACAATTCTCATTGAAGCCACCTCTTCCACACATACAGAACTGATCAAAACCCATTCTCTACCCTGACCCGCAACCGGACTCAATTTCTATTCTGATTCACCTCTCACTGAGCCATTTGCAGATGGTTCAACTCCACATCTATATCGGGCATCAGGTATCGATCAGATTGAAAAACATGAGCCATCATTCTCTGATCACCCCTGTAGGGTTTCCACACCATGCACAGATTATTTTTCGGAACCCTACTCTGACCAAGCTGATTCGACTCAGCCTAAACCCAAGTTTTCACTTCCATATCCATCTGAGCAACATTGCATATGGTGGGTTCCGCATCTGTTAATCTACATCTATCAACCTAGCAGACTGATTGGGTTTGGACTGCATCATTAGCCTATTGATCTTAACAAGCACCTGGTTGGACCAACCAGGCTCTTAATCAAGGTGCTTATTTTACAAAACTCTGTTGATTTGACCACTCCCTCTCCACCCCATTTTCCGCTCGGCTGAAGGCATTGAATTTAGCGCTTAACGGGAGGCAACCCGTCATTCCAAATATAGAGACTCGTTTGATTATCTGTCTGTACTCCACGTCCATTGCACCTTGAGTTCAGCCTTAGACAGTTGATCCCACCTCTGGTACACGTACCAGAGCTTGAAATCGTCCGCATTAGTCATTTCCGACCCATTCACCCACCTAATGTATCCTGTTCTAAGTCCCTAACCTCAACACTATTTCACACCCTCCGTTTACAATGAGGACATTGCAAAGCTTAGGCATAGGGGGGTGATAAAATGCATACATACAGAACCTAGAAAAAGTTAGAAGGGTTCTCACAAAAAAATTCACATATGTCAAAAACACAAAAAATTGGAAAAATTATAAAAAAGAACAAAAAATAGGGGAGGGAGGAAATTTTGTGAGCCACGTAATTATAAGGAGGAGAAAAAAAAGCAAAAATAACGAAAAAAAGTACAAAATGAAAAAGAAAAAGAGATAGTCATTAGTAAGAGATTAAGGAATTAATTGAAGTTCTAGACCACATCAAGAAAAGAGAAAAAAAAGTGCTAAGGAGACATAAAAAGAGATTAGCAGGAATGCTAATCTTAAGCCTTCTGAGCTAGACTCTTAGGCTTAAAAATTCACGTACCCGCTAAGATCTGGATAATCCTCAAGAGGTTAGGGAAAATGCGAAGCTTAAGTATTAGGTCTAAGGCTTAGGAAGTATCGGCCTCGTTAACTGACCTTCGGTTTGAGGGATTCGGTAACCTAAGCACCCCAATCCACACACAGTCTGGTTCAGTGCGCATAACTATCAAAATCACGCAAAAAGCGTTTTAATGCTCTGAAAAAGTTGCCTAGATTAGGAGCGGCCGATCAACACAAGTTGATTTGGATGAGTTCCCGGTGTGGAGAGGCAGGAAATTCCCCTCGAAGATGCGCAACAACATACCATCTCCTCTGTGCTTGTCTCTTAGGATATTTGAATATCCTACCGGGGGCATGTAAGCACTCTGCTGGTTCAGATACCATGGGCGGCATTATCTCGAAATGTCGATTACCAGGGTCTGGATTCAGCCACAGAACGCCATGGGTGAGATTATTTCAAAATCTCAAAAGCCATGGTTCTGGGGGTTGCCTTGGGCGGTGCTATCATGAAGCATCGATTGCCAAGGACCCTTGAGGATTAATGATGGGGATGAGGAATCATACACAGATTGTGTTGAGAAGCCAATCCGGAGCTAAAAATAAAAAGAAAAGAGAGAGAAAGCTCTCCAAATAAATAAATCTTCTGTCTCTTTCTTTCAAAAATGCACTGCAAACTAAACCTAGGCTAAAAATTCCTCAAGCACGGGTGCTTTAACCACGGAATCCAACAAACCTTAGGTTAGTTTCTGCGGGCCTTAAAAACCTTCGCGGAGGACTGAGGCTAAAGAGGGTTAGGTCCGGATTTTGGTTGGTACTTGAGTACCTCTGGGCCTATTGTCAGCATTCTGACCAAATCACAAAAGAAAAAGAAAATCACTTATCATAACTAGTAACAGACACTCAGGGTCTAGAACAGAAGTTAAAACCTTAAAATTTTGCTAAGGGACTAGCAAAAGCTAGGCATAGGGGTATGATGAGAGCCTCATCATGAGCCCTAACTAGCTCATTTTGACCTAAGAAAGAGAATAAGAGCTCCTACCTAACCTAGAGAAGGGCTTAATTCAAGGAATAAGTGTTCCGAGAAGAAAATATGAAATAAAGGTTAAAACTGTAATTTTACCATTACAGTACATAAAAGGGATTTATCAGAGGCAAAACATAGGTCAAATGGTATAAATAAGATAAATAGTGGGTTGGTTTAATAAGAAATGGGTTATTATGCAATCCAAGAATTAAATGACATTCTCTAATCCTAAAACAGACCCGCTTAATTCAACAAGGTTTTGATCAGAATAAAAATCAAGTGAACCCTCTAAAATTAATGTAAAAATATCCCCAAGGGTTTAGAACCTTCAAATTGGCCTTTGGAACCTATTTTGACCTAGATTGGGGTCCGAGCTCATTAAATGACCTAATTTGGGTTTTCATGCAAATTATCCAATCAAACATGGTCAAACCTAAAATTTAACTTCATCATTGGATTTCTTAGGTCTAAATTAGGTTTGTACCAAAATTTGGATCTAAGGGGAGGTCATCTTGACCTACTTTGCAAAATAGTACACCAAATTACATTTTGGCCCCTACCTTTTGAAAACCATTGCATAGACCCTCCTAACTTCCTTACCACTCTTACAAATAGGTCCCTCCACCATTAATGGGGAGAAATCCTATTCCGACGAGGAATGGAGGGGGAGTACTCCCTGATTCCTCAGAGATCTCCCAGATTTGGAAGGGAGATTCTCTGAGGAATTCCCTTCCATCTGAGCTCGATCTTAATCCCTAATTCACACCCAATCTCTCGTGCGAACGCACGAGAGATTTGGGTATCCCACAGAATTCCTACTCCGTCAAGGACTCTTGCGTTTGGAAGCTTGTCTTCCAAGCACAAGAGCCCCTACTAGTGTCTATAAAATGATCCTCAACCTTGGCCGCACCTCTTAAGCTTGACTTGGCCAGAGATTTACCCCACTTTCATCCTCTTCTCCTCCGGTCAAGTAGTCCAGCGAGCTCCAGTGAGCCTCCCTTTGCTTTCTTGTCACTCTGCCACCATACCAGTGGCAGAGCCGCCCTCACCATCTTCCTCCGCATCGCGCAATAGCCACGTGAGCATCTCTAGCCCTGTTGTCGTCGTCGTCTCCCTCCACTGGACATCGTCTTCTCCGAAGACAGCAGGTATTTCCAGTCGCCATCTCTTCCCCTTTGTCCACTTAATTAGGTTATACTTACTTTTCTTTATCCCCTCTTCAATTCCCCTCAATCTATTTCACAAATTACCCCTCGATAGCCACTGTCCACCACCATCTTCCCCATCTCTGGCGAACCTTCGGCGAGATGCACCCATCACTCCACACCTCCACACCTCTCGCCACCAACCTCTTCACCTCCGCCATCGACCACTGAACATCTTCCACCCATCCATCGACCTCTTACACCTCCATAAACGCCCCCCGACCTAACCCATAAGCTCGGCCACAGGGTGACTTAGGCATGCACGCCTAGGCCACCCCGTAGCTTGCCACCTATGGTCCCACCTTCTCCTTGACACGGTGAAGCTTCCCATGTATTTTAATGGGGCCACCAAGCCGTATTCATGTGTGACAGATCAGAGCTCCCGTCCTCCATTAACAAGCACACGAGCTTGCTTGTTCTACAGCTTCAGGTCGCAAGCTTCAGGATTCAGGCTCCCAGGTTGTGCGGGTTGAGAGTGTGCGCAAGTCTAGCCTGAGAGCAGTTGCCGCGAGACCTTCAACTGTGATAATTGTGCGAAGTCATCTGCCTGCAGGTGCGCGCAAAAGCGGGTGGGACATTATTCCCACCTCGTGAATGTATGAGTGAGGCGAGTAGGATAAATTGATTTTGTGTTTTACTCTGTTCGCCTCGAGACACACATGGGGTGAGGTCCCTTTCCCTTACCACGCCTCGTCCGTGACATTTCCCCTGAGGACCTGGCACCTGACCCGACTAACCTATCCGTGCACTCCTTGCACACCACACCCATGCCGGTGCGCTTAGACCCGAGCACGTGACCGACCTGATTACCCAGCTCTGGGAGAGCGTACCGAAGAGAGATACATAGAGAGAGAGATGCGTGGGAAGGTAGAGGAATAGGTTTTGTTGTGTGGTGATCGTGCAGTAAGAGGAAGCTAAGGGAGGAAGAGGCGCAGTAAGAGAAGGAAAGGAAGAAGGACTTCGCCGCAGCAAGAGAAGGAGAAGAAGAAGAAGAGAGATGCACTGTAGCAGAGGAGCGGCAGACCAAGGGAAGAAAGAGAAGGAAACAAGGGAAAGGTGAAGCTGACACTTAGCCGCAAATAAGAGAAGTCATAAGAGAAGAAGGAAAGACAAGGCAGAAGGAGAGGCAAAGCCAAAGAGAAGAGGAAGTCAGAGAGCTAAGGCTGAAGAAGGAAGAAGAAAGAAAAAAGGAAAAGACAAGCAGAGGAAGAAGAAAAGGAAGAAAGCAAAAACTAAGAAGGTAGAAGAACTGAATCAGAGACGGAAAGAGAAAGAAAGAAAGAAGAGAAAGTAGAAAGGAGAAGGAAATAAGAGAGAGTTAAAAGAGAAAAATATCTTTTTAAGACGTTTGATTCTATAATTAGACGTCCAATTCTATTTTGCTATAATTTTAACTCTTAAACTCTTGCATTTATATTCTGAATTAAGTTTTGAGTAATTCTAAGTGTTCAATTACATTATTGAGATTAGTGAATAAATTCCATTTGCTCCTTGTGTTTGACCCCGGATACTTAGGTTTTCGAGTTATAAATTCTTATTTGTTGTCAACGCTTGGTCACCTATACTACAACGTGACTGACTTAAAAAACACGATCAAGTGCTGCAAACAGCTGTTCTAATGGATTAACCCTAAAGTACAATATGAATTCAGCATAAGAATGTCAAGAAAGGTTTCATGTTTTTCAAAAATGACGGGTTGCCTCTTGTTAAGCGCTGAGTTTTACGCCATCGGTTGGGAGCAATGAGCTCAGGGAAAATGGAGGGTAAAGGATATCTCAGCAAAATTTGTTGGTCAAGTCAATGAATGGTTTGAGTCTCTGACCGTTCACGACGAAAGGTTCTGAATCGTGGCTGAGTGGATTGATATCAATATCTCCATTTCCAAAGATTCGTCAGACAAGGTAGGGTCCGATCCATTTTGATCGTAGTTTTCCCGGGAGTAGTTTAAGCTTGGCATCAAAGAGTAGGACTTTTTGACTAGGGTGGAAGATCTTTTTGGATATGTACTTTTCGTGAAAGGCCTTAACCTGCTCTTTGTAAATTCGTAAGTTCTCGTATGCGTCGTGGCATAATTCATCGATCTCGCTCATTTGAAGCTTTCTGTGGGTTCTTGCCTTAGAAAGATTTAGGTTGCAGTTCCGTACTGCCCAATAGGCTTTGTGCTCCAATTCGACTGGGAGGTGACATGCCTTCCCGTACACTAATCTGAAGGGAGACATACTTAATTGGGTTTTGTGGGTAGTCCTATATGCCCACAAAGCTTCCGGAAGTCAGGATGACCAGTCCTTCCTGTCAGGTCGAACAGTAACCTGGAGGATTTTCTTGATCTCCCGATTTGATAACTCAACTAGACCATTAGTTTGGGGGTGGTAAGGAGTAGAGATTCAGTGTGACACCCCGTATTTGGTCATTAGTGACCTGAACTGAGTGTTAGTGAAATTGGTCCCTCTATCAGAGATATAACACGTGGAATCTTGAACCACGAAAAAATATTCTGATGAATGAATTTGATAACTACTTTATGATCATTGGTTCGGGTCGAAATGGCTTCGATCCATTTGGACACGTAGTCAACAGCAAGCAGAACGCACTCGAAGCCGTCCGAAATAGGGAAGGGTCCCATAAAATCAATCCCCCACACGTCGAAGATTTCGCATACAAGGATCGACTGTAAGGGCATCATATCACGATGGCTCATTGTTGAAGCTACGAGTTACTACGCTATCATATTTGGTTTTGAAAAGCCTGTCATTGTAATTTGAAAGCAAAGAACTCGTGTTCAAAAAATAAAATTTATACCGGAATAGAAATCCTGGGTCGAACTCAAGGAGGCGGACATTTGATTAAAAATACGTGTTTGTTTTATTTGTCATGAAACAGAATAATTGATTGAAAATAAAAAATAATAAATAGAAGAGGGAGAGAGAATATTACAAATAAAAGCAAAAGGGATGTAGAATAAACATGGATTTCATTATCAGAAAATTGTTCGTTACACTACTCATTACGACTAGAAAGCGGGAAATGATTACACTAGAAAGCAGTAAATCTACTCTAGAAAGCAGTAAAAAGAATAGAGAGAGATATCCTCCTCAACGATCGCTTGGAGGACAAGCCGGATGGGATGACGCTTGGAAGATAGGGAACGGAGCAGGAAGAAGGAGGACGAAGTGGGAAGAACGGGAATGGGGCAGCACGTCATCGTCGTCGCTAGATCCGCTTTCGAAATGGGGGCGAAATTTTGACTTTATCTCTTGAGAAGCATCCCGGGTGTGGGACAAGCTTCTCTTGAGCTTTGGAGAGGGAGAGAAGAGAAGGGATGCCCATTTCGTATGGAGGGGGTCTCCTTTTATAGTTGCAAGGAGTGAGGGCATTATGGACATTGTAATTTCAAAATATTAAATGAGGGGCCTTTAGTGACGGAATTAAGCATCACTAAAGCCCAGGTCGTGGGTGACGTGCACCGTGCCTGCCGTTTGCTCCTCTTCCGCGCCGCCCACGTTCATCAATCTTCGGCCGTTTGATTGTAAGATTGGACTGCTTAAGATTCGCTAACCGCAGTGCCTTAACGCGTGCCTAGCGTGTACGATCCCGCATCACGCGAGGGCGTGCGATGGCGCATGGACGCTATCGGGTACGCATAGCCACTGGATCTTCATCGGGCGGTTGATTGCGCCCGCACGCTCTCTCTCTTCTCGCAGCTCGAACCCACGCCCAATCGCGGCCGAACGCCTTATCCATTGCATTACGCGCGTGGATGGGCGGGCGGCGTGCGTTAGGTGCGCGTGATCTGGACCGTTGGATTGAGATCCAACGGTCAAGGCTGCACCTTCAAATGGGCTTCAGAGATTGAAGGCGTCGGTTGGGATCCACTCTCAGCGTTGGATCTTGATCCAATAATGGAGAGGTGTGGGCGCTAGAGGTTTCAGAGGTTGAGGGCGGCCGGTTGGGCGGCCGAGATGGCACCATGTGGCGCCATCTTGGCCGTCCATCTTCTGGATGATGTAGATGGTGCCACGGGTATCGGATTGAGTCGATTTTCATGCTGTTAGGCTGCGATCGTCGATCCGAATCCATCAGTGTGGTTGGATTTGTCGTCTGAAGTGTGGATTCACACCATCTTGGCCCTTGATCTTCTAGGGTTCCTCAGTCTCTGTCTGATGCTACGGATATCCGATTAGGGCAATCTTGGAGTCGTTGAACTCCAATCGTCACCCTGATCAGATCCGTACGGTTGGATCTTTGATCTGAGGCCCCAATAAAAAGTCGCCCTGTCCCTGAACATAAAAGGAGACAATTAACCTCCATTTTATTTAGACTAATCTAAATGCAAGATGATGCATGCGATGCAATATTTATAGTATGTAATGCAATTGTATGCTTAAGAACATGCATAAATAGACATTTTATATAATATAAACATGTTTACATCACTCATGTTGCCTAAGGTCTAGCAACGAGTGCATGCCTTATAGTGATTGTATGCGTCTTTGAAAATCGTGGGCCAATAGAAGCCGCACTGGAGGACTTTCGCTGTGGTTTTATGACCTGAAAAATGTCCACCGCATGCCTGGTCATGGCAGAAGGACAATATGTCTTGAATTTCTACTTTCACGACACATCGTCGAATGATCTGATCAGCACCGATGCAGAAAAGATACGGGTCTTCCTAGAAGTAATACTTGGCATTGGAAAGCAATTTTTCCTTTTTGGCCTTCGACTAATCGGACGGGATCTAATGTGATGCTAGGTAGTTTACTATATCAGCAAACCATGGAAGCCCTGTATTGATAGTCAGGAGGTGCTCATCAGGAAAATGTTTCGTGATAAGTCTGGAATGGTCGATGATCTTAGAAGGAAGGTGGGACAAGTGATCAGCTACCACGTTCTGTTTTCTCGCTTTGTCATGAATCTCGAGGTCAAACTCTTGCAACAGCAAGATCAAACGGATTAATCGAGGTTTCGCATCCTTCTTCGCAAGGAGATGCCTCACAGCCGTGTGATCCGAGTAAATGATAACACGGAAACCCTAGAGATAAGATCTGAATTTTTCCAGGGCAAATACTACAGCTAGCAGCTCTTTCTCAATAATTGTGTAGTTATGCTGAGCCTCGTCAAGTGTCTTTCTAGCATAGTAGATGACCACGGGTTTCCTGTCAATTTTCTGCCCAAGTATCACTCCTATAGCGAAATTAGATGCATCGCACATGATTTCAAAGGGTTGAGACCAATCAGGGGACTATAGGATTGGGGCTTGGGTAACTAGATCACGGAGGATTTCAAATGCTTGAGTGCATTCCTTGGAGATTTCGAAAGGTACAACCTTAGATAGTAGAGTGGTCAGGGGGCGTGCGATCTTTGAGAAATCAAGAATAAATTGACGATAAAAATTGATGTGCCCCAGAAAAGATCGGATGTCCTTGATTGAGCTAGGAATAGGGAGTTTGGAAATCAAGTTCACCTTGGCTCGATCAACCTGGATACCTTTTTCTGATATGAGATGTCCCAGGACAATTCCTTCAGGCACCATGAAATGGCTCTTTTCCCAGGAAAGAACCACATTCACATCAATGCACCACCTGAGGATTTGGACCAAGTGCACAAGACAATCGTTAAATGATTCTCCGAATACTGAAAAGTCATCCATGAAGACTTCCAGTTAATCACCTACCATATCTGAGAATATGGCAAGCATGCACCGCTGAAAAGTAGCGGGTGCATTGCAGAGACCGAAAGGCAACTTCGGAATGCGTATGTCCTGAAGGGGCAGGTGAAAATGATCTTTTCTTGGTCCTCAGGATGGATTGCCACCTGGTTATAACCGGAGTACCCGTCCAAAAAGCAGAAGAACCTATTTCTTGCTAGTTTCTTGAGGATTTGATCAATAAACGATAGTGGGAAATGATCCTTCTTCATGGAGGAATTGAGTCTTCTGTAATCAATGCAGACTCTCCACGAGTTCGCCACATGGGTCGGTATGATTTCTCTAATTTTAGTCATAATCACGGTGAGTCCTGCCTTTTTAGGCATAACCTGGATTGGACTCACTCACTGATTGTCAGAGATCGGGTAGATGATCTCCTTTTTCACGACCTCCTGCAGATTAGGATTCAGACATCTCTGCATTTCACGGGAAGGTCATGTGCCCTCTTTGGTGTAGATACAGTGTGTGCAGTAAGAGGGGTTAATAGCAGTCAAATCATCGAGAGTCCATCCAATGGCTCTACGATGTTGCTGGAGAATAGTAATCAGATAGGATTCCTGGTCAGGTGTGAGTCTGGAGTCGATAATCACAGGAAACGTCTGATTGGAACCCAAAAAAATGTACTTCAGATGGTCGGGAAGAGGCTTGAGTTCCAGAACGGGGTTATCAGCAGTAGCAGGCGATTCAGGGTGTGTGTCAGGAACAAGGGAAGGAGTTATGGGTGTATCTAGGTCAGGTTCAGACTCCTCTGGTTGCGGGTTTTGATTCTCTTGTGGTTGATTGGAAGTAGTCAGGTTGTCCTCAATATATGGATCATCAACCACAGCCTTGATATCACATATCTGTTCTATAACACCACAATTAATCCCTTGTTGGGCCTTAAAGATGTCAATCTTTAATGTTTGGTTCCCAAATTTTAGTTCAATTTGGCCCTCCTCACAATTATATTAGCCCTAGCAGTGGCCAAGAAGGGTCTTCCTAGTATAATTGGTGTATCCCTCGGGTTTTCTGGAGCATCCATATCCAAGACTACAAAGTCCACCGGGAAATAGAAATCATGCACCCTAACAATGACATCCTCAAGAACTCCTTTAGGTGACTTAATAGATCGGTTAGGCAACTGCAATGTCACCTCTGTCGATTTAAGCTCAGATTCCTTAAGGTGGTCAAGGAGGGATGTAGGTATTAGGTTTATGGAGGCTCCTAAATCTAATAAAGCTCTGTCAAATTGGGTATCACCAATGGTATAGGAAATCAGGGGAGTACCTGGGTCTTTTGCCTTAGGTGGGAGTTTACTCAAAATTATAGAGCTGGCTTGCCCTGATAGTACGATCGGATTCCCACTTTTGGTTCGCGGCTTACGCTTGGGTGTACACACATCTTTCAGTAATCGTGCATAAGCCTGTACGTGGCAGATTGCATCCATCAAGGGGACATTTATATGGACCTGTTCAAAGAACTTGACCAGATCCTCCTTAGGAGCCACGGGTTTGTTTGTCCTATTTCCCTTGGTCAAGGCCTCGGGAAATGGAACCTTGGATGGTTCCTCTAGAATAGGTCCAGGTTCTTGATCTGGGATAGGGGTATCCTGGATAACTATCCTAGGGCTTGGGTTACTACCAGGTTGAAAGTGGCTTGGATAAGGTGGGCCTTGTGTTGCTTTGCCACTATGGGTTGTAACAGAATTCAGTCCTGCCTGGTTTTGGTTTGGAGTTGGTAAAATAGGTGGTTGCTGCTGAAATCCTGCATACGATGTCGAAGCTTCCATCCCATCGGGTGATGGAACAGTAGGGGCCTAATAAATCATGTGGGTTTGGCCCGGATTTGGATTCATAACGCGCCTCTAGTTCGACACGTTATTCGAATTTGGCAAAGGTTGCGAAGGGAGTGTGCTAGGTTGGCGGGAATTCACCATCTGGGCGAGATGATTGCGTACCTCTGTGATCTCATCCTTGTGCTGTTTTTGCATAGCCTCATTCGTCTTCTGAATGTCAGCCATAGATTGAAGGATAAGAGTCATTTGATCTGTTTGAGTTGGCCCAGATTGATAGGTGGGGTTGGGTCGAGGCTGAGGCGGCTAATATGGATGAGGAGCTTATGGATGGGGTTGATAAGGTGGTCTTTGATTCTGATTATTTCCCGTCCATAGGAAGTTGTGATGATTCTGCCATCCAGGGTTATAGGTATTAGAGAATGGGTCATTCTGGATGGTGTTGAGGTCCTCACAGGTCTGAGGAACCTCAGGAAAGTCAGAGTACGAGGGTTCAGAGTTCCCCTAACTAGAGTAGGTCGGATCGGAGTTTCCTTCGATCTTAGAGTCAGATGGGGGTGGATACGTGTCCATCCCCTGAGAAGATCGGTGATAGATGTTATGCATAGCTTCCCTCCCAAGAGGTGGTTGTGCAAACGGGTTTTGCGCAGAGGTGGCTCACTACACATGTCGAGTCAGCTCATCCACCTTCTTCTCAATGATAGAGACCTTGTCCAACCGACTGACCATCAATTCCAAGTCGACGGATGTGGACATGCCCTACGTCTCATGTGCTCCCCTCAGATTCGTCGATGCACGGGCATTCGTCAGGTTGAATAAGCCCATGGAGTCATTATTGATGGAGTTCTCACACATATTCTCGAGAATCTCCTACACAGTGTCTCCATGTTAACCCATGATATTTCCTCCGCAGGTTGCATTGACGAATAAGCGGATGTCTTCACGGAGTCTCTAGTAAAAAGAATGGACTTGTTCCGATTTAGGAATTCCGTGATGGGGGCACTTTCGCATGAGATCCAGGAAATGGTCCCATGCTTCATGAAGACGTTCTCCAATTTGCTGGGTGAAGTGTGTGATCTGGTGTCTTATGGCATTCGTCCGACCAACTGGGAAGAACTTTTTCAAGAATTCGGATTGTAGTTCAACCCATGTGTTGATTGGACGCGTTTGAGTCTGATACCAGTGAGTTGCTTTGTCCATGAGAGAGAAGAACATCTTCATAAGAAGAATATCCCAATTTTGGACATCTGACCCGAAGGTCTGGGCCAGATGTTTGAGTTGTTTGATGTGCTGGAATGGATCCTCGGAATTAGGCCCATGAAACTTTGGAATAGTATGAATCATGTTGGGCTTGAGTTCAGAATCAGGACCTCCAGCCGGGATTTAGACTTGAGGTTCAATTGCCACCGTAGTGGGATTGTAGTGATCTCGCATCATAGGACGTTGCGGTGGGTTTACAAAGGCTTGAAATAAATCATTCAATCACTGGAGTTAGTTCTCAAGGTTATTCTCTTCTTCTACTGGTTGTGCCATGATGATGGAAGAAGGAGAATTGGGTTTTGATGAATTAGAAGAGATGTCTATGTGGTGGGGTTGCTGCACAAACACGGACATCGAGGCCTGGCCTCTCCAGGAGTAAATCACTAAAGGAGGTCTCAAGGATGGTCTTAAGGACCTCCAACTGAAAATGCACCAATGGTTTGGATGAGATTAGAATGTGTTGGACCCAATCAAGACACCCAAAAATTTGGATGACTATAGAGGTTCGGGGCGGATGATAACCCTTAGTCAGAAAGTCGTCCACCTAAGAAATACTTGGGCAGCCAGAGAGGGAGAGTCCTGTAATGACCCCTACACGGTAGAGCATCCCCACGAGTTATAGGTTTCCCCCACCCGACCTCTCTTGTCACTGAGGTTCCAGGTAGACCAGAATGGGGACTTTGACCTCTTAAGTCTACCACTTTTATTTAAGAGCAGAGGTGCTTAAGATTTCACTTGAACTTTAGATGTATTGAGTGCAAAAGTGATCTAATTTCAAGGTTGGTTGACCCAACAAAGGGGGTCAACTTCACCTATTTGTCCTTTGAGAAGTTTTAGGTCCTTTCTTTTAGGATTCAAGTGACCTTAAGAGCCTGAATTTTTAGGGTTTCTCTTGAATAAGTCTCTTCAACCAAGGCTTGGGCACACCTTTTTTTGGAGAGTTGATTCTTGCTTATAAAGATGTATCTCTAAAACCCTAAATTGAAATCCTTAATTTGGTTCTAATTTTGATCCAACTTAGTTGCCAAAATATGATACCTAAGGCTCAATCAAGAAGGTGGTAGCCCTAGTTACCTTAAATGGGTGCACAAATCAGTATTTGTTGTTGAAATAAAATCAGGCAACGTTGGTGAATTAGCTAGAGATGGAAAGCAGGTAGCCCTAATTGATTTTATTTTATTTTTTTTTCTTTTTCAGAATGAGGGGCTTAAGAGAAGGGACTAATCAGAAATTACTTGCCCCGGGCGTGTTTGTTGTGCGGCCATTTTCCTTTGAATTTTCTCCCCTAAAATAATCACAACAAAACATATATATCAAGTTAGTACCAAATCAGTAATTGTAATCAAGATTTCTAAATCGCCCGTTGCTCCCCAGCAACGGCACTAAAATGTTGTCAAGGCGAAATCTGATTTTAAAGTAAAGCGTTGTAATATAGTTGAAATCGCTTTAAAAATAAATTGATTTTATTACTCGAAGTTTAAGTCTGAGGTCGAACATAGGGAGCAAATTAGGGTTTAGAAATCAAGAGCACAATTTGAGAAATTGAATATAATATGCAATAAAAACCAGAGTTATAGTGAAAAAATGTAAGTACAAAAGAGTAAAGAAATGTATGTAAATAAGCACAAAATTGGACGTCTGATTTGTGAATCAGTCTTAAACTATGGGTGCTACAGTGCTTTTATTTCTTCTCTATTCTGATGCTTCCTTCTTCTTTCTTTCTCTTCTTTTGATTTCGTGCCTTAGCCTTTCTCTACCTTCTTCTCTATCTCTAGCTTTAGTCTTCTCTTTCTTTGTTTCTCTGATCTCTCTTCTCTTCTCTAGCGGCTCCTTTCTTCTTCTTCTTTCTTTGGCAGCTCCTTCTTCTGCCTTCAGTTTCTTCTCCTTCCTTGAGCTTCTTCTCTTTCTTGTTCAGCTCTTAAGCTCTTCAGCTTCCTCTTCAGCCTTGTCTTCCTCCTTCCTTAGCTTTATCTGGCCTCTGCCTTGTTCTTCCTTGGCTTCTTCTTCTTCTTCTTCTCCTTTCCCTATGAGAGAAAAACCTACCCCTACTCGTGCACGCTCTCTTCTCCTCTTTCTCTCTTAGGTTCGCTCTCCCAAAGCCACTGTCTCGAGCAATCGGGTCGGGTATGTGCCTGGGACCAGGCCCATCGGCGTGCGATAGTGGGCGAGGTGTGCTGGGTCGGGTAAACGGGTCACGCCAGGTCCGCGGAGGCAAGGTCACGGATGAGGTGGGTGAAGATGAGTGGGACCTCACCTCGTGGTATTAACGCGATAAGCCCTATGCAATTTTTAAATTTATGCAGCTGCGGGCGTCCAAGAGTTTCCGAGGTGGGACTATCTTCCCACCTCCCTTCGTGCGTGCCTACAGTAGGGATCTTCGGTCAATTGCAGTTGATGCTTCGGCCTTCGATGCCAATTGGTTGCCTGGAGCTGTGTGCGAGGGAAGTCTACATGACCTAGGACTATTAGCCTGGTGCAGGCAGGCGTGAAGAGAGCTTGCAAGCAAGCTTCTTGCCGTCGTCAATGGCGGCGACCCTCCTATACCTGCTATCACAAAAATGGCCTCGCGGCCACGTCAGAATGCTCAGAAGGCTTCACTGAGGAACGACGAATGTGTTGCGGGGGTCGGTGTGGCGTGGTGTTGCCTGAGTGCTTGTGCCTAGGGCACCCTGTGTGCATGTGAGTGGGTGTGCTTGTTGGCCCTTGTGGGTGAGTGGCGCGGTGAGTGAAGTGAGGTGTTACGTTCAATGAGGTGTTGTGGAGCTTATGGGGTGGTTGGCGAGGTGGATGGAGGTGTGGAGTGATGGGGACGCCTCGCCGGAGGTCTGGCCGGAGGTGAAGAAGGTGAGGGTGATTGAGTGAGTTGAGGGGTGTTTTTGAGAGATAAAGGTGGGAAAAAGGAGTAGAAAGGAGAGGGAACTTAACTGGGCATAAAAATACAAAGGGGGAGGTAGGGATGGCAGGCGACTCGTATTGCCGTCGCCGGAGACGAAGGTGCTTAATGGGGGAGGACGGCGAAGACGAAGGGGCTGCAGAGGCGTAAGCTGGTGCGGCGCAACGCGGACGAGCAGGAGGAAGAGAAACCTACCACTGGTATTGTGGATAGGCGATGAGGGAGAGAGAGGGAGGTCGTGGGAGCTTGTTGAGCCACTAGCCGGAGGAGGAAGAGACGAATTTGAGGGATTTTTCGGCCAATTCCAAGCTTGGGAGATGCGAGGTGATTTGGGTATGCTTATATAGGCCTCTGAGGATGGATTTGTGCTTGGAAGGCAAGCTTCCAAGCATGACAAGTTCGCCAGAGATGGATACTTGAAGGAGACCCGAATCTCTCATGCATTCGCATGAGAGATTGGGTACAAAATAGAGCCTCAAATTAGGTTCATACTGGAGGAGATTTCTCAGAGAATCTCCCTTTCAATTTTGAAGGGGATTCTCTAAGAGATCAGAGAGTTCTTGCCTATGAAATCTTGCCGGAGTAGGATTCCCTCCACTATAATGGTAGAGGGACCTAATTGCAAAGAATGAAGAAGTTAGGGGGGTTTCTATAGAGGTTTTCAAAAGATAGGGGTAGAAATGTAATTGGGCTGGACCTATTTGCAAAGTGGGTCGAGATGAATTCCCCTTAGGTCTAAATTTTGGTACAAACCTAATTTGGACCTAAGAAATCCAATGGTGAAGTTGGATTTTTGGTTTGACCACGTTTGACTAGGCAATTTATGCAAAAACTGAATTTAAGGCAAATATTTGTCTGAGGCCCCAATTTAGGTCAAAATAGGTTCCAAGGGCCAAATTGAAGGTTCTAAACCATATAGAGTATTTTTCCATGATTTTTAGAGGGATTAGGTGAATTTTATCCTAACCAAAACCTTGTTAAATCAAGTGGGTCTGTTTTAGGATTACAAGAAGTCATTTAATTTCTAGAATTCACATGAACCCTTTTTCTGTCTGAATCAACCCACTTTTTATCTTGTTAAGATCATTTGACCTGTGTTTAGCCCATGAAAAACCCGTTGTTGTATTGCAATGGTAAAATTACAGTTTTACCCCTTATTTCTTGCTTTTATCTCAGAATGATTATTTACTGAATTAGGTCCTCCAGTTGGTTATGTAGGAGCTTTTGTTCTCTTCTTTGGGTCAAAATGAGCTAGTTAGGGCTCATGATGGTGTTCCCATCAGTTCTAGTTCTACTGAGAGATGGCATGCCTTCCCAAAAATCAGACGGAAGGGGGACATGCCCAGCGGGGTTTTAAAAGCGGTACGGTAGGCCCATAAAGCATTGTCCAATTTGGTGGACCGGTCTTTACGGTCGGGCCTAACTGTCTTTTGTAAAATATTTTTTGATTTCCTGGTTAGAAACTTCTGCCTGGCTGATGTAAACACATTTACACTACTTAAAATGTCTATTTATGCATGTTCTTAAGCATAGGATTGCATTTCATGATATAAATATTGCATTACATGCATCATCTTGCATTTAGAGTAGTTTGAATAAAATGGAGGTTAATTGTCTCCTTTTATGTGCTTGGACAGGGCAAATATTTTATCGGGGCCTCGGATCAAAGATCCAACCGTATGGATATGATCAGGGCGACGATTGGAGTTCAACGACTCCAAGATCGCCCTAATCAGGCATCCGTAGCATCAGATAGAGACCGGGGAACCCTAGAAGATCAAGGGCCAGGATGGTGTAAATCCGCACTTCAGATGGAAAATCCGACCACACGGATGAATTCGGATCGACGATCGCAGCCGAACGACACAAAAATCGAGTCAATCCGACATCCGTGGCACCATCTACAACTTCCAGAAGATGGACGGCCAAGATGGCGCCACGTGGCGCCATCCCAGCCGCCCAATCGGCCGCAGGAGTCCTGTGAAGACCACGCAACGTCTCCTCTCCGCCGTTGGATCTCGATCCAACGGCTGCGGTCGCGCGCGTTTAAAAACGTCCGCGCGACCATTTCGCCGCGTAGCGCAGCGGCTACGCAGCTGCGGGCGAAGCGGAGGTCGCGGGTTCGAGCCGCGGAGAGGGGGTCGAAGGCGCGGGCGAGCGGGCGCGCACGAGCGTCGGATGAAGATCCAACGGCCGCGAGCGCCCGATAGCGCCGACGCGCAATTGGACGCTCTGGTGGGCGCGCGATCGCACGCGGGCGGCGCACTCGGCAGCGGGCGCGGACGCGATCTAAGCCGTCCGATCTCGCGATCGGACGGCTGAGACGACGCGGACGTGCGTCTGCGTTACGCGCGCAGGCCAGCCGAGCGGGCGCGCGTGGCGCGGCGGCGACGGCGACGGCGGGGCTTTAGCGACGGTTTTATCCGTCACTAAAGACCCCTTATTTATTATTTTGAAGATGTAATGTCCATTTTGCCCCCACTCCTTGCAACTATAAAAGGAGACCCCCTTCATACGAAATTTTCATCCCTTCCTTCTCCTCTCTACCTCTCCAAAGCTCAAGAGAAGCTTGTCCCACACCCGGGATGCTTCTCGCGAGATAAAGTCCAAATTTTCGTCCCCCTTCGGAAGTGGATCCCACGACGACGACGGCGTGCTGCTTCGTTCCCGTTCTTCTGCTTCGTCCTCCTTCGTCCCGCTTCGTTCTCCTTCGTCCAGGCGTCGTCCCGTCCGGCTCGTCCTCCAAGCGACCGTCGAGGAGGATTTCTCTCTCCCTATTCTTTTTACTGCTTTCTAGTATAGATTTACTGCTTTCTAGAGTAGTCTATTCGTCCTCCGAGCAATCGTCGAGGAGGACATTTCTCCCTCCATTCTTTTAATGCTTTCTAGAGTAATTGTTTTATGTTTTCTAGTTGTAATGAAAGAACTCTTTTATGATAAATTCCTTGTCTATTCTACATCTCATTTTGATTTCCATGTATAGTATTCCTTCGCTCTCTCTTACTCCCTCTCTCTCTTTTATTTGTTGTAGATACTTAGATAGTTTAAATTGAATTTCTTTGTGACAAAATAAAAAGAAACGCGGAGTTTTTAAATCAAACGTTCGCCTCCCTGTGTTCGACCCGGAATTCTTATTTCGGTATAAATTTTATTTGTTGAACACGAATCCTTCGCTTTCGAACTACAACGACGGGTTTTTCCAAAAACCAAACACGTTAGCGTAGATCGTCGCGTTCAACATTTTGGCGCCGTTGCCGGGGAGGCAACGCTCTTTGATTTCTCTTCACGTTTTGTAACTTACAAATCATTTACCTCACTTTTCTCCTTTCTTATTGTAATTGCAGGTACTCTTTTGAGACAGGCAAAAGCGGTAGATCGGAGTAAAGTGCTGTGGAAGGTTTTGTAAGTTACCCCCCACCTCCCACCCATTAGATTTCATTTCATCACATAATAATTCAAACATCAATCAACCTAGGTGTTCTTATAAACTCTAAGGTTAGATTGTTTGACATCCATACTCACTCCAACTCCCACATTAAAAAAAGAAAAAAATAAAAAAAAATCTCACAGAGGTACACAACCTCATCTGATTTTCTAACTCAACCGGTAAACCAATCTTAGGAGCCGGTACACACATCCAAACACATAATCGAGTAGAAATCAGATTGGGTAATCATTGGTGTGCCTAATTAGGTGGTGCATCAGGCCAGTTGTTTGAGTTGTTTGGGCCGCACCACTTCAAATAAAATCAACTCATCTAGTAGCTGCCAATTAGGTTCAACTCTTAGGGATCTACCAGGCACTCCACATTCTTTTTAAACTTTAAAGGAAAATATCTTCACCTGTGCTTGCAAAACCTGGTGTGCCAATGAAACTTGATTGAAAACACCTAAAGTTGAATCCTAAAAGCTACTAAGCAAGATTTGAACCTTAAAATTCACCACATCAAAAATAATCTTGCTTGAAAACCACTGGTTGTGCACGCACACACAAAGCAATCAATCATTAAGGGCACAACCCATTTAAAGGGCCCATCACATTCCAAAGCACATTCAAACCTAGCCCTAAATAAAACAGAGTAGACGTTGGCCTTAAGGATTGGACTCGCTCTTCAGAACTCAGAACGAGATTATTTTCGATTAGTCTGTTTCTACTGTTCAATCTGATGTCTAGCTAGGGGAGCAGAGTCAAACGATCGCGGCTGGGGGGTACACTAGGAACCGGAGGCGCAAGCCGAAGGAAGAACCTTCTCCCCAGTCCCTCCTTCTAACTGGTTGGATTGAATAGACAGAAGTAGATCAAATCGTTCCTTTATCTCAAGACGGGTTTTGAGAGTCTGTAGGTCTGTAGGTTAACCCATTTAAGGACAGGTTTGATTGTTTGTATTGCAGGGCACCTTTCTTCCTCCCGTATCTCATGAATCCTTCCACATATTTCACGCATTCCCACTCTTTCCCTCCTGTTGTAAATTATCCTCAACATGACGATTATCCCAATTCGTATTGTAATAGACTATCAGTTAGTTGGGATAATTCGGATTGGGGATACAATTCCGGACCCCCGTGTTTAGGGTCTAACCCTGAACACTTTGATTCTCAATTCTATCCTTTTCAGAGTTGCATCGATTATAGATCGTCCTCCTTTCATGAACAACCTAATGCGATCTACAATCAAGAAGGATACACTGATCCTTACCCATCCTCTGATTTCACTGCCTTTAGGTCATCTCCATCTTTTGAACAATCTGAAATGACCTATTATCAGGATGGGTATAACGAATCTCAATTCGTTAATTCCTCTACATTGATGTCAAACCCGCCCAACCATGAACCAACTCATTTGGTTCAGGTTAATCAGGTTCAAGATAAGGTTCTGGCTAACTTGAGGAATATCATTCAATCTTTAGAAGTTCAGCCAATACCTTGCATTGAGAGATTGGAGCCCCTGATTGAAATGATTGATGATTTAAACAAGTCTTTGTTGGATTGGCTCCAGGATGTTAAGGATAAGAACCCGGGTGAGTTTCTACTTGGGAAATTAGCGAAATTGAGGATGAGATTCGTGGTTGCTTTGATTCAATCTTGGAATAATTCCCAGGATGAACTCTCTTCAGGAAAGCCAATGACAGAACCCGCTCAGGCACCTGTTGGGGGGGACACGTGTTACGAAGCTGACCAGATTGAATTAAAACAACCAATTAAGGATGATTTGATTTCTTCACCTGAAACCCCTGAGCCGGGTTACGAGGAAACGTATGTCTCCTTGGAACGCAAAGTGACAAATGATTTTGGAACATACATTGATACGGATCCTGATGGTGAAGATTCAAGTTGCGAAGTCTCACACGAATTTTCAGATCACGATTTTTGTGAGACGATTGGGCCTGAGGAATCTGATAGATCATTTGATAGCCCAATAACTGAGGAAACTGATCTTATTAGGGCACACGATACGGATCCAGAATCGCATTTTCTGGAGGAATTAATTCAATGCCCTGATTATCAGTTACACCCTGTTGAGCTTATTGATGATTCTAATTCTGAGATAATTAGACCCAAGTCAATTTTGATTTTGCCACATCATCTAGACTTGGAGATTTCAGACGGGGTGATGAATATACAAGAGGTCATGGAATTTGATATGCCGAATGAGGAGGATAGGAGCTGGGAAATTCTGATTTGGGAAGTCAATTTTGGAGGAAATGGAAGATTGAGTCGAAGGGTTCCTTTTAAACTGAAACCATCAAATCAGAACCCTTACGACATTTGTTTCGAGGATGTCAAACTCAAGCACACATTTAACGATTATCCTTTTGAGCTTCAATTCTCTGTAACCCGACATTTTGGCCTTGGGTTGCATCCTCACAAATCGCAGGCCCGACCCCGCTTGCATTCTGATTTTAGGTTTTGGGTAATTTTTATCCAGAACCTAAGATATTCTCGATTATGGGGTGTGGGTCTGCACCACAATCTGGTCCACATCTATGGACCTTTGCTGACAGGTCAGAGGATTCTTCTGTTCATTCTAATTCTGACCTGCACATGTGAATTCTTCATTTCTTTTCTTTGTATAGTGTGCCTAGCTGGAGGCACTAAACTCAGCACATATACAGTTCTTTTTCATTTTCATCTCGGAGCGGACCCGATATCCACGCAATTCAGGTGCTTTCTACGCTTTTCCTCTCTATTTTATGTCTTTTTAATACAATGAGGACATTGCATTAGATAGGCATGGGGGGATGGATATTTATCTTTGAATTCATTCGTCAGCTCCGTAGATTTGTTTTATTTTATATATAAAAAAAATAAAAAAAAAAATCAAAATTAGGAAAGAGAATTTGGGTTTAAGAAAATTTTCGATCTTAAGAAATACTATATTATGTTCTGAACACAAAGACCCTTCAGGTCTTTGGACTTAATCAGCCTATGTATCCACTAAAATGTGGATTTGTTTTTCGAGTTCTCGCCAACCTGAATTTTATTATAATTGGAATAAATAAGTTTGGGTGATAAGTACACGACTTGTCAACCCGCCCTCTGATGTGAGGGAATTTTGAGTCTTAAGCATCTACACACTTTCTTTGCACTGACTCGTTGTTTGGCGATTTTAACGGAAATTGGGTAGCTAATGAACCTTCTAGGGTGATATGGCTGGCAAGTTATCGTGGGTAACAGCCCATAGGTAGGTTGTCCAGAGCCCAGTCACTGGACCTTTCTCTTTTTGCTGCCTTTAGGTAAATCTTAGACCAGGGAAGCCACCTACTTAAAAAAAAAAAAAAAAAAAAAAAAAAAAATCAATCAAAAAGGAGAAAAGAACAAAAAGAAATAAGCCACACTTCGCCGCACGAGTATGGCTGGCAAGTTGTCGGTGGTAACAGCTCATCGACCGGTTGTCCAGAACCCAGCTCAGAAAATGCACTAAAAATTCCCAAAACACTTAGGAAGAAGCGGAGAAGTAGAATAAACCGGGGAGATATACACTGGATTCACCCTTGTGTTGACCCCGTTAAAAATAAAAGTAGGGAGAAAGCTACCGGTTGTAAAGATACACCTTTAGGCAGAATTCTTTTTGAGGTCACCTAGAGGCGTAGAAATCCGAAGTCTGTTTTAATTGCCGGTCAACGAGTCTATCACAATCACAATAAGATGCTTAAAACTTAGGGTTCTCATCAAATCTTGGGTGAGTTGAATGGCCGTAGAAAGCCACTCTTAAACCCTAAAATTTGAAAATCTAAAAAAAGAGAGTAAAAACAGAAAAAGAAATTTTTCTTTGAATAAGGCGAGGCTTGAGGCGGTCTGCATTTTGGCTGATACCCGGGCACTGTTGTGTCTTTGAAAGTTCAGTTCTTAAGTAGACAATTTCTTAATGATTGAAAATAACTCAGGTCCAAATAATCTAACCTAATTCTTTTATAAATAGCATATAGTTTTTGCTAGGGACTAGCAAAAGATAGGCATGGGGGTATGATGTAAACACATTTACACTACTTAAAATGTCTATTTATGCATGTTCTTAAGCATAGGATTGCATTTCATGATATAAATATTGCATTACATGCATCATCTTGCATTTAGAGTAGTTTGAATAAAATGGAGGTTAATTGTCTCCTTTTATGTGCTTGGACAGGGCAAATATTTTATCGGGGCCTCGGATCAAAGATCCAACCGTATGGATATGATCAGGGCGACGATTGGAGTTCAACGACTCCAAGATCGCCCTAATCAGGCATCCGTAGCATCAGATAGAGACCGGGGAACCCTAGAAGATCAAGGGCCAGGATGGTGTAAATCCGCACTTCAGATGGAAAATCCGACCACACGGATGAATTCGGATCGACGATCGCAGCCGAACGACACAAAAATCGAGTCAATCCGACATCCGTGGCACCATCTACAACTTCCAGAAGATGGACGGCCAAGATGGCGCCACGTGGCGCCATCCCAGCCGCCCAATCGGCCGCAGGAGTCCTGTGAAGACCACGCAACGTCTCCTCTCCGCCGTTGGATCTCGATCCAACGGCTGCGGTCGCGCGCGTTTAAAAACGTCCGCGCGACCATTTCGCCGCGTAGCGCAGCGGCTACGCAGCTGCGGGCGAAGCGGAGGTCGCGGGTTCGAGCCGCGGAGAGGGGGTCGAAGGCGCGGGCGAGCGGGCGCGCACGAGCGTCGGATGAAGATCCAACGGCCGCGAGCGCCCGATAGCGCCGACGCGCAATTGGACGCTCTGGTGGGCGCGCGATCGCACGCGGGCGGCGCACTCGGCAGCGGGCGCGGACGCGATCTAAGCCGTCCGATCTCGCGATCGGACGGCTGAGACGACGCGGACGTGCGTCTGCGTTACGCGCGCAGGCCAGCCGAGCGGGCGCGCGTGGCGCGGCGGCGACGGCGACGGCGGGGCTTTAGCGACGGTTTTATCCGTCACTAAAGACCCCTTATTTATTATTTTGAAGATGTAATGTCCATTTTGCCCCCACTCCTTGCAACTATAAAAGGAGACCCCCTCCATACGAAATTTTCATCCCTTCCTTCTCCTCTCTACCTCTCCAAAGCTCAAGAGAAGCTTGTCCCACACCCGGGATGCTTCTCGCGAGATAAAGTCCAAATTTTCGTCCCCCTTCGGAAGTGGATCCCGCGACGACGACGGCGTGCTGCTTCGTTCCCGTTCTTCTGCTTCGTCCTCCTTCGTCCCGCTTCGTTCTCCTTCGTCCAGGCGTCGTCCCGTCCGGCTCGTCCTCCAAGCGACCGTCGAGGAGGATTTCTCTCTCCCTATTCTTTTTACTGCTTTCTAGTATAGATTTACTGCTTTCTAGAGTAGTCTATTCGTCCTCCGAGCAATCGTCGAGGAGGACATTTCTCCCTCCATTCTTTTAATGCTTTCTAGAGTAATTGTTTTATGTTTTCTAGTTGTAATGAAAGAACTCTTTTATGATAAATTCCTTGTCTATTCTACATCTCATTTTGATTTCCATGTATAGTATTCCTTCGCTCTCTCTTACTCCCTCTCTCTCTTTTATTTGTTGTAGATACTTAGATAGTTTAAATTGAATTTCTTTGTGACAAAATAAAAAGAAACGCGGAGTTTTTAAATCAAACGTTCGCCTCCCTGTGTTCGACCCGGAATTCTTATTTCGGTATAAATTTTATTTGTTGAACACGAATCCTTCGCTTTCGAACTACAACGACGGGTTTTTCCAAAAACCAAACACGTTAGCGTAGATCGTCGCGTTCAACACTGGCCATTTGTTTGAGGGTGATAAGGTGTGAAAATTTTGTGATTAACCCCATATTTAGAAAGAAGGTAACAGAATTGTGAGTGAGTGAAATGTGAGCCTCTGTTACTGATAATGGCTTTTGGAATGCCGTATCTTGAGAAACTATTCTTCTTAAGAAATTAGACAACCACACGGTGATCATTAGTGCGGGTGGGTATTGCTTCTATCCACTTAGAAACATAGTCGACTGCGACTAGTATATATAAATACCCACTAGAGTTGATGAACGATCCCATGAAGTCGATGCCCCATACATCAAAAATTTCAACCTTTAAAATAGGATTAAGGGGCATCATATCCTTCCAAGTCATGTTGCCGATGCTTTGGCAATGCACACAGGATCGAACAAAATTATGAGCATCTTTGTGTAAGCTGGGCCAAAAGAATCCCGCATCAAGGATTTTAGCTGCAGTTTTCTTGCCCGAAAAATGTCTGCCACAGGCCATTGAATGACAATGTGTCAGAATATCATAGATTTCAGAATCAGGAACACATCGTCGAATGACCTGATTGACACAAATGCGGAAAAGGTTGGGCTCCTTCCAAAAATAGTATTTAATGTCAGCAAAGAACTTATCCCTTTTTGTTTTTGGCCAATCAGTGGGGATTCGTTCTGTTACTAAATAGTTCGCGATGGGTGCAAACCAAGGGAGGGTGGTGGCAGCTAAAATGCTTTCATCAGGGAATTGATCAGGGGGGATCATTATGTCATTCATGATAAGACGAGAGAGATGGTCGGCCACTACATTTTGCGATTTGGCCTTATCCTTGATTTCCATGTTAAATTCCTGTAGCAGCGGATCCAACGGATAAGGCGGGGTTTCGCATCTTTTTTTGTCAACAAATATTTAAGTGCTGAGTGGTTGGTATATATACAGTGACATGTGACCCCAAAAGATAAAATCTAAATTTTTCTAGGGCAAATACAATGGCAAGAAGTTCTCTTTTAGTAACCGTGTAATTCCGTTGTGCATCATCAAGAGTTTTGCTAGCATAATAGATCACAACGGGCTTCTTGTCAATTCTTTGCCCTAGAACGACCCCTACAGCAAAATCTGAGGCATCTATCATTAATTCGAAGGGACTATTCCAATCAGGTCCCTACAAAATTGGTGCCTCGGTAACTTCCTTCTTCAACCTCAAAAAACTCTTCAGGCATTTATCATTGACATCGAATGGTTGGTCTTTAGTAAGAAGCTAACTTAAGGGCTTGGAGATTTGGGAAAAATTTTTTATGAATCTACAGTAGAAACCCACATGACCCAAAAAGGATCCGATTTGTTCTACAGTAGTGGGCAGTGGGAGCTTAGATATAGCATCTATTTTTGCTTTATCTACCACAATTCCTTGTTTTGAAATAACATGGCCCAATATAATACTTTCTTGGACCATGAAATGACTTTTTTCCCAACTGAGGACCAGATTGACTTCTATGCATTTTTGGAGAGTTCTTTCAAGGTTCTTGAGACAATGGTCAAAAGAATTTCCAAAAACAGAGAAGTCATCCATAAAGACTTCTAAGCATTCACCTACCAGGTCTGAAAATATTGTAATCATACACCTTTGAAAAGTTGCAGGTGCGTTGCAAAGACCAAAGGGCATTCTTCGGAAAGCAAAGGTTCCAAAGGGGCTGGTGAAAGTTGTTTAGTCCTGGTCCTCAGGATGAACTGCTACTTGATTATAGCCGGAATAACCATCCAAAAAACTGTATATGGGTGTGCGTGCTATATAGTATAAGTATATAAGTAGTATATAAACATATGAGTGTTTTAGCCTTTTAGTGAACATAAGTCTTTAGTGACAGTTTTGGAAGGCTTTAGTAACATTTAAATATGTCAGTATATCTTTGTATAGTAATTTTGTTAAGTTAAAGTTTTGTATATAGTTAATATGGCACATAAGTGTGTATATATTTGTATAGTATATAACAAGCACTATATATAGATTATATATACTTAAGTATTAGTAGTATATTTTGTAAATAGATATATTATACTTGTATATGTTAGTTCAACCACTCATATATGATATTTTGATGAATTTACAAAATGAAGAAAATGAAATAATAAATAAAGCGTAGCATATTGTTTTCTCTCTATAATAACATATTTGCAGGATTTCAAAAAGCTTTCCAAGATGGGAGATTAAAAGCGTGAAGACGAGTAGCATAAGTATTAGGTCTTAGGCTTTTTTCATGTAAACTTTCAAATGTTGTAATTTTCATCTTATTTGAGTCTAGAAATATTGTAAAGAGCCCCCAAACATAAACTATAAATAGCTAACTTAGGCTCTCTACACTTAGGATAAATTAGAAACAAAAACCCAACACTTATACTTTTATCAGATGTCCAGGACAAAGACCAGACATCTGATTTTCCACATTAAGACATTTGACATTTGTATCAGACGTCTAATTTCAAAGATTTCTGCCTTTGTTCATCTCCTCATAAACATCAGTCGAAGGACTTCACTTTCAGACGTCGATAACCTTTCACAGACATCTGATTCTTTACCCAGACGTCCTCATACTAACCGTTAGACTTTGTGTAGGAAAAAGAATTTCCAGACGTCTGGACACACTTACAGACGTCTGCCTTTGAACCGTTGGCCATGATTTCTGTGCGTATCTCTCTACGGCCACATAATCTTTTGGTAGAAGGAGGAAGGAAGAGTATTTAGGTTTCCAGATGTCTGGTAATGCTCTCAGACGTCCATAACGACGTCCGATCCTCTAAACCTAGAACCCTGTTTGGATTTGATGATAACAGGAACGAATGCACCATTCATTAGACATCCAATGAAATAATCAGACGTCTTATGAGATAATATCAGACGTCCTTCTTTTGATCCAATAGAGTCAGTTAAGGATGTCCTGCAATATTAGACGACCAGAGGAAAAATCAGACGTCCTGTAAGACGTCTGATCCTATAATTAGACGTTTGATGTTGCTGTCAGACTCATCATTGCCCTGATTTTGTGTGGATTTCGTCCTAAACTCTTGGGATTTGTCTCCAACGGCTAGAAGAGCTCTCCCAAGTGTTCTTGAAGGTTCCAAACTTTCCTATAAATAGACTACAACTCTTCTTTGGCAATACACACCTCTTGAGATATAATTCCATTAGAAAAATCTCTTGCTCACTACTCTAAGCTCCATCTTGCCCTTGTGCTGTGCTAATACTCTGATCAAAGGGCAAATCCATACTCCCGGCTCGCTCCGTTCTGCAAATCATCAGGGAGTTCTTTTCATGCTTAGTAGATAAGAAAGCAACTAAATTATTGGGGTGCTCTATAGGTGTTATTTTTACTTCTTAATTTCTGTATTTTGGGTATCCGGCCTGTCGGGTCCCCGTCTCTTCATGTTGAAGAGAGAAACCTCCGTTTAGGGATCGGAGGTGGGAATTGTAATTGAGGTACACTACCCTCGTTTAAGTAGTGTGGTTAGTGGATTGATCACCTTGTGATCGAAAATCCTAAGTCAAGAGATTGGCTTAGGTGGTGGTTTTCACCCATCTTGGGTTTCCACCTAAAAATAATTGAGTATATTGTGTGACTGAATTTTTTGTATTACAATACTCTATAATTTCACTATTCACCCCCCTCTAGTGGAATTTCATTTGGTATCAGAGCAGGTTTTCCACCTACAGGAGTAACATCCACGGAAAGATCACATGGAGGGGAAGGCCATTTCCACAAGCAGATTGGAGGGGCAATCCACCACTCGACCACCACTCTTCGAAGGAACCAACTACACTTACTGGAAGCTGAGAATGAAGATGTGGCTTCAAGCCAACGATTTCTCCATTTGGGAGAAATGCGAATCCGCATACGTCATTCCCGAGAAACCAGAAACTGGTTACACAGTGGAGCAAATCCATCACCTTGGACTGAATGCCAAGGCAATGAACTCACTCTACTGCGCTCTCAGCTCGGAGGAATTCAACCGCATCAGCCAATGCGAACCCACCCATGAGATCTGGAGAACCTTGGAGGTTACTCACAAAGGTACATCTAAAGTTAAATCCTCAAAGATAAACTTGTTATCGCAGGAATTCGAAGCTTTCTCCATGAAGGAGAATGAAAGACTTGGGGACATGTACACCCGATTCACGTTAATCGTGAATAACCTCAAGTCTTTAGGAAAGACATTTATAAAGGGGGAGCTTCAAGGGAAGCTCCTTCGCTCCCTTGGACCTGAGTGGGAGCAAAAGGTAACGGCAATAGAAGAAGCCAACCAAGTAGAGGGTCTAGACATGGAAAATCTACTTGGGAATCTCATGGTTTACGAATAAAAAATGGAGCAAAAGAAGAAATCAATCTCATCGGAGCCAAAGAAGAAGACCTTAGCCTTCAAAGCTACTTCGGATGATGAGGTAAGTACCGATGACGAAGAATTTGTTTTATTAGCTAAAAAGTTTAAAAAGTTTCTCAGAAATAGAAGAGAGATCAAGGGAAGGAAAAGAGAAGAAGATCCTCTAATTTGCTATAATTGCAAAAAGAGAGGTCACATAAGGAAAGATTGTCCCTTACTCAAAAGGGATGATGAGAAGAAACCCAAGAAGCCTTCTGACTACAAGAAGATCTCCAAACCGAAAGGATTCAAGAAGAAGGAGTTTCAAGCAACGTGGGATGACTCCACCTCCGAAGAAGAAGAGGAGGAAACAAATGAAGAAACGACATGCTTGGGATTAATGGCAACAAATGATGGTTCTGAGTCTGAATCTGAGGAACCTGAGGTAAACTCCTATTCTTTAGATGAATTACAAGATGCCTTTGATTCACTATATGTAGATCTTAAGAAAACAAAAACCCAAAGCAATGCTTTAAAAGAAGAAAACCTAGAAAATAAGAGATTAATCAATGATCTTGAAGAAAAGAATCTAATTCTTACAAAAGAAACCACTGCTTTAAATATGCAAATAAGAAATCTAATGATTGAGAAAGAGTCATTAACAAATGATTTATATACAGCAATGAGTGAACAAAACTTTTTAGATAGAGAAGAATTACTCGACAAAGTCCATGTGCTTGAAAAATCAAACTCCTTTAAAAAGGATGAAAATGGCTTACTTAGAGTACAAATTAGAGCATTGGAAGATAAACTAGACATAATGAAAATAGAGATAAATCATCTCAAAGAAAAGTCAAACCAACTTCTTGAGGACCTATCCAAATTTACAAAGGGGAAAGATAACTTGGACAAACTCATTGCCCATCAAAAACCTTCCTCAAGTAAATTTGGATTAGTCTTTTATGAACCTAGTCAAAGTGAGCCGAAAAAGGATCCTCCTCTAAAGGAGACCACTAACAAATACGAATCCACTTTACAATGGATACCGAAAAGACAACTCTCACTTTGTTTTGTAGGGATGAAAGGAGATCATAATGTCAAAAATTGGATATACAAAATGAAGGATGGACGACTCAAATTAGAAAGACCTATAGAAACACCAAGTCACCATCGAAGATCTTTTGTAGGAGGAAGAAGGTCTACAAGGAGGAAGACAAGGAGACCACCACCACCAAGGAGGCTGATGGGTGATGGACTCCGGATGCTTCAAACATATGACAGGAGACAAGCGCCTATTTTTGGACCTCCAACCTGCGGATGGAGGAACAGTTACATCTGGCAACAACCACAAGGGCCATATTATTGGCCTTGGTAAAATAGGTAACCCTCTCTCTCCCATCTCAAATGTTTCTCTAGTTAAAGGACTAAAACATAATCTTTTAAGTGTAAGTCAAATATGTGATAAGAGCTTTAAAGTAGTGTTTACTTCTAAAATGTTTGAAATTATGCATGCATTAACCAATGAAACCCTTCTTAAGGGAACTAGATTTAAAGACATTTATGTCGTAGAATTTGATAAAAATGGCACTTATGAATGTCTTGTAGCAAATGATGAGTTAAGTATATGGCATAAAAGACTAGGACATGTTCATATGAAGCTGGTTCAAAAATTAGCTAAACATGAACTAGTCCGAGGTCTTCCTAAAAGAAAATTTTTAAATGAGCTTATTTGTGATTCATGTAAATTAGGTAAGATTATAAAATCTAGTTTTAAAAGCAAAGAAGTTATATCCACATCAAGACCTTTAGAACTACTTCACCTAGATCTGTTTGGACCAACAAAATATGAGAGCCTCAGTGGATGCAAATATTGCCTTGTAATTGTAGATGATTTTTCGAGGTTTTCATCGGTCTCCTTGAGATCTAAAGAAGGAGTGTTTTCCGTCTTTTCTATTTTTTGTAGGAAAATTCAAACTGAAAAAGGCTACCAAATCACTCGTATCCGTAGTGATCATGGGGGCGAGTTTGAAAATTCCTTGTTTGATGATTTTTGTCAAGAGCATGGTATTGCTCATGAGTTTTCTTTTCCTCGAACACCTCAACAAAATGGGGTGGTTGAGAGAAAGAACCGTACTCTTCAAGAGTGTGCTCGAACATTGCTCATAGACTCGTGGTTACCGAAGTACTTTTGGGCTGAGGCGGTTAACACGGCTTGTTACGTGTTAAATCGCACCTTAATTCGATCCGGATTGCGAAAAACTTGTTTTGAACTATACTATGGGAAAATACCCAAAATTAGTTATTTTAAAGTTTTTGGATGTCGATGTTTTGTCTTGAATACCTACTCTAATTTAGATAAATTTGATGCCAAAGGTGAAGAAGCCATCTTTATTGGTTATTCCTCACGTAGTAAGGCATATCGGGTTTTTAACAAGACCACATTAATAGTGGAGGAAACCCTTCATGTCTCCTTCGTTGAATCTCCTCATTCCTCCATTGACCGAGTCAATATAGATGATGAAGATGATTCTACTATTGATGTGTCTAACATTCCAAACTCCAATATCCATAATCTTCCAAAAGATTGGATATATCAAAGGGATCATCCCGAAAGTCAAGTCATTGGAAGTGTTTCTGATGGCGTTAAAACCCGATCTCACTTTAGTTGCTCCTTTGGTCTCTCCGCCTTTGTATCTCAAGTTGAACCGAAGAGTGTCGAGGAAGCATGCTCCGAAGAAACTTGGATGATGGCCATGCAGGAGGAACTCAACCAATTCCAAAGGAATGAAGTTTGGGATCTAGTACCTAAGCCTGAAGGGCAAACGGTAATAGGTACCAAATGGGTATTCCAGAACAAGTTGAATGAATCCGGTATAGTTATTCGAAACAAGGCTCGGTTGGTAGCACAAGGGTACAACCAAGAAGAAGGAATTGATTTTGATGAGACCTACGCTCCCGTAGCTCGACTCGAATCAATTCGCATGCTTCTTGCTTATGCCGCCTTTCTTGGCTTTAAACTCTTTCAAATGGATGTTAAGAGCGCGTTTCTTAACGGATTTATTAAGGAGGAAGTTTTTGTAAAACAACCTCCTGGTTTTGAGTCTCATGATAAGACTCATTTTGTCTACAAATTAAACAAGGCACTATATGGTCTAA
This sequence comes from Thalassia testudinum, assembly GCA_037157565.1. NCBI lineage: Eukaryota > Viridiplantae > Streptophyta > Magnoliopsida > Alismatales > Hydrocharitaceae > Thalassia > Thalassia testudinum. The sequence goes on from JAZHRO010000026.1 coordinate 34,763,269, forward strand.
AGCAAGCTCCTAGAGCTTGGTATGAAAGGCTCAAAGACTACTTGTTAAATGCAAAATTCTCAATAGGGGAAGCTGATTCCACATTATTCATTAAAAGAAAAGGAAAAGACATTTTATTAGTTCAAATATATGTAGATGATATTATATTTGGTGCTACTAATGAATCTATGTGTAGAAAGTTTTCAGAAATTATGCAGGAAGAATTCGAAATGAGTTTGATGGGTGAGCGCAAGTTTTTCTTGGGCTTGCAAATCACTCAGCTCGAAATTGGAACCTTTGTGTGTCAATCAAAATACACAAAGGAGATGCTGAAGAGATTTGATATGAACAAAAGTAAAGGGAAGAACACTCCTATGAGTGTCACAACTTCCTTAGACTTGGACGAATCAGGTACGCCCATAGATCAAAAGCTCTATCGTAGCATGATTGGATCTTTACTGTATTTAACTTCCAGTAGACCTGATATTTTGTTTAGTACCTGCTTATGCACTCGGTTTCAATCAAACCCTAAACAATCACACCTAAATGTTGTAAAACGAATATTTAGATATCTAGTTGACACATCTGATTATGGCTTATTCTACCCTAGGAGTCCACAATTCAACTTAGTTACATATAGCGATGCGGACTACCCAGATAGCCGCACCGATAGGAAGAGTACTAGTGGGACGTGCCAATTCTTAGGTGAATCACTAGTTTCTTGGTTCTCAAAGAAACAATCTAGTGTAGCTTTATCAACTACAGAAGCTGAATATATAGCCGCCGCACTAGCATGTTCCCAAGTGCTTTGGATGAAAAATACTTTGAAGGATTTTAACTTGATATTTAATAAGATAAAAATATTATGTGACAATACTAGTGCTATCAACCTCTCGAAAAACCCCGTACATCACTCTCGCACAAAACATATTAATGTTCGACATAACTTCTTGAGAGATAATGTACTTAAGGGAGAAATCGAAGTTGAATTTATTTGTACTGAACTGCAATTAGCTGATATTTTCACTAAACCTTTGAATTATGATCGCTTTAATTATATACGTAGGAAACTAGGCATATGTAAGCTAAGTGATATTTGAAGAATTTAGTGATTTAATGGAACCTCTTTTGTCATGAGCATAGATAGAACCTTGATTTCACTAAGTTAGAAGCCTTCATTCTCAGTTCAAACATCTAAATGCACATTCTGTCCAATAGCAGACGTCTGATAAAATCATCAGACGTCTTATACATTCAAATTCATCGTCTAAACATCTGGGAAAGACGACGATTTTATATAACAAAACAGTCATATCAGACGTCTGGTACACCACACAGACGTCTGAAGTGTCGTCCAAATGTGTTGACAGACGTCTATCTCGGAGACAGAACATGTACTACCTGTCGGACATCTGAATCTGTGGTTAGACGTCGTAGAGGTCGTCTAACAGGAAAAGCGGACGACCCTGTAACTTTAGACGAAAATCCAGGAAGGTCTGTCTGCAGAAATCGGACGTCTAATATTCGATTTAGACGTCTTCCTTGTCGTCTGAGGAAGAAATCAGACGACAACCTGGAGAATAAATCATTTTCCTAGGATTCCTGCAGAAATCAGACGTCTAGTTATATAATTAGTCGTCTGATTTGTCGTCTGATGAATAAAACAGACGTCGCCTTGAAATGGGCTAAAATCCCTCTAGCAGATCCCGACATCTGACGTCGTTGCCAGACGTCTGATAGGGGAAAAATCTGCGCGTCGCGGCTTTTCTCTGGACGGTTTGAAATGCAAATCTCCCCAACTTCAGGGGGAGACTTGCTACGTGACCTTGGGATATAAGATCCCCTTCGCAAAGGTCCCACTCTCCTGTCCAAAATCCCTACCCCACACAAAATCTGTGCGCCGCTCTCCCTTACACCCGACGGCCCACAGCAGCAGTTTGCGAAGTTCTGCTCGCCGCCAGACGACCGTCGCGCCTCTTCGATGACTGACGGAACTGCTGCTCCTCTGCGCGCGTCCTCCCTGCCTCTCGACCATGCATTTGGAGGCTTCCCTCCTCTTGTGGGTATATCCTCTCCACTCCTAGGGCGTCTCCATGATCTTTTACCCACGACCTTGTAGCATCTTGTAGCATCTAGTTCTCCTTCTTGATTCACTTGACCTACATGTGCATTTCATATCATTATCAGCCTTAGAACCCTAACCCTCGGTCAAGAAAACCCTGTTAGCCCTAGCTGCATCTTCCATGGCAAGGGTATTACCTCATGAGGTTCAAGCCGACATTTTAGTGGCTTGCATCCAAAGGTATATTGCCACAACTACATGGCAGGTTGTATTGCCTCAAGGCATACTGCCACATAGTTTTTCAATGATGATTGCATTGTTTGAAACTATGTTTTGGGTGAATGTTGTTTGGTTGGTTGAATGTTCTTGTATGGTTGTTTCTTTTTTGCAGGTATTCTATCCTCAAAACACCACTCATTTTTTTCCTAAACCTAACTGCCCATTCCACCAAATATGCCTCCCGGTAGGAAGCAAGTTGAGGGATCTTCCAGTTCCTCTTCCACTTATTTGGTAGATCAATTGCGGGGTGACATCGCTAGGCAGCGATTTCGTCGTTTCGTGAATGCCAAAGTTAAATGCCCTCGTTTTATTGTTTGGAATGATTTTTCCCATTTGAACCTTCGGGAACACTTCCAAACTCTCCATCTTTTCCAATATTTTGACCATCAATTCCACTCCGGAATTGGAACTCTTGGTGTGTTCCCTGATCTTTGCCGTCTCTTTTATGCCAACATCGTTGAGGACTACAGCAACGATGAACTTGAACTCCATACCCGTCTATTTGGTTGCGAAATACACATCACATCCGAAACTATCTCCGACCTTCTAGCCATCCCCAATGAGGGAAATGATTTCAATGACATTCTGAGGCAATACGACCCAGAAATCATCAATCAAGAGTTAGTTCTCCCGGAAAAATATGTTGAAAACCTTGGCACTCTACCGTGCAAAAATCTCAAACCCCTTCCATGTCTACTCTCTCGCATTTTTGGGTGGGACCTCCTAAACAAATCGGGAGGTTTTGATTACATCTCGCGCCAACACAAGGCGCTCCTTTTCGCGGCCGTTCGTCATATTCCTTTCAATTATTGCCGCCTCATTGTTCACGTCATGAATGAGGACCATGGGGCATCACTTCCGTTTGGGTCTATTCTATCCAAAATCTTTTCATCCCATCGGATTTCCATAACTGACCAAGCAGTTGACAAGAAAATTGAGCCTTACAACCAGGCCACAGCCGCCAAGATGCATATACTTAGAGAGCATCTTGAGCCCGCCGACGAACCCATGGAAGAAGAGCCCCTTCCACCCTTTCCAGACTTCCATGAACCACGGCCCCTTCAAATAGAAGCTCCCTGCTCGAGCTTTGATGAAGCATGGGATCCAGCCACAGATTCCCTCTCCTCCGGCATCTCCCTCCTGCTGCGTCGAACCGGCGAGATGTACACCTATATGGGAAGCATGCGCCGCGACATCGACGAACTTAGATCAGATGTTCAAAATTTGCAGATAGGACAAGGACCCGCTCGTCGCTGCCGCCGCCAAGATCAAGAAGAATAGTTTTAGTGCTTCTATTTTTCTGTCTTTTATTCTAAGTTTGTATTAAGGGGCCTTGACCCCGTACTTGATATTTTTGGGAACAAATAGCTAGTCCATGCTTAAATATTTCTATTCCTAATCAATTTTCCTTAATGCCTTGTCATCATTTAAACATGCAATTTTACTCATGCACTCTACTTTATAGATATCACTCTTGTTGTTTGGATTTCAACTCCCTTCAAACAACCCTTCAAGATGATATTCAAAAAGGGGGAGAAGAATGTAGGTAAGAAATTAAGGAATAATATAAAAACAACCTTCTTAAATAGATAAAGACTACCAAGTACAACCTTTAGGGGGAGGAAATAGGAACCTACAGCTATATTTTGAAAATCATCAAAAAGGGGGAGATTGTTAGTTCAACCACTCATATATGCTATTTTGATGAATTTACAAAATGAAGAAAATGAAATAATAAATAAAGCGTAGCATATTGTTTTCTCTCTATAATAACATATTTGCAGGATTTCAAAAAGCTTTCCAAGATGGGAGATTAAAAGCGTGAAGACGAGTAGCATAAGTATTAGGTCTTAGGCTTTTTTCATGTAAACTTTCAAATGTTGTAATTTTCATCTTATTTGAGTCTAGAAATATTGTAAAGAGCCCCCAAACATAAACTATAAATAGCTAACTTAGGCTCTCTACACTTAGGATAAATTAGAAACAAAAATCCAACACTTATACTTTTATCAGACGTCCAGGACAAAGGCCAGACATCTGATTTTCCACTTTAAGACATCTGACATTTGTATCAGACGTCTAATTTCAAAGATTTCTGCCTTTGTTCATCTCCTCATAAACATCAGTCGAAGGACTTCACTTTCAGACGTCGATAACCTTTCACAGACGTCTGATTCTTTACCCAGACGTCCTCATACTAACCGTTAGACTTTGTGTAGGAAAAAGAATTTCCAGACGTCTGGACACACTTACAGAAGTCTGCCTTTGAACCGTTGGCCATGATTTTCTGTGCGTATCTCTCTACGGCCACATAATCTTTTGGTAGAAGGAGGAAGGAAGAGTATTTAGGTTTCCAAATGTCTGGTAATGCTCTCAGACGTCCATAACGACGTCCGATCCTCTAAACCTAGAACCCTGTTTGGATTTGATGATAACAGGAACGAATGCACCATTCATTAGACATCCAATGAAATAATCAGACGTCTTATGAGATAATATCAGACGTCCTTCTTTTGATCCAATAGAGTCAGTTAACGATATCCTGCAATATTAGACGACCAGAGGAAAAATCAGACGTCCTGTAAGACGTCTGATCCTATAATTAGACGTTTGATGTTGCTGTCAGACTCATCATTGCCCTGATTTTGTGTGGATTTCGTCCTAAACTCTTGGGATTTGTCTCCAACGGCTAGAAGAGCTCTCCCAAGTGTTCTTGAAGGTTCCAAACTTTCCTATAAATAGACTACAACTCTTCTTTGGCAATACACACCTCTTGAGATATAATTCCATTAGAAAAATCTCTTGCTCACTACTCTAAGCTCCATCTTGCCCTTGTGCTGTGCTAATACTCTGATCAAAGGGCAAATCCATACTCCCGGCTCGCTCCGTTCTGCAAATCATCAGGGAGTTCTTTTCATGCTTAGTAGATAAGAAAGCAACTAAATTATTGGGGTGCTCTATAGGTGTTATTTTTACTTCTTAATTTCTGTATTTTGGGTATCCGGCCTGTCGGGTCCCCGTCTCTTCATGTTGAAGAGAGAAACCTCCGTTTAGGGATCGGAGGTGGGAATTGTAATTGAGGTACACTACCCTCGTTTAAGTAGTGTGGTTAGTGGATTGATCACCTTGTGATCGAAAATCCTAAGTCAAGAGATTGGCTTAGGTGGTGGTTTTCACCCATCTTGGGTTTCCACCTAAAAATAATTGAGTATATTGTGTGACTGAATTTTTTGTATTACAATACTCTATAATTTCACTATTCACCCCCCCTTTAGTGCAATTTCAGTATATATGTATTGTAGTGTACATATGTATATATGTACATATATATATATAGTTAATGTATACAGTTTGAGTCATTGTTTGCCTTATGTTGTATAAAATGTTTCTAAGGTTTAAAAGGAGTTAGTATGTTTGTATATATGTTAGTATAGTATATGTAAGTATTCATTTATTATTTTTGTACCTAAACTTAATTATTGAATTATATATAATACATAGAATAGAGTTAGGTAGTTTTTCATGCCTGTTTGATTGTAAATATATTTAAGGCATTGTATTTACCATTAATTGATTCATTTTGTACATAATTAACTCAAGTCATTCATTATTTGATTCTTTGATTCCTTCGTAAATACAATTGATATTTGGAATAAAATAACATTTTTGGAACATAGAGTGACGTATATCAATAATTGTCTCTTAATGAATGACCTGGAATAAACTAGTAAAAATTATGTAAATAAATAAAAATGATTGACTATCAATCTAGATTGTGACTTTACTACAATAACGTCAAAACAACCATTAAATCACATTTTTATACAACATAGATAGTCATCGAACAAATTTTTGGCACCATTGTCGGAGAGGCAACTCTCTATACACCAAAAATTTTCTTTTATTCTTAATTTGTACATTTTTTTTGATTTCTTTGTAAATAGTCATTCTTTCATTCATATTTTTTGTTATATATGTATTCTTTTATTCTTTAATTTGTTTTTGTATACAATTGTTTTACTAATCATTTAGTGTTTTTGCAGCACTTGAGGAGTAGTGTCATCTTCCTGGAGGAGTCTTCTTCCTAAAGGATCCGCTACGATTTAGACTCGACTTCTTGGTGGAGTTGTTTCTTGATGGAGCTGTCATTTCCCACTTTAGGCATTCCATCCTTAGGTTGCATCTATCCACTAGATTTACTTTCTCAGTCAAATTGCATACTTACAGAATTGCTGGAGTCAAGTACGCACTTTCCATCCTTCTTGAGCTCCTGCCATCTCTTACATTTGACTAAGCTAAAAAGACCATCCCTTGCTCGGAAAGAAATTAAAAAGAGAGACTAGTTGCCTGGAATTCACTTCTAAATATTAAACTTAATTCAAAAGGAGACATAATAATTTGTTTGAAACCCTAATTGTGTTTTCACTGCATCTGTTGTTTGATTATCATATACACACTACACGAACACTTAAGTACACAAACACATGGGTTTCTATCTCATCTCCTTGAGCAACCACAAGGTATGGATTCGTACGTCTGTCTTATCTAGATTTCAGGTAGATTTTAGAGGTCTACACTTTGCTAGGTCTTGCTTAGGACGCACACAATTGTATTGAAACAGTTGTTTGCGTACTATATATTTTCATGTAGCGGACCCTAGGCAAAATATGCACTTGCTCACTTGATTGATTATTGATTAGTCTTGAGATTGTGAGATTGATATTTCTTGGGATTTCTGATTTTTGATTGATTGGATTGAGATTATTTTCCTTGAGTTTGTGACTATTTTAAAAAATAATTTTTCAAAAATTGACTCATGGATGGTAGGAGATCCCAGAATCCTTCCCTAGTACCTCCCTTGGGTGCTGATGCCCAAGCTTCCACTTCCACTTCTATGCCTTCCACATCCAATCCTATACCTCAAGAGCCTCAAACTCCAATCCACCATTCCATTCATTTGGAGGATGATCATGATTCTGCACAATTCGAGGACTTCGAAGAAGATCCTTCTCATCTTTTTGCACATCCTCCACCACCACCACCTTCACATCATAGGTTTCCACCTCCTCCCACCCAAACTTTCCCAATCAACCACACCCGGAGAGAGGTGTACAACCTAACCTATAACACTTGTACAACACACAAGTTTAAATGAATACCAACAACTTACTCAAGTTCATTTATTAGCAAACCCTCGTCCCCAGGCTTATAGACCTCAACTTTGGGATTACGATAATCTAGTAGTTGCACCACCTATGATTGCAGTATGTGGCAGAAGTCATTTTTCGTGCATTTTAAAGTCGTTGGAAATCGTAGTATAGTCGTGCTAAAATGCTTGTCAAAAATGATTTGTAAAGATAATGAGACTTGAGTCTCGGTCGTTCGTCTCTAGGAGGTGTTTATGCAAATTTGAAATTGATCTTTTTTGCTCTACTTGCTTAAAATCGCATGGTAGTTTATGGTTATTACGTATTTATGCACGACATGCTTAGCTGCTAGAATATCAGAAATTAAAAACAGGCAGCTTTAATCACACAAAATATATTGCAATAAGCTCATGGTGATTCTCAACACATAGACATATATATATAGAAAAAGATCTTTCATTAATTCATCATGGTGTTTGCAACATGGAACTAGTGGAAAGCTTATAAAGGAAAGTTTGAAAACATCAATCTAGCTAACAGAAAACAATCGCATACAGGAATCTATGGGGGGATTTTTCATGCATCATTGGGGGAGAATAAAGAGCTACACTACTAAGTAGTAATAAAAGTATGTAACTATGAATAACTAAGCTACTAATCTAGTAGAAATAAGGGCATTCGGAGGTGGTCTCCTATGGCCTTTGAGTGGTTGAGAGGAGGAGGGGTGACCAATGGTGCTTAGGTCGGCCCTTGGAGAGAGGTTGGAGAGGTGATCCAGCATCCAAGTGTAGAGATGGTGGTGGCCATGGTGAGGCAACTCTTGGAGGTGGAGGTGAATGTAGCTAACCTAAATGGAAGTGAATAAAGCTAAGAGATGGATGGGTGCAAATGGCCACCCCTTAGGTCTTTTTATAGACCTAAGGGAAGCTCTCTAGAGAATTATGGAATTCTCTAGAGAGGTCTATGGTGGGAGCTCATGAGAGAGTGAGAGAGAGAGGATGGATGGTGGTTTTTAGATCCACGAAATGTGGATCTAAAAATTGAATGGCTCTTGGTTGCTAATTGTAGCAACCAAGGCAACAACACATGGTAGAGAGTTCTAGAGAACTCTAGGCTAGGTATTTTCGTGTGGATGGTGTGCGTGGGTGTGTGAGGGTCGAAACTTAGGTGGCTAGGTTGATTAGGTTAGGTTCTAGTGGGTTTAGGTCAAGGTAGGTCTCAAATTAGGGTTGTAAACCCTAAATCACTAAGGTAAAGTGCAATTAAACTTAATACAAGTTTAATTGGGTGTGTGAAAACTTAATTGAGAGTAAAATAACTCAATTAAGTTAGGTCTAGGCCAATTGGACTCTCACTGAGCCCAATTGGACAGTGTGTGCTGAGATCAAGGCTCAATTGGACTTAATGAGTCCAATTGAATAGGCTGATGGAATTGACTAAGATCCAAGTCAATTAGGTTTAGTGAGGACCTAATTAGGTCCTTAAAGAGGTCTGGAGGTGATGTACTAGAGTTAGGGCACCTTAATATAGGTTATTATGGGGTTATAATTGGGTTTAGGAGGCTAGAGATCCAAGATCAAGGCTTGAATCTCAAAATAGGGTCTGGAGGGCAGTTTTGGACGTCTGATAAAAGTGTCAGATGGCTTATAGTGAAAAATCGGAAGTGTAGACTTCAATTCTGGACGTCTAATTAGAGTCAAGAAGGATTCTAGGTTCTGTCTTGGGTATTTTGCAGAAATTGGACGTCTAACCAAGTGTCTGGACGTCCAGGTAGAGGTTGGAATTAGGGTTTTAAGATTTCCTAGGGTGTGGTGACCTAATCTAAGGGTGGCTAAGGCTTGGGGAGGCTTCTAGGCTATCATAGGGCTAGAATGGACCTAAGTTCTTCACATTTTACTACTTTATTCCTACTTAATAGAATAGCATACCTTAACTCTCTTACATTATTATCTCCTACATCTAATCTAGGTCCTCAGCTCTAGCTCTGCTGCAACACTAATTAGTCCTTATTCTTCAGATCCAGCTTCAGATCCAGCTTCAGATCTAGCTTCTGATCAGCTTATTACCTGTAATTGACATAATGCACCTAATTGATGAGTCCATTTTAATGGACTAATATCGTACCTTTTAGGTTTGTTAATAACTACATTAAGTTATAGAATGTTTGCATTCATCATGATTTAAGTTTACTTCTATTTTATAGTATTCTATAACTTAATATGTAATGATGTTACGTTTTTATGTTGCAGGAATGATATTTAGAAAGAATAAGGGGGGAAATAAATTTCCCCAACAAATAGCCGGTGCTATCTGACCGTGTCGATCTTTCGCTTTTAAGTCGTTTGTAGTTTAATGTGGTGGAAAAATCGACTAATCAATTTTTAATAAGAAATAACCACTCGCAGAGGAGCGGGTCGTTTCCACAGGGAGGCAATAACGTATTAAAATTCGCGCCACTTAAAATGTTTGTTCGGAGTCAATTTGGACAAGAACCAAGCCAAGATTGCCTTTAGATTAAGGTTTAAGCAAGAAATAATGCTGAAATGGCAATTATGATAAACTGCAGGATATTTTCCGTAATGCAGACTGAATAGAATATGAATAAAATCTGGCAATGGCAGAAAATGTAAATTTTAATCAATGCTTTACTGTAGCAAAACAGGGGAATTTTTCCCCGTTGTCTTGCGCGACGAGGAGCCGATGGCTGGGCGCGGGAAGCTCGGCGGAGGTCCCTTGGATCAAGGGCTTCGAATCGGTGGTGACGGCGAGTCGCGCGGCGGCCGGACGAGCTCCGGCGGAGGTGCTGCAGGCGGTTGTGCGTGGGCGCGCGGAGGGTCTGCGGAAGGCGCTGGCGCGCGGAGGCGTGGCTGCGGTGGTCTGCAGGCGGGCGCTGGCGCGCGGATGGTCTGCGGAGGGCGCTGGCGCGCGGAGGGTCTGCGGAAGGCGCTGCGGTGGTCTGCAAGCGCGGGGAAGAGGGCGTGTGTAGTGAGGCGCGCAGTGCAGTCGGTGCGGGAAGGTGCTGCGGGTGGACTTCAGATGGGTGCGCCGGTGGTTGTGCGTGGAGATGGCGAAGGCTGCAGGCGTAGGGAAGGTGGCGTGAGCGGGCGTGAGGGCTGGAGGTTGTGCACGCCTTGCATGCGGTTGGAGATGAGCGGGCTGCTGCGCGTGGGTGGTGGAAGTGAAGTGAGAGGACGGAGATTGCTGCTGGAGTGGGGGTGGACTTCAGACGTCCGGGAAATTTCCCGGACGTCTTAAGTGACTGAAAGGGTGATTGCACAGTGGCTCGGCGGTGGTGGTCTGCGACGACGGCGAGGGAGATGCACGCTGATGTGCTCACGGTAATGCGGGCGAGCTCCGGATGGCGGTGTGGCCTGTCACACCACACGCCCACGGTGGTGGAGACTCGCCGCCACGGTAGAGGCCGGCAGTGTGGAGTGGAAGAGAGAGGATCTCTCTGCACAGTGGTGGGTTGGTGGCGGAGGCCTGCTGCAGCCGGCAGCTTCCGTGCTCCTTTTATAGTGTCTTGAACAATTTTGAAATCAGCCGCCGACCAGATCCACCACATCCGCTCCCCCTTGAATGGCTTCATCACTGCAGCAGCCGGGCGTTGGAGCGGCAGCCAGCCGTTCTGAAAGAAGACGAATAAAGCCAATATTATTAAAATATTAGGGTTATTTATGTATAGACCCTAAACTTCTATGTTAATAAAAACAATATACCTAATTGGTTATCTAATTAGATGAATGCTATTCTAAGCTAATTCTAAATGCACTTAAGATATGAATGCAATGTATGGATTATGTAATTAGATTAAAACTATGAATTAATCTATTTACATCCTAATTTATACTAAATAAATGTTAGAATTAACCTAATGTGTAGGCACTTAAGTACTTAAATAACCCACAACTATGGGCTAATCAAATACCCCCATGCCTAGTTTTTGCTAGTCCCTAGCAAAATTAAGCGAAACCTAGCACTCTAAGTAGACTAGTCAACTCACTTAGTCTTCCTTCAGAAGCATATTAAGTTCAGGTTCTAAACCCAAGGTTCCTAAGTAGTTGCTAAGTTACAGACTAGGTCGGCTAAAGACGAGTTGCCAGCACAAGTTTCCCTGATTTCTGACTCTACCTTAAAGTTTATTGATCCCTGAGATTAAAGCATCCGTGCTTGTGCATTGGTCCGAGTTATTTGAGTTAAAGGAATTTTTTTTTTTTTTAATATATATATATATATATATTTTTTATTCTTCTAAGTCTAACCTCAGATCAGCTATCAACACAGCCTGTGTCGGATTCATTGTCCCCATTACCATACCTCGAAGGGTGCCTGGCTTTCGATGCTTCGAGATAGCACCGCCCATAACGACCCCAAGAACTCCTGGCAATCGACACTTCGAGATAGTATCGCCCATGGATTTCTTAAGCGAATTTAGGCCTATGGCAATCGGCACTTCGAGATAGGGCCGCCCATGGTATCTGAACCGCGCAATGCGCTTACATGCCCCCAGTAGGATGGATATCCTAAGAGACAAGCGCCGAGGAGGTAATATGTTACCATCGCAACCTCAAGGTGAGTATATACTCGACCTCTCCTGCGGCGGGAACTCTTCCAATCAAAATATGTTTTCAAGCCTTTCTTAAGTCAAAACTAAGAGAACCAAATCTCTTTCAGAATTAAGTTAATTACCAGACCAAGTGTGAACAATTGGGATGCTTGGGTTACAAGGACCTGTAAACCAAAAGGTAGAATAAGACTCCAGGTACTACCCCACCTTTTACCTCAACCCTAGCTTCCCTTCCCAACCTCTTGAAGAATGGTCCGCAACTTAACTCCTACCTTAAGTTTTTAAGTCCACAAAGGACCCTAAAGGTCTAAAGCTAGTAGCTTATTTAGCTTCTAAGTTTGACCCTAGAATTAACTTAGTCTATCCTAGAGTTCTGATTTGCTTAAGACGGCAAGATCTAGCCAGTTAAGCTCAAAACCTCTTTTTTTTTTTTTTTTTTTTTTTTTTTTTTTTATAAATGCATGCTATAAACAAAATGCCTCAGGTCCTCTCCCCCATGCCTGGTTCAAACAATGTCCTCATTGAAAATCAAAAATAGCTAAAGGAAGATATTACCTGAGGCGGAGAATGGTAGGAGCTAAGGCTCCTCAAGAGTGACTTCGTCAACTAGATGGCCATCTAAAGTTATGTACGGTTTTAACCGTTGACCGTTGACGATAAAGGGAGTTGCTGAAGAGGAAGGATTTTTGATCTCCACAGCTCCATGGGGGAATACTTTGGTGATTATGTAAGGCCCATCCCAACGAGATTTTAATTTCCCAGGAAAAAGCTTAAGTCTGGAATTGAAAAGCCAGACTTGTTGGTTGGGTTCAAAGGTCTTTCGAAGAATAAACTTGTCATGCAAGACCTTAGTTCTTTCTTTATAAGCTTGAGAGGTGTCATAAGCATCATTCCTCCGCTCCTCAAGCTCACTTAATTCTAGAAATCGTGCCTTACCTGCCTTCTCTAAATCCATGTTAACACTTCAAATAGCCCAAAGTGCTTTATGTTCCAACTCAACAGGTAAATGGCACGCTTTTCCATACACAATCCGAAAGGGAGAAGTACCCAAAGGGGTCTTATAGGCCGTTCGATAAGCCCACAAAGCATCATCGAGCTTTTGGGACCAATCTTTCCTATCAGGTCTAACGGTCTTTTCCAAAATATTTTTTATCTCCCTATTTGATACTTCAACCTGACCACTTGTCTGAGGGTGGTAAGGGGTAGCAACCTTGTGAGTCACTCCCAAACTCTTAATTAACCGATTGAAGTGGTGGTTTCGGAAATGAGGTCCCCCATCACTTATAATAGTCTTGGGGCAGCCGAAACGGGATATGATATTGGCCTTCACAAATTTCAAAACCACAGAGTGGTCATTTGTGCGCGTCGGAATGGCCTCTATCCATTTAGAGACATAATCAACTGCCACCAAGATATATTCAAAACCATGGGACGACGGGAAGGGGCCCATAAAGTCAATTCCCCACACATCAAAAATTTCAACAGATTGAATATGATGTTGAGGCATTTCATTCTTCTTCCCAATCGTTCCAGTCCGTTGACATCTAATACAGGCCTTAACAAAATTATGAGAATCCTTAAATAAGGAAGGCCACCAAAAACCAGACTGGAGAACCTTAAAAGCAGTTTTCTTAGCACCAAAGTGTCCTCCACAATGAAGTGCATGGCAAAATGTCAGCACACTTTGTTGTTCCTCTTCAGGCACACAACGTCTCAAAACTTGGTCTTGTCCAATTCTAAATAATTCTGGCTCTTCCCAATGAAAATATCTTGCTTGAGAAATGAATCTCTTTCTTTTCTGCTTATCCCAAGAGCCAGGAGTTTGTCCAGTGACCAAGTAATTTACAATGTCTGCATACCAAGGTAAAGTTGGTGTTACCGCCATCAGAGTTTCATCGGGGAATGTCTCGCGAATGTCTTCAGAAATAGAGTCGTTAAGAGGAAGACGAGACAGGTGGTCAGCCACAACATTTTCTACTCCTTTCTTTTCACGTATTTCCAAGTCAAATTCTTGAAGGAGTAAGATCCACCTAATTAGACGTGGCTTAGAATCTTTCTTAGCAATGAGATGTTTCACTGCTGCATGATCAGTAAAAATAACCACCTTAGACCCAAGTAAATAAGACCTAAACTTCTCCAGAGCAAAAACTACAGCAAGTAATTCTTTTTCAGTGACGGTGTAGTTTTGCTGAGGTTCAGTTAAAGTCTTGCTTGCATAATGCAGCACATGAGGTCTTCCCTCAACCCTTTGTCCAAGGACTGCTCCCACTGCATAATCCGAAGCATCACACATAAGCTCAAAGGGGAGTGCCCAATCAGGAGCTTGGAGAACAGGCGCAGAGATCAAGGCCTCCTTTAGAGTTTGAAAGGCCTCGGCACACTTTGAATCAAAACTGAAGGAAGATTCCTTCGCCAATAAGTCACAAAGTGGCCTAGAAATCTTACTAAAATTTTTAATAAAGCGCCTGTAAAAGCCAGCATGGCCCAGAAAGGATCTAATCTGTTTGACATTCGTAGGCAATGGAAGTTTGAAAATAGAATCAATCTTGGCTTTATCTACTTCCAAACCTTGCTCAGATACAACATGCCCAAGTACAATTCCTTTCTGTACCATGAAGTGACTTTTCTCCCAGCTGAGGACTAAACCAGTCTCCTTACATCGTTTCAACACATTCTCCAGGTGCATGAGACACTGGTCGAAAGACGAGCCATAAATAGAGAAGTCATCCATAAATACTTCGACACACTCGTCAATCATGTCCGAAAAGATAGACATCATACACCGCTGGAAAGTTGCAGGGGCATTACATAATCCAAACGGCATACGCCTGAATGCAAAAGTACCATAAGGACTCGTGAATGTCGTCTTTTCCTGGTCATCAGGAAAGACTGCCACCTGATTGTACCCAGAATATCCATCGAGAAAGCAATAATACTTATTCCCTGCCAATTTTTCGAGAATTTGATCAATAAAAGGCAAAGGAAAGTGATCCTTCTGGGTAGCGGTGTTCAGCTTGCGGTAATCAATACAGACCCTCCATCCAGTTGAGGGTCTAGTGACAACTTGTTCACCTTGGTCGTTGAGTTCCACAGTAAAGCCTGCCTTCTTTGGCACCACATGAATGGGACTGACCCATTTACTATCAGCAATGGGATATATGATCCCAGCGTCCAACCACTTCAGGATTTCCTTTTTTACAACCTCCCTCATATTAGGGTTCAGACGTCTCTGCATGTCCCTAAAAGGCTTGATGGAATCATCAGTATAAATGTGGTGCATGCAGAGTGTAGAGTCTATACCCTTAATGTCAGCAATGCTCCAAGCAATAGCTTCCTTATGCCTAGACAGGCATTCAATCAAGGCTCCCTCCTGTGCCTCAGATAGCACAGCCGAAATGATAACTGGGAGCGTATCATTGGCACCTAGGAAAACATACTTGAGAGTGTCAGGGAGGGGTTTCAACTCAAGGTTGGGGGCTTGTATGGTTGAGGGTTTCATAATAGATGTCCCCATCTCAGGTAGCAAATCTGCCTTCGGCGGAAATGATGGGGGAAGAGACTCAGCAGAAACTCCTAGCAATTCCTCTAGTTCTAGTATATCCCCTTCACATTCCTCCAAGAGATGGGAATGCTCATTTAGCATGACATGCTGAAGGGGGTCATCACATAACATTGCAGGAGTTGCCTCTTCAATCAGGTCATCTATCACCTCAACTTGAGAACAATCCTCAAGTCCAGCTTGTTTGTAAGCATCAAACACATTAAGCCGGATTTTCCTATTCCCAAAGCCCATTTTCAATGCCCCAGTATTGCAATTAATTGAAGCATGGGAAGTTGCAAGGAAGGGGCGGCCCAAAATGATGGAGGGTTTGGTTGGCTTGTTGGTAGGGTCAGTGTCCAAAACTAAGAAGTCAACGGGAAAAAAGAAATCCTCCACTCTTACGAGGACATCTTCCAAAATTCCCCGTGGTGTCTTAAGTGATCGATCAGCAACTTGAAGGACTACAGGGCTAGGCTTCAGATTGCCTCCCCCAAGTTGTTCATATACATAGCTCGGAAGGATGTTCACCCCCGCACCTAGATCAAGCAGAGCCTCATCAATTTGTAAGTCACCAATAACTACAGAGATATATGGGGCCCCTGGGTCCTTAAGTTTCGGAGGTGTGCCATGTTGAATAATTGAGCTAACAGAATCAGGCAGGACAACTTTAGACTGGACCTGTTTTCTAGATTGCCGCTTTTTCGTGCACAAGTCCTTTAAGAAGCGGGCATAAGACGGAATCTGCCTGATAGCTTCAAGCAAAGGCAGGTTAATCTGCACTTGCTTGAAAGTTTCCATAATCTCATCCGTCTTATCTTTGGCTCCAGATGAGCCAGCAGAAGTCTGCCCAGAGGTGGATAAGCGCTCTGGAAATGGCACTCTCGATCTCTGGGTGGAAGGGTTGTCATGTCGAGTAAGGGGTGGAACGGGGGCAACTTCTTCCGGTGAGGTGATTTCAAGCGGAGGAGATTTGGGCAAATCTTCTTCGGTGGGGGTGAAAGTCGGGGTGGATGTTTTTTTAGGGGGTGAGACTATAGGAGCATCGGGTTTGGAAATTTCTTTCCCACTCCTCAGAATAGTCACCGCCTGAGCATGCTCCCTAAAGACAATCCCTTTTCCTTTAGGATTTTCCTCAGCAGCACTTGGAAACTTCCCAGTCTCCCTCTGTCTAACGGCCTCAACAAGGTGTCCAATTTGTGATTTCATCTCATGTATAGCCTTGTCATGAGATTGGATGATGGCACTTTGACTTTCTTGCATAGTTTTCAATATCGCCTTCAATTCATCCATCTCAGAGGTTTTAGGTTGGGCAAAGGTCTGAGGTTGGTTCATTTGATGGTTTTGAAAGGATTGCGGTTTGTAATTCCCTGAATTTGAGACATTTCCTTGTCTCCATGAAAAGTTTGGGTGGTTCCTCCATCCCTCATTATAAGTGTTGGAGAAAGGATCATTACGAGGTCTTGGACGGAACCCTTGAGCGGCATTCAAATCTGCTTGTACAAGCTCAGGGAATTGGGAGGCTAAGTGGCAATCCACAGTGGCGTGTGTATTGCCTTGACAAATTACACATTCGGAAGCTTGGGATGTGGAGGTGTTAGGTGTGAATGAACTCGGGTTCGACATAAGCCTTTCCATGTTTTGATTCAGTAATTGAATTTGATAAGCTAAATTCTGGGTTTCCCTTGCTTCATTCGCCTCCAACTTTCTTTGCATGAGAGTGGGCTTTCTATCCATGTAGGCAGAATTCAAGTGAATAGAATTCTCACTCAAAGTATCAAATAAGTTCCAAGCTTCATCCTCAGTCTTAGATAGAAAGGTTCCTGCACAGGCACCATCCACAGTTTGCCTATGAGAATCATTAAGTCCGGTGTAGAACCTTTCAACCAGTTGCCATTTAGGCACCTGGTGATGTGGGCAAAGTCTCAGCAAATCGTTAAAGCGCTCCCACGCATCATGGAAAGCTTCCCCATCCTTTTGAGCAAAACTCATGATTTCCCTCCTAAAGTGATTTGTTTTTCTCATGGGGAAGTACTTCTTCAAAAACTCCTTTTTAAGGGCATCCCAAGTATTTAAATTATCAAGGGTGTGATACCAATACTTGGCTTTGTCCTTTAGGGAGAAGGGAAAAAGGGTCCGCATTTGAGCGTCATCAGTAACGCCCTGCAGCTTCACCGTGGAACAGACCTCGGTGAATTCCTCAATATGCCTGTAAGGATCTTCCCTAGTAGTACCATACAAGGAGGGTAGCAAGGATATGGTACTACTTTTGATCTCATATGGATTATCCCCTCCAGGTCTACGTAGTGCTGGGCCAGCTTGGTTGGTTGGGATGAAATATTCCTTAAGGCTCCTTTGACCGGCCATTTCTACCCTTGGGAGGTCTTTTCTTAGGATTCTTTCTGGTTCAGGATCAAATACAAGTTGTCTCCTAAGAGAACGCCTACCAAGCATGCACTACAAACACAATTCAAACGGACTTGTTTGGTCTTTACAGATTTAGGCTTTTGAATTTAATTCAAATTGTAGGTGACAAAACAAGTTACCCAATCAATTACGCGCCTATTGTCAACCTACGGCTCGCCTAAAAAGACCTAGTTGGAACTTAGGTAATCTTCCCTAAATCTCAAATGGTCAAGTAAATCCAAAGATGGAAGATCGAGGGATGCAAGTAGGCCTAAGCCTTCCTTTGAAGCTGTGCTTTCGCGGTGCTCCTCAACTACCCCCAAAAATCCGTGACAGGGTATCCCCTTCTTTGGATTTACAAAACCTTTGATCTCAAGTTCCGAACACTTCAGAATCCAACGAAAGGAGGGCTCTTGTCCTAGTATTTCCAAACCTAAGGAGTGTCTAGAAGCGTGTCGTGGTGCAAGTGAAATAAGTGTGCATACACCGTAAAAGATTTTAAACTTTGAATCGCACGCCAAGTTTGAAAATGAAATCCTTGATTTTTAAAATGTCCTTTCCTTTAATTAGTCCTTTTTCTAAAAAAAAATGTGACCACTTGTTAGATTTATTCAGTACAGATTAGGTGGTCTTTGCATTAAATCCCAAATGCAATGCGTGATCAAAAATAGGATGCAAAGTAAGAGAATGCGTACCTTGCCTCCAGCGATCTTCGATGCAAAAATGCACGCAATGCAGAAAAGCAAATCTAGAGGCTGCTCATACAGACCTAAATGGTTCGTCCTAGGGCAGGCAGCTTCTAGCAGGCAGCTCGTTTTTTTTTTTTCTTTTTCTATTTTTTTAGAGCTACTTATGCACAAGCAAATAAAAGAAATAATAAAAAAAAAATAAACCTAAATCTAAAGAAAAGGGAACAGGCTCCCAAAAATTACCCAACACGGGTCCAAAACAAAATCAGGGAACAAACCCCCCAAAATTTGCCCCAGAACAAGGGTTTCAAACTAACTGTAATGAAAAATTAAGTCTTCAGTCTTAATTCTATTCTAATTAAATTAGCGATTAAATATAGTGGTGTCCATCGCGTCCTCGTCCTTCTCCTCCTTTCAAAATTGCTTGTCCACTTCTCGTCTGGCGACGTCAAGGGTCACCTCTCACAGTGGCTGATTCTTGCACAAAATTTCTCGCACAGAAAAGAAAATAATAGATGGTCAAATCTCTGTGCAATTGACAAATAATGAAGATAAAATTAGGCGAAATTATTGCGTCTGTTGCCTCCCCGGCAACGGCGCCATTTGACCGTGTCGATCTTTCGCTTTTAAGTCGTTTGTAGTTTAATGTGGTGGAAAAATCGACTAATCAATTTTTAATAAGAAATAACCACTCGCAGAGGAGCGGGTCGTTTCCACAGGGAGGCAATAACGTATTAAAATTCGCGCCACTTAAAAATGTTTGTTCGGAGTCAATTTGGACAAGAACCAAGCCAAGATTGCCTTTAGATTAAGGTTTAAGCAAGAAATAATGCTGAAATGGCAATTATGATAAACTGCAGGATATTTTCCGCAATGCAGACTGAATAGAATATGAATAAAATCTGGCAATGGCAGAAAATGTAAATTTTAATCAATGCTTTACTGTAGCAAAACAGGGGAATTTTTCCCCGTTGTCTTGCGCGACGAGGAGCCGATGGCTGGGCGCGGGAAGCTCGGCGGAGGTCCCTTGGATCAAGGGCTTCGAATCGGTGGTGACGGCGAGTCGCGCGGCGGCCGGAGGTGGCCGGACGAGCTCCGGCGGAGGTGCTGCAGGCGGTTGTGCGTGGGCGCGCGGAGGGTCTGCGGAAGGCGCTGGCGCGCGGAGGCGTGGCTGCGGTGGTCTGCAGGCGGGCGCTGGCGCGCGGATGGTCTGCGGAGGGCGCTGGCGCGCGGAGGGTCTGCGGAAGGCGCTGCGGTGGTCTGCAAGCGCGGGGAAGAGGGCGTGTGTAGTGAGGCGCGCAGTGCAGTCGGTGCGGGAAGGTGCTGCGGGTGGACTTCAGATGGGTGCGCCGGTGGTTGTGCGTGGAGATGGCGAAGGCTGCAGGCGTAGGGAAGGTGGCGTGAGCGGGCGTGAGGGCTGGAGGTTGTGCACGCCTTGCATGCGGTTGGAGATGAGCGGGCTGCTGCGGCGTGGGTGGTGGAAGTGAAGTGAGAGGACGGAGATTGCTGCTGGAGTGGGGGTGGACTTCAGACGTCCGGGAAATTTCCCGGACGTCTTAAGTGACTGAAAGGGTGATTGCACAGTGGCTCGGCGGTGGTGGTCTGCGACGACGGCGAGGGAGATGCACGCTGATGTGCTCACGGTAATGCGGGCGAGCTCCGGATGGCGGTGTGGCCTGTCACACCACACGCCCACGGTGGTGGAGACTCGCCGCCACGGTAGAGGCCGGCAGTGTGGAGTGGAAGAGAGAGGATCTCTCTGCACAGTGGTGGGTCGGTGGCGGAGGCCTGCTACAGCCGGCAGCTTCCGTGCTCCTTTTATAGTGTCTTGAACAATTTTGAAATCAGCCGCCGACCAGATCCACCACATCCGCTCCCCCTTGAATGGCTTCATCACTGCAGCAGCCGGGCGTTGGAGCGGCAGCCAGCCGTTCTGAAAGAAGACGAATAAAGCCAATATTATTAAAATATTAGGGTTATTTATGTATAGACCCTCAACTTTTATGTTAATAAAAACAATATACCTAATTGGTTATCTAATTAGATGAATGCTATTCTAAGCTAATTCTAAATGCACTTAAGATATGAATGCAATGTATGGATTATGTAATTAGATTAAAACTATGAATTAATCTATTTACATCCTAATTTATACTAAATAAATGTTAGAATTAACCTAATGTGTAGGCACTTAAGTACTTAAATAACCCACAACTATGGGCTAATCACTATCCCTCCCTCATCCTCCGGCCAGCTGCAACTCTTCCCCCACATTTATCTAATCTCCCTCCGCCCTCCCTCAACAAACGAGGCCATACTTAGAAACGATTTTGAAAATCCCTGGAAGGGTGGAGGAGAGGAGTTAAGAGGAGGCGGAGAAAGGAGAGAAGGATCTTCGCCTTCCCCCTAGTGGGGAACCATCATCCAGGAACCGTGTAACCTGTGTGCACTGTGCACCAAATCACCTTCCAGCCTGCTCCAGCTGCCCTGCAGGTGCCCGCTCCTTCTCCACCTTGTGCGCCCCTACCAGGCCGCACCCATCTCCAACGCCCCTGCCATGCTGCGCCCATCTCCAGCTGCCTCTCCAGTCACCGCACCAGCACCATCACCCTTCCAGGCCGCACCCATCTCCAACACCCCTGCCAGGCCACACCCATCTCCAACACCCCTGCCAGGCCGCACCCATCTCCTTCCGCCTCTCCAGTCACTGCACTAGCGCCATCACCGCACCAGCCTGCACCTGCACCCAACCCCTGCAGGCGCCCGCTCCACCCAACCCGCGCTCGCAGGCGCTTCCCCCTCCAGTGCTCACACCACTCCAGCCCGCAGGCACCGCACCTTCTCCACCTTGCGCGCCCCTGCCAGGCCGCACCCATCTCCAGCGCCCCTGCAGGTCTCGCTCCAGCACCACCAGCGCACCTCACTGCAGCGCCTCCACCTTGTGCATGCCCTTCTCCAGCGCCCGCAGGTGCTCTGCCTGCCACCAGTGCCCACCTTTAGGCGCACCGCCCCCTTGCCCTTCCAAGCCCGCGCCTCTCCAGCCATTGCAGCGTGCCCCCCTCCTCCAGGGCCCTTCACTGCATGCACTACCTCGCCCCACCCGCGCCCCTACCAGGTGACGAGTCGATTGTTCGCTTTAAAGTCGTTTGTAGTTTTATATGGTGGAAAAATCGACTAATCAATATTTAAAAGGAAATAACCACTCGCAGAAGAGCGGGTCGTATCCACGGGGAGGTAATGATGCAATAATATCTCACTTATTTCGTATTCGTTCAATCTCATGAGAAATCCGTAGTCAAATCTGACATGAAATGCGATGGAAAGAAGCACAATATCTTGAAAACATAAGGGTAGATGTGCAATTTTTCCTCACTGAAATATTCAATAATCATGTGATGATTTTATGCAATTTTCCATTGACATGTATTAAAGAAATTTATGCAATTTAAATTCCAAAACCAATGTCAAACAATGTTAATTACAAAAGCCATGTAATTGTAATAGAACTTGAGAATGAAGTTGTAAATTTTACCACAATAAAATATTTATAAACCAAAATTCTTTTTCCTGGCAATGGCATGAAATGTAATAACTAATTAACTCCATAACAGAGCATTTTACCTCTCTCCTCCTCGCGATCGGGAGAGAGGTTCAATCGAGGAGAGGTTCGCACATGCGGGTGGTTGAAGTGAGGCCGTCGTGGTGGTGGTAGCCGCACGTCGAGCGATGGCCAGAGTTGCCCTGACGGAGCTCCGGCGAAGGTGGCTAGAAACGGTGCTGCAGCTGCTAGAGGTGAAGTGAGCGTGCGTAGGCGCGGGAAGGTTGCAGGCGGGTACGCACGGGACTGCACGTGCGTGGAGGTGGCGCTGCTGGCAGGTGCGCGCACTATTGAAGGTGGAGTGGGGGTGGAGGCCTCTGTTGCAGGCGTGCGGGTGAGGGCTGGAGCCAGTGCTGCACGCTGGCTGGAGGCGTGGGCATGCTGCTGTTGGCGGAAGGCGTGGCGCGGGAAGGCTACAGGTGTTGGCGAGCGTACGCTGGAAGTGGCGGTCAGACGCAGCAGGGGCATGCGCAGGCGAAAGGTGTGGCTGCAGTTGCTGGCGAGCGTGCGCTGGCCATGCCCGCCTTGTGCGCGGCGGGAGGTGTGCGGGGGAATGCTGCAGCTGGTGCGGCTCAGGCGTGCGGGCGGGCGTGGGAAGGCTGCAGGGGCGCGCTTCTGCAGATGACAGGGAGCGTACGCGCGCGGTTGGTGTGGATGGAAATGGAGGTTGCTGTTGCAGATGTGCGGCAGGAAGGCGTGTGTGGGCTGGGGATGGCGTTGGAGGATGGAAGGGTCGTGCAGTGTAGCTGTGACCGGTGGCTGAAAGAAGAACTAAGCCAGGGAAGGAAGATGAAGGTGTGATGTAGGAGCTTCAGACGTTCGGGAAATTTCCCAGACGTCTTAACTGTCTGAGGAGTGGAATTGCAGTGGCTGTGGCGGTGGTTGTTGGTGACGACGGCGAGGGAAATACACGCTGAGGTGCTCACAGTAATGCGAACGAGCTCCGGATGGCGGTGTGGCCTGTCACACCACACGCCCACGGTGGTGGAGACTCGTCGCCACGGTTGAGGTTGGTGGTGTGGAATGGAAAAGAGAAGAACTCTCTGCACAGTGGTGGGTCGGTGGTGGAGGCCTACTCTGCACGGCAGCCTCTCTCCTCTTGTTGTAGCTGCCTGCACGAATTTGAATGGAGAGGCGGGAGTAGATCCACCTTCTCCGCTGATCCATGAATGTGCTTTAGTGCGGCAGGAGGCATTGCAGTGGCAGCCGAGTCGTTGCTGAAAAGAAGAATAAAGGATATTATTAAAATATTATGATTATTTATATACAAACCCTCAACTTTTATGTTAACTTAAACAATGTACCTAATTGGTTAACTAATTAAACTAATGCCATTCTAAGATAATTCTAAATGCATTTAAAATATGAATGCAATGCATGAATTATGTAATTAAATTAGAAATATGAATTAATCTATTTACATCCTAATTTATGCTAAATAAATGTTAGAATTAACCTAATGTCTAGGCACTTAAATACTTAAATAGCCTACAACTATGGGCTAATCACCAGGCCCGCAGAACCACCGCTCGCCACCTCCTTCTCCTTCTTGCAGCCACCACAGGCTGCCATCAGCCACGCCGTCACCACCATCGGGTGCGCCCTAGCGGGGTGATCTTCAGCGGCAGCCTCGACGTTCGTCTCTCCTCCTCCTGTGCGCACAAGCTGCGGCAACAAATCCTTTGTTTTGAAGTTGATTAAAAATTACATTTAATGCCATTGCCACCAGAAATTAATTTTCATTTATGATTATTTTATTGTGGCAAAATTACGAAATGCACACTCATGCTTTCTGATAATTGCACGTTATTGATATTCACCTGTTTCAAGATTGGTTTTGGGATTTACATGTGTACCAATTTTCTTTAGTATATGTCAATTGAAAATTACATAAAATCATCATATATTTATTGAAGATTTCAGTGAGGGAAAATTGCACATATACCCTTATATTTTTGAGTTATTGGGAATCTTCTTTCCATCGCATTTTATGTCGGATTTGACTAGGGATTTCGCACTTGACCGAACGAATACGAAATAATCGAGAGTTTATTGCATAATTGCCTCCCTGTGGACATGACCCGCTCTTCTGTGAGTAGTTGTTTTTATTGTTGATTAGTCGATTTTTCCACCACTTAAATACTACAACTCGTTATTTCATTTGTGAAACTCAATCAAAAGCGGAAAATTGACTTGTCACTAATCAGCACATTATATCATTATTTTATGCATATCTAAAAGAAAGCAGTAAAGATGCAAATAATGCTTATGCATACATGAATTACCTAACTTATGGTAAGTCCTAGCCTAATTTAGGTCAATTAAGACCTATGATTGCTGCGCAATCATACCCCCATGCCTAAATCTTGCTAGTCCTTAGCAAATGTAAGACTAAATTATTCAAAGAAGGGTCCCTAAGGGATTGATTATTTTATCAAGTGTTTGCATAGAGATTTTTTTTCCTTTTTTTTTTTCATCCTATGCTCTAGAAATCCAGATAATCGTGAAAGTGCAGCTATGTAGCTTTTGCAATGGATTCGAGTAAAAACTAATTCACCTCTAAAGCCTGTACTTGACCCCTAGTAAAATTCTAGCGGGATAAGCGGACTTCTTCCCTTGGGGTATTAAAGATATTCTATGAATTCCACCTCGGCTTTAGGCTTAGGTAGAGAATCTCTGAGGGAAAAGATTATATATTTGGTGGCTCACTCTCAGTTGGTGCTACATAGAGATTAGTACTACAGAATCTAGATTCCCAAATTATTACGTAACTCAACTCAGAGAAAGACGAGAAAAACTATACTCTCTTTTGATTCCTTTGTATTCATTCTCTGTTACTCTTTTTCTTTTTCTTTTCTTTTCTTTCTTTTTCTTAGAGCTTACAATCTCACCAGATTCACACATATGACCTATACTTGATGGTTTCACTTGGCATTACACTTTAATTGAGTTTCCATGACTCTAACACTAAGTCAGAATTCCTCAGCTAGTATTCGAGCGGTTAGAAACACAAGAAAGGTGGGTTAAAACCATATTTGGTGGATCTCAAATTTATTTGGTGGTATTGTCTCAATACAACTAAAATAAACACTAAATATTCACTCTTTTTTATTTGTTTTTTCTTCTTTTCTAATTTTTTTTTCAATTTTTCTTTCTTTTCATCATTTTTTATTATTTTTCTTCTTTTTTTTTTCAACACAACACAACTAGCATACATCCATGAACTTTATTAAGGAGGCATTATTAGGGATTGGTGGTACTCAAGAGACATTGGGTGGCTTATTTGGTAGAAGTGCCTACTCATGGCACTGGGAGAGACGGATAGGATGGTGTATTTTTGACCTTGACATTAATACCCTCCTTCAGTCGAGGATTCCGTAAGGAATGGTCGTGACCATCCACCTTTGCCCTAGTTTTTTGAAAACTCACTCTCCGTGTATTTGTCTTATTTGGTGGCTCTCAAAATTCACACAAAATGTATACGCAGGAATGGAGGGTGAAAACTATGCCTTATCTCTGAGTATCATCACCTAATTATCTAGGATTCCAAATTCCTTGCACCAATCTTAGAGCACCAGTACACTCTACTCTCATCTCACACTATTTGGTGGATTTTTGGAAGAAAATCTGCCTGACTCCGAAAACACTGTCCAGGGGTTCAGAAAAAGAAGCACTGCTTCTTCTCGATAGACTGATGACATTTATCAGCCTTCTCTGTGAATCCATTGCAAATTCTACGTGTGTGTGAAAAATTATACTAGATTCCAGATTACAAGAATCAACTAGAGGATAAAATCCCTAATGTATTCTCTTAATAAGATAATCTTATTCATGGATGCACTATGTATATATGCTATAAACAAGTAACCTCTTATATTCATACTTTATGAAATTTCCCATTCGGGTTACATTCAGCTTGACCCTAAATTTAGAACAAAAGGTGAGCGGGTGAGTCGGAAGTAGTTGTTGCGAACTATTTCTAGCTCTAATGCGAGCATTGGAGGTGGAGTGGGTTGTTCTTTTATTTAGGGTCCTAAAGTATGTTTGACATGTAGCTCTGAGGTTTTCCTAAATGTTGGCATAAAAATTTTTTAGTTTTACAGTATCTACCCCCCATGCCTAAGTTCTTGCATGTTCTCATGATGACTATAAAAGAAGATAAATACAGCAGGGAGTAAATGGGTAGAAATCACCTGTAATTGCTCCTGAAATTATACATTCAGCATCGGCCAACCTGATAGCATGCAATATGCAGAAAGAAAATATGCTAAAAGAAAATATGCTATGTATAAAAATGGTTATGTATAGATGATGGTAGAATGTGGGATATGCTATCTATATGTGCTGAGTTTAATGCCTCCAACTGGGCGAGAATTCAATCACACGTCCTCAATAAGATGAATGATCTCGTCAGTTGGAGGAGGTTCCTGGGTCAAAAATGGCCTGAGGCGCTGGCCATTTACTGTAGATATATGCCTAGATTTTGGGTCCTTGATCTGGACCACCCCATTAGGATATGGGTGAATCACAACATATGGGCTAGTCCACTTGGACTTGAGCTTCCTTGAAAAGAATTTCAGTTGTGAATCAAACAACCAGACTTGCTGGTTAGGCATGAATGTTTTTCTCCAGATGTGGTGGTCATGAAAGGCCTTGGTCTTGTCCTTGTATATCGATGCGATCTCATAGTCCTCCCACCGGATCTCTTCTAATTCGTTGAGCTAGAGTTTCCGTTCTTGACCTCCTGCATCGAGGTCGAGGTTACATTTTCGCATTGCCCAAAAGGCACGGTGTTCCAGCTCTATAGGAAGGTGATAGGCCTTGCCATATACCATACGATATGGTGACATTCCGAGTGGGGCCTTGTATGCGGTCTGATATGCCCAAAGTGCATCAACTAATTTATCGGACTAGTCCTTTTCTAGTCTAACCATCTTCTGGAGAATCAGCTTGATCTGATGGTTAGACACTTCAGCCTGTCCATTGGTCTGCGGGTGATATGGGGTGGCTATATGGTGATGTACCCTGTATTTCTTTAATAATGACCTGAAGTGGGCGTGGATGAAGTGGCTTCCCCCGTCCCTAATCAGAGCACGGGGTATTCCGAAATTTTGTGAAGATGTATTGCTGTACGAAAGAAATGACGGTCATATGATCAGCCCGTCTCACCGGGATGGCCTCGACCCACTTTGAGACATAGTCAACGGCTAGTAATATATACTCGAAGCCATGCGAGTTCAAAAAAGGGCCCATAAAATCGATGCCCCAGACATCGAACACTTCTACAACCATTATGGGCTGGAGTGGCATCATGTCTTTCCTGGTCATAGAACCGACCGACTGGCATCATTTGCAGTGTTGGCATATTCGTGTGTATCTTTGAAAATAGTTGGCCAGAAAAATCCCAACTACAAAATTTTTGCAGTGGTTTTCCGTCCCGAGAAATGACCACCACAAGCATCATTGTGGCAAAAAGTTAACACACTGGGGATTTTAGAATCTGGGATGCATCTTTGAATAATCTGATCCGCTCCAATGCAGAAGAGCAGTGGGTCATCTCAGAGGTAGAATTTGGCCTCTGCAGTAAATTTGAGTTTCTGGTCCTTGGATAGGTTCGTGGGAATCTTGCCTGTGGCAAGATAGTTTGCGATATCTGCGTACCACGAGAACTCAACAGAGTGAATTGCCAAAATGGATTCATCCGAAAATTGGTCGTGGATAGGTAGGGAATAAGGAATGTGGCCTGGGTCCAGTCTGGATAGGTGATCCGCCACAACATTCTGCTTTCCAGCTTTGTCGCGGATTTCAATATCAAATTCTTGCAATAGAAGGATCCATCTGATGAGCTGGGGTTTGGCATCCTTCTTTGCCAACAAATGCCGGAGGGCAGAGTGGTCAGTGAAGATGATAACTTTGGACCCTAATAAATAAGATCTGAATTTCTCCAACCCGAATACTATTGTTAGCAGTTCTTTTTTGGTGACAGTATAATTGCGCTGAGCCTCATTCAGTGTCTTGCTAGGATAGTATATGACAAAAGGTTGTTTCTCCCGACGCTGGCCTAAAACAGCACCGACGGCGAAATCAGAAGCGTCGCACATCATCTCAAAATCAAGCAACCAGTCAGTTGGTTGGAGAATCGGGGAATCAGTGACAGCACTTCGTAAAGTCTCAAAGGCGCTGAGACACGAGGTGTCGAATTCGAATGGGGCATCGGCAACAAGGAGATTCGTCAAAGGTCGTGCAATTTTCGAGAAATCACGTATAAATCTCTGATAGAAGCTGACATGACCCAAGAATGATCTGATATACTTGACTAAGCTAGGTGGTGGTAAGTGGGAAATAATCTCAGAGTTAGCTTGATCGACCTCGAGTCCATTTTTAGGGATCCTATGCCCTAGTACTATGCCATCCCTCACCATGAAATGGCTTTTCTCCCAGGATAGTACTAGGTTTACCTCAATACACCGTTTTAGGATTTTGATGAGGTTATCAAGACAAGATGTGAAATCATCTCCAAAAATGAAGTCATCCATGAACACCTCCACATAGTCCCCAATCATGTCAGAGAAGATAGCCATCATACAATGCTGAAATGTTGCTGGTGCGTTGCAGAGGCCAAAGGGCATCCGCTTGAAAGCGAATGTTCCAAAGGGGCATGTGAATGTGGTCTTGTCTAGATCTTCTGGGCTAATCGCTACTTGATTATACCCAGAGTATCCATCTAGAAAGCAAAAGAAACTATGTCCGGCTAACTGTTCCAAGATCTGATCAATGAAAGGCAAAGGAAAGTGATCCTTATAGGTAGCTATGTTCAGTTTCCTATAGTCGATGTAGACCTGCCAAGATGTCGCAGTGCGGGTCAGGATGGATTCGCCTTTATCATTTTTTACTACGGTGAGTCTTGCTTTCTTGGGCACTATTTGGATCGGACTCACCCATTGGCTGTCAAAGATTGGGTATACAATACCTGCATCCAGCCATTTGATGATCTCCTTCTTAACAACCTCTAGCATATTCGGGTTTAGATTTCTTTAAGGTTGTCTCGAAGGTTTCACCCCTTCATCTGTGTAAATGTGATGAGTGCAATACGAGGGGCGAATATCGCGGAGATCAGCAATGCTCCAGCCCATAGCAGCCCTATGATCTTGTAGCGTAGAAATCAATTGATGCTCCTGTTCTTGGGTTAAGTGGGCACTAATAATGATCGGGTATTGATAACACTACATCTTACAAGGTTAATTCTGCCAAAAGGGGTCAGTCTTAAGGGTAATGTGCATAAATAACACATCATAAATGGGCATGGGAGAATGACATGCATCACACATTGAGATTGCTTATTAAATAGTATTAATGGCCATTTCTATAAGTTCATGTCAAAATAGGCCTCAGATGAGCAATCAGACCACACAGATGGATTCAGAGCGACGAACGGAGTCCAACGGACTCAAAATCGGCCAAATCCGACATTCGGAGCACCCACAAATGACCCAAGAAGTTCTAACCGTTGATCTGATGATCAACAGTGACGAGGCGGACACGTGGCAGCATCAGGAGCACCCCCGTCTGTCGTGCGATGTAGCCCCAGCACGAAGATCTAACTGCAACCATCCGATCTTCATCGAACGGCTGACGAATGGTAAAGGAGTGCGACCATCCGCACTCGTGCCCCGCCCTGCACGAAGCGATCGCGGGTTTGAATCGCCTGCTGCACCTCATCTGCTGATTTTGCCCGCGCGCTCAAATTTAGCCGCTCGATCGGCATCGAGTGGTCTCAATAGCACTATGTGGTGCACTCGTAGATGTTGATCCTCCATGCACGTGCCTACGCCGGTCGATGACGCCTGCGCTGACGTGCGCTTGAGGCACGATCCAAGCGCACTCTTCGCGAGATCTCAGCCATCCAATCTGCGATTGGACGACCCACAACACGCGCACACGGATTGTGTGTGAAGAACGGGCGCGCGCGTGAGATCGTTGGGTAGGGGGCTTCACTAACGCTTTTAGCATGGGTTTAGCGACATCCCGAACGTCGCTAAAGCCCATACTTAAAATAGAAACCTCTTCTTCCTATATAAACCCCTCCTAACCACCCATGTAAAGCATTTAATTCACTTAGCAAGTGTTGTAACACCCTCCTAGCCTCCTTTAGCATCTCTTGTAGTCAATAGAGTCGACAAGTCGCCGACGGAACCTCCTTCCATCACCGTGGCCGCCTCGCCATCTCCCTCTCTCTCTCTCTTTCTCTCCCTTTACTCTAGCTTTACTTTCCTTTTGTTTAAGCATTTAGTTATCGCTGTATTTGTAAAACTTGAATTGCATGTTTAATATAGTGTTAATGTTGTTCTCCATCTTGATTTGAGTGATTGCTATGAATTAAAGGACTCTAACCCTACTCTCTCTCTCTTTATCTCTCTCACTCATTTTTCCCCACGTCTTCTCGCAAGCAAAAAAACCTGTTATTTCCGTGACACTAAGTGACAAGAAAAATCCTATTTTCACGCCTCCCTATGATTGACACTCGGACTCACGTCTGTTTCTTTTTTAAAATCGACGTTGCGAACGCGAACTATAACGATCCTTTTAAACAAACACATCTTTAGCATGTCAGTTTTTGGCGCCGTTGCCGGGGAGGCAACGGATTTATTCTATCACTTCCATTTTACATCCATGCTCACATCATCTAACGCATTTTCTCCCTCTACTTGATGGTTGCAGGAACTTGGCGCTTGGACGGTGAAGCAGTGCAACCCGTGACAGTAGAGATGGAGTAAGTGCAACAAGGACTGATTGTGAGTAATTCTTCACCCATGCTTGTTTGCTTGCCTAAAAAAAATCTAAAAAAATTGTAAAATTGAAACAAAATTGGCGTAGTGTATGATTTCCTGATCCACATCCTCAACACATCACCCAACAAAAAAATTATACACTCTAACATCCTTGATGACCTAGCCTTTTTGGAGTGTTCTTCTTTCTTTTTGAGTGGTGTTTGCGAAGCCACCGTGAATTGACATGGGCCGCACCACTCAACCCTAAAATCAACTCATTTGATAGAAGTTGCATGAACACTAGGATGAACACTTTAGGATTTTAGAGCCTCTTCACATCAAAGGAAATCTACTCTCACCAATTGTGTGCAAAACTTGGCGTGCCCACTTGAAACTTGTTTGAAAACATTAAGACACGTCAACCCTAAAAAATACAAAAGGACAAACATTAAAAGATACCACATCTTAAATCCTTGCTTGAAAACCATGTTTTGATAGGAGCACACACATTGGAATTGGAAAACTAAGAGGCACCACCCCAATCAACGCCTCATCACATAACCCAAGCACAAGCATTGTCCTAGCCCCATTAAAACAGAGTAGACGTGCCCTAGGCAGGACTAGGTTAAGTCTCAAGAGGTGTGGTTTTGTTCGTTAGGCATTTGGCTTTCATTCCCTTAGTAGAATCTGGTGACTAGGCTGTGGGGAAGTGTCAAACGACTGGGGTTATGGGGTCTATGGAACCGGCGGTGCAAGCCAAAGGGAGAACCTTCCCTACAATCCCCTCGTAATCAACCTGGCCAGATTAGCTTTGGGAAGGGTAGTCCAGTGCTAACGGACTTGATCGCCCTTTTGGGGATTTCTAGGTCCCCTAAGGAATACACTATAAGAACTAGTTTTGTCTACTTGGTTGTGCACATGCACTTCTCGTATCTATCTCTCTCTGCATCCCCTCCTATTCTTCTCTAGTGTATGCATGGGAGACGATCACTTCATCCCAAGTTGTTTGTTTTGGGATGGGAATCCAAGAGACCTGACTTTGCTAGAAACATGGCCGAACCTAGAGTAGATGAGGTTGAGGACCAACCCCCACTAGACACAATGGCCATCATCCAGGCCTAGATCAATGCAAACCACCAGCTTCAGCAGCAACAAATCCACACTATCATGCAAGCCATACATCGGTTGTAGAACCCACAGGGGCAACCACCACTACCTTTCCAAGGCCCATAAGGACAACCACCACTTGATCCACCACCATTCTAGGACCAACCTAGGCCCATCCACGACTTCTACAATCATTCTACAATTTGAATCGAGCCACACCATAGGATCCCCGAAGGGGGAGATGATTTTGAGCTAAAACCAATCGTCCTGAGTCTAATTTAGAGCCACTTCCATGGAAGCTCAAATGAGGACCCCTTCCAGCACCTAGAGGATCTTGACCGGATCACTCGGATGGTGAAACCTAGGAACATTAGCCTTGACATTGTTTTGATTAAGATGTTCCCCTTCTCGCTAAGAGACAAAGCATCTCACTGGCTTAGAACCCCAGGTAGACCCATCACCACCTAGGAAGAACTGAGGCATGCATTCTTAAAGAAATTCTTCCCAATAGGGAAAACCAATACCCTCAGAAGAGCCATTACTACCTTTACACTCCAGGGTGGGGAATAGTTCCATGAGGCGTGGGAAAGATTTAATGAACTATTGAGGAAATGCCCACACCACGAAGTACCAAGGTGGCAATTGGCCCAGATCTTCTACCACGATCTGGACAACCTTTGGAACTTCGTCGATGCCTCATGAGGGGGAAACTTCCTAAACAAAGACGAGGAATGCACATTTGAGCTCTTTGAGTCTATGAGCGAGAATTCGCTTAACAACACCTCTATGACCCAGTTTAGTTGATTTAGTCAACCCCATGGTGGGAACAAGCAAATTCTGGAATGGTTGACATTGATATCATTGCTAAGAAATTGGATCGAGTAAAATTGGTAGATAAAAAGATAGATGAACTGCTGAACCAGACCAGGAACCCGTTACAGACCTTCTCCCTAGCAAAGGGAGCTCACAATGTTGACCTGGTCCAACCACTAAGCCAAATGACCTTGGAACAACCCCTGACCACATTCCAGGGAGGGACCTTTGCTCCTTCAACCCTTGATTAATCTCTTCCCTCCCCCTCAACATTTGCTATCTTTGAAGATGTATAGGCTATCCAAGGTTATTCCAAACCTGACCCTTTCTCCAACACTTACAACATCGGCTGGCGTAATCACCCAAACTTTGCTTGGACAAACCAAAAATCGCCTCAATTTCAGAACCAGCCCAGGCTAAACCAACAGGCAAACCTACCCCCTATTAGCAAGGACCACCAGTTAGATCCCCATATAATTCGAATAGGGTAGCCCCTCCCCTACAAAACTAAATGGACACCCTGATAAAAATGATGGTTGAAATGAACCAAAAACACCATGAGGAAATGGCTTTAGTAGAGGGACAGTTAAGCCAGCTGTTGGACTGTAAACAACAAGGATCCCTACCTTCCCAAACACAATCGAACCCGCGAAACATGATTAACAGAGGCCCCGATTCGCAAGGGTTCCAAGGCAATCCCAGGCAAGCTCACATGGTCCAGCCGGCCCCACAAACACCTCCTGGGTTTGGTGCTTCTTCGTCTTCGTCTTCTTAAGGACCAACCCATGGTCCCAATGCCTCTGCAAATGCGGTAACCTTGAGAAGTGGCACCAAAACCCAGGATCCCAAATGGCTGACTCTTCCCGTGACCTCACCCTCTAAAATACTTGACTCAGAAGAGGCACAGGAAAAACCCAAGGACCCAGAAATAGACCCTACCCACATTCAGACACCATATCCTGAGGCCTTAGAGACAATCAAGAAAAAGAAAAGTGTTATGGAGACTGAGGAGCCTTTGGAGATCTTTAAGCAGGTTCAGATTAATATTCTACTCCTCGAAGCCGTCAAGCACATTCTGGCTTATGCCAAGTTCCTAAAGGATGCCTGTACACAAAAACGTAAGCTAAGACCTCAAGCACCTAGGAAGGTTGTGCTCTCAGAGCAAGTAAGTTCTATAATATTAAGCAACCTTTTGCTTAAGCAAATTGACCCAGGAGCAACCC
Source organism: Thalassia testudinum (assembly GCA_037157565.1). Taxonomy (NCBI): domain Eukaryota; kingdom Viridiplantae; phylum Streptophyta; class Magnoliopsida; order Alismatales; family Hydrocharitaceae; genus Thalassia; species Thalassia testudinum. Next base: position 34,797,445 of record JAZHRO010000026.1, read on the forward strand.
TGATATCCTGCAATATCGGGGACATGACATTTGATAGAGCGCTCCAGGACTTAGGTGCTTCCATCAATCTAATTCCGACAACCCTGTACCACCAATTTGGATTCGGATAGTTGATGCCCACACCTGTTACCATCCAATTGGATGATAGATCTATGAAAACCCCAAAGGGGGTTGTCGAGGACGTAATTGTGCGGGTCAAGGACTTCTACTTTCCAGTTGACTTCTTAGTGCTCAACATGGAAGTCCCTGAACAATTACAGAACACACCCATCATCCTAGGCAGATGAAACGCTGACGGCAACCGGGTTTTATTGTTATAGCGTTGTAGTATAGCCAGTTATTACCAACATTTCAAATATATAAATTTTTTACTCGGAAAATAAAAGAGTTCCCGAGGTCGAACTCAGGGAGCAAGTTGTATTCTAGGGGTACAAGTTTCTTTTACAAAAATAAAGAAAGAGAGAAAGAATTTGTTGTCTTTTCTTCTTTTCTCTTTGCTTCTCCTCGTCTTAGATCTTCTGTTATCTTCTTCTTCTTTATCTGCAGTGGTGATGTTCTTCTTCTTTCAGCTGTTCCTGCTCTACCTTTTTCTTCTGCAGAGCGGTCCTGCTCTTCTTCTTTTCATTTCTTCAGATCTTCTTCTCTTCCTTTCTTCAGATCTTCTTCTCTTTTTCTTCTTCTTTCAGTTCTTCCCTTGTTCTTTTGTGTTCTCCTCTGCCTCGCCTTCTTCTGTTGTTCTTCAGATCTCCTTCTTTCTTCTTTTCTTTTTCCAGTCAGGACGTCGTCCCTCCTTCTTTCTTCTTTTCCCTTCAGGACGTCGTCTGATTTTCCAATCAGACGACTTAAACTGCTTGTTGCTACAGTGTCTCCCTCAGCTTCCTTCTTCTTCCACGGTCCTTCTTCTTTACCTGTGCCTGCACACTTCAGAGTTTACATCAGAGGACAAAACCTACTCTACCCTCCCCCCCCGCGTCTCTCTCTCTCTCAGAAACCGCTCATGGGATAGCTCTCCCAGAGCTGCCGGGTAGTCGGGTACGGGTCGTGCCCGGGTCCAGGCCCACCGGCGTGCGTGGTGGGCGAGGAGTGCAGGTCAGTCTAAGTCGGGTCGGGTCAGGTCCGTGGGGCGTGAGCGCGGACGAGATCGGGTAACCGGGCGGGTGAAGGGGACCTCACCCCGTGTGCTGAGGCAGTAAGCCTCCAGCACTTTTTCGCTTTAAACCTCTGCGCCTCTTCAGACTTTTCCGAGGTGGGACTAAATGTCCCACCTCAATTGAGTGCCCGCAGCGGAGAAAGCAGCGGGCGATCGCGGCTTCACGCGAAGCCTTCGCCCCAGCTGCGAGCCTGATGTTCTGTCGAAATGCCTCGCAAGGCCTGGGAGTCAAATCTGGGCGTGGCACTGGGCGTGGCGTGCCTGCAGCTGCAGGCGGAAGCAGCTCCTTCTGCACGGCAATGGCGGCGGAGGTCGGGTGGCCTGTTCACAGCAAAACGGCCTCTCGGCCTAATCAGAAGGTGCCGGGAGCTTCACCAGAGTGCGGCGAAGCTCGTGTGGGTGGTGGCGAGGCGTGGGGCGGCGTGCAAGGGCTGCCCTAGGTCGGACTGTGGGTCGGAGGATGGGTTTGTTCGGTGGGGTTGCAGAGGGTGATGTGGGGGAAGTGGAAGGGCGGGGGTTGATCAGGGTGAGGAGGCGGAGGTTCTGCGGTGGTCGGCGAGTCGTGTGGGATGCTGGGGTGATGGGAGCGGCTCGCCGGAGGATGGCCGGAGACGAAGGGGGTGACGGTGGACAGGAGCGGTCGAGGGTTTAATCAAATAAAAGACAGTGAGGAAAAGAAAGAGGGGGAGATGGGGAGGAGTTCTGACCTAGCTACGGAGACGAAAGGGGCCGGGGCAGGGCGACAGTCGTATCGACTGTCGCCGGAGAAGAAGATGCCCAGTGGGGGAGGACGGCGGTGACGACGGGGCAGAGGCAGCGCGCGCCGGTATTGCGCGACGCGGGAAGAGCAGGGGAAGAAGTCTCTGCTACTGGTATTGCGGCAGAGCGAAGAGGAGGAGGAAGAACCGCCGGAGCTGGTGGGCGTCTGCCGGAGTGAGAAGAGAGGAAAGTTGGGGGTTTTCTCCGTCAGATCCGAGCTGGGAAGAACGGTGGAGCGACGGGGGTATTTATAGGGACCGAATCAGGGAGGAAGGCGGAGGGAGACGACGTGTCTCCCTCGCCGGAGGACGCCGGAGATGGAAACCCATACCGTCCGTGCGTTCGCACGGCCGGTATGGTGGGTTACAGCGACCAGGGGGTGTTCCTGCGACGGCTGACGACGCAGGGCACCCCCGGTTGACTTGCCAGCCCCTCCCCCTCACCCTGCGCGGCGCCATGCTCCGCGCAAGGTCGCCGGAGCATGGTGCTGGCAGGTTTTGCAGGAGGGACCTGAACGCAAAGAACGAAGGAGAGTTAGGGGCCAAAATGCGAGGGTTCAAAAGTTGAGGGCCAAAAAGTAAATAGATGAGGACCAAAATGTAAAGTTGGTCAAGAAGGTTTCTTCTTAGGCTCAAGTTTTTATACATGACTAATTAGGGCCTAAGGAATCTGATGGTGAATTTCATTTCTATATTAAACCTTATTTGACCGGTCAATTTATGCGAAAACCCAAATTAAGTTATTAATTTGGGTATGGTTCTCAATGTAGGTCAAAAGGGGTTCTGAAGGCCAAATTGAAGGTTCTAAACCCTAGAAATTATTTTTCTTTGAATTTTAGAGGGTTTATTCTATTTTTACTTTGCCTCGAACCTCGTGAATTGAAGTGGGTTGTTTTAGGGTTACAGATTATCATTTAGTTTCTTGGAATTGCTGTAGCCCTTGCTAGATCATCTCATCCCACTTTTATTCTTATTAAGTTGCTTTGACCTATGTTTGGGCCCTGAATTACCCTGTATGCAGATTATACTGGTAAAATTGCATTTTTACCCCTTATGACTTGTTTTCTCCTTAAACTCAGAATTCTCTGAGTTAAGCCTTTCCTTGAGTTATGTAGGAGCTTTTATCCTTTGTATTAGGTCAAAATGAGCTAGTTATGGCTCATGATGAGGTTCTCATCATACCCCCATGCCTAGCCTTTGCTAGTCCCTTAGCAAAAACTTAAGGTTTCAACCCTTGTTCTAGACCATGAAGTTTTTAGTAGTTTTAGATAAGTGCCCTTTTTTATTTGAGCATAGATTAGGTTAGAATGCTGACCATAGGCCTAAAAGGTACTCTAGTACCAATCAAGATCCAAATCTGTCTAGCCTTAGCCTCAGTCTTTAGCAAAGGTTTTGAAGGTCCACAAGAACTAACCTAAGGTTTATTGGACTTTGTGGTTAAAGAACCCGTGCTTGAAATGATTTTAGCCCTGGCTCAGTTCGCAGTGCGTTTTGTAAGAGAGAGATAGAAAGTTTTTCTGTTTGGAGAGTTTTCTCTCTCTTTTTCTTTTTAGTTCTAGCCTAGGATTGGCTTTTCAACACGGTCTGTATCAGATTCCTTGCTCCCATCATCAATCCTCAAGGGTTCCTCGCGATCGATGCTTCGAGATAGCACCGCCCATGGCAACCCCCGGAACCCTGGCTATTGAGATTTCGAGATAATCCCATCCATGGTGTTCCGTGGCCGAATCCAGACCCTGGCAATTGACACTTCGAGATAATGCCATCCATGGAATCTGAACCAGCAGAGTGCTTACATGCCCCCAGTAGGATATGTAAATATCCTAAGAGACAAGCACCAAGGAGATGATATTTTGTTACGCATCTTCGAGGGGATTTCCCGCCTCTCCACGCTGGGAACTCGTCCAAATCAACTTGTGTTGATCGGCCGCTCCTATTCTAGGTGTTCTTTTCAGAATTTTGCGACGCTTCTGCGTGATTCTGATTTTTACGCTTACTGAACCAGGCTGTGTGTGAGGTTAGGGTGCTTAGGTTACCGAGTCCCGTAAATCAAAAATTAGTTAACGAGGCCAAATACTTCCTAAGCCTTAGACCTAATACTTCAGCTTTTCATTTTCCTCAACCTCTTGAGGAGTGTCCAGATCTTAATGGGTACTAAGAGTCTATTCAAGAATGCCTAAGGTTTGCATTCTTACTAATCTCATTGTGCACTTTTCAGTTATTTTCTTGAATGAGGTCTAGAACTTAGGTTAATTCCTTAGTTCCTTACTAATGACTATCACCTTTTCTCATAATTTTGTGCTCCTTTTTCATTTTGTTTCTTTTCTCCTTCTCCTTCACAAAATTTCCTTCTCCTCTTTTCCTCTTATTCTTTTTCAAAAATTTTAATTTTTATGGTGTTTTTGGCATATGTGAATTTTTTTGTTTGAAACCTTTTCTTACAAGTTTTGCACTTTCATACCCCCCCATGCCTAAGATTTGCAATGTCCTCATTGTAACCTAGGGGGTTTTTATTTAACTTAGTTTATTCCTTAAGACAGAAATTTGAATGAGTGAATGGGTCGGGTTGAATTTTTGCGGACGATTTCTAATCCCAGATGCAAGCACCTGAGGTGGAGTCGGCTATCCTAAAGTGTGAGCCTTAAGTGCAAAAAGGTGTCAGAACAAGTTTCAGGTTTTCAAAGAGAATGACGGGCTGCCTCCCGTTGAGCGCTAAATTTGATGCCTTCAGCCAAGCGGGAAATGCGATGGAGAGGGGATGGTCAAATCAGCAGAGTTTTGTGAGACAAGCACCTTGATTAAGAGCCTGGTTGGTCCAACCAGGTGCTTGTTCAGATCAACAGGCTGATGATGCAGCCCAAACCTAATCAATCTGGTGGGTTGATAGATGTGGATAAAAAGGTGTGGAACCCACCATATACTATGAAGCTCAGATGGATGTGGAATTGTAAACATAGGGTTTGGCTGAGTCGAATCAGCCTGGTCAGAGTAGGGACCCGTAGAATAATCAGTGATTGATGCAGGAACCCTACAGGGGTGATCAGAGAATGATAGAGCATGGTATGTAGTCTGATCAGTGTTCAGAACCTGAGTTGGAAATGCAATCGGCTCGGTGAGAGGTGAATCTAAATAGAAATTGAGTCCGGTTGCGGGTCGGGGTTTGGAAGAGGTTTTGATCCGTTCTGTGTGTGCGGATGAGGTGGCCATTGTGTACGAGGGCTCTTCTAGAAATGGATGATAGGTGGTTTTCTGTAGAGAGTCCTCTGGGTAACTATCAAATGCCGGAAGAGTGTCTGTAGGATGAAAGAAATCTGATTTGAGAAAAGATTTGGATTCTGGGTTGCAATCACTCTTGGCATTTTCTGTTTTTGGTTCCTGAGGATCGAAAAGGAATGATTCTGTGTTATCAGTGATCTCGGGAATCAGGACCTCAGAGTCGGAGTCAGAGTCATGAGAACTGAGGTCGTAGATAGGCCTGGTGTGTTCAGGAAGGGGAATCTCTCCGCAATTATAGTCGGATCTGAAATTGTCGGAGAGTTGGCGAAAATGAGATTCATGATCATGAATTCCACCACAGCAAAAATCCTCAAATGTGGAATCAGCAGCCTGATTGGGGTCTAGCCTATATGTCAATTCTGGGCTTGAAAAGGTATTCTGTCTAGGCTCAAGCTCCAAGCTGGTAGGATAGACCCAATTAAAATCCAACTCGTCCAACTCCTCAGTCTCTGTATCATAAATTGGCATGTTCTCTGGAAAATCGATCAGATTTTCTGAAGATGTTGGAGAGGGATATTCATCAAATAGAGGCTCGGAATCATATTCTGTAAAAATTTGATCTTTCTCATAAGGGGCCTCATAATCTTCCCAATAAGTTTCAGATCTAGGTTCTAGGCTTAGGATGTGGGTAGAATTATTAGAACCTAAGTCCGAATAACCTTCGAGGGCCACCTTATCAAAATAAGGGACGGAATTTATACCCTCAGAAGGTTCAGTTCTGATCTCATTATTGCAGGAGTTTTGAAATTCTAGGCTTGGCAATTCATGGTCTAAGTTTGGCTCATCATTGTGTTCTCCTGCAATATCCCAACCTAATTCAACATTGTCTTCTATCTGGGTTGGGATTCCACAACCATTTTGTGCCTCAGTCCCGAGATCTGGGAAACTGGATTGTTCCTTAATACTGTTCCAAGATGGTTCATCCTCTATTTCTGGTATATACGGGTATTTCTGGTTGATAATTTGTTCTACTGATTTCATCATTTCTACCCGTTTCATAAGGGCATCTTGGTGTTGTTCCCAAAGTACAGGATTTGTCAAGCATTGAAGATATTCAGATTGATGTAATTTTTCTATCTCAATGTATCCTGTCATGAGCATATCTCGGGTTGATCCTTTTGAAATTTCTGTCAATAGAATCTGAGCACAGTTTATGATGAAAGCTGTGGTTGTTGGGACATCAACCTGAATGTTTTCTATTGGTGTTGATGGTTTATATTTGATTTCATAAAATTCAAGGGCATCCTCAATCATCTTATCTTTCATGGATCTCGGATATTTAGGTTTTTGTTTATATGGTAGTCTTGCTAGGTAATTAGGCTGCATCTTCGAATCAGGTGGTGGAATCAAGATAGAATCAGAAGTTTGAATTAATGGAAGAAGGGGACTTTGTTCAGAATCAGAGGAAAGAGGGGCTATGAGAATGATTTCTGCAAAAACAAGGGAGCCGAGGCTTAGCTTCGGGGAGAGTGAATTTCTATAGGAGGTTTCAAGGACCTCCTGCAAAATACTGAAGGACTGGATGAGATAAGCAGGTGCTGGACCCAATCAAGATACCCAAAAATGTTGGGTGACTGTAGAGGTTCGGGGCAGATGGACCCCTTGATCAGAAAGATCGTCCACCTGAGAATTACCTGGGCAGCCAGAGAGGGAGAGTCCCGTGAAGACCCCTACACGGTAGAGCGTCCCCACGGGTTACAGGGTTTCCCCCACCCGACCTCTCTTGTCACTGCGGTTCCAGGTAGACCAGAATGGGGATCTTGACCTCTTAAGTCTACCAATTTTAAGATCAGGGTGCTTAAGGTTTCACTTGAACTTTAGTCTTTTAAGTGCAAAGAGTGACCTACTTTAAGGTTGGTTGACCCAAGGGGTCAACTTTACCTCTTGTTTTCTTTGAGAGCTTTTAGGTCCTGTCTTTTAGGGTTCAAGTGTTTAGAGAGCCAATTGTTTTAGGTTTTCTTTGAATAGGTATTTTCAGACAAGGGCTTGGGCACACTTCATTTGGTTTTCTCAATTCTTGCTTAAGGAGTGTGTCTCTAAATCCCTAGTGTTGGATCCTAGGTTGGCTCTACTTGGTCCAGTTAATTCTTTGTTGGGTAATTAGGGCTCAAGCAAGAATGTGTTAGCCCTTAAATACCCTTAATAGTGTGCAGGAGTAATGAGTTGAAAACATGCAACTCTTTATGGTTACTAAGTATGGAAGACAGGTTAGCCCTATATTGCTTGTTCTTTTCTTTTCTTCCTCTTTAGAGTTTAGGGGTTAATAGCGAGAGGAAAAAATTTTACCTGTCCTCGGAGTGGTTGTCGTGCGGTTGCTTGTCTTCTTGATTTCCTGTAGCTGCACAAAAGAGAGGAGATTATCAGAAACTAACAGGAATGTTTACCTCTAGAATAGCCGTTGCTCCCCGGCAACGGCGCCAAAATGAAACGCTGACGGCAACCGGGTTTTATTGTTATAGCGTTGTAGTATAGCCAGTTATTACCAACATTTCAAATATATAAATTTTTTACTCGGAAAATAAAAGAGTTCCCGAGGTCGAACTCAGGGAGCAAGTTGTATTCTAGGGGTACAAGTTTCTTTTACAAAAATAAAGAAAGAGAGAAAGAATTTGTTGTCTTTTCTTCTTTTCTCTTTGCTTCTCCTCGTCTTAGATCTTCTGTTATCTTCTTCTTCTTTATCTGCAGTGGTGATGTTCTTCTTCTTTCAGCTGTTCCTGCTCTACCTTTTTCTTCTGCAGAGCGGTCCTGCTCTTCTTCTTTTCCTTTCTTCAGATCTTCTTCTCTTTTTCTTCTTCTTTCAGTTCTTCCCTTGTTCTTTTGTGTTCTCCTCTGCCTCGCCTTCTTCTGTTGTTCTTCAGATCTCCTTCTTTCTTCTTTTCTTTTTCCAGTCAGGACGTCGTCCCTCCTTCTTTCTTCTTTTCCCTTCAGGACGTCGTCTGATTTTCCAATCAGACGACTTAAACTGCTTGTTGCTACAGTGTCTCCCTCAGCTTCCTTCTTCTTCCACGGTCCTTCTTCTTTACCTGTGCCTGCACACTTCAGAGTTTACATCAGAGGACAAAACCTACTCTACCCTCCCCCCCCCGCGTCTCTCTCTCTCTCAGAAACCGCTCATGGGATAGCTCTCCCAGAGCTGCCGGGTAGTCGGGTACGGGTCGTGCCCGGGGCCAGGCCCACCGGCGTGCGTGGTGGGCGAGGAGTGCAGGTCAGTCTAAGTCGGGTCGGGTCAGGTCCGCGGGGCGTGAGCGCGGACGAGATCGGGTAACCGGGCGGGTGAAGGGGACCTCACCCCGTGTGCTGAGGCAGTAAGCCTCCAGCACTTTTTCGCTTTAAACCTCTGCGCCTCTTCAGACTTTTCCGAGGTGGGACTAAATGTCCCACCTCAATTGAGTGCCCGCAGCGGAGAAAGCAGCGGGCGATCGCGGCTTCACGCGAAGCCTTCGCCCCAGCTGCGAGCCTGATGTTCTGTCGAAATGCCTCGCAAGGCCTGGGAGTCGAATCTGGGCGTGGCGCTGGGCGTGGTGTGCCTGCAGCTGCAGGCGGAAGCAGCTCCTTCTGCACGGCAATGGCGGCGGAGGTCGGGTGGCCTGTTCACAGCAAAACGGCCTCTCGGCCTAATCAGAAGGTGCCGGGAGCTTCACCAGAGTGCGGCGAAGCTCGTGTGGGTGGTGGCGAGGCGTGGGGCGGCGTGCAAGGGCTGCCCTAGGTCGGACTGTGGGTCGGAGGATGGGTTTGTTCGGTGGGGTTGCAGAGGGTGATGTGGGGGAAGTGGAAGGGCGGGGGTTGATCAGGGTGAGGAGGCGGAGGTTCTGCGGTGGTCGGCGAGTCGTGTGGGATGCTGGGGTGATGGGAGCGACTCGCCGGAGGATGGCCGGAGACGAAGGGGGTGACGGTGGACAGGAGCGGTCGAGGGTTTAATCAAATAAAAGACAGTGAGGAAAAGAAAGAGGGGGAGATGGGGAGGAGTTCTGACCTAGCTACGGAGACAAAAGGGGCCGGGGCAGGGCGACAGTCGTATCGACTGTCGCCGGAGAAGAAGATGCCCAGTGGGGGAGGACGGCGGTGACGACGGGGCAGAGGCAGCGCGCGCCGGTATTGCGCGACGTGGGAAGAGCAGGGGAAGAAGTCTCTGCTGCTGGTATTGCGGCAGAGCGAAGAGGAGGAGGAGGAAGAACCGCCGGAGCTGGTGGGCGTCTGCCGGAGTGAGAAGAGAGGAAAGTTGGGGGTTTTCTCCGTCAGATCCGAGCTGGGAAGAACGGTGGAGCGACGGGGGTATTTATAGGGACCGAATCAGGGAGGAAGGCGGAGGGAGACGACGTGTCTCCCTCGCCGGAGGACGCCGGAGATGGAAACCCATACCGTCCGTGCGTTCGCACGGCCGGTATGGTGGGTTACAGCGACCAGGGGGGTGTTCCTGCGACGGCTGACGACGCAGGGCACCCCCGGTTGACTTGCCAGCCCCTCCCCCTCACCCTGCGCGGCGCCATGCTCCGCGCAAGGTCGCCGGAGCATGGTGCTGGCAGGTTTTGCAGGAGGGACCTGAACGCAAAGAACGAAGGAGAGTTAGGGGCCAAAATGCGAGGGTTCAAAAGTTGAGGGCCAAAAAGTAAATAGATGAGGACCAAAATGTAAAGTTGGTCAAGAAGGTTTCTTCTTAGGCTCAAGTTTTTATACATGACTAATTAGGGCCTAAGGAATCTGATGGTGAATTTCATTTCTATATTAAACCTTGTTTGACTGGTCAATTTATGCGAAAACCCAAATTAAGTTATTAATTTGGGTATGGTTCTCAATGTAGGTCAAAAGGGGTTCTGAAGGCCAAATTGAAGGTTCTAAACCTTAGAAATTATTTTTCTATGAATTTTAGAGGGTTTATTCTATTTTTACTTTGCCTCGAACCTTGTGAATTGAAGTGGGTTATTTTAGGGTTACAGATTATCATTTAGTTTCTTGGAATTGCTGTAGCCCTTGCTAGATCATCTCATCCCACTTTTATTCTTATTAAGTTGCTTTGACCTATGTTTAGGCCCTGAATTACCCTGTATGCAGATTATACTGGTAAAATTGCATTTTTACCCCTTATGACTTGTTTTCTCCTTAAACTCAGAATTCTCTGAGTTAAGCCTTTCCTTGAGTTATGTAGGAGCTTTTATCCTTTGTATTAGGTCAAAATGAGCTAGTTATGGCTCATGATGAGGTTCTCATCAGCAGACCCTTCTTAGCTACGGCTAAGGAAAACATCGATTGTGACACAGGATGTACGGAAATCGCCTTTGGAGAAAAGAAGATGCGGTTGGATATCTTCCGGGTGACCAAGTCTTTTGATTGCGACTGTATTGAGGAACACGATCCCGTGGAGCCTTTGGTCGAGGAATGCCTCACCCTTAGTTCTGTCTCAGATTACCAATCCTGTAACAACTGTTCTGACCCATCACCATCTATGCCCATGGACCTTTGTAGGGCTGATTACCATCAACCAACACCATTTGAGGAAATTGATGTTGATCAACTCCCGCCTTTCCCCTTTCCATCAAACATTGTTCCACCCACACCTGAACTAAAGCTGCTACCCGAGAATCTCAAGTATGTCTTCCTGGGACCTGACTAGACCTTCCCCATAATTATTAATGCCAACCTAACTAAGGATTAGGAACTTAGATTGACAGCGACCTTATCAGAACACAGGGCTACCATTGGCTAGACTATTTCAGATTTGCGAGGAATTAGCCCCACCTATTGTATCCACAAGATCTACCTAGAAGATGGGGCATGACCCTCCCGTCAGATGCAGAGACGGTTAAACCCAAATATGCGGGAGGTCGTTAAGAAGGAAATTATCGAATGGCTTGATGCTGACATCATCTATCCCATCTCCGATAGCCCCTGGGTGAGCCCCACTCAAGTGGTTCCGAAGAAAGCTGGGCTCACCATTGTCACTAATGAGCATGGCGAATCCATCCCCACCCGCACCACCACCGCATGGCAGGTGTGTATTGATTACAAGAAACTCAATGAAGCAATCAAGAAAGATCATTTCCCCTTGCCATTCATCGACCAGATTCTTGAAAGATTGGCAGGGCAAAAGTATTTTTGCTTCCTGGATGGATATTCAGGATATAACCAAGTCACAATTGCTCCTAAAGATCAAGAGAAGATCGCATTCACTTTCTCGTATGGCACATTTGCATTCCGCCGTATGCCGTTCGGGTTATGCAACACACTCGCTACCTTTCAGCGTTGCATGCTAGCCATCTTTTCAAAGATGGTGGGTGAATACCTGGAGGTCTTTATGGATGTTTTCTCCGTATTTGGGAATTCATTCGACCACTGTTTGAGCAACTTGGAGAAAATCCTAAAATGATGTATCGAGGTTAATTTGGTGTTAAGCTGGGAAAAGAGCCATTTCATGGTTCAAGAAGAAATCGACCTCAGTCACATCGTATCACATTGGGGCATTGAGGTGGATCGAGCTAAAGTTGATTTGATTTCCAAACTTCCTCTGCCTAGCTCGGTCCAGCAAATCTGTTCGTTCCTTGTGCACGTTGGCTTCTTCCAAAGGTTCATCAAAGACTTCTCCAAGCTTTGCAAACCCTTGATCAACCTTCTGGCCAATGACACCCTATTCCATATGACCTCTGATTGCATCCAGGCTTACCACACCCTCAGGGACTTAGTCTCCATAGCACCTGTACTTCAGCCCCTGGATTGGTCCCAGGACTTTGAGATCATGTGTGATGCATTAGATTTTTCCATAGGCGCCGTCCTGGGACAGAGACAAGACAAGAAACCTGTGGTGATCTACTACACGAGCAAGACATTGGATGAGGCCCAACGAAATTATACGGTCACAGAGAAAGAACTGCTCGCTGTAGTTTTTGGACTTGAAAAGTTCAGATCTTACCTTCTAGGATCCCATGTAACCATCTATATGGACCATTCGGTCATCCGGCATCTATTGGCTAAAAAGGATGCGAAGCCCAAGCTCATCAGATGAATCCTGCTCTTGCAGGAATTTGACCTGGAAATCCGTGACAAAATCAGATCAAAGAATGTGGTGGCCGACCACCTATCCAGACTCCACCCAGACCACATTGGGTCCTCCTTGCCTTTATCTGACACCTTTCTCGATGAGCACATTCTGGCTGTGCAAGACAGGAAACTACCTTGGTATGCCGACTATGTCAACTACCTAGCTGTAGGACAGACCCCGCACAGCTGGTCCAGACAGCAACGGGACAAGTTCTTGGCTGAGGCCAAGCACTATTTCTGGGATGATCCCATACTGTTTCGCCTCTGTGCTGACCAAATCATCAGGAGGTGTATCCCTGAGGATGAAGTTCAAAGTGTGCTATCTTTTTGTCACAACCAAGCTTGTGGTGGCCACTTCTCAGGAAAGAAAATGGCTGCAAAGGTTCTGCAAGTTGGATTTTACTGGCCTTCCTTATTTAAGGATGCACACAACTTTGCTAAGACTTGCTCTCGTTGCCAGACTCTAGGGACCATGACCAGAAAAGACATGATGCCCCTCCAGCCCATTCTAATCGTCGAGATCTTCGACTTTTGGGGTATTGATTTTATGGGTCCCTTCCCACCATCCAACAGCTTTGAGTATATCTTAGTCTCTGTAGACTATGTCTCTAAATGGATTGAAGCCATCTCCACCTGCCGATGCAATCATAAGGCTGTCATGGACTTTGTTAAGCAGAACATCTTTTCCTGATTTGGAATACTAAAGGCCATCATCAGTGATGGTGGAAATCATTTTATCCACACCCAATTCTGTTCCCTACTCAGAAAATACGAGGTGACCCACCGCATTGCTACCCCATATCATCCACAAACAAATGGGCAGACCGAGGTCTTAAACAGGCAGATCAAGAATATTCTACAGAAGACTGTGAGACCTGACAGGAAGGACTGGTCCGCACGACTGGATGATGCCCTGTGGGCATATCGGACTACTTTCAAGACTCCGATAGGCATGTTGCATTATCGCCTGGTCTTTGGCAAAGCTTGCCACCTTCCTGTCGAGTTGGAACACTGGGCTTACTAAGCCGTTAAGCAGTGTAACATGGATTCCCAGTTAGCCGGTGTGTAGAAGACGCTCCAACTCTCCGAGCTCGAGGAAATTCGTCGGGACGCTTTTGAGAATAGTCGGTTGTACAAGGAAAAAATGAAAGCCATCCATGATCGACTCATTCATAGAAAGACCTTCGAGCCTAACCAGCAAGTTTGGCTTTTTGATGCTCATCTAAAACTCTTTCCAGGGAAGCTCAGGTCCAAGTGGACAGGACCATTTAGGGTAGTCAAGCCCTACTCCAATGGGGTAGTTGAAATCACCGATCCAAATACTAGGCACACTTTCACAGTCAATGGCCAGAGATTGAAACACTTCCTCACCCAGGTTCCCCTAAAGGAGGTTGTCACCCTCATTGAAGGATGACACGAAGCATCGCCCAGCTGGAGGCATTAAACTCAGCGCTTCCTGGGAGGCAGCCCAGAAGATTCAGACTGATTTGGTATTTTACTTCATTCAGGTAATATCTTTTTGACCCCTGTTGCATCCATGTATTTGTTAATGAGGACATTGTCCAACTTAAGCATAGGGGGTGGTAAATTGGATGATTCTGAGTTCATTTAATCAGTCTGAATAGAATAGAATAAAATAAAATAAAATTTTGAATTTAGGAAGAAAAACTTAGGCATTAGAAATTTGTCAATAGAGGAAAATAATATGAAAAGAACTTGAACACTTAGACTTTTCAGGCCTTCAGGCTTAATTAGCCCTGGTGTCCATTAAAATATGGATTTAGCTTCAAATCCCTGCAACCTTAATCTATTCTAATCCACCAATAAAATAAGGTGATAAGTATACGACTTATCAACTTGCCCTCTAACTCAGAAGGACTTTTAGTCTAAGTATCTGCACACATTTTTGCACTGATTCACTCCTCAGAGATTCGTATAGAAATTGGGTAGCTAATGAACCTTTTAGGGTGGTATGGCTGGCAAGATATCATAGGTAACAGCCCATTGGTCGGTTGTCTAGAGCCCAGCCACAAGACCACCTTCTTTTTATTGCCTCTAGGTAAATTTGAGATTAGGGAAGCCACCTACTAAAAAAAAAAAAGAGAGAAGAAAAAAAGGAACAAAATAAGCCACACTTCACCGCACTAGTATGGCTGGCAAGTGATCGTGGGTAACAGCCCATTGGTCGGTTGTCCAGAACCCAGCTCATTAAAATGCACAAAAAGACCCAAAACACTTAAGGAAGAAGCAGAGAAGTAGAGCAAGCTGGGGAGATATACATTGGAAAAATCCTTGTGTTGACCCCAAGTAAAACAAAAGTAGGGAGAAAGTTACCGATCGGACAAATACACCTTCAAGCAAAACACTTCCTTTCCCGGTCACCTAGGGGTGTAGAAACCCGAAGTCTGTCTGAATTACCATTGAGTGAGTCTATCACAAGCTTCACATCAAGATGCTTAGCACTTAGAGTTTTTTTCGAGTTTTGCGTAGGTCGAGTAGCCGTAAAAAGTTACCAACACACTCCAAAGATCTAAAAATGAGAAAAGCTGAAAAAATAAAAAATTTATATACATGCCTTAACGCAAGGATTCAGGTGATTCATATTTTGGCAGACACCCAGGCACTGTTTAGTCTCCGTAGATCAAGATCTTAGTATATTTCCTCCTATTTACAAGTAACAAAATGTCTAAGTAATTATTTCTTGAATTCTGATTGAGAATAATGGCTAGAATAAACCTTACTAGGGACTAGCAAGGTGTAAGCATGGGGGTATGATAACACTACATCTTACAAGGTTAATTCTGCCAAAAGGGGTCAGTCTTAAGGGTAATGTGCACAAATAACACATCATAAATGGGCATGGGAGAATGACATGCATCGCACATTGAGATTGCTTATTAAATAGTATTGATGGTCATTTCTATAAGTTCATGTCAAAACAGGCCTCAGATGAGCAATTGGATCGCATAGATGGATTCAGAGCGATGAATGGAGTCCAACGGACTCAAAATATTGCCAAATCCGACATCCGGAGCTCCCACAAATGACCAAAAAGTTCTGACCGTTGATCTGATGATGAACGACCACGAGGTGGCCATGTGGCAACATCAGGAGCGCCCCCACCCACTATGCGACGTAGCCTCATCACAAAGATCTAATCGCAGCCGTCCGATCCTCATAGAATGACTGGCGAATGGTGAAGGAGCGCGACCATCCGCGCCAGCAGCGCAACGGCCGCGCCCCCGCCCTGCATGAAGCGATTACGGGTTCGAATTGCCCGCCGTGCCTCATCTGCTGATTTCACCTACGCGCTCAAATTCAGCCGCCCGATTGCCATCGAGCTGTCTCGATAGTGCTACGCGGTGCACCCGCAGACGTCGATCCTCCACGCGTGTGCCTACGCCGGTCGACGACGCCCGCTCCCACGGCACTTAAGGCACGATCCAAGCACGCCCTTCGCGAGATCTTAGATCGGACGACCCACAACATGCGCACACGGATCGCACGTGAAGAAGAACAGGCGCGCGCATGAGACCGATGGGCAGGGGGCTTCACCGACGCTTTTAGCATGGGTTTAGCAACGTCCCAGACACCGCTAAAGCCCATACTTAAAATAGAAACCTCTTCTTCCTATATAAACCCCTCCCAACCATCCATGTAAAGCATTCAATTCACTTAGCAAGTGTTGTAACACCCTCCTAGCCTCCTTTAGCATCTCTTGTAGTCAACGGAGTCAACGAGCCACCGACGGAACCTCCTTCCACCGCCATGGCTGCCTCTCCATCTCCCCCTCTCTCTCTTTCTCTCCCTTTACTCTAGCTTTACTTTCCTTTTGTTTAAGCATTTAGCTATTGTTGTATTTGTAAAACTTGAATTGCATGTTTAATATAGTGTTGATGTTGTTCTCCATCTTGATTTGAGTGATTGCTATGATTTAAAGGGCTCTAACCCTACTCTCTCTCTCTTTCTCTCTCACTCGTTTTTCCCTATGTCTTCTCGCAAGCAAAAAAGCCCATTATTTTCGTGACACTAAGTGACAATAAAAATCTGGTTTTCACGCCTCCCTGTGATCGACACTCGGACTCACATCCGTTTCTTCTTTTAAAATCGACGTTGCGAACACGAACCATAACTATCCTTTTAAACAAACACGTCTTTAACTCATCAGGTATGTCTCACTTTCACCCAAGAACACATACTTCAATTCAATCGCGGGTGGGTCAGGGTCAGAAATGGGAATAGGAGGAGCAGACTCGAAGGTGGAAATCTGATGATCCAGATGCATGTGAATTCCTGCTGATTCGCTTCCTGTGAAATAATCGGTTGTGACTACGTTAACAGGAAACCCGTTAGCTGTGGTCACATCTTCTTGTAACAATAGGGGCGATTCAGTAGTGTGAGGATCAGGATAACTAGAGTCAGGGGTACTGTGGTCAGAAACACACCCTAATAATCGGATCCTTGAGGAGATATGTGCAGTGCAGTGGTCTCAGTCCCATGTGGATCGAGGTCTAAGAACCCTTATAGTGCAGATGTATGAGACATTGGGTCATCACAAAAGAGCCCAATGTTACCACAGTATGCCGAATCTTCGTTTTCACCATCCTCCTCTATGCGATCACAGTCAAAATTCTTTGACGCCCTGAATATGTCAAGTCGAAGTCGCTCATTACCTAGGGCTATCTCCATACACCCGGATGCACAATGAATATTTGCTTGGGCTGTCGCTAGAAATGGGCGACCTAAAATGATTGGTGCATCTCGGAGATTAGGAGGAACCTTCATATCGAGAATGAAAAAATCTGTGGGAAAGCAGAATCTGCGGACTTTTACAATCACGTTCTCAACCACCCCCCTCGATGTTTTTACTAATCTATTAGCCAGCTGAATCGTTATCGAGGTAGGCTTTAACTCCCCAAATCAAAATCGATCAAATACGGCAATGGGAGTTAGGTTGATGAACGAACCCAGATCTAGAAGGGCCTGATCAAATGGAGAATCCACAAGAAGTAGGATATGAGTGGGGTACCAGGGTCTTTCTTTTTCGGCGACAAGTCAGCTAGAATCACGACACTAGCTTCTTTTGACAGTATTGCCTGTCATCCAATTCTAAGCTGTCGCTTCGGGGTACAATAGTCCTTAAAGAACCTAGCGATAACGAGGATGTGATCAATTGCCTCAAGGAGGGGGACCTAAATATGTACTTCCTTGAACATTGACTTCAGGTCAAAATTCTGCATGTCCTTTTTCCATACTACATTTCGCATCAGAGCCTCAGGAAAAGGGATGGGAATCTTAGGGTCAAATGGCCTCTTACCCTTATCTACCGTAGGTGGCTCCTGAGATGGAGTCGAACCCGCCTGCGGCGAAGGGTGAGAAAACTCAGGACCCTCCTACCTATCTGGTGGGTCGAATGTCTTCCTTCCACTCCTCAATGAGATAGCATTTGCATTGGCTTGCTGTCCATGAGGTGGTGGGGGAGCATAAGTGGTAGAGTATGCAAGGTTCTACATCAAAGGCGACTGGCCTTGAACATAACCAGGTGGTGCAGGAGGCACATGTAATATGGCGTCTTCCTGTCCCTGTGGTGCCTGAAACCTAGGCGGGGCGCCTTGGTTCTGCACATACCGAGGGTTCGGGACAGGTTGGGAGGGCAAGGCTGCTTGAGTCTTATGCTCCTGCAATAGCTGGATTTGCATGTTCTGTATAGTCTGTATCTGGCCAGCCATCGCCTTCATTATTTGCAAGCTATCTTGTGTAGATTTCCTCATCGATTCTTGCAGCTCCTCTTTCAGTGCCTCCAAAGGGTCAGCCCACTTTGGAGGGTGATTGGTAGCTTGGTGCAGTGTCTGGTATATAGAACGGGGTTGCTACTGCTGAGACAGGAATGGCTACTGCCTAGGGTATGTGTTTTGCATAATCCTGTGTTGCCTGGTCTGGTAGTGTGGATCTTGATGTGGTCTCTGTGAGTTACCAGACCAGGAGAAGTTTGGATGCTGGTGCCAACCAAGGTTATAAGTCTCTGAATACAGGTTATTATGTCCGTATCCTTGAATAGCACTGACATCCTCGTAGGCCGAAGATGTCTGAGACGTATATCCATCAAGGGGATACATATTATAGTCTACGGGTGGTGCCTAACCCTGGTCATATGGTGCCATATCGGGATTGTTTACGGGATCCTGATATGCAGGACCTCATAAATATGGAGAAGCTACATCCCGAGTGAGTAGATTAACTCAAGCAAGAGGGGCTCGGGGTGCATAGGAGGGTCTTGGAGCAGCAGAGTTCAGGTTAGATTGACCTTAACTAATTTGGTCAATCTTTTCCTCTATCAGGTTTATTCTATCCAGCTGCTTGACGATGATGTCCATGTCGGTCACGAATAGACTCGGTATGAGCCTCATGGACACCAACTTGCTGCTGACCAGGCCACTGGAATTGGCTAATGGATGCGGCATTCATCGAGTTCTCCACCAAAGATTCGAAAAACTCAAATGTGCTGTTCTCGTCTTTCACGAGGAAATTCCTGCCACTAGATGCATCGGCCAGATATCGATGTGTGTCATCCAGCCCATGGTAAAAGATCTGAGCTACGTGCCATCTGGGTATCCCATGGTGCGGGCATTTTCGGAGAAGGTTGTGAAATCGGTCCCAGGCATCATGTAATTTCTCCTTAGCTCTTTGGGAGAAAGTCGTGATCGCACGCCTCATCACGTTCGTTTGACCGATCGGGAAGAACTTTTGCAGGAATTCATGTAGTAATTCCGGTCAGGTTCCAATTGGCTTCCCAATGGTCTTGAACTAGTATCAAGCTTTGTCCCTCAGAGAAAATGGGAAAAGCTTCATCAGAACAATCCCAAGATAAATATTCCTGGGTCGAATCGTTTCTGCGAGTCGACTTAGGTCCTCTAAGTGCTGGAACGGATCTTTGCTCGAGTTTCCATAAAAATGAGTGCTGATCAAACCGATCACATTGGGCTTGAGCTTAAATGCGTCTCCGCCTACGGGAATCCTGACTAAGGGTGTGACGATTGGTGCAGCTGGATCATAGAAATCCCGAAGTTGTTCTCCTCGCGATGGATGCTACATTCTGTCAAGCGTCGTCAAAATGCGGTCCATGCTCTACTGATGCCACTCCTCAGATTCAACAACCCAGGCCTCCAGATGAGCCATCGGGTCCAGATTACCAGTGTCCTGACCCGATCTAGGTCCAGGTCCAGGATTAGCCATTGCGGCTAAGGAGGTAGAAGTGGGGGGAGATGGTCCTGGCGAGGTGACTCACCTCCTTGGGAGTAACTCCCAAGGTCCAACCAGTTGAGGTCTAAGTGACCTCCTTCCTTGCATACACCACCCAACCCCTGGTTGGTATAGCCAAGCCAAACAAGGCTAAGGCCCTGTCAATCAGATGGTCCTTATGATCGGGTGACCAGATTTTTCGTTAGAAGTTCGAATTCCTAAAGAAAAATTCATCGTACAACCGACTGAAAGTGATTCTTGCCTCTCGAGCTAACCCGGCCAAGAGGTTGAAACACCTAGTAGTATGACAACGAATTCGTGTTGATTTCGTGTTTTGAAATTGATTTTAGCCCATTTTTCTTTAGTTGGGGTTTATGGTGAGTGGCCCACAAGGTGACCAAGCTCACCGGCTAAGCACTAGACTTGATTAAGTCTAGTCTAGCCTAAATGTGGTCTCTAGATTATAACCCTAAAGATGTAACCTAGGGTTTATGCAATTCTACGTTTTTTTTTTCTTTTGTTTTGTTCTTCTTCAGCAGACCATAAGAATAAAAATAGTTCTCTAGAAAAAATTGGAATTCAATTAAATTTAAATTGGCGAGTAGATTCCCTTTTCAATTATATTTTCAGAGAATATTTTTTGTAATTTTTACTATTTCAACTAAATTTATAGAGATTTTTAAATATCAAGGGGTTAGATTTTGAATTTTGACCCCTGGTCGATTTTTCAAATTGAAACAGTATCAAATGATTTTCAAAAATTTGGAAATTTTTAGTCAAAATAGATTCGCAGATTGCTCGGAATTGCTTTTTGAAATTTGAAAAATCTTAAATCTGGTCAGTCTGACCCCCTTGTACTTCGTGAATTTTTTTAAATTTTGTGTTTAGAATTTTTTCAAGTGAATGATGCCGTTTGAAAGATGATTTGAAAATGAAGGTCTAACCCAAATTTCAGAATTTTTTGTTCATTAATTTTTTAGCAAATGAATTTTTAAAACGGACTTTGAAATCTGGCTGAAAATCAGAGAATGGTGGAAAAGCTTTTAAAAGGTGTTTGAATTTAAAATTCAAACTTTCCACCAAAAATTTTTTTTCTTTTTAAAAAAAAGTTTTGAATCTCTTTTTAAAAAGAAAAAAAATTTTTGGTGGAAAGTTTGAATTTTAAATTCAAACACTTTTTTTTCAAAAATGATTTTTTTTCAAAGGATTTTCAAAATTTTTTTTACTTTTTCAAAACTAACCTAAGATTCAAAAGAAACCTAATCTAACTACTTAGATTTTTTTCTTTGATTTTTTTCTTGAAAATAAATATAAATAGGTATTTTTTTTATTTTTTTCTTTTTTCAAGTGAAATTGCTAGAAGGAAATCTAACCTAGGGTTTGAAAAAAACGTAGACTAAGGAAGGTATGATGTGCACCTGGAATTTTTTCTTTCTCGCGCTCGTGTGCACAGATACCGCTTTTCCCTATTTTTCCTGCACATCAAAAGACAAGTAGAGGGAGATTTGTCAGTAATAATTCAAGAGATCGAAATCAAAAAATGACGTTGCCTCTCCAGCAACGACGTCATTTGACAGAAGTTGTTTTTCACGCATTTTAAAGTCATCGGAAATCATAGTATAGTCATGCTAAAATGCTCGTAAAAAATGATTTGTAAAGATAACGAGACTTGAGTCTCGGTCGTTCGTCTTTGGGAGGCATTTATGCAAATTTGAAATTGATCTTTTTCGCTCTACTTGCTTAAAATCGCATGGCGATTTATGGTTATTACGTATTTATGCACGACATGCTTAGCTGCCAGAATATCAGAAATTAAAAACAAGCAACTTTAATCACACAAAATATATTGCAATAAGCTCATGGTGATTCTCAACACATAGACATATATATATATATATATATATAGAAAAAGATCTTTCATTAATTCATCAAGGTGTTTGCAACATGGAACTAATGGAAAGCTTATAGAGGAAAGCTTGAAAACATCAACCTAGCTAGCAGAAAACGATCGCATATAGGAATCTATGGGGGGATTTTGCATGCATCATTGGGGGAGAATAAAGAGCTACACTACTAAGCAGCAATAAAAGCATGTAACTACGAAGAATTAAGCTACTAATCTAGTAGAAATAAGGGCATTTGGAGGTGGTCTCTGATGGCCTTTGAGTGGTTGAGAGGAGAAGGAGGAGCGGCCAATGGTGCTTAGGCAGGCCCTTGGAGAGAGGTTGGAGAGGTGATCCAGCATCCTGGCATGGAGATGGTGGTGGCCATGGTGAGGAAACATGTGGAGGTGGAGGTGAATGTAGCTAATCTAAATGGAAGTGAATAAAGCCAAGACATGGATGGGTGCAAATTGTGGTTCCCTACTCGGAGGGGGTGAGATCAGCGTGACGTAAAAAATACGGAATTGAAAAAATACCAATCTCACAAAATAGACAAACACACAAAGTACACAATTATTTTTAGGTGGAAACCCAAACCGGGTGAAAACCACCACCTAACCCTCTCGAGTTAGGATTTTCCGATCAACCAAGTTAATCAAATCCACTAAACGAATCACTTAAAACAAGGGTGATTCAACCTCAATTACAACTACGCTACAAGTGTGAGGGTAGCGTTCCTCAACCCCTTCTCTTCACGAGAAGGATTTTATCCCTCGAAGGAGACGGGAATTCGCAAAGCGAATACCCAACCAAATAATAAAGATAAAATAACAAATAATCCTATAGAGCCAACAAAGTAATTTTTAACTTAAGCTTCTATAGGAATTAGGAAACTCCCCTTTGCAAGGAGTGCGTCGAATCGATGATGCGGGTGCGTGAGCTACGCGACGGTGCAACGTCGCTCTCTTGAACTATGGCGGGAGTGCGGGTGCGCAATAGCTTGATGCTCTCTAGATGATGAACTTGAGCTTGGAGAGCAAGAGCTTGCCTTGGACACAAAAGAGTGTGAAAGTGTGTTACTAGGTGTGTCTTGGTGTGTAAAAGGTTCCCCTCTATTTATAGAGGTCTTAGGAAGGCTTTGGAAGACCTAGGAAAGCTTTCATAGCCGTTGGGAGCAAAGTCCAAGAGAATCAGGCCGAAATCAGGAACAATGATTGCACTGACAGGGTTATCAGACGTCTGATTCTGGCATCAGACGTCTGGAAGATCACTTTAAGATGTCTGAAAATAAGGTCAGACGTCTAATTTTGGGCGGGTCTCTTCCTGACTTGGATCAGATTTAAACAGGGTTCTAGTGCAAGTCCATCAGACGACATACAAGTCGTCTGGCACTATGTCTGGACATCTGGAAACCTACTTTTTCGTGGGAATGGATTTCCAAGAGAGTGCAACGGCTAGAAAATCTCTGAGAAGAGATTTTGGGTCAGCCGAGGCAAAATGGTCATTTATCAGACGTCTGGAAAGGCCTAAGGACATCTGATAAGGCTCTAACGATCATATCCTTGCGTGTTTGCTGAGCCAGCCAACGGTCCACTACTTGACGTCTGGCAAAGTCATCAGACGTCTGGTCTAAGGTCTGGACGTCTGATTTCACCAGACAGAACAACAAGTCCAGCCTAAATGTTATCAGATGTCTGGATCAACAGTCAGACGTCTTAAAACACATTATCAGACATCTGATTTTGTAATTAGACGTCTGGAAATGCTGTTTGAACCTTATATTGGTTTTCTAAGTTCTCTACAGAAAACCTAAGTATCCTAGGGTTGTGCCGGTGTTCCTAGGACTACTGTTAGGGTACTTTGAGGCTCTTTAACAAGAATCTAAGTAACAAAAATAAAGAGCAACAAAAGAAACGAAAAATACAAGGAGTACAAGAGAAGGAAATCTATCCTATTCTTCATCTCCTTCCTTCTTCAAGCCATCGCTCCTCGCGAATCTCCTCAGTTCTCCATCAAGCTCCTCCAATCCGTCCTGGATGCGAGCTCGAACTCTGTCTAATCACATCTCCATTTGCAATTGTCCTGAAATCTAAGACTCCAAGTGCAAATGTTAAATGAAGCGTGTTTTGTTATCATCAAAACAAATGATCGTGGTGCTCTAGCACCAACAATCTCCCCCTTTTTGATGATGACAAAGCCATAAATAATAATGCAAAAAATCCTCCCCCTTTTTGACATTATCAAAAGGGTTTGATTGATTTTAAATTTCCTATAACTCCCCCTTAAAACATGCTCTTCTATGAATTTCAAATGTAAAGTACTCTCCATTTTTGTAACAACAAGATAGCTATTTTTCTTCTCCCCCTTATTAAAGGAAATTTAGCTAACTAACATCTCCCCATTAAAAATTGACAATTAGCTCATAATTTTTTTTTTAACTCCCCCTATCTAAATGCTTATGATAAAAAGATAGGGTAAGGAATTTTTACCTCACCTACCATGGCCAATAAAATGGCCCAAATGGTGGTGGTAGATGCCACATCGGATGGGGCTCCCATCCATAGCTTGGAGGCTCGGGCATTGGTGCTGGTCTCCAGTCTGGTGATCGACGTGCGGCGGGATCATTGTTTGTTCGCCGTCTCGTCGATCTTCTTGTTCTCCTCCTAGGTCTACTCCTTGGTTCTCCCAACTCGAGTTGACTAGCCTGGAGCTTGTAGGTCCAGTCCTTCGTGTTGTAGTTATCCTTGAAACCTACAAAACAAGATTCCAATTCTTTCTTTGGTATCCAAGTGATCTTGGATCCGAATTTGTTAGCGGGTCTCCTTGACGGAGATCATTTCTCAATCTTAGGGCTATAAAAATTATCTACTTTGTTGATTAATTTGTTAGAGTTTTCCCTAACACATGCAATTCTTTTTCTATACTATGCATCTTAGTTTTTAAATCACAGATTTCTAACTTTAAACTATCATATTCCTTAATCAATTTATTATTTTCATTGATGAGGTTATGATTTTCTAATAATAGGTTATCAATTTTAGGACTAGCTTCTATGTCCTTAAGTTATTTTTCTAACCTATCATTTTCATTTTTAAAAAAACTAAGGTTCTTTTAATGCTTTTGTTTTCTATTCTTAATGATTTACTAACATCAAATAGTTCATTAAAAGCTTCTTGTAAATCGAAATTTACCTCGTTGTCGGAGTCGCTTCCGGTTTCGCTGTCGCTATTGCTTCCTCTGGCCATGAAACCAAAGCAAGCGGTTTCTTCTTTTTCTTCTTCTTTTTCCTCCGAGCTCGTCTCCTCATGAGTGCCTTCCAACCTCCTTCATATCTCATGGGCGGTGGTGCACTCTTGGATTCGTTCGAATTCCTTCGGACTCAACGCGCAATACAAGGCATTCATTGCCTTTGTGTTGAGTGAAAGCTCTCGAATCTGCAGCTGCGAGTAGCCTCCTTGGGGTCGCTTCGGGATCTCGTATGGGGTTTCGCAACATCCACATATCTCGAACTCAGTGGCTTGGGGCCACGTCTTCATCCTCAACTTCCAATATCCGAAGTCCCTCCCGTCGAAATAGGGTGGCCGGACGGTGGACTGCCCTTCGGAGATTCTGATTGCAGCTATGCTCCCCTCCATGATCTTCTTGTCGGGTGTTACTCCGATCTCGTAAGAACCTGCTCTGATACCAATTGTGGTTCCCTACTCAGAGGGAGTGAGATCAGCGTGACGTAAAAAATGCGGAATTGAAAAAATACCAATCTCACAAAATAGACAAACACACAAAGTACACAATTATTTTTAGGTGGAAACCCAAACCGGGTGAAAACCACCACCTAACCCTCTCGAGTTAGGATTTTTCGATCAACCAAGTTAATCAAATCCACTAAACGAATCACTTAAAATGAGGATGATTTAACCTCAATTACAACCACGGTACAAGTGCAAGGGTAGCATTTCTCAACCCCTTCTCTTCACAAGAAGGATTTTGTCCCTCGAAGGAGACGGGAATTCGCAAAGCGAATACCCAACCAAATAACAAAGATAAAATAACAAATAATCCTATAGAGCCAACAAAGTAATTTTTAACCTAAGCTTCTATAGGAATTAGGAAACTCCCCTTTGCAAGGAGTGCGTCGAATCGATGACGTGGGTGCGTGAGCCACGCGACGGTGCAACGTCGCTCTCGTGAACTACGGCGGGAGAGCAGGTGCGCAACAGCTTGATTCTCTCTAGATGAAGAACTTGAGCTTGGAGAGCAAGAGCTTGCCTTGGACACAAAGAGTGTGAAAGTGTGTTACTAGGTGTGTCTTGGTGTGTAAAAGGTTCCCTTCTATTTATAGAGGCCTTAGGAAGGCTTTGGAAGGCTTAGGAAAGCTTCCATAGCTGTTAGGAGCAAAGTCCAAGAGAATCAGGCTGAAATCAGGAACAATAATTGCACTGAAAGGGTTATCAGACATCTGATCCTGGCATTAGACGTCTGGAAGATCACTTTAAGACGTCTGAAAATAAGGTCAGAAGTCTGATTTTGGGCGGGTCTCTTCCTGACTTGGATCAGATTTAAACAGGGTTCTAGTGCAAGTCCGTCAGATGACATACAGGATGTCTGGCACTATGTCTGGACGTCTGGAAACCTACTTTTTCGTGAGAATGGATTTCCAAGAGCGTGCAATGGCTAGAAAATCTCTGAGAAGAGATTTTGGGTTAGCCGAGGCAAAATGGTCATTTATTAGACGTCTGGAAAGGCCTAAGGACGTCTGATAAGGCTCTAACGGTCATATCCTTGCGTGTTTGCTAAGCCAGCCAACGGTCCACTAGTTGACGTCTGGCAAAGTCATCAGACGTCTGGTCTAAGGTCTGGACGTCTGATTTCATCAGACAGAACAACAAGTCCAGCCTAAATGTTATCAGACGTCTGGATCAACAGTCAGACGTCTTAAAACACATTATCAGACGTCTGATTTTGTAATTAGACGTCTGGAAATGCTGTTTGAGCCTTATATTGGTTTTCTAAGTTCTCTACAGAAAACCTAAGTATCCTAGGGTTGTGCCGGTGTTTCTAGGACTACTGTTAGGGTACTTTGAGGCTCTTTAACAAGAATCTAAGTAACAAAAATAAAGAGCAACAAAAGAAACGAAAAATACAAGGAGTACAAGAGAAGGAAATCTATCCTATTCTTCATCTCCTTCCTTCTTCAAGCCATCGCTCCTCACAAATCTCCTCTATTCTCCATCAAGCTCCTCCAATCCGTCCTAGATGCGAGCTCGAACTCTGTCTAATCACGTCTCCATTTGCAATTGTCTTGAAATCTAAGACTCCAAGTGCAAATGTTAAATGATTCGTGTTTTGTTATCATCAAAACAAATGATCGTGATGCTTTAGCACCAACACAAATGACTACCCCTTAGGTCTTTTTATAGACCTAAGGGAAGCTCTCTAGAGAATTATGGAATTCTCTAGAGAGGCCTATGGTGGGAGCTTGTGAGAGAGTGAGAGAGAGAGGATGGATGGTGGTTTTTAGATCCATGAAATGTGGATCTAAAAATTGAATGGCTCTTGGTTGCTAATTTTAGCAACCATGACAACAACACATGGTAAAGAGTTCCAGAGAACTCTAGGCTAGGTATTTTCGTGTGTATGGTGTGTGTGGGTGTGTGAGGATCGAAACTTAGGTGGCTAGGTTGATTAGGTTAGGTTCTAGTGGGTTTAGGTCAAGGTAGGTCTCAAATTAGGGTTGTAAACCCTAATTCACTAAAGTAAAGTGCAATTAAACTTAATATAGGTTTAATTGGGTGTGTGAAAACTTAATTGAGAGTAAAATAACTCAATTAAGTTAGGTCTAGGTCAATTGGACTCTCACTGAGTCCAATTGGACAGTGTGTGCTGAGATCAAGGCTCAATTGGACTCAATGAATCTAATTGAATAGGCTGATGGAATTGACTAAGATCCAAGTCAATTAGGTTTAGTGAGGACCTAATTAGGTCCTTAGAGAGGTGTAGAGGTGATGTACTAGGGTTAGGGCACCTTAATTTAGGTTCCTATGGGGTTAGAATTGGGTTTAGGGGGCTAGAGATCCAAGATCAAGGCTTGAATCTCAAAATAGGGTTTGGAGGGCAGTTCTGGATGTCTGATAAAAGTGTCCGAAGACTTATAGTGAAAAATAAAAAGTCCAGACTTCAATTCTAGATGTCTAATTAGAGTCAGGAAGGGTTCTAGGTTCTGCCTTGGGTATTCTATCGAAATTGGATGTCTGACCAAGTGTCTGGATGTCCAATAATACTACAGAAGTGGGTTTAAGGTGTGCGGGAGTTGGCTAAGGGTTCTGGACGTCCTATAACTCATTTGGACATCCAGGTAGAGGTTGGAATTAGGGTTTTAAGGTTTCCTAGGGTGTGATGACCTAATCTAAGGATGGCTAAGGCTTGGGGAGGCTTCTAGGCTGTCCTAGGGCTAGGATGGACAGCCCTACTTAATAGAATAGCATACCTTAACTCCCTTCCATTATTATGTACTACATCTAATCTAAGT
Organism: Thalassia testudinum; assembly: GCA_037157565.1. NCBI lineage: Eukaryota > Viridiplantae > Streptophyta > Magnoliopsida > Alismatales > Hydrocharitaceae > Thalassia > Thalassia testudinum. Next base: position 34,825,306 of record JAZHRO010000026.1, read on the forward strand.
CTTCTGCTCTAGCTCTGCAGCAACACCAATTATTCCTTATTCTTCAGATCCAACTTCAGATCCAGCTTTAGATATAGCTTCTGATCAGCTTATTACCTGTAATTGACATAATGCACCTAATCAGCACATTATAGCATTATTTTATGCATATCTAAAAGAAAGCAGTAAAGGTGCAAATAATGCTTATGCATGCATGAATTACCCTAACTTATGGTAAGTCTTAGCCTAATTTAGGTCAATTAAGACCTATGATTGCTGCGCAATCTGTATGCTATCCCGCTAGGGGTTGTGTTGTTGAATTGAAGCTGAACGTAATTGCAATTATCCCTCACTTCCATGGTCTTACTTCTGAGGACCCTTTTCAGCATTTAGAAGAGATGAAAAATCTCACCCAGACCTTGGGTCCGTAAGGCCATGTTCAGCACACATTATTGATGAAAATGTTCTTCTCGCTGAAAGACAAAGCTGCCTTTTGGTATAAAACTCTTTCACGGACTACACCAATAGAGACATGGGCTTCTGTGGAACTTGAATTCCTTAAGAAGTACTTTCCCGTAGACCGCACAAATGCTTTAAGGAGTGTTATCACCACCTTCACCCAAAATTCAGGAGAATAAATGCATGAGGCTTGGGAGTGATTTCACAACCTTCTGCGGAAGTGTCCCCACCATGGTGTCCTAAGCTGGCAATAGGTCTAGATCTTCTATCATGGGCTCCATGATAATATAAGAAATTTTGTAGATGCCGTATGTGGAGGCATCTTCTTGTGTTGAGATGAGGACTCAACTTTTGAGCTCTTCGAAGGCATGGTAGAAAATTCCATTAACAATGCTTGGATGAGTGTTTTGAATAGAAAGTCCTCGCGTTCCCACACACACTCGGGGGTACTCGAATCCCAATCCAGCACACGAGAGAGAGTGCCTAGTCAGTTGGATAAGGTGGGCTTAATAGAGAAGAAGGTAGATGAAGTATGGAAATTCCTATCTAAATGTCCATCTTCTTCTCAGTCACTTGTACCACACACTTCTTCTCAGTTTCACACAGGGAGGGAAACTGTGAACAACCTATCTGTGACACCACAACCACCACATTTTGATTGTTCATTTCCATATTCTTGACTGGTTGGAGGAACCTTTATTCCTCAATACGATGATTTCCCTACACTTCCCAGAGCTTCGGAGGAGCTCCACGACATTCACAACAACCCATACGCACAAACCTACAACCTTGGATAGCGTAATCATCCAAACTTCTCATGGTTGAGAAATTCACAGAGACCCAATTTCCAACAACCTTCTGCACCACCACTTCAAAATCGAATTCGAGCACCACCTCGATAATCACAAGCACAACAACACAGGTATCCACTGTGTGCCTACCAGTAACCCCAACCCAGGCCCACCCAATACTCTCAACCTCGACCTACACGAGATGACCAATTGGGGTCAATCATGAAATCTCTTGCTGACATGCAGCAACAGAACATTGATATGCAGTGAGACAGGATGCGACTTTAGCTGAGATGAGAGCCTAGCTAGAATGCTTAGCTACACCACGTCAAGTAGATACACTTCCATCGCATGCACAACCAAACCCTAGGAACATACCTACCTAGAGGTATGCACAACCTAGACCTTCAGTGCAGGGTCAAGCACATACCATTTCACATACCTTGCACACACCTAAGCTTTATACTGATCCTAATACTTTCTATCATGATCCTACTTATCATTCTGATCCACAACCACCTATTCTACTTGATCCTAATTTACTATCTATGCTGCAAGCTGATTTAAATGCCGTCACCACTAGGAGTGGTAGAAACACATTTGACCCACCATTTCCTACTTCTACATCTTTACCTGGACCTTCCACCTTTACTCCTACGACTAATTTACCTCTTCCTAACTCTTTCTGATCCTGTGATTGATCCTCCTACTACCACTTCAGCACCTTTCTCGGAGGCCTTAGAGAAGAGTAAAGAAAAGAAGTCTATTATGGTGCATGAGGATGACTTGCTTAAGCTCTTTGAGCAATTCTACATAAACATCCCCTTTTTGGATGTAATCCACCACATTCCACCTTATGCTAAGTTTTTGAAAGACCTATGTACACCTATGATGGTAATGCCATCATTCATCATAACTAACTTGAATTAGTCAGAATCAAGAGATAAATGCTCCTAAATGATTGCCTGAGGACAGTAATTCCACTTTAATATGTTTTGAGGAGAAGACAATAAAACATGATTAATTATGTTGTTTTAATAGCACATCACGCATGTAGATTAGCCACTGGGTTATTCAGGGGTTAATTAAAGGTCAATTGAGCATAAAAGACCAAAAAGTGGGTCTACACTGAATGAATCAGGGTTTTAAGCATTTCGAGGGCTAAAACAATACTAAAAATCCTAATTGTAAACCCCACTTAAATTGAAAAGGTTTTTATCAGAATAAAATTAATCTAAACCTCCTAAAATTCATACAAAAATATTCTAAGAGATTTGGTACCTATGGTTTGACCATCTGAACCCATTTTGACCTAGAATAGAGAATCAGATGGGAATTTTCCTTGATTTAGGCTTCTCTACAATTTACCTAGTCAAACGTGATCAAAACTCAAATCCAACTTCATCATTGGATTCGTTGGGTCCAAATTGTTAATACCAAAATTTGGGCCCAATCAGAATTTATCTTGACCTAGTTTGCAATTCAGTCCCTAGATCTCTGATCATCACACTTAAGCTCTCACATTCTACATTTTACTTGCAAAGAAGCCCCTAGCTTCTTGCCTCTCTTGTGAATAGGTCCAATCGCCATCTCCTTCCTCACAATCAAACAGGGAAAGAAACACAACAACCAACCCAAAGTTTGTTGAGTTTTGATTCATGAATTGAGGAACCAAACCTCAATCAAATCTTGCCAAACTTGGCGAGAGTGATCTTGAGATCAATCCCTTTCATCTGAGCATCTTCTTGGAGCTAATCATCCCTGATTTCACCATCGGTGAGCTCAAAGAAATCTATCTCAAAACCTTGACAACACGCCTTCCAAATCTATGTCTTTAGCCTTAGTTGAAGGGGGAAGCACCTTTATAACCACAACACAAGATTGTACTCATTTGATCGCCAACTTCCTCTCTTCTCCAGTGACAAATCTGGCGTACCTCGGAGCGCCTCCAACCTCCTTCGTTGCCCTCTGCCTTGGCCAAAAGATAAAGGGTTTTGCCTCCCCTTTCCTCCAGGAAGCTTCATGCAAAGCTTAAGCATCTCTACTTCCTTTGGCTCTGATTTCCAACCTTCATCCCCATCACTAGCAGCCACACCGACGACCTACCTCCACACCTCCTTTCTTCCAATTAGTTTAGGGCTTATACTCCCCCTCACTCCAATTAGGTTTAGGACATCTCTAAAGCCTCGTTCTCCCTCTCCTTCTCATTTTCCTTCTCCTTCTTCGACGCCGGCCGCACCTCCGTCGGCCACCTTCACCGTCGGCCTTCCTACATCCTCCACAAACCAAATTAACCCTGACGAAAGCTCTGCCCCACCTCCACAAACCTTTCACCTCACCCAATTTCACCTCGCACACCCTCCACCACCTCCAACCAAGGCCACCGGAGCTCCTTCGAGCTTCACCGTCCGGCCACCGCACTTCACCAACCAACCAATCACCCCAACCGTCAGCTTCGCCTCATCACACTGAAGCTTTCAACGTATCTAATTGGGTCCCATTGGCCGCATTCATGACTGCAGGTTCCTGCCGTCGTCGATGTCTTCTCTGCTGCCGTTAGACATCCTTTGGCCGTCTACCACCACCACACCATGACTAATCGACGCGGACTGAGTCCATGAAGCCACTCAGACTACCAATTTCGGAAGAACACCTAGCAACAGCTTCAATCAGACAAGAATTCCCAACTGCAAACATGAGGAGAAGGGTATTTTTAGTACCACATCGTATGCATAGGATCCTATATAGCGCATAAATTGATTTTTCTACATTGGCTCATTGCCTCTCACAGTGAGGGTGAGGTCCATGCCTTACTCTATCTTTCCCACTTCTCACCCACCACTCATGCCGGTGGTTCTAGTCCCTGTTCATGACCCGATTACTCGATTACAGATCTGATCACCTGGGTTTGGTTTGAGAAGAGAGGAAAGGTTTCTGAGGGTGGGGGATGGTTTTGGCTCGGGGTGCATGCATGTGCCTTGGGAATCATGCACACATGCCCAACACTTAGCAGGTTTCTGAGTTGTTGATGCTGAAGCTTAGCGACTTTAAGTCGTCTAATATTGCTGCCTGACGTATGGTAGTGGTTGATTTGAGGGTACTGTAGAGATATTTGATGCTTATCTGACATGGAAAGTAGTTTGAAACACTATTGAGATATTTGAATTATTTTGAGATTGAGATTACCTTAGGATATGTGCTTAAATGTGAGAATTAATTGGTGATTCAAATAACCATTTTTACAATTTTATTATTCTTTTTATCCTAATGATTTTTGAGATTCAATTTGGCCTGTTATTGAATATATTTTGATTATTGAATTTCGTTGCATATCTTTATTATTATGCTCATTGTTTAATATTGCGAATAGTGTTGTAAATTCCATAGTTGATCCTTGCGAACGACCTCGGACTCACGTTTGTTTTTTGAGCTTATAAATTTAAATGTTAATTCGCTTTTATTAACTTTACTACAACGCATATTTCGAAGTCGACGAAAGCGCTGTCAATATTTTGGCGCCGTTGCTGGGAAGCAACATGCAATTCATCACTAGTCATATCTTTCTTGATTAATTGAGCTAATTACTAGCTTACCGTATTTGCTTTGTTGTGTTTTTGTGAGGTACATCATGAGATCTTCCACACAATCAACCTCTCTAGGGGCAGGTAAAATTTCTCTTCTTCCCTAATCACCGCTTAATCTGGGGAAGAGAAAAAGGAAACAAAATCAATTAGGATCCACTTGCCTTATTTTTCTAGTAATTATCATTTAAAGGCAAAGAATTTCGTGATTCGTGAAATTAATTTTTAATATAAGATGAGATGATTTGATTAGAGGTTCCCCATCTTGGCTTCCTGCACCTATTAGGGATTCATGCTAAATTTATAAACATCTTGGACTACTCATTTTCTTGTTTGAGTCCAAGGTGCCATATTTGGAATCAAATTAGACTTGAAATAGAGTCCATTAGGGTTTCCACATTAGGGTTCTGAAGTGTTAGTACACATTTTGCTTGTAATAAAGGAAATTGATCTCCCCACATTTGCGTGCCACCCAAACCCTTTATTGAACTGATCTATTCAAGTGAACCCTAAAATCAAGGCTCTAAATTCACTTGAACCTTAAAATTTGGGACCTAATAACCTGAGAATCAATTCAGGATGATTTGGGTCTTGACTCAAATTTCATCTTCAACCTTAGGGCAGGTAAGGTGAAGTTGGTCCACTTTGTTGGTCAACCAACCTAAAAATTAGGTCTCAAATTGAAATAACTTCCCAATCAAGTGAAATTCAAGGCATAATTAGAGCTAAAATTGGTAGACTTAGGTCTAAATTTATACATTTCAGTCTACTTGGAATCTCAGTGACAAGAAAGGTCGGGTGGGGAAAATCCTATAAATCGTGGGAACGCTCTACCGTGTTGGGGTCGTTGTAGGACTCTCCCTTCCTGGCTGCCCAAGTAATTCTTGGGTGTGTGGATTTTTGATTAAAGAGGTCCATTTGCCTCAACAACCTTAGTCATCCAAAATTTTTGGGTGCCTTGATTAGGTTTAATACACATCCAGTCCCTCATCTATTTATAGTGCACAATACATAGAAGAAGTCCCTAGGTTTGACCTAGAGACCTCCATTAGAGTTGATCGTTTGGGGAAAATATGATTTGATCTAATCAATTCAATCTGGACTTAAATTTGATTCTACATCCTAATCCACCACTTGATTTGGAGATGTGACTTGACAATATGGGAAAGATTTTCAATAAACCTGAATCCCATATGAGCATGATGGTAACACTATCATTAGCCATAACTAGCTTTATTATTTGAAATCAAGTGACAAATTCTCCTGAATAATCGCCTGAGGATAGTAATTCTATGCAAATCCATTTTGAGAAGAAATTAAAATAGGGTTAATTCTGTAGTTTTAACATCTCATCACAAATGTAGAGTAACCACAGGGTCACTCAGGGGTTAATTAAAAGTCTATTGTGCATTAAAGGCCAAAGAGTGGGTACACACAGATAGAAATGGGGTTTCACATGTTTTGAGAACTGCATCAGAACACAAAACCCTAATTTCAAACTTGCTTAAATTTAAGAGGTTCTGGTCAAGATAAAATTCATCTAAACCTCCTAAAATTCATATAAAAATATTCTAAGAGGTTTAGTATCCTTGGTTTGACCATCTAAACCTATTTTGACCTTGAATAGAGTCTCAGACGGGATTCTACCCTAATTTGAGCTTCTATGCAAATTTCCTAGTTAAACATGGTCAAAACTCAAATCCAACTTCATCATCAGATTCCTTGGGTCCAAATTAGGCTAAGGAAAAAATTTGGGTCTAATCAGAGTCTATCATGACCTAGTTTGTGTTTCAATCCCTAAAAGCTCTATTTCTTACAATCAGATTCTTAGCTTTCAAAATCTCTTACAAATGGTCCCCAACTTTGTCATCTTATTCACAAAAATACCCTTACTGCTTGAAAACCCTTGTTTTCTAAACAACAAAAGTCAACCATCAAGAACCCAGTTTGACCATGCATATCTCCTCGAATCTTCACCTAAATCCCTCCAATTTTAGAGGGATTGTTAATCAGGGGATACTCTTCCATTCCAGACATGTACCAGATCTTAAATCGAAGCAAGGAAGCTCCAACAGATCTTGATTTTTCACGATATGAACTTGCCTAATTCGCAAAATTTGCTTGCGATTTTCCTAATTTAAGCTCAGATTCAAGCTCTATAAAAGCTCTTGAAACTCTCAGCGACTTCCTTCGCCTGATTTAGGCCATAAAACGCCTTCTTCTTCTCCCTTTGGCCAGCTTCGACCACGACTTCGGTAGACCACCTTGACCTCTTTTTTCCAGCCACCCAACAACCAAATTGGGTGGCTTAATGCCTTCACCACATTTTTCCACTCCTTGCTTACCATTGTAGGGGCTCCTATCTCCTCTATCGTCGCCATCCTCCCCTATTGGAGTCTTCATCGTCCATGGTGCTGGTGAAGCAAGCCACCATGGATTTCCTCCCACTTTCATCTAGTAAAGTAGTTCTCTCTCTCCCTCTTAGTCTCTAGGTTAGTTTTTGGTGTTTAGCTATTACGTTAGCCCTCAATCTCTCCTTTTTTGACTTCTTCTTCCCCATCTCCGGCCATGCCTACGGCATGGTCGCTATGCTACCACACCCTCCAAATGCCCTGCCGTCACTCCCATTAGCACCACCTCACCTCCACCTTCAAAAGCCCTCTACAAATTTCGCCATCCATCCACTCCATAGCCCCACCGAATGACCCATCCCTCTGCTATCTCCTCTGACATCGTCCTGTCGCCATAGACCTCCAACCACCACACCGACACCACCATCGTCTTCCTCGCCTCATGGCGACTCTATTGAATGTGTCGATTGAGGCCTAAAGCCTGTATTTTGACTTGCTGGTGATCGCCATCGCCGCTACCTCCTCCAACGATGTCCATCGAACTCTGCTCACATCCACCCTCGCATCCACTTCCAACAGCTGCGGATTGGAGTTGCAAAGCTCTCGAGAGCTCCCATTGAATAAAGGCAGCAAGGCACAACACGTATTGGGACGAGGATTTCCCCTGCTGCCCACAAGAGGAACTTATCAGATTTAGTCCCACATTGTATGTGGGTACTTTTAAGACACGGTATAAGTGGAATCTGTGACAACAGCTTACCACCTCAACACATAGGGTGAGGTCCCACTCATCGCACGTGTGCACTCGTCGCCTGCGATACACTGCTTGTGGGTCTGGACCCTACCCGGATTCGATTACTCGCTTATAAACTTGATTACCTGGATTGAGCAGATTAGAGGGGAATTTCTAAGGAGGAAGGGGGAGGGTTTTGCACTGTGTTCCTCGGGATGCATGCATATGTGCTCTATACTTAGCCATCTCTAAGGCATTATTCTATGCTTGGCACCCTTGTGTGCTTGCTTTACTGAGGCTTAGTGCTTTAGTGATTTAAGGCATCTGATGATCCATTGCGACATCTGATGTGATACTGTGGCATTATTTGAGCTCGTACTATGGACTTATCTGATGCAGATAAATGGTTCAAGATCACTGTTGGAAAATTTGATTAGTTGATATGCTAAATTAGAGGATCTAATTGGTGATCTAAATTACCATCGTTTTGAGCATCTATTATTTTTATCCCAATAATTCTTGAGATATAATTTGGACTGATATTGAATATAATTTTTGCTGTTGATTCTAGTTGCATATCTTTATTATTGTGCTCGTTGATTCATATTGTGATTAGTGTGTGAATTCCATTTTTGCTCCCTGCGAACGACCTCGGACTCATTACTTGTTTTTGAGAACTCTTTGTAAATTTAAATGTTGTTGCATTTTTATTGATAGTACTACAACGCTTATTTCATACGACTTTGACATTTCAATGGACCATGAAAGAGAAAATGATCGAGGCTGCCCTTATACATAGGGAGGAATTTGACAGGACCTCAGATCCATTTAGCACAGTTCAGGTCAATGTGTCAAAAACAACAAACCTCATTATGAATCGTGCCGGAATGATATTAACACAAATGATACATGGTTCAACTTAGGATGATCTCTTAATAGAATACATTGAATTGGGGAAATTACATAACATCGAGTGTTTGTAATGTTTGTTAACTCCCCTACTTTGGAAAAAAACACCAGGATCTCATTGAGAAACAGGGGAATATGCAAAATATATTACACGAGGCCATCAATTACAAATATCTCGATTCCCACCTAGAACTATATGATGAATCGTGGAGAAATGTTGAGGATCAATACAATTTCCTAGAGCCCGGGTACGAAAATGGAGGTCATTGTTATGGACCCCCAACCCAAATGGAACCAAATTATGATTTTGTGCAGAATGACATACTTGATCAAAATACGGGTTGGGTAGATCCAATTGCAGGTGTTCCTGATTATGAACCAGCCGTAGAAAGTTGTGAAGCTGGTCCATCATGCCTTGATTTACCGAACACCTGTGATGAGCCTAACTTAGAATATCTCGAGGATGTAACTCCCGCACCTTATCCTGTTAAGGTATTCCTCGAGGATGATTCCCAATAGAACCAAGTCCACATTCTAGTGACCCAATTCCTACCCCTAACCTAGAATCTAGATCTGATCCTATTTGGGATGATCATGAGGCTCAATGTGATGAGAACTAGATTTTAGATCTGAATTATGATTTTGGATCTAGGTTTAATGATTATACCTCTCCAGACTCCTCAGAAGAACAAATTGAATTTTTAGAAGTCACACCGATTTACAATATAGAATCAGAGGAGTTGGAAGAGTTGGGATTTGATTGGATCTACCCTAAGTGCCCAGAACCCAAGCCTATGCCTAATAAGGATACCCTTGTGAGCTTGGAATTTGACACTAGGTTAGACCAAAGTCAAGTTAATAATTCCATGCATCATGATTTATTCTGTGGCAGAAATCTCAATCTTGAATCAAGTTCAAAAATTGATTGTCGCAAATTCTCTGATGATTTCGAATCATACTCTGATTTTAGAGAACCATTGTTTCCAGATGATTACGAGCTAGTTTACAACCTCAGTATCCATGATCCATTCTTTAATTCTAATGCTAAGGCTAATGATTTGGAACTTTAAGTAGCCACACCTCCTACATAGCCTTTCAAAATCCGATTCCAACCCTGACTCCCCACCAGAATCAATTTCTATTCTGACTCACCTCTTTATGATTCGATTGCATATGATTCACCACCATGTTTTAACGATGAATCAGACATCGATCCAAATGACAACCACATTCTGTCCCTCTCTGATCCCACCAGTAGGGTTTTTACATTCTACAAAAATCCATTATCCTTTGAGGACCCCTACTTTGATCAGGCTAAGCCGATTTAGGCAAGCCCTTGATTTGCATTTCCTCATCTATTCGAACCACAAAGCATCTGGTGGGCTCCACACCTACTGATTCACATTCCTCAACCCACCAGACTGATTGGGTTTTGTCGACATCATCAACCTATTGGTCTAAACAAGTACCTGGTTAGACCAACTAGACTACTCATTAAGGTACTTGCTCTACAAAATTCCTCCAATCTTACCACCCCTTCTCCTTGACCACCTTCTGCACGACTGAAGGCAATGAATTTAGCACTTAACAGGAGGCAAACCGTCACTCCAAAAACCCGAGACCCATCTAACCATCTCTTTGAGCTGCATTCCTATTGCACTTTAGGGTTCAACTTTAGAATAGCCGACTCCACCTTTGGTACTTGTATCAGAGTTTGAAATCGTTCGCAACAATCATCCCAACTTGCTCACCCACCCTTTTGACCCTATTCTAATCCTTGAACCAAGCTGAATTTGTACCCATTTGGTTTACAATGAGGACATTACAAAACTTAGGCATAGGGGGGGTGTTAAAGTGAAAAACAAATGGAAATTCAATTCTCTGAGGGGTTCTCACAAAAAATACATATAAAAAAAATGGAGAAAGGGGAGGAAAAATTTTGTGAAATGACTGAAAAATCTTTCTTGAGGAGGAAATACAAAGAATGTCAAAGGAGTAAAATCAGAAAAAGTCGATAGTCTTAGCAATTGATTATGGGATCTACTTAAGTTCTAGACTAAATAAAAATAAGGATTAAGTTCTAAAGTGCTAGAGATAAAGAGATAAGTAGAGAGTATTCGTGACTGCAGGTTCTCGCTGTCGCTAACATCTTCTCCGTCACCGTCAGACATCCTCTGGCCGTCTACCCCCATCGTACCATGACTAATTGACGTGGATTGAGGCCATAAAGACACCGAGGCTACCAATTTGGGAAGAACACCCAGCAGCAGCTTCAATTAGATGAGAAATCCCAACTGTAGTCATGAGAAGATGGAGGGCACTTTTTAGTGCCACATCGTATGCATAGGATCCTAAATAGTGCATAAATTGATTTTGCTACATTGGCTCATTGCCTCTCATAGTGGGGATGAGGTCCTCGCCTTACTCTGCCTTTCACACCACTCATACCGATGGGCTTGGTTCTTGTTCACGACTCGATTACCTAATTAGAGATCTGATCACCCAGATCTGGTTTGAGAAGAGAGGAAAGGTTTCTGAGGAAGGTGGGGGGTGGTTTTGCCTCGGGGTGCATGCAAATTCCTCAGGAATCATGCACACATGCCCAACACTTAGCGAGTTTCTGAGTTGTTTATTCTGAAGCTTGTGACTTTAAGTCATCTGACATTGGTGCCCGACGTCTGATAGTGGTTGATTTGAGGGTACTGTGGAGATATTTGGTGCTTATCTGACGTGACAAGTGGTTTGAAACACTGTTGAGATATTTGAATTAGTTTGAGATTGAGATTACCTTGGGATATGTGCTTAAATGTGGGAATTAATTGGTGATTCAAATCACAATTTTTAAGGTTTCATTATTCTTTTTATCCTAACGATTTTTGAGATACAATTTGTCTTGTTATTGACTATATTTTGATTATCAATTTTCATTGCATATCTTTATTATTGTGCTCATTTTTTAATGTTGCGATTAGTGTTGTGAATTCCATATTTGCTCCCTACGAACGACCTCAAACTCACGTTTGTTTTTTGAGTTTATAAATTTAAATGTTAATTTGCTTTTGTTGACTATACTACGACGCATATTTTGAACTCAATGAAAGTGTTGCCAACAACCTAAGTGTAAGGCTAGAATTCAGAAATGGAGTAGTTCTATAATCCTCTTAGAACAAGTGAGTTCCATTATTTCTAACCTCCCTATTAAGAGGAATGACCTAAACACCCCTCTTCTCTCCTGTATGATAGGAAACACCACATTTCATAGAGCTTTATTAGACTTAGGTGCTTCCATCAATCTTATCCCAACCTCCTTATCAACACACTTCGATGTTGGCATTCTGAAGCTAATTGAGGTGTCCTTGAAATTAGCTAATCGATCAGTTAAGACACCTCAGGGAGTGTTGGAAGATGTTATAGTGCAGGTCAAGGACTTTTACTTTCTTATAGACTTTATTGTCCTTGACATGGAAGTACCTGAAGACATCCAAAACACACCCATCATACTAGAGAGGCCTTTTTTGGCGACAACCAAAATGAACATAGATTGTAAGGAGGGCCTTTTAGAATTAAAGTTTGAGACCAGAAGTTGAAGATTGATATTTTTCAGCCTCAAAGGGGACCATCTTGTAGTTTAATTGAGGAAATCTGTTCTTTGGATTCTTTGGGCAAGTTGGTCGAGGATACACTGATTGATTCACTCACTTTAGAACCTTAATTTCCTTCTACAATCTAATTGATTCATTGATGTAGACTTCCAGATCTTTGACGATTGTGTTCATGCATATACGACACTTCATGATCTGGTTACCAAGGCACCAATACTGCAACCCCCAAATTGGTCTCACCCTTTTGAGATCATGTGTGATGCCTCTAATTATGCAATAGGGGCAGTCCTTGGTCAAAAATTGGATGGGAAACCTACAGTCATCTACTATGCTAGCAAGCCCTTAGATGAAGCATAGAGGAATTACACAGTCATTGAAAAGGAATTGCTAGTAGTAGTATTATACTGGAAAAATTTAGACCTTATCTTTTAGGATCCCACATTATTGTCTACACTGACCACACGGCAGTACGACATCTTCGCACCAAAAAGGATGTGAAATCTCATTTGATTAGGTGGATCCTGCTATTGCAGGAGTTTGGTTTAGAGATTCGTGACAAGGCTGGGAAGTAGAATGTGGTAGCTGACCACTTATCTCGCCTTCCTTCCGAAGTAATCTCTCCTTCACTTCCTACTGTTGACCACTTCTTGACGAGCAATTGCTGGGAAGTAGAATGTGGTAGCTGACCACTTACCCCACCTTCCTTCTGAAGCGATCTCTCCTTCACTTCCTATTGTTGACCACTTCTTGATGAGTAATTGCTGGTCATTCACTTTGATCTTTCCTGGTACACTGACATTGTTAACTACCTGGCTTTTGGAGCAGTCCCCCCTAATAGGACTCAACATCAGAAGGACAAACTTAAAGCCAAAGCTAGTCGTTATTTTTGGGAGGAACCTTGTCTATTCAAATCTTGTCCTGACCAGATCATTAGGAAGGTTGTCCTTGATAAAGAGATAGATAGCATACTATCATTCTGCCAAGACCAGGCATGTGACAGCCATTTCTCTGGCAAAAAGACCACTGCTAAGATTCTGTAGAGCAGTTTTTATTCACCCACGATTTTCAAAGATGCATATGAATATAGTAGGGCATGTTCGCACTGTCAATCTCTTGGCAGTATTGGCCGTCGAGACATGATACCCTTGAATCCGATTTTAGTGTGAGAGGTCTTTGATATATAGGGCATTGACTTCATGGGACCTTTCGCTAATTCTTATGGCTTCGTGTACATCTTATTGGTAGTAGATTATGTTTCAAAATGGATTGGAGCCATCCCCATGAGGAGAAACGATCATAGAATTGTGACACAATTTGTTAAGGAGTATATCTTCTCTAGATTTAGGGTACCAAAAACCATCATCAGTGATGAAGGGTCTCACTTTAGAAACATCCACTTTCAGTCCTTGCTACAAAAGTATGGGGTGACACATAGGATTGCAACACCTTACCACCCTCAAACTATTGGACTAGCTGAATTATCCAACTAGGAGATCAAGAACATTTTACAGACTACCACCAGACCAGATAGGAAAGATTGGTCTTCCCATCTTTCTGATGTGTTGTGGGTGTATAGGAAAACTCATAAAACCCCAGTAGGCATGTCCCCATTTAGATTGGTATATGGGAAATCCTGTCATCTTCCTGTAGAACTTGAGCACAAAGCCTATTGGGCCATCAGAAAGTGTAACTTGGACCTATAGAAGGCCGGTGATTATAGCAAACTTCAAATTTTTGAGCTTGATGAATTAAGGAATATATCTTATGAAAGCTCGAGGATTTATAAGGATAAACTTAAGGCCTTCCATGATTGTCACATTTGTAGGAAAACTTTTCACCTTGGTCAAAAAGTCCTTCTGTTTGACTTGAGACTGAAACTCTTTCCAGGGAAGCTCAAATCCAAATGGACTGGATCTTACACAATCTTGAGAGTATTTGACAATGGAGCCGTTGAGATCGCTGAGATTGACAAATCTGAACCTTTGACCATGAATGGACAGAGATTGAAATCTTTCATTGAACCACATGATCTCAGACTTGTCAATTCTATTATTTCGCTCCAATATTTTGAACCTACTTTTGACACATCTGGGTTTGCGCCTAGCTGGAGGTGTTAAAACTTAGCAACCTATCTCTTGTATATAGTTGTTTCTTTCTTTTCCATTTCTTCCTTAGGTGTCTATCCTTGCATTTTTAACATACATTCATAGTCACATATGTCTTACATTTCACTTCTTAGCTCGACTTTCTGCTCTGATACTCATATTAGACTTGAAATTATTTGCACAGAGAGTTTATCTTCTCATTCTGACTTCCTTCTGACACCCAGTTTAAGTTAGTGAAAAGCAGAGCATACATTTGCATCCATCCTATTCGTACAATGAGGGCATTACATCATTTAAGAGTAGGGGTGTAAATGGTGAAATCATTTACTAAAATGCAATTATAGACACACCTGTAGTGTATATAATAGTATTATTGAAAAATACACAAAAAATTAAAAATTTTTGAAAACTTTTGAAAAAAATTAAAAACAAAATTACAAAAAAATGTGAAAAATAAAAACTCCAAAAATACAATAAGGGACATACTGTACTTATTGTTGAGGGAGAACTCCAAAAGAATTTTAGAGAGAAAAGCATTGTAAATTTTTATAAGTGTTTAATTATGATCTTATAGCTGAAAACAAAAATAGAATAAATGTTTATGGACATTCAACCTTTGCTGGTTAGACTTTCCGGGCCACAGTAGCTTGATTTGCTTAGGCTTTAGCTTAATACACTAAAAGCATTGCCAAGGTAGACTAGGATCTCTCCTAACTTAGGACTTTGATGATAACATCATCATGAGCCATAAATAGCTTTATTTAGTCATAATTAATTGACAAATGCTCCTACATAGTCGCCTGAGAGTCATAATTCCATGCATATCCATTTTGAGAGAACATTAAAATAGGGTTAATTTTACAGTTTTAACATCATATCATGAAAGCAGAGTAACCACGGGATTTGTCAAGGGTAAATTAAAGGTTAAATGAGCATTAAAGACTAATAAGTGTGTCCACACAGACAGAAACAGGGTTTCATGCATTTCGAGAACCAATATAGGATCCAAAACCCTAATTTCAGACCTGCTTAAATTACAGAAGTTTTGGTCCGGATAAAATTCATCTAAACCTCCTAAAATTCATAGAAAAATATTCCTTGAGGTTTCGTACCCTTGGATTGACCATTTGAACCTATTTTCACCTTGAACAGAGTCTTAGACGGATTTCTGCCCTAATTTGGGTTTTTGCACAAATTGCCTAGTCAAACTTAGTCAAAACTGAAATCTAATTTCATCATCAAATTCCTTGGGTCAAAATTAGGTTTTTATCAAAATTTAGGCCAAATCAGAGTCTATCTTGACCTAGTTTGCATTTTAGTCCATTAAAACTCTATTTCTTTCAAACAAGCCCCTAACTTTCAAAAATCCTTGCAAATGGGTCCTTAACTTTGTCATCTTCCTTGCAAATCTTCCCCTACTGCCATTGGAGGTCAACAGACCTCCAAGCCGACTTTGACCACCTCAAATCCCATTCAAATCGCCACCAAATCTCACCAAAATTGGTGAGATTGGTGTTCACATTACAAGGAAGAGATTGAGATGAATCTTGGGCTCTGATTTGCCTTAGAAAGGCCATGCAAATGCACAGATTCCTTGGGTTCTTCTTGATTCCTAATGAAGCTCAATCAAGCTTCTTTCCTATTTAGAACTTGCCCAGGAGCTCTATATAAGCTCTAGCATCTCTCACCGTCCAAAACTAGCTTGGTTTAGCCGCATTTCTTCACCAATTCTCCTTCTCCGGCCACCTCCACCGTAGCTCCGACGACTCTTCTCTCTCTGACTTCCTCGCCCACCGCAACATACTATAGGTAGCGGGACCATCTTCCTCACCTTCCTTCGCTCCTCGCTAGCCACAGTAGGAGTCCCCAAACCCCTCTCGTCATCGTTGCTCCATCACCATAGGCTTCTCCTTCCCCGACGTCAGCCAATCACAGCCGGTGCCTTCCTTGAACTTTCATCCATTAATGTAGGTCTTAACTTCTACCTCTTCTCCCTCTTCTCCTTAACTCTTTCCTCTTCTCTTTTGACCATCGGCATGCCCTCAACGCCACCATCTTCCGCTCCGGCTGAACCCCAGTGAGGCCTTTCGCCCTCCATTGACCTCCGAACAACCCATTATCACCTCTACAACCTCCGCCACACCTCCACGACCAAAACCCCTCAAGAAATTGAGGGGATTGCCCACTCCAAAGCTCCACCGAACTCACCCTCCATCGTACACCTTCTTCGACTCTGTTCAACCTTGCCCAACCATGAAACACCAAATTGACCCCACCATCACCTTCCTTACCTCACGGCGAAGCCCTTAAGCTATTCTAATTGGGCTGAGAGGCCGTATTGTTATTTCCAGATATTGCCGCTGCCGGTCGTCGCCTTCGTTTCCGACTACGATATCCCAGCCACCTTCGGCCTCAACATCATCTCCATGACTTGCGAAATACTCCCACAACACTCTCTAGGTCTTCAATTGACTCTTCTCCAGCAGCTGCAGCTTACAATCAAGAGGAATGCCTCAGCTGCATTCGCAAAGGAAGGGTGGGACGTTTAGTCCCACGTCATTAAACGAGGAGTGGTTGCAGCGCATAAATTGATTTTGTGAATCTTGCTTCTCGCCTAAGAACACCGAGGGTTGAGTCCTCGCTCACATGCCATGCATGCCTCACCCGTGATCCACACACATGGGTCTGGCCACTGTTCAGGATCCGATTACCTGATACTTGACCTGATTAGACCCCGATTCAGAGAAAAGAAGAGGAGAGATCTGTGAGTTGGAGGGGAGAGGGTTTTGCTCTGTGTGCCTTGGGCGCGAGCTGAAGAAAGAGAGGCTTATACTTAGCCTCTAAAGAAAGTTAGTCGTGTGTTATGCTTAAAGGCTTGAGGAAGGAGAAGGCCCGAAGAAGAAAAGCTTCAGTCTTGAGAAGGCTTGAAGAAGAAGAGAAGGCTCTTGAGAGAGCCTTGTGCTCTGTCGATGCTGTGCTTCTGTTAAGGCATTTGCTGCCTTGTTTTGTCGTCTGAGGCTTGAGGTTAATTTTGTTGGTACTATTTTTTTATTGAAATAGTAAGGAAAGTTATCGTGCAATGATAGCAATCTGGGAGAGCATTTTATTGATCAAGATAAAGACAGGGTTTAATTCTGCTGGTACTATTGAAACATTTAAGTACCTAAGTTGAGTTGATTGAGAATACTGTTGGATTACTTGAATGATTTAAATGCTTGGGATATATGCTTAATTAAGAAGAATAATTGGTGATTTAAATCACCATTGTTTTGTCTTTATAATTCTTTTTATTCCATGATCTTTTGAGATACATTCATTGCATATCTTTTATTGCACTTAACTTATTGTGCTCATTTATTCTGAATTGAGATTAATGCGTGAATTCCATATTTGCTCCCTGCGAACGACCACGGACTCCAGTTACAATCTGAGTTTTATAAATTTAAGTATTTTGCTTTTTCAACATTTCCTATACATTAACGATTTCATGCAAACAGACATATTCTTGTACCTGAGTCATTAGTACAAGATTCGCTGGTTTGCTTTGGCTTAGGAGTCTAAGTAACTTTGGTTTTCACTATATAGTGTCAAAAAAGACCTCGTGAACTTAAAATTCAACCCTAGTGTTCATTATGGAAGGTGGAGTCCTTATCTGTGCGTACAGGTAGACTCTTTGTCTTAGTCTTTAGTCTTGTGTTTAGTAGAAGCTCTTTCCACCAACATACTCACCCACCAAATAAGTGTGCTATACCAAATAAAGTTGTGAGAGATATATTGACATTTGTTTCTAGAAAAGAATAAAAATCAAGGAAAAAATCAGAAAAATGAGAAAAAGTAGAAGAAAAAGAAAAGTCAAAAAGAATTGAAAAAAGACATTTTTTTTAATAAGTCAAGTATGTTCTCCAAAGTCTTGTATATATTTTGCACCAAATATTTTTTAGGGTGCATTATAAATTCCCTGTTTCTACCAAATATTCTTTGAGCCACAAAGTAAGAAGAGTTGGGCTTGAGTCTTCCCTCATTATTGAGAGTCAATCCGAAGACATGAGCTAAAGCTAGGACCAACTTGAACTTAAAAAGATGTGAAACCCTGGGATTGAGTTTTAGGGTTTATCTGGTTAGTCCTGACAATTCACTAAGCACAACCATAACCTCTTAGCTTCTGAGCTTTGTAAAACTGTTAACGCAGGAAATCGATGTTTTAAAATACTTCATCATAGTATAGTTGAAATCACATGAAAACAAATAAAATTTATACTTGAATGAAGTCCAAGGTCGAACGCAAGAAGCAAGTATTGCAATTAATCTCAAGATCACAATATATCCACAAAGATGAGCAAGTTATAATAAAAACTCCATGCAAGAAGAATATATATAAGAGAATCAATGTCAAGGTGTAAAAAGATTAAGGTAAAATGGTGATTTAAATCACCATTTACCCCTTACAATTATTTCAAATAAATGCACAGTGCTTATCAATCAAATATTCCATGTAATGCAAGTAAACACTATAGCCATGGTGCATGATGTCTGAGATATCAAACGACATATCACAATATCAAACAACTTAAGTTAAGCCTTGCTATAGTGTGTATGCACTGTTCCCTTCAGCCTTTCTTCTTCTTCAGCCACACACAGAGGCAAAGGCCTCTTCTCTTCTTCTCAGGCCTTAAGGAGAGGCACAACACAGAGGCTCAGTTGCCTCTCAGCAACTAAGTTTGGAGAGGGCTTCATTGAGGGCAAAAATACCCCTCTCTCTCCTTTTCTTCTCTCAATACTCGCTTAATCGAATCTCTAATTGGGTAAACAGGCGGGTAATCGGATCTTGGCCAGGCCCACGTGCGTGTACCGTGGGCGAGGCGTGCAAGCGCGAGGAGGTGTGTGAGCGGGGACTTGACCCCTGTGTCTTGGGCGAGGGGTCGGGGACACGAATTCTTTTTGTTTCGCACAGGAGCTTCTAAAATTTTCGATGTGGGACTATGTCCCACGACCTTCTTCGCGTGATGGCTGCAGCAGATGGAGCTTCCAATTGGTGTCGAAGAAGGTGCTAGTAGCTTCAATTCTAGACCTGGAAGTGCACCTGGAGCTGGGCTGCTTTACCTGGGCATGGAAGCGAAGATGAACAAGGTTGGAGAAGAGAGACTGAGGCCGAAGAAGATGGTGGCAGCGGTGGTCGTCCGGTGAGGCACTTGAAACACAAAATATAGGCGTTAAGCCCCAATTAGAATTCTCAATAGCTTCGCCATGGGAAGGCGAACTCAGTGGTGGTGGGTGGAGGGTGTATGGTGGCTAGAGGATGCCTGTCAGTGACGGAGAAGGAGCTGTAGAGGTGGGTTGGCCGGTGGAGTGATGGAGAGGGTGAACACCTTAATTGATAGAAGGCTTTTGTTGTGGAGGTCACAACAGAGCTAGTGGAAGTGGTAAAGGTGAGTTGCATGTGGTGGAGTGGCAGGGAGGCGTTGCTGGTGCTTCACCAGAGCGGAAGAAGACGAGGGTGTAGAGGTGTGTTGCATGGTCGATTGGGTGTGTAGGTGAGGAGGAAATGATGTAGAGGGAGAGACGAAGAACTTAGGGAACCTAGAGGAGAGAAATGAGGCCAGGAAGCTCTGGTCGCAGCTGATTGGAGCCAGAGAAGACAAAGATGGGAAGATGGCG
This sequence comes from Thalassia testudinum, assembly GCA_037157565.1. Classification (NCBI taxonomy): domain Eukaryota; kingdom Viridiplantae; phylum Streptophyta; class Magnoliopsida; order Alismatales; family Hydrocharitaceae; genus Thalassia; species Thalassia testudinum. Next base: position 34,845,471 of record JAZHRO010000026.1, read on the forward strand.
ACGGCGAATAAGACAAAGGAATGACCTCCCTTTGGCCGGAGAGGATCGCGAGGACGTGGGGAAGATGGGTCGTCCAATTTGATGGTTGGACGATCGGAAGAGGGAGAGCAGAGGAGGTCTCCAGAGCGAGTTTTGAAGCTGACTGGAGGAGGAGGAGGTGTTTCCTTAGGCCAAAACTTGCTAAGGAGGTGAGGTATGCATTGGGTGTGCTTTTATAGGCCTCAAGGAGGAGACTTAAGCTTGGAAAGAAGCTTGAAAGATTCGGAGTTTTCATGCATGTGGGATTCCCACATCTCCCATGCGTTCGCATGGGAGATTGGGAAAGACTTAAGGTCCAAGGCCGGGCTTGATTGAAAGATAATTCCTCAAGGAATCTGTAATTCAAATCTGGAACTGATTGATTAAGCAACGAGCAAGAAAATCTCGCTCGAATCTAGTCGGTGAGGTGCAGCTATTCCTAATGGCAGTAGGGACCTAGATGTGAAGAAGATGAAGAAGTTAGCGGGGTCCCTACAATGATTTCAAAAGTTAGGGGTATGTGTGTGAGAGAAAAAGTGAGACAGGACCAAAATGCAAACTTGGTCAAGGTGATCTCTGATTAGGCCCAAATTTTGGTACAAACCTAATTTGGACCCAAGGAATATGATGGTGAAGTCGGATTTAGGTTTTGACCAAGTTTGTCTAGGTAGTGTATGCAAAACCCAAACTAGGGCAATTGTCTGTCTAAGACTCTATTTTAGGTCAAATTGGGTTCCAATGGTCAAATCAAGCATACCAAACCTGAAGGAATATTTTTATATGATTTTTAGAAGGTTTAGGTGAATTTTATCTTGATTAAAACCTCAATTATTTAACTGAGTCTGTTTTTGGGGTTTCTTAAGATATGTGAAAACTTGTTTCTGTCTGCATGAACCCACTTATTAGACATTTATGACCATTTGACCTTTAATTAACCCCTGAGAAACCTCGTGATTGTTCTGTATTTAGGATATTCTGTTAAAATTATGATTTTACCCCTATTTTCATGTTTATCTCTCAGAATGTATATGTAGTGAATTATGGTCATTTGGCTGTTATGTAGGAGCATTTATCAATGGATTATGACTAATTAAAGATAAATATGACTGATGATGATGTTATCATCAAAAACCCTCTTGAGTCCTGGAAATTGTACTTAAGGTTTAAATATCAAGAGTCATAGTTAGTTAAGAGATGGTTTATATCATGTAAGTCTTAAGTTTTGGTAAGTTCTTCCTAAGAAACTAGTTCTCACAATGTCTGAATATAAACACACTTAGATTTTTAGAAAAATTTTTAGCTTAAAGATCATCTCTAAACACTTAACAAATTAAAAAGATTAAATAGATATCTCATCACACTTACCTAGCTGATACTTAAATGCTTTCCACTGAATGAGTTGTTTGCTAAGGGACTAGCAAAACCTAAGCATGTGAGTTGATGGTAACAAAACACTTGTTATTTAATATTTTCATTTGAGTTATAGTTTCAGAAATAATGCAAATAGAATCAAGTGTGAAGGAGCTCAAGCTTGCATCCATGGCAGATTGGAGGAGCTTAATGGAGGAAGAAGTAAAGCTTTGTGTCAAGTAAGAGATGTCTTGTTGTCTTATTCTTTGTACTTCTTATTTTGTTATTTGCTCTTTTATTCTCTTAGATAAATGTTAAAGAACCTAAAGTAACATATCTGTAGTCTTAGGAACACTTACATTACCCTAGGATACTTAGACAATCTTAGACAATCTTAAAAATCACTTAGAAAACCAAAATAGCAATCAGATAGCCTAGTCAGACGTCTGATCTTGGACTTTAAGATGTCTAATAGTTTGCACAGATGTCTAAACACCTAGGCTAGACTTCATGTACTCTGTTCATTGGTTTTAGTCGACTAGCCTATAGTGCAGATGTCTTAGAAGACATCTGATGACCTTGACAGATGTCCAATAATAAGACTGTTAGACTATTGATGAAGTGTGACTCATCATAGCTAAAATGCCCAAGTTAAGCTAGAAACTAGGTTAAACACTGTTGAATTAACACATGAAAATAATTAAGTGTGGGAATAGTGAAAAAGACTTAAAACATTAAATCTGTGTTAAAAACGTGAAATTAGGTCATTAAATAAGATATTCTATTCATTAATGTAAAATGATGATCCAATTGCAAATTGAACACATAATTGAGTTCAAAACTTCAAATCAAAAGTGAAATTAACTTCCTAAATGTTCAATTAAGCTTCAATAAAAACTTCGTTGCATTTAGACATCAATAGGACCTTGCATTTATTAGATTACATTTAGGTCCTTAGTTAATATACATTTTATTCATTTAAAAACTTCCAAGGACCTCTTTGATAACCGTCAAGGGCTTCTTTGCAAAACCTGAGGACCGCTCTGCAGGACTTTTTAGCCACTTATGGGCCTTGACACAAAACTTCCACCCCTTTGCCAATAAGGGCTTCCCCGCAAATCCACCAAAAGACTCACTGTGAGCGGACCATTGAAGACGCCCGAAGAACTCGCCCAATCGCAGTCGTTCATTCTTTGATCTCATGATCCTGTGGCCATCCCTGAATCGAACCTTCGCGCTCTTAGGCATGTGTGTGAGAGTAGGAGGATATCCTGCGGATCTCAACGTATACTAGAGGGGAGGGATGAATAGTATCGCCTTAAAAATATATATACACAAATCAAGAATAAATCACAAGAAATTCAAGCACAGAGTACGCCTGATTTATAATGGAAACCTAAATCAGGTGAAAGCCACTACCTAAGCCTCCCAGCTTAAGATTTTTTTGACTAGTTCAAGCTAGTCAATCCACTAACTGTACCACTTGAAAGAGGGTGGCACAACCTCTTACAACCACTTCTCTTTTTTTTTTATCCTGAAGAGAAGCAAAAGCAACCACGAATCTTCCCAAAAATCTTGGGATCCGTAAATCCAAGCAACAAGGTAGAATAACAAAAATAACTTCTATGGAACCTCAATAAAAGATCAAAATGAATTTCTTTCATAGGTTCGAGGCGTTGTGCTTTTGAAGAATGTGAAGAATGGGGCACGGCGGCTTTTGGAATAAGCACGAGAAGCTCTACTTTTGGAAAGGTATTTCTCTTGAAAGTTGTTATGTAGATGGGTTGTATGACCTCTATTTATACTAAAAGATTTGCTTGAATAGGAAGCTAAATTGGTTGATCAAGTAAGGTTAATTGGTCGGTCAAAAGAAAATTTGGTCGATTAATTAAGGTGGTTGGTCGATCACTAATTGATTGGTCAATTTACTTGGTTGGTCGATCGAAAAGATATTTATCAATTTCCTAAAATGGGATCATTTAATGAAGTTGATTGGTTGATCAAAGTAATTTAGTCGATCAATTAACTAATTTGGTCAATCAATATCCCTAAAAACTTGGTTTTGAAAAGATACACGAAAATCTATTTTTGAGTTTTATTTGAGGTTCCTTACAATAATGTCCTAGACTCAAATAAAGATACAAAGACACACATCAGCACTTGGCTTGAAAGACGCTTTAATCCGAGATAGTCTTGAAATGTTAATCTAGTAATAAGCATAATTTTGGTGCATCAAAATAGAGGTACTTACAGTGTGTTGACCACCTTTGCCAAATCTCATCCAACGGCCGACTTTTGGATTGGACTCTCGCGTGCCTCCTCTTCATCCCCACCGTCGGTGCCTTAGGTGTGTGATCTCACCTCCAGGATGACCACAATCACTCCCCTACCTACTTAAGTCCCTGCCCAGCTCGCGCGCACAGCCATCGACTCCCTCTACCTTGAGCCGATCATTTCATCCACCCTCCAGTTCTTCTCCCTCCTTCATTAGAACCGCCAATGACAGGGGTGATTCTTCCCTCCAACTTTTGTCGCCACAGCAACCTATTGTGGATCTAGGGATCCCATTCCTTGCTGGAGACCTCCTCATCCCCCTTTGTCACTGTAGTGACCAGCTATAGCCCAAGCATCCCATTCCTCCTTTAGATTAGGATTTCCCTGCTCTCTAGAGTAATTTAAAGTAGTGATTATTGTAATTAGATTAGCTAGGAGTAGATTAGATACAAAATTCAGTGATGGATTGGGTTAGATTAGAGTTAGATTAGTTTAGATCACTTTTTCCCTCTCTGATCAATTCAGATCAGAGAGGTGATTTCCTGCTTTCATGTTGATTTCCCTTATCTCCCTTCACATCTCAATGTCCACCTTCATTGATTTGCACATGTTTTTCGCCAATCACCCACTCATCAGAGCATCAAATCAGATCTAATGCTCTTGAGCATTCAGATCTGATTTGATCGCTTAAATTTACTTCAGGGTTACTCCATTCACTCCACTTGTTCACAATGACCCTCTATTGGTTTTGAATGAATCTGAGGATTTGGGGTTTGAATTCAATGGAACTTATCATAGGATTTAAACTCTCTTTTCGTACTGTTATAGCATAAGAGAGAGAGAGTAAATCAGATTTCTCCTTGATTTTTGAGCTTCCCTCAAGAGGGAATGAATCCCAAATCTTTCAGGAAACATTTGAAGTACTTTTCTGTGGATTTATTGCATTGGAACCCTAATTTGCATCCTTATCTTACATTGTCTATAATGTGAGATGAGGAGCACATTAGGATTTCAAGAAATTTTTAGGGAGACTTATCTTAATTTCTCTTGGTTCTCTCTAATTAGAAGAGTTTTCATATTTGTCTCATGAGATTCAAAGTGTTTGATGAGAATTGCATAATTTGTACTTGCTTTTGAATGGGTTTTCATTGCTTGAACATGTGATTTTTGATTTTAAATCCCCTTATTACAGCACATTAAATAGCTGCTCAGCAACAACATTTTTTGGGATTAATCATGATTTTAAGCATTTGAGTATTGAAGCATGTTTTTAGTGCATTTTAAGATATGATTTTATCCTTTTCTTATGCTGTCAATAGCATGAGAGGAGGAATAGATTGGAGTTTTTCTTCTATCTGATAAATCTGATTTGGTGTTTTGATCTTCATACTATCTATAGTGTAAGAGTAAAACCCAATTAAAAATTCTTATGCTCCTTGATTTCTAAATGGAATTGTATTAAGTCAAAAATTTTTAAAGAAAATTGGTGCACCTTTAGGATCTGAATAACTAATTAATTTACTCTCCTTGTGCTGTCTATAACACAAGAGAGTGATTAATTAATTATTTAGGTCCTCTAAGAGTGAGGATTACTTGTTCTGATTAGAGTTGCTGCTGGGTGTTTCCAACTACTGACCTTTTGGTTGAGTAGCTGTTGAAATAGCAGTAGTGGTTGCAACAGAAATTTAAGACATTTGGTAGCAGGAGAAGCATCTGATTTTGGATAAATTACAACAGCTATTGCTGCTGAATTTGAGTAGCAATTAACTGCTGCAATGTGCAGTAACAGCCACTGATTGGTTAGGAATTGAGCTAGATTTTGAGATGTTTTTGAGCTGACTTTGTATGCATTAGTAGAACTTTTGGGAACAAGCATTCATGTGCTTTTAATTGACTGAAATTCAATTAGAATTTCTTGTCATTTAGTTTTGAATTTCATTGTCAGCTATTGTTTCTTGAATTAACTGTCCAAATGAGAATTTTAATGAAATCACAACAAAAGTCATGCTTAACTGCCCATACATGTTTCATACTATGTGTTGGATAATCTTGAATGTTTAAACACCCTTTCCAGCCACTAGACCTCACTTCAAGGCCTTAGGTTTCACTCTTAAACACTCTACAAGGCCTTATATGTGTCAAATTTGTATATAAATAAAAATCATAAAAAAATTCCAAAAAAATAAAATAAACATATCTTGAGTAATATTAGTAACTTTTCTAAGTGTATGTCAAGTTTCAAGGCATTCTGAACCTCCGACTTGGTAGAACATACCAACTGACGGTTTAGTATACCTTGGAACTTAATAAAAGAACTTAACTTCAAAAACACCAAAATAACTCCTTTTCTCTCATCTCACTCTTTCTCTCTCATCCCCTATCTCTACTATATATATAAAACCCATAAAAATTAGAAAATACCCAAAAACTCCCAAAAATACCATATATACTATGTATATACTTGTATATATTTAACCTAAGCTATATGTAAATATTGTATAATATGTATATAATATATATAAATAACTTATATATGTATTCTATGTAGTAAATTAAGTATTTAGAATAACTTATTGTGTATATAACTTTATTGTATTATTTTATATTAATTTATATAACCTAAATGTATAATAACTAAGTAATTATATAAATCTATTTAAATGTATATATTTGTACCTAATACTGTGTACATGTATTTATATATATATTAAGTACTATATAATACTTGTAATTGCATTTAATTATATATTTACAGTAAATAATTAAGTTAACTAGGTAATTTATTAACTTAAAATAAAATAAATTAGTAATGTAATATAATATTGAAGCAAGTCATACTGTATATTTGTATAATGATATATTAAATACTTTGAACATATTTATGCCATATTTATATAGTATTATAGTATTTATAGTTTATTTTTATGAAAGACTATCTTAAACTAACATTTAATTATAAATAAATTAAAATAAAACTTATAAAATATAATAAAAATGTGTAATAAATAATTTATTATGTATATTAATACTGTATTAAGTCAATTTGATGACTAATTAAATAATTTATACTTTAATTAACAAATTAAACTCTAATTTAACATGTATAAACAGTAAACTTTACCTAATGTTATTATATAATAAACTAACTTATAGTTGTAAAGTAATTACATAATTATGTAGCCCTATGTAAGGGATTTGTAATCCTATAATTTAATTTTAATTTAGATTAAATTATGGCCCTTAAATCGAGGTCCAAAATCAGCAAATCAGGTCAGTAGACGCTCGCTGCTACAGCACCTGAAGGGTGCTTGTAAAGTGCCACATCGTGGCTTTTGGAGCGGGCACACAGCTATAAGTTGATTTTGTCACTTGGGCACTTCAGTCGTCATGGCGCTAGGTGCCCTTACATACCCATACCTCTCTCTCTCTATCTAACATGAACATGGCATATGCGATACATGATATGTGTGCGGTGCATGGGCCTGGGGCCATGCATTGTGCGTGGACCTGTGTGGGCCCATTAATGAGCATAAAATAAAAAATAATGCACCTAATTAAGAACTAGAGTGGCCTTAGTGAGGTTTGGTTGCACCTAGAAATGGGAGCTGCATATCCCTCGAAAAGGCCACCTGCCCACCCATTAAACCAAAATTTTGGTTAAACCAAACTGGTATGAGAAGTGAACCAGCTAAGAGAGAAGAGTCGCTCCTGCAGCTAAGTTCTGAATCCCCTTGTACCTTAGTGTATATATGTGAGTGTTCTATGTCTGTGCATATGTATGTATATATATATATATACAATGTGTATAATAAGTATATGTATATAAATAATATAATATAATGTAAATAAATAAGTATACGTATGCATAGTGTATATATATGTGTGTGTGTATGTAGTATAAACAAAGTAGGTGTTGTTTGCTCTGAAATGGGTTTTAAAATCAATGCGTTGCAGTATAGTTCGAATCAGTGTGAGAAACAAGTAAAATTTATAACTCGAATATTAGAAATGAAGTCCGAGGTCGAATACAGGGAGCAAATAGGAATTCACACACTAATCACAAATAATATGTAACTGAGCACAAGAATTTAAACCAAATAATGATATTCAATAAATACTAATTTGTCACATTAGATATTCAATGAATTTTCATGTATCTTGAGGCAATAAAAAAAGTAGAGAAGCTAACATAATGGTGATTTAAATCACTAATTATTCTTTAAGCATATATATCAAGCATTCAATCAATTTAAATATCTCAACAGTAATTCTAAAGTATCAAGCCTCAAATCAATCGTCAGGTCTGATGACCAGACGACTTAACCATCAGATGCTACAGTGCTTCCCTAGCACTGTTCTTCTTCGTCTTCCTCTTCTCTTCTCTCCTTCTCGGCTTCTGCTTTTCTCCTTTTCTTTAGCTTTCCTTCTTCAGCTGCTCTCTTCTTTACGCACGAGCCTTCTTCCTTCTCATCCTCTTCTTTACACACGAGCCTTCTTCCTTCTCATCCTCTTCTTTCTTCTTCACCTTTGCCTCTTCAGGTCCTCTTATCTTCTTCTTTCTTCACGCACAGAGGGTTGCCATCTTAGATTTGGCTAAGTGTCGCACAGGGCAAAACCCTCCCCTACCCCACGCTCTCTTTCTTTCTCACTTCCTCTTAGGTTTCGCCCTCCCAGGGCCACAGTCAGGGTAGTTGGGTATATGGGTAGAGTGTACCCAGGACCAGGCTCACCGACGTGGGTGGTGAGAGAAGAGTGCTTAGGTTAGGTGGATTATCGGATTGGCCAGACCCACGGGTTAGGTGTCGCGGGTGAGGTGCATGTGAGGCACGTGCGGGGACCTCACCCCCTATGAGTACTTGAGGCGATAAGGCTGGGCGACAAATTCAATTTATGCGGCGTCGCTTGGTCGTCAATTTCCGAAGTGGGACTAAATGTCCCACCCTTCCTTTGCGCAGCAGCAGGTAAAAGCTGCTTCGTCGAATTCACGTTCTCTGCTGGTCAAAGGGTCCAATTGACAGTCAAAAAGGGAACCTAGAGTAGTTTCGTGTCGCCTGGGCGTGATGCCTTTAATGGTGGGCAAGACCTATAACCTGAAAACAAAAAATAAGGCCTCTCGACCGTGTTAAAGCGCTCAAGAAACGTCACCGGATGACGACAAACGTAACCGTGGTGGTGCGGAGGTGATTGGCGGAGTGAGGAGGTCTGACGACCTCAGACTGTTGGTGCGGAGGGCATGGTGTTCGGCAGAGGGTTTGGGTGGACAGGAAGGCAAATAGGGAGAGGAGTTTGGTAGAGGGTGGTGTGGCGAAGGTTATGAGGTGATCGGCTAGGCAGATGGAGTTGTGTAGCAGTGGAATCATCTCACTGGAGGAGCAATTGAAGAGGGGGAAGATGGAGGTGAGCATGTCAAGTCGAGGGTTATTTTTGGGATTTTGGGTAGGAATCTAAGATAACTAAGCTAACATAATCTAAATGGATGAAAGAGGGGAGGATGGCATCGGCGTTGGTAGGCCGACGCCAGGGAAGAAGACACTCTGGTGATGGGGATGGCGATGGCGACGGAGATAGAGGTTCTCCTGCTGGTACAACCAAGAGCAGACAAGAGAGAGGAAGGGAATCTGGCCATTGGTATTGTGGATGGACGGCGGAGGTTAGGAGGAGTCATCGGAGCTTGTGGAGCTTTGCGGTTGGAAGAGGAAGGAGGAATATGGGGATTTCACGGCCGGAATCAAGTTTGGGAAGTTTGACCTGATCTGGGCATGGTTATATAAGGCTCAGGAGGTTGATTTGAGCTTGGAAGCTTGGTTTCCAAGCTAGGAATGTTAGTCGGAACAGGAGACCCATCTCTTTGAATGATTCACATAGAGATTGGGCGAGAGCTGGAGCTTGGGAATTGGCACAAAATGAAGGGAATTCCTTGACGAACTTCCCTTTTAAATTCGAGAGGGATTCGTCAAGGAATTAAGGAGAACAAGCCATTTTCAGGTCGTCGGAGTTTGTAGAATTAGGATTCATGGCGGTAGGAACCTTTTTGTAAAGATGATGATAAATTTAGGGGGCCATTTGCAAAGAATTCAAAAAGCTAAGAATCTGAATAAGATAAAAAGAGTGACTAGACCAAAATGCAAACTTGGTCGAGATGATCTCAGATTGGGCCCAAATTTTGGTACAAATCTAATTTGGACCCAAGGAATCTAATGGTGAAGTTGGATTTTGGTTTTGACCTAGTTTGACTGGGTAATTTATGCAAAAACCTAAATTAGGGCAAATGTCAATCTAAGACTATTTTGGGTCAAGATGGGTTCTATGGTCAATTTGATGGTATCAAACCCTAGCGAATATTTTTATATGAATTTTAAAAGGTTTAGGTGAATTTTATCCTGACCAGAACCTCAGTTAATTAAGCGGATCTATTTTTAGGGTTTCAGAAGTCATTTAATTCTCAAAACATGCGAAAATCCTTTTCTGTCTGTTCTAACCCACTTGTTGGACATTTAAGGCCATTTGGCCCTTAACCAACCCCTGAGAAAACCTGAGGTTGTTCTGCATTCAAGACATGATGGTAAAATTATAGTTTTAACCCTAGTTTCTTGTATTTTCCTCAGAATGGATTTGCAATGACTTAGGGCTCTCTGGCGGTTATGTAGGAGCATTTAATGACTTAATCAGATCAAATTGAGCTAGTTATGGCTCATGATGGTGTTCTCATCATACCCTATGCCTAGCTTTTGCTAGTCCCTTAGCAAAATCTCATGGAATTAACTTAAATTCTAGATCATGCCTTTTTATGCTCAGATTTCTGCTTTATGCTTTCTTTTGTGGATTAGATCAGAATGCCAATAGTGGGCCTAGAGGTGCTTAAGTACCAACCAAGATCAGGACCTGACTAGCTCTAGCCTCAATCCACCACGAAGGTTTCTAAGGCCCACAAGACCTAACCTGAGGTTCGTTGAACTCCACGGTTAAAGCACCTGTGCTTGTAACATGTTTTAGCCCAGGTTTAGTTTGCAGTGCGTTTTTGTAAGAGAGAGATAGAAGATTTTTTTATTTTTGGAGAGTTTTCTCTCTTTTTTCTTTCTTTATTTCTAGCTTCAGATTGGCTTTACAACACTATCTATATCGGATTCCTAGCTCCCACCATCAATCCTCGCAGGGTCCATGGCAATTGATGCTTCGAGATAGCACTGCCCATGGTAGCCCCTAGAACCCTGGCTTTCAAGATTTTGGGAAAATTCCACCCATGGCATTCTGTAGCTAAATCTAGACCTTGGCAATCGACATTTTGTGATAATGCTGCCCATGGCATTTGAATCAGCACAAGGTGCTTACATGCCCTCGATAGGATATTTAGATATCCTAGGAGACAAGCACCGAGGAGATGGTATGTTATTGTGCATCTTTGAGGGGAATTTCCCACCTCTCCGTGCTGGGAACTCTTCCAAATCAACTTGTGTTGATCAGCCGCTCGTAATCTAGGTAGCTTTTTCAGAACAGAATTAACGCTTTTGTGTGATTTTGATAATTAAGCGTACTGAAGCAGACTGTGTGAGGATTAGGGTGGTTAGGTTACCGAGTCCCGCAAACCAGAGGTCAGTTAACAATGTCGAATAATCCTTAAGCCTTAGACCTAATACTTAAACTTCGCATTTTCCCCAGCCTCTTAAGAACTATCTAGATCTTAACGGATACTTGAATTTTAAGCCTAAAATCACAACCCAAGAGGCCTAAGATCAGCGTTCATACTAATATCTTTTGTCCCTTAGCACTTTTTATCTTTTTATTTCTTTCTTTTGATTTGGTCTAGAACTAAGTAGATTTCTTAATCTTTTACTAAAGACTATCTCTTTTTGTTTCAAACTGTGCTCCTTTTTGATCTTTAGATCACCTCCCCTTTTTCTCCTCTAAAATGATATGCAATTAATTCTTAAAATTTCCTCCCCTTTTTCCATTTTTTTTCTTTTTCAATTTTCATTTTTTTTTATTTTTTGGAATATGTATTTTTTGTGAGAACCCTTCCGAACTTTGAATTTTTGTATGTTTGCACTTTACCACCCCCCATGCCTAAGTTTTGTAATGTCCTCATTGTAAACAGAGGGTGTGAAACAATTATGGTTTAGGGATTAGAATAGGATTATCGGGTGTGCGAACGGGTTGGGAATGACTGTTGTGAACGATTTCATGCTTTGATACGAGTACCAGAGGTGGGATCAATTGTTCTAAAACTGAACTCAAAGTGCAATAGACGTGAAAAAAAAGATAATCAGAAGGATCTTCGATTTTTGGAATGACGCATTGCCTCCTGTTAAGTGCTAAATTCAATGCCTTCAGCCAAGCAGAAAATGGTACGGAGGAGTGGTTAAATCAGATGAGTTTTGTAGAACAAGCACCTTGATCAAAAGCCTGGTTGGTCCAACCAGGTGCTTGTTCAAATCAGCAGGCTGATGATGCAACCCAAACCCAATCAATCTGGCGGGTTGATAGATGTGGATCAAGAGATGCGGTGCCCACCAGATACTGTGGAGCTCAAAAGGATGTGGAAATGTATAGGTAGGGTTTGGCTAAGTCGAATCAGCCTGGTTAGAGTAGGGATCCTCAAATGAAAGTGAATCAATGGAGGATGTAGGAACCCTACGAGAGTGATCAGAGAAGGATGGGTCTTGATTTGTAGTCTAATCGATGTTCGAAACCTGATTGGAATGCGGAGGAGAACCATCTGCAATCGTCTCATTGAAAGGAGAATTAGAGTAGAAATTGAGTCCAGTTGCAAATCGGGGTTGAGAACGGGTTTGGGAAGATTCTGCATGTGTAGAAGAGGTGTTTTCTTTCACATCATTGACCTCAGCGTCAGAATCAAAAGACGGATCGTAGTTGCCGAGGTCGTAAATTGGCTTGTAGTCATCAGGAAATAATAGTTCTCCAAAATCAAAGTAAGATTCAAAATCGTCAGAGAACTTGCGAAAATCATGTTTTGAATCTGATACGGGATTCGAGATTCCACCATAGAATAAATCAAGATGTGGATAATCAGCAACCTACCCTGGGTTTAACCTAGTTTCATATTCTGAGCTCACAAAGATGTCCCTATTAGGTTTGGGCTCGGGTTCTTGGCTTGTAGGGAAGACCCAATCACAACCCAACTCTTCCAACTCCTCAATTTCTGTATCATAGATTGGTGTGACTTCCGAAAAATCAATCTGTATCTCTGAGGAGGTTGGAGAGGTGTACTCATCACATACAGGCTCAGAAACGTAGTCTGGATTTGAAATCTGATTTGTTTTGCACAGGGCCTCATAATCATCCCAATAAGGCTCAAATTCAGATTCTAGGTTAAGGGTGTGGGTTGGATCACTAGAATCTAGGTTAAGTTCTACAGGGATGTCAGAATTGCTCTCGAGAGTCACCTTATCAGAATAAGGAGCGGAATTCACACCCTCGAGAGGTTTTGATTCAATCTTGGTATCATAGGTGTTTGGAACATTAGGGAATGGTAGGGTTGGATCGTAATCATGATCACCTGTAATCGGATCTTCCCTACCCATTTCAGAATCAGGTATGTCAATTGCTATGAAATTTGAATTGGAATTCCTCTAGGTTGGGGGTCTGTAATAAACTTGATTATCAAACCCAGGATTTGGGAGATTGTGATGGTTAATCCAAGATGTCACAAGGGTGTACTGATGCCTATGATCGATAACACGTTTCAACATCTGCATTACCTTGTCTCTTTTTTCAAGGTCATCTTGGTGTACTTTCCATAGTGATGTCTCAAATCTACAAAAGATATACTCACCATTATGCCATCTCTCAATTTCTCGGTATTTTGGCATGAGAACATCCCAAGTTGCCCCGTTTTCTAGTTGTGTCAAAATTAGCTATGCTTGTTTGAAAATGAATGTTGTTGTGTTTGACACATTAACCTGTATATCCTCAAACGGGTTTGCTAACATGTTAGGTTGCATCTTTGAATCAAATGGTAGAATCAAGATGTAGAATCAAAACTCAGGTTAGATTGAAATTGATCAGATCCTAAGATGATCTGTGTATGTGCTTTAATAGAAGAGATGAGGGACTAGATGTGAGATTTGACCCAATCAAGGCACCCAAAGATTTTTGGATGACTAAGGTAACTTCGAGGCGGATGATACCTCTGAATTAGAAATTTACACACCCGAGAATTACCTAGGCAGCTAGGAAGGGAGATCCCCGCAAAGACCCCTACACGATAGTGCGTCCCCATGGGTTACAGGGTTTCCCCCACCCAACCTTCCCTGTCACTGAGGGTCCAGGTAGACAAGAATGTGTGAACTTAAGACCTTAAGTCTACTAATTTTATGTCCTGATTTGTGCCTTGAGTTTCACTTGACTAGAAGTTAATTCAACTTGTGACCTAATTTGGATGTTGGTTGGCCTACAATGTAGGCTAACTTCACCTAACCTGCCCTAAAGATGGCAGAATGAGATCTAGGTCAAGACCTAGAAATCACCCTGATTTGACTCCTAGGTTATTAGGTCCAAGTATTTTAGGGTTCAAGTGAATTTGGAGCCTGATTTTTAGGATTTTTGTTGATTAGATCTTTTCAACCAAGGTCTTGGGTAGCACACAAATGCAGGAGGGTTTGTTTCCTTTTATGCAGGCAAGTGTGAACTAGCACTCTAAAATCCTAAAATTAAAACCCTAATTGGCTTTATTTTGCATCCAATTTGATCTTAAAATGTTCTCCTTGGACTTCAAACAAGAAGTGCATAGTCCAAGAAGATTAGAAATTAAGCATAGTCCCTACTAGGCACAGGAAATTTACGGTAGGGAATTCTAAACAAAATCATCTCAATCATCAATTAAATTTGAAAAAGTTTTTTGCAAATTGGGAAACTTTCCCTTTAAATGATGATTACTATGAAAAATAAGGCAGGTGATTCCTGATTGATTGTTTCCTTTTTTGTCTTCCCAAGATTAGGAGGTTGATTAGGGCAGAATAGAGAAGTTACCTGCCATGGAGTGACTATTTTGCGTAGAAGATTTCCTCGTGAAGTACCACGCAAAATCACAAGAAAGCAAACAGGGCAAGTCAATGCTCAAATATAATCAAATAATGCTGAGAATAGTGGTGAATTACACGTTGCTCCCCGGCAACGGCACCAAAATGTTGCTCGCTCCGAAACGAGTTTTAAAATCAATGTGTTGCAGTATAGTTCGAATCAGTGCAAAAAATAAGTAAAATTTATAGCTCGAATATCAGAAATGAAGTCCGAGGTCGAACATTGGGAGCAAATAGGAATTCACACACTAATCACAAATAATATGTAACTGAGCGTAAGAATTTAAACCAAATAATGATATACAATAAATATTAATATGTCACATTAGATATTCAATGAATTCTCATGTATCTTGAGGCAATAAAAAAAAGTAGAGAAGCTAAAACAATGGTGATTTAAATCACCAATTATTCTCTAAGCATATATATTAAGCATTCAATCAATTTAAATATCTCAACAGTAATTCTAAAGTATCAAGCCTCAAATCAATCGTCATGTCTGATGACCAGATGACTTAACCATCAGATGCTACAGTGCTTCCCTAGCACTGTTCTTCTTTTTCTTCCTCTTCTCTTGTCTCCTTCTCTGCTTCTGCTTTTCTCCTTTCTTCATCTTTAGCTTTCCTTCTTTATCTGCTCTCTTCTTTACACATGAGCCTTCTTCCTTCTCATCCTCTTCTTTCTTCTTCACCTTTGCTTCTTCAGGTCCTCTTCTCTCCTTTCTTCACGCATAGAGGGTGGCCATCTCAGATTTGGCTAAGTGTCGCATAGGGAAAAACCCTCCCTTGCCCCATGCTCTCTTTCTTTCTCACTTCCTCTTAGGTTTCGCTCTCCCAGGGCCACAGTCAGGGTAGTCGGGTATACAAGTAGAGTGTACCCAGCACCAGGCTCACCGACGTGGGTGGTGAGCGAGGAGTGCTTAGGTTAGGCAGGTTATCGGATCGGCCAGACTCGCGAGTTAGGTGTTGCGGGTGAGGTGCATGTGAGGCACGTGCGGGGACCTCACCCCCTATGAGTACTTGAGGCAATAAGGTTGGGTGACAAATTCAATTTATGCGGTGTCACTTGGTCATCAGCATCCGAGGTGGGACTAAATGTCCCACCCTTCCTTCGCGCAACAGTAGGTAGAAGCTGCTTCGTCGAATTCACATTCTCTACTGGTCAAAGGGTCCAAGTGATGATCAAAAAGGGAACCTGGAGTAGTTCCTCATCGCTTGGGCATATGCCTGGTGCTATTTAGTGTGAAGCAAGCTTCAAGCTTGCTCGAAGCTTGCCTTTAATGGCGGGCAAGACCTGTAACTTGAAAACCAAGAATAAGGCCTCTCGGCCTTGTTTAAGCACTTAGGAAACGTCACCAGATGATGACAAACGTAATCGTGGTGGTGCGGAGGTGATTGGCGGAGTGAGGAGGTCTGACGACCTCGGACTGTTGGTGCGGAGGGTGTGGTGTTTGGCAGAGGGTTTGGGTGGACGGGAAGGCAAATAGGGAGAGGGGTTTGGTAGAGGGTGGTGTGGCGAAAGTTATGAGGTGGTTGGTGAGGCAGATGGAGTTGTGTAGTAGTGGAATCGCCTCGCCGAAGGAGCGATCGGAGATGGGGAAGATGGAGGTGAGCATGTCGAGTCGGGGGTTATTTTTGGGATTTTTGGGTAGGAATCTAAACTAGGAATCTAAGCTAACTAATCTAACCTAATCTAAACGGATGAAAGGGGGGAGGAAAACATCGGCGTTGGTAGGCCAGCATCAGGGAAGATGACACTCTGGTGATGGGGACGGCGACGACGACGGAGATAGAGGGGCTCCTGTTAGTATGGCCAAGAGCGGACAAGAGAGAGGAAGGAAATCCAGCCAATGGTATTGTGGATGGACTGCGAATGAAGTGTTATGAACGCACGCTTCAGACGTCTTTTAAGATGTCTGGGAGGTGGCCCATACGTCTGACCAGACGTCTGGAACCACTTCCAGACGTCTGGGAATCAGTTATTTTTGGCACGCGTGATTCGTCTGCGTGCCTGAGCGTGCAGACCTGCGTACGCTCTCTCTCCCTCTCTTTTTCCCTCTCTCCTACAGCCGCAGACCCACCCTATCAAGCTCTCTCTCTCCTCCTCGCGCGGCCTTAAAAGGCCACGCCCTCCCCCTCACTCCCGTCACCTCCGCCCCCTTCCTCTTCTCCTTCCAGTCGGTGCGCGAGAGCGAGCGCGAGTGAGTGGCGGCGGCGACAGCCGCGGCGGGTGCGGGAGGAGGTGCTACGCGGGGGAGGAGGCGTCGGCCGTGAGGGCTCGAGCCTGCCGAGGCAGCGGGAGCCGACCGGCGAGGGTGCAGCAGACGCGGGGTGGCGCGGGAGGCCTGCTGCAGCTCGAACAGCAGGGGGAGCACTCGCAGCGCGGCCGTGCGTCGCGAGCGGAGGGTGATTGGTGCCCTGATTGTTGAAAATTTTCCAGAATCAGACGTCTGGGATTCCAACCAGACGACGAGGAAGACGTCTGGAGGACTATCCAGACGTCTGAAAGGTGAGTTATTTTCATACCTTCTTCCTTTCCTAGGACCGTCCGTACTGAGAGGGAGAAATGGGTACGCGTAGGTTCGGGGATTCGCATCCAACACGAATCAGACGTCTGGCTGCAGTGCCAGACGACTGGAACGACTTACAGACGTCCGGGGTGACCATCGGACGTCTGGGAACTAGGCCAGACGCCCTCGCAGGCTTCTGGACATCTGAGAGATCACACAGAGCAAGGTAACCCCTGATCCACTTTTTAAGACGTCTGGAATAAGTTCCAGACGTCTGATTTTGCACTGTTTCGTTGTTTTCGACCCGTTTAGGGCCCGTTCGGGTTCCGTTTTCCGCATTTCGAGTTGCGTTCTTTTCGAAATTAAATCCTCTACCTGTCTACAGTAGCTATATACTATTTTGAGAAACTCCCTGTGTTTGATCCTTGTGATAGGACCCCGTTCCGTTGCAGTCTCGGGGTTTGCGGAGGCACGCGGGATTTCCAACCATGCCCCCAGTACTCCTGTTGTAACCGGTAGAGTGGCTTTTAAGTTTATTAGCATAATCTGTTAAATTATGGAACCATAAATAGAACCTAGGACATTGCATGAATCCTAGGAATGAGAAACGAGATTGAATGATAGATCCTAGGGTGTTGCATAATCCTAGGGCTGGAAAACTAGATTGTATGATAGATCCTAGGGTATGACATGAATCCTAGGATGGGAAAACTAGTGGAATATGTGAACACTGCAGTCTTGAAAATGTGGAAAAGAAATAATAGCTGCCTGTAAATTTGTTTAAACAGCTGCCTGTTATGAATAAATGAACATGATTAAGAATATGGGATGTATGAACGTGAAACTGGAAAGGTGAAACCGGAATGCGCTGAGTTAAAGAGCTGGAACCCTACGGGGAATTAGGAGTAGAACTCCTGGAAAGTGAATGGAATAGAATTGGGGAAGTGAGATGGCCCTTGAGTACGGAGTACCAAGGAGAGCGACTGTCCCCCTGTTTAGTGCAGAGCGGAGCCAGCCGCCCCAGGGACCCGGGGTTAGGACTGGCCACTTGTACCGACTTACTGGCCCTCGTGTACGTAGTACCGAGGAGAGCTACTAGTGTAGGGAGGTACTAGCTACCCCACGGGCCCCGAGGTTCTGCTAGCCTCCTACACCGACTTGTTAGGCCCACTGGGGCAAACCAGGGTAGTCAGGTGAGGGTGCGCGGACTGTGGAGGGGCAAGGCCCCTGTTTGGTTACTGTGGAGGGGTTGGACCCCTGTTACTGAGAGGGCTCTGCCCTGTACTAGTTCCGTGTTGTGCTTTGGGCGCACCCGTTAACGGAAACGACTGACCGCGTGCCAGTGCGGGTTAGCTACCCGTGCGTTTACCGCGCGTGCCGTAATCAGTGTTACGTCTGTCAGTGACCTTGGGGTGGTTGACTGAGAGTAGGATCACCACGGGGGACTCTCTCGGCCAGGAGAGCACCACGTGTTACTTGTACTGTTCGGAAAAGACTGCAATCAAGATCGTTCCCACGAGGAACATTCGAGATCAAGTGAAGGATCTGAGAAATAGATAAATTGTGAAACAATAGAGACGTAAATAAAGGAAGAAAGAAAATTAAAACAGCTACTGTACACTTTACTATTTCTTTAGTTTAGCTGCCACTCTACTCAGCATTTTGCTGACGTGTTACACTTGTTACCTTTTAGGACCAGGTGTTGAGCAGCCAGGGTCAGCGGCTGCAGAGGACGCTGGGCAGAGTAGGGTCCAGTAGAGTTACCACTGTTCTCTTGTACCTCTTTTTGGTTCCACTGTAGTGAGTAGTTCTTGTTTCCGTTGTACTTTTCTTTACCTGCAGTTCCATATTATGTTATGAATGTTGTTCTACTGTTGTGGTGGTATATACTGTAGTGGTTTCTTTCCTTACCGCTGTATTTTCTTACTGTTAGTTATATTCATGCTGAATGTGGTTTATTTTACTGCTCTTTTGGTTATTTCCTCGTTGGACGACCAGGTCTTGGGATTAGTCGAGTCGGTCCGGTTCTCGTGTCTCATAGGAATTCGGGTCGTTACAGGAGGTCAGAAGGAGTCGTCGGAGCTTGTGGAGCTTTGTGGCCGGAAGAGGAAGGAGGAATATGGGGATTTCACAGCCGGAATCAAGTCTGGGATGTTCAGCTTGATCTGGGCGTGCTTATATAGGGCTTAGGAGGTTGATTTGAGCTTGGAAGCCAAGCTTCCAAGCTAGGAATGTTCACCGGAATAGGAGATCCATCTCTTTGAAGGATTCGCATGAGAGATTGGCGAGATCTGGAGCTTGGGAATTGACATAAAAGGAAGGGAATTCCTTAACAAACCTCCCTTTCAACTTTGAGAGGGATTTGTCAAGGAATTAAGGAGAACATGCCATTTTAAGGTCACCGGAGTTTGTAGGATTAGGATTCATGGCGGTAGGGACCTTTCTATGAAGTCGATGATAAAGTTAGGGGCCATTTTCAAAGAATTCAAAAAGCTAAGGATCTGAATGAGATAAAAAGTCTGATTGGACCAAAATGCAAACTTGATCAAGATGATATCATATTGAGCCCAAATTTTGGTACAAACCTAATTTGGACCCAAGGAATACAATGGTGAAGTTGGATTTTTGTTTTGATCAAGTTTGACTGGGTAATTTATGGAAAAATCTAAATTAGGGAAATGTCAGTCTGAGACTCTATTTTGGGTCAAGATGGGTTCTTATGGTCAATTTGAAGGTACCAAACCCTATAAAATATTTTTCTATGAATTTTAAAAGGTTTAGGCGAATTTTATCCTGACCAGAACCTTAGTTAATTAAGCGGGTCTATTTTTAGGATTTTAGAAGTCATTTAATTCTTAAAACACGGGAAAACCCTTTTCTGTCTGTTCTAACCCACTTGTTGGACATTTAAGGCCATTTGACTCTTAACTAACCCTTGAGAAAACCCGTGGTTGTTCTGCATTCAAGATATGATTGTAAAATTACAGTTTTAACCCTGGTTTCTTGTATTTCCCTTAGAATGGATTTGCAGTGACTTAGGGCTCTCTAGCGGTTATGTAGGAGCATTTAATGACTTAATCAGATCAAATTGAACTACTTATGGCTCTTGATGGTGTTCCCATCAGTAGGTAAGCTTGTTTGAGCTCTTATATATGAATATAAACATTAGAGCTTTAGTGACATATTCATTCGTCATTGTAGATAGATGTATATGTTAGTATAAATAATGTTTTACCTTATGTTAAGTATATAATGTTACTAAGGTTTTAACAACACTTATATATGTTACTATAGATATTAGTATGTTATAATGATTTAGTATAGTAAGTATTATTAACTATTTTTGTACTTATACTTAGGTATTAACTATATTAGTTGTAAATAATTAACATAGAGTAGTTATACATAATTTTTGATGCTATTTCTGTACATATGTTTCCAAGCATTGTAATGCATTTTTATTTATTGTTTTGTACATAATTAATCAATTCATGCAATTATTTGCTTGATTCATTCAGTTTTGTAAATAAAATCAACATTTTTGGAATAAAAGAATGTTTTTGGATTTAGAGAGTGATGTATATCAATAATTGCCTCCCAGTGAATGACTTGGAATAAACCAATAAACATTAAGTAAATAAATAAAATTGACGTGACATCGGTTTGTATTCGTGACATATACTACAACAACATTTTAAAACTCCTTTTTAATGCAAACTGGTCGTAGATGATCACATTTTTTTGGCGCTGTTGTTGGGGACAAAAACCTGACAACAGTGCCTTGTTGTGATTGTTTGATGAATGTCGTAATTAGGTCGATTAACTATTAGAACATAATATTCGAGGTTTTCCTTGTAATCATATTTATAACACTTTCAAATGTCCATAGAGACTTCCAGACATCTAATAAATAGACATTAGGCTAAATCTGACCCAAATCACTTTTATCAGACCTGTTAGCTCTTTGAACCTCGAAAAATCTATTCTCACAGAGAATTGCCCTTCTAGATGACCAGACATCTTGCCAGACATCTAACTTGTCGTCTGAGCAACAAGACTCTAGAACCCTGTTTCGATCTGGTGAAAACAAGAATTAATCCATCATAGAATTAGACGTTTAATTTAATTCCTAGATGACTTAAAATACCTTCTTGGATGTCCGTCTTGATCCAACACCGTCCAGATGATCAACTCTTCTAGATCAGATGATCAATCTTTAAATCAGACAATGGCCCAGACGTCTAACCTTAAACCTAGACGTTTGATAACCCTATCAAAATCATAAATGACCTTGATTTTGACTTGAGTTGCCTTGGATTTGATTTTAATGGCTATGGAAGCTTTCCAAGGCCTTCTAAATCCTTCTTATGACCTCTATAAATAGAGGAGGATCATTTCTTTGTTAAAGACAAATTGGTAGAATACTTTCACCATATTTGTGTCAAAGAAGATAAAAAGTTCTTTCTCTCCAAGTCCTATTCAACAAATCTGAAAGCGTCGATACTTTGCCAAATTCATGTCAAATCACTTCCGATTTAAGGAAGATCCTTTTACCTATAGTAGCTAAGTTCATTTACCTATTTGGGCTCTATAGGTTGTTGTTTTTCCCTTTTCTTTTGTGGTTGGGTATTCGCTTTGCGGATTCCCATCTCCTTCAAGTGACAAAATACTTCTCGTGAAGAGGAAAGGATTTGAGGTACGTTACCCTTGTTCAAAGTAGCGTGGTTGTAACAGGTTGAGTCACCCTCGCTTAAGTGACTCGGTTAGTGGATTTGATTGACTAGTCGTGAAAGCCTAAACCGAGAGGTTTAGGTGGTGGTTTTTACCCGGGTTTGGATTTCCAACTAAAAATCATTGTGTGCTTGTGAGATTGCCACTTGTGTGATTGTTTACATGTTATTTCCATATCTTATTTTCATACCACAAATCTCATCCCCTCCGTTAGAAATTAAACATATTACATGTAGGTCCTAAATCATTCACATTTTCTTAAGCTTAAAACTTCTAGGGACTTATTTGAAACGCACAGGGATCTTTCTGCAAATGGCCAGGGATCGCTCTGACATCTTTTCAGCCACTTATGGGCCTGGTTGCAAAATGTGCAGCATTTCAATATAAGCCACTTTGTGCAAAAAGTGTAATAGACCTGCTTCCTCTCTTACGCATTGTTCACCAGTTTGAACCTAAGCTTTCAGCCATCGTCTATCCTTTGCACCTTCGATCCAACAGTGGATATTGGTCCAATCATCGCGTGCCTTTGCATGAAGCTCTGTCACTCTCTTCAGATGCCATCCTATGGTGCAATTCATCTTAAAATCTTTCCGCACTTCTCTCGAACACATCCCACCATTGAAGCCCTTCATGCTTAATCTCACCAATGCGGTGCCCTAATTCACTCCCTCACCTATCTAGGTAGCGACCCTAACCCCTACCCGTGCTACCAGCTCCCTCCCTATTTGAGTTGGTCCTTTCATCCACGTCTTCAACTCCTCTTCCTCCTTCATCAACCGTTGGTGACAGGGCCAGTGCCTCCCCCTCTGATTCGTCGTTGTAGTGACCAGCTACAGCCTAGGGACCTCACTCTTCAGTTGAAGATCCTCGCATCTCGCTTCGTCACCACAACAACCCACTGTGGATCCAAGCAATCCATTCCTCTAGTTAGAGTAGAAATTCCTACTTTCTAGGATAATTATAGTGCAGTGTAGATCAATTAGGAGTAGAATTAGGTAGTTAATCCATAGATTTGGTAGTAGTTAGAAGTAGATTAGAGTAATGATACCTCACCTCCTCTGATTAGCGGAGATGAATTCATACCTTCATTTTGTTCATCTGATCTCCCTCCTATGCTCACGATCGCCTTCTGATTTCCCTTGCATTATAATGCACCATTCACCCATCCATCTAGGCCATTAATAGATCTAGAGTTCTCTTGCTCTTAGATTTGTTACATGAGCCAATTTCATTTAAGGGTCATTACATCCATTCCGCAAATTCACAATGGCCCTATTCCTATTTTAAATGAGCTGATTTGCAGATTTTCTCAGATTTGGTTTCATTTTGATATTGATCAAAGTTTTGATTTTTTATTGGGAGCTAGAGACAAGGATGATCGGTCCTCCTGATTTGAGGCTCTAGCCATGATTTACATAGAAGGATTTCAGTGTTCATTTGATTTTTAATTTAGAATAAGAGGTCTGAAGATTTGGGATTCAATCTCAATGGATTTCACGGCCTCATTTGATTTTTGTCTTCATACTTTCCATGGCATAAGAGAGAGATTAAGTTAGGATTCATCTTGTTCTTCAAGATTCAATCCGGCTTTAAATGATTCATGTACCTTTCAAATAACTTTTGAAACACTGTTGGATTAAGTTTCCATGTTTTGAAAGCTTGATATGAATTTCCATCTTACATTGTCTATAGTGTAATATTAGAATCATATGAAGATTTCAATGAATTCTGGGAGAGATATTTGAATTTACTTGATTTTCAAAATGATTAGGAGAGTTTTTGAGGTGATTTTTTCATGAGATTCTAGCATCCATCTCAGATCTGGGATGTACTTCTACAATCTCTGATTTAAGATGAGATCTCAATTCCAAGGGCATTTAATTGATGAAGATTTTAACACATGGATTTGATTCTTAAAATGAATTTTAAGCATGATCAGTTTTCTTTTTATGTGGATATTTAAACGTGTGTTTGACTCAAATCTCCCAAATCAATACATAAAAGGCTGCATAGCAGCTTCATTTAGTGAATCTAATCCCTGTTTCAGGAGATTTTGCGACTTCATGCATTTATGGAATTAATGACACTTAGATCCAACTTATTTAGATCTAAAGTGGTTTGAAGGAGCTTTGATCAGACCATGATGATTTGATGGTTTTGCAACAGCAATAGTTGCAAGTAGTTGCTGGGTTTTCATAGTGAGGAGCAACATTAGTTGTTGGAGTGATTAGATAGCAGCAAAGAAGCATCAATCAGTTGCTCAATTAAACAGCAACAACAACAGTAGTAGCTGTTGATTTTCACGAGCAGCAGTTACTGCTGTAATTTGACAGCAGAAGGTTCGAAGGAAGGGATTTAAAATAGATGTTGAGATTATTTTGAGGAATTCACATAGCTGACATGTGTTTAAGTGAGTGTGCTGTGTTGTGTGTGTACATTATATGTATAATGTGTGTATATATATATATGTGCATGTATCAGTATATAGTATAAGTATATAATATAAAAGTATATGTATAATAAATAAAATACATATGTATTGTATATGGGTGTGCGTGCTGTCTAGTATGAGTATATAAGTAGTATATAAACATATGAGTGTTTTAGCCTTTTAGTGAACATAAGTCTTTAGTGATAGTTTTTGATGGCTTTAGTAACATTTACATATGTTAGTATATCTTTGTACAACAATTTAGCTAAGTTAAAGTTTTGTATATGGTTAATATGCACATAAGTGTGTATATATTTGTGTAGTGTATAACAAGCACTATATATAGATCATATATACTTAAGTATTAGTACTATATTTGTAAATAGATATATTATACCCCTATAACTGTATTGTAGTGTACATATGTATATATGTACATATATATATCTATAGTTAATGTATATAGTTTGAGTCATTATTTGCCTTATGTTGTATATAGTGTTTCTAAGCTTTCATAGGAGTTAGTATGTTTGTATATATGTTAGCATAGTATATGTAAGTATTCGTTAATTATTTTTGTACCTAGACTTAGGTATTAAATTGTATCTAATACATAGAATAAAGTAGGTAATTTTTCATGCCTGTTTGATTGTAAATATGTTTAAGGCATTGTAGTTAGCATTAATTGATTCATTTTGCATATAATCAACTCTATTCATTCATTATTTGATTCTTTGATTCATTTGTGAATACAATTGACATTTTTAGAATAAAAGAGTATTTTTAGGACATAGAGAATGATGTATATCAATAACTGTCTCCCATTAAACAACCTGGAATAAATCAGTAAAAATTACATAAATAAATAAAAATGATTGACTATCCATCTAGATTGTGACTTTACTATAGCAATGACAAAACAACCATTAAATCACACTTTTATGCAACACAGATAATCATCGAACATACACTACCCTATGTTTTAGATTGCAATACAGTAGAGGTTTGTTCCTTACTGGGATGATTGACTTATCCCTAGTTTGTGACCTAATTTCAAGTGTTTGCCATCGTGTGTTGTTGACACTCGAGATTTGTCGCTGCATGGGTTTTTTCCAGGATTTCTGGTAGGTAATCTTTTATAATTTGTTTGCATTGCAACTTCCTGTTTAGCACCTTGTTAATTTCTGCTTTTCTTTATCAAGTATGTGCCATCCTTCCTGTACTTTGTTCCATTTAATGTATTAAATGAAACTCTTTTATAGCTCGACTTAGTTAGGTATAACCTGAATTAAATAAACCAACACCTCTTCTGTTGCCATTCCCTTTAACTCTGACCCTTGTTGGGGACCTAGGTTTTTGGGGCGTGACACCTATGATGCTCGTGATTTGTGTTTCATCTTTATGGGGAGTGATGCTTCGATTATGCATAGGGTTTCAGGTTAAGGTTTTGCTTGAGGTTTAAATGCTTTGATTATGGTTGGGTGTTGGATGTTTATGACGCTCTGCTGTGTTGTATCTTGTCATCATTGCCTTTAACCATAGATCCTTCATGCTCAACATGAAGAAGGGGTGCAAGTATTGTGTTTGGTGGGTGTACACTGGTTCACCTTTCCTTTGTCTTCTCTCGTTAATCCACAACACCTATGACACCTACCACCCCTCAAAACTCCTCCTATGGTTGTATTACCCTGAAAAGGTGGAGGGCTATCAAGAGGAAAGTGAGGAGTCCCCGCCTATATACTCCATCGAGTGAATTCTGATGGCCATCCTTTGGGTGGTCATTGAGATCTTGTTGACAGAGGAGGAAGAAAAGGGTAGTTATATTTGTTTGACTTGCAATTTTTTTATGATTTCTAAGTTTTTATTGTGCATGACAATAGTGTTCTTATTCATGTAGGGAGGAAGGGAGATCGAGCAAGAAGGAGTTATGGCTACTGGAGGATTTGAGTGAGCACCACATTACTCTTGGTCAAATCTTAATTTTCAGGTAACATCAAAATTACCTCACCTTAAATCTAGTTAAATGTGAACTATGGCTGTGAGGCCTTGAATTTTCTTTGGTTAATTCTATCTTAATATTAAACTGATAAGAACAGATGGTACACTTGATATTACAAATACTAAATCTATCATAACAAGGAAGTGGCTTTGATGGCTTCATTTTTATTCGGTTACTGATCACATTGGTGGTTTTGTTCCTTGTAATTGTTTTGAGCCTCTTACCGTGTTTCCTTGTCCAATGCCTTGAATTTTCTACGATTAAATCTACCTAAATATTAAACTGATAAGAACAAAATGTTAAAATTTTACATATATTAAATCTACCTTAATATGGATGTGGCTTTGATGGCTTCATTTTTATTTAGTTGCTAACGTTGGTGGTTTTGTTCCTTGTAATTGTTTTGATCTTTTGACTGTGTTTCCCTTGTGAGATGTATTGAATTTTATTCGATTAAATCTAACTTAATATTAAATTGATAGGAACAAATATTACCCTTAATATTAAAAATGTTAAATCTACGTTACTGATGGCTTCATTTTTATTTGAGCATTGGTGGTTTTGTTCCTTGTAATTGATTTGAGCTTCGCTTGTCTAATGCCTTGAATCTTTTTCAGTTAAATCTAATTTACTATTAAACTGTTAAGAACTTGTTTGATGCCTTGAATTTTTTTCCATTAAATCTATCTTAATATTAAACTGATAAGAACAACTTGTCCGATCATGCTTCGAATTTCTTCGATTAAATCTATGTTAATATTAAATTGATAAGAACAGATATTAAACTTGATATTACAGATATTAAATCTACCTTAATATGGACGTGGCTTTGATGGTTTCACTTTTATTTGGTTATTGACATTGTTGCTTTAGTTCCTTGTAATTGTTTTGACCTTCTTTTGTCTGATGCCTTAAATTTTCTTCGATTAAATCTAGCTTAATATTAAACTGATAAGAACAACTTGTCTGATGCCTTGAATTTTCCTCGGTTAAATCTACCTTAATATCAAACTGACAACCTGTCCGATGCCTTAAATTTTCTTCGGTTAAATCTATGTTAGTATTAAACTGATAATAACAGCTTGTCTAATGCCTTGAATTTTCTTCAATTAAATCTACCTTAATATTAAACACTGGATATTAGAGATATTAAATCTACCTTAATATGGAGGTGTCTTTGATGGCTTCATTTTTATTCGGTTAATGACATTGGTGGTTTTGTTTCTTATAATTGTTTTGAGCTTCTTACTGTGTTTCCCTTGTCTGATGCCTTGAATTTTCTTCGGTTAAATCTACCTACATATGGAAGTGGCGTTGATGGTTTCATTTTTATTCGGTTATTGTCATTGGTGGTTTTGGTGCTTGTAATTGTCTTGAGCTTATTATTGTGTTTCCCTTGTCTAATGTCTTGCTTTTCTTTGGTTAAATATAGGTAAATATGGAGGTGGTTGTGGTGCCTTGAATTTTCTGTGGTTTACTGTCAATGGTGTTTTTGTTGGTTGTAGTTGATTAGAGCTTGGTATTGGATCTCTTAATTTTTCTTCGATTAAATCTATCTAAATATGAAAGTGCCTTTGATGTCTTGATTTTTCTTTGGCTATTGTCATTGGTGGTTTGTTGCTTGTAATTGTTTGGAGCTTGGTATTGTTTCTCTCGAGTGTGATTCCTTGATTTTTCTTCGATTAAATCTATCTAAATATGAAAGTGGCTTTGATGCCTTGATTTTTCCTTGGTTACTGTCATTGGTTGTTGATGAGGGAAGAAAAATCATCTCAGTAAAACTTTGCAAATTGATATAGTGATCCGGCTACCTGGCATCCTAATGGATCCAGGTACCCGATGGCTTGACCCGACTATCCGAAAAGCTTGTTGGATTTAGTCGGATCCAAGGATTTGAAGATCCGATAACCTGACTGAAGATCCCATTTGCTACAATCGAAATGACCGACCATTGCGCCAACATTTGCATTGGTAATCTACGACAATTACTCAATTAAATTCTATTACTAGCTAGATCGTGGGATCGTGGGGAGGCCCACGAAATCCACGATCGAAGGACGTTCATCCTATAAATACCTAGGAAGACCTAACTTTTGTTTTTTACGCAATCAGAGAAAAAGAGAGAAACAAGAAAGTGTTATTGTACTACCTACGAGAGTATTATTTGAATTTGGGAGCATTACTCACCCCCTAAATGTACACCATGTTAGGTGGAATTGGGTCACCAAATCTCTGTGATTGACTTGTGATTGTTTGTTTGAGTCGAGGTTTTCTTATTCTAAGGGCCTCGATCAATTGGCACCATCTGTGGGAAGTCGCTTGGTATTATTACCATGTTGCTCAATTCTAAGCTTAGGAAATGGCTCCTACCACATGACATTCCTCTCGTGCTAACCTTGAGAAAGCTGCTTCGGCAGAATCTAGAATCTTCGTGTCAAGGAGATGGCATCAAGATGTTGGGCCCAGCAAGGAGAAGGAAGTGCAACCTAGGATGTAGCCTGAGCCTTCTCACTATGAGAATCCTCAGGGAAATTCTCTCCTCGAGATACAAGCAAAGGAATAGAAATATGAGGCCAAACTGGTGGCCTTGAAGGCATAACAATAGTTGGTAGCGGACCAGCTCTAGGAGATCCGACTATTGAAATAAAAGGGGAAGGTTCAATCGGAAGAGCTCCAGAACTCTAGCCCCACCGATGACTAGTTGAAATGGCGTCATGTGGTGGAAGAGGAAAATGCCTACCTGCGTGAATAGCTTAAAAGGTTAAAACACAAGCTTAATAGCTAGAAAGGGAAAGTTCCTCTAGGTCCACCTCAAGCTCCTTCTTTGCCTTTACGGGAATCGGAGGAGCAGTCGGGGGCTCATCCCATGGTAACTAGTGGAGGAGGTTTCATACTTGAGATCGTTCGACAGGTCACTCGGGCAATGGGAGGCATTCGCCTATGAGCATATGTCACTACATATCCCTTCACAGAGGAGGTGATGATCGCCCCTCTACCTAAAAAATTCAAGCATCCGGCCTTAGAATAATATGATGGGACATCTAACCCCAATAGTTTTGTGGGGAGTTATTGTCATATGATGCTTGTTCACAATTGTCCTAATGGAGTACTCTGTCGGGTATTTCCATCATACCTCTCTGGCATGGCTCATGAGTGGTTTAATGAGCTGTTGGAAGGGAAAAATTGCTTGTTTCCAAGAGTTGGCCAACAAGTTCTGCCAATACTTTTCAAGGCAGCAGTGGGTTAGAATAACCCAGAAAGATTGTTGGAGGTCCAGCAGTGAAGATCTGAGTCTTTTTGGTCATATCTTGATTGGTTCAAGACTCTGCACTTCAAATGTAAGAGGCCCCATGATGTAATTGCCATCCAGTACTTTAAGTTAGGTCTGCTGATCCAAAGGTTTTGGTATGACATTGATGATTTTCTACCTAGAGATATGGTGGAATTATGGGATCGAGCTATGAGGTTTGCGGAACAAGATGATTCGTTTGGCTCTCGTAGTTGGTTAGTAGATGGATATGGGGACGATCTTTATGCCCATAATAATAAGAAGGTAATGGGGGAGGTAGCTCCTATATCCATTCGCAATGGCGATGACTTCAATGAGCAGAAGAGAAACTTCTAGGACCAAAGAGGAGAGAGATCAAACAAAGGCCGAAATGACGGTCCCCACCATCCTAAGCTGGGCTTCTTTGAAGAATGTACTCCCCTTGTCGTGAATCAGGAAGACGTGCTGTCGGATGTATGGTCAACCAATAAAGACCTCTTACCATCGCCCAAGTCTTTAAAAAAGAAAGTAGGCTCGGGGCCTTACTGTAAATACCATCGCATCTGGGGGCATGCCACTAAAGATTGCCGGGATCTATGCGACTAAATTGAGTCCCAGATTCAGCATGGTAACTTGGCTCATTTTTTTAAACAAAATGAAGGTCAAGACAAGGGTAAACAACCCATAGAGGGTTTGGAGGAATACCACAAGGAGAAGCTTTAGCAACTTCGAGGGGTGAATATGATATCTCTAGCAATGCAAGAGAAGATGCATCCATAGTATTCATGGAAGAGCAGGAAATATCCCCTCGGCTCCCCCCACTTGAATACCATTGTTAGGTCTTGGCAATGATGGCAGTGAGGTGCAAAGGCTCTTGTTTAGCTGATTCACCCCCTAAACCCTCAGCTGCTGATGAAGTAGAGGTCATTTTTGGGGTTAATGCCGCACCTAATGTATAAGTCACCTGTGTTGAGAGGCAAGCTCGAGATATGTACCCTACCCTCTAGTGGGGTGAGAAGAGTATCATTACACAAGCTGCTTCGAGGCTCTTGTCCACTCTCTTGAGCACAATGATCCACTCTTGGTGACTCTCCTACTGGTAGAACAGCTTCAACCTCGACTCTGTGTTGACAAAGGTAGTGTGATTGATGTTCTATTCCGAAAAACCTTGCTACGGTTGGGTTTTAAAGAAGAACACCTTCCCTCGTCAACTCATCCAGTGGTGGGGTTTGGGAATCATAAAGTGATGCCCAAGGTGAGATCAGCCTACTGGTGTCGATGTATAATGGAGATAAACATCTCAAGCGGATGGCCATGTTTATTATAGCCGACCTGGTAGTAGCATTTAATGGTATCATGGATCGTTTGACAATTTACGCGTTCTGGGTGATCCCCTTTTATTTTCAACTCGTGCTTTTTCTCACACCTCGAGGCATGGGAATAGGGCATGGGGACTAATCTGCCGGGCGTGAACTCCTACACATTGAGCTAGAGCATTCCTTGGAACAAAGGCCCCCCAAACCATAAAAATGGGGAAATAAGTGAAGTTAAGTGTAGACAATCCAGCATGAAGCAGATTTAGCAAGCCCCCCAACCATCCCAAAAGTACAACCTGGTTCTTCAACCATGGCAATATAGCTATATCCCAAGATAACTGACAAGCTTATTCGGGTTGGAGTGGATCTTGATCCCTCCAAGGTTCGTGACCTACTGCTACTATTAAGGGCCAACGTGGATGTATTTGCTTGATCCACCAACAATTTGCCAACTGTCAATCCTTCATTAATGAGCACCACCTCAATATTCAACCAAAAACTCGAGCAGTCAAGCAGACTCGTAGGCACAAGTTTACGGAGCAATGGCTGGTAGCTATTGAATTTTCCTCATCATCTAGCAAACCTCTTCGAGGTGTTCCATGTCTCGAGGGACACCCGACTCCACTTAAACCCTGAGAAATACATTTTCGGCGTTTCTTCGAGAAAATTTTTGGGATTTTTGTCTCTAATTGTGGAATAGAGGCCAATCCCGACAAAATTCAAGCGGTCATGGCACTAACGTCTCCAACAACTTTGAAGGGAATACAGTCATTAGTCATTTCTTATCTTGATCTTCCGACAAATGTCTTAAAATCTTCAAATGTATTAAGAAGGGTAGAGGCTACACAATAACCCATTGGACCCCCCAGTGCCAGAAAGCTCTGGAGGGAGTAAAAATGGCCTTCAATGCCCACCAATTTGGATAGCTCCTATAGCCGGGGAATCTTTATTCCTCTACCTAGTGGCTTCCATGCTAGCCTCAATGCTGTCTTATTATGTGACCGCGAAGGAGTACAACGACCAGTACATTTTGTTAGCAAAACTTATGAAGGTGCTGAGGCCAAGTATATAGTGATTGAAAAGCTTGGGCTAATCATTGCCAGAAAATTACACCCTTATTTTCAAGCTCATTCAATAGTAGTCTTATCCAACTACCCTTTGCATCGAATGTTACATAGACCGACAGGCTCTACCCGATAGATAAATTGAGTTATGGAGTTGGCATAGTTTGACATCCAACACCAGTCGAGGAAGTCAATAAAGGGCCAAGTTTTGGCTGATTTCGTGGTAGAATTCATAGGTCTAGATGCCTGTCTCATTCTACCTTGGAAATTATATGTTGACAGCTCTTCCATGGCAGCTGGATCTGGAGTCGGCATAGCTTTGACCACCCCGGACAACACCACTCACAAATACACTGTCAAATCAACTTTCCCTTCCTTTAAGTCTATGAGGCCTTGCTAGTCGGCATACATGTAGCTAAGTCTATGGGTGGCCCATCATTAGAAATATATACGAACTTTCAGTTGGTAGCTAACCAGATAAATGGTGAGTACCAAGCTAGAGGTCCCAACATGAGCCTTTATGTTGATAGAGTAAAGGAGTTGTTTGATTTCAAGACCACTTCAGTTAGGCGGATACCCAGGTCCGACAACTCTCTGGCGAATGCCTTAGCCCATTTGGCATCCACTATTCCCGAAGGACAAGAGGAGGATATATGCCTTGGGGATTATAGTAGAAAATTTATTTCTAAGTGGCATCTTAGGTGGCAGCAATCCAATTGGTAGACAACTTAATTGAGCATGACTCTATACTTCAAGATCCTTTTACCAATTTACCTGATATATAAACATAGGAGATTTAGCAATTAAGGTCATGGTGGCATTTGAAATAAGTGAGATTGGTCTTTCTGAAATGTTTGTTTTAATTGAAAAATTGAACAACTAATAATCTACTTCATGTTGATTTTCATATCTCTGCTAGGAGCCTTAAATGTATAAAGGATTTAGCATGTCACTATTAGTGAGCCAAATTTATCACAAAAATCGTCTGTATGTTAAAAATGTGATTTTAATTATGTTGTTATTGAAGTATAGTGTCACAATGCAAACATATGTCATGTCATTTTATTTATTTACATAATTTTTACTGGTTTATTCCAAGTCATTCATTGGGAGACAGTTATTAATATACATTACTCTTTATGTTGCAAAAATGCTCTTCTATTGCATTTACAAAATGAATCAATGAATAAAAGAATGTATGAATTAAGTTAATTATGTACAAAAAAAATCAATTAATTGCTAACTAAAATGCCTTAAACATATTTACAATTAAACAAGCATAAAAAAACTAAGTAAAACTACTCTATGTTAGTTATATATAACTATTCTAAATAATACCTAAATATAGGTAGAAAAATAATTATTCATATGTACTTAACTAAGTTATACTAACATATAATGTACCTATAGTGACATATAATGAACAAATAGTGATATATATAATTGTCGCTATAGCCTTAGCAAAAATATGTACAAACTTTAAGGCAAAAGAATTATATTTAATAACAGATATGTATACCTACATTGACGGATATATATGTCACTAAAGCCTTACAAACATATATATACAAAATAAGGCAAACATGCCTTTTATATTCTTACTTTACTAATTACATATACATATACACTTATACTACAAATACTTATATACTATATATCTATATACAGTATACATATTATAGATATTCTTATATAGTACGTATATATATACATATACATATATACACAACACCCTTACACTTACACATTAAGGCATACACAGACACTCAACACTTAGCCACACTTAGTCTCACACAGAGTCCCACATGTTTCAACACTTAGGATTTTTTTTAGGCTCTTCTCACTCAACCCTCACTTTACAAAAAGTTGGTTTTTATTGGTGAATCGGGTCTTTCGTAGGATACATAGCACCTTAGGGGTGAGACCAGACCACTATTAAACCTGATTCTAGTTTCATTATTGTACATTTTTGTCCAATTTCAATTGAGCCCAAGCTGGGCCCATAGTAGGCCCACTAGGCCCAATACTGTGCATACCGTGCTCCTAACGCACTCAAATCAATGCTCATATATCATACTGAGGGAAATGGTGTAATGGTGTGATCGGCGCATGACGATTGGGAAGCCATCAGAGACAATTCCTTATATGCGGTTGCAGCCAGCAACACATGAACAATGTGGGACATTGTTTGGGGTAGCATTTAGCGTGACGTTGTGTCTGAAAAGCCAACTTTGGACCTCGATTTGAGCATCCAATTGGCATCCAATTTGCAATTAAATTATATCATTAGAAAGCCCTTACATAGGGCTACTTAATTATGTAATTAATTTAGTATAATAACTTAGTTATATTTAAAAATTATCTAAAGTTGTTGTATACACGTTAATTTAGAGTTTAATTTGTTAATTAAAGTGTAAATTAATAAATTAATGGTACATGCTTACATATTTATTTATAATTATCTAAATATATGTACATATAATCTACTATAAGTCAATATATGAAACGAGTGGAGAGAAACCCTAGGATGAGGCGACATGGTGGCGGTGGTGTGGGAGAGGAGGAGGAGGGCTGGAGGGTTTGGAGATCCAAGGGCTGGCACTGGAGAGAATGAGAAGGTCTGTCCCCATCTGTTGCTCTTTGTGACCATGAGGGTAGAGATAGATGGCGGTATGGAAGAAGAGGAAATGCAAAGATCTTATGTTGCAAGTGCAGAAGAAGAGGACACATGGCTGCGACTTGCAACTCCCCAATCCTCTGTCTAGTGTGCAGAGGATTGGGCCACAAAAAAGATACTTGTAGGAGAAAGAGATCTTCTAATCCAGACGGAGCAGCATATCGAAAATATTTAAACAAGAAGAGTGCTCATCCTCCCCCTTCGCTTGGAGGACTTAACCATGTTCTAGATGTGGAGATTCCATTATCCAATGATGTTGGTGACTCAGAGATGATCTTGCGAGGAGCCCTGATTGGTGAGGCCATGACGGGGATGATATCGTTTGCACAGGCTCAAAAATTGGTGAGTTCCTTATCCCTATCCTCTAAGGGGTGGAAGATAGCGATGTTAGGTGGATCGTGTTTTTTGCTATTTGGTTTGGGCATGATAGATGTAGAAAGCCTTTGTTTTCGAGTGAGAGTTTCTAAGGGGCTGAATGTAGTGTGGAGGCTTGTCTCACTATTTGATGGGCCAATACAGGAGCACCCCCCTCAAAGAGAACAAGAGCGATCGGGAACTTTGGAAATTAGAGGACTCCCCTTGCATTTGAGAGTCAACAGTGTGGTGTCTGATGCAATTTCTAGCTTTGCAGCCATAATTGAAGGAGCAAGCATGGGATTACAGGGAGGAGATGGAAGATTCATATCAGTAGATGTTAAACTGACTTGGGGTGGGCAAGTCCCTAACAAAATAATCCTTAGATATGGAGGAAGCTCTTGCTTCTTCATGTGAGATTTTTCCTTTAGCGGGATGATAAACTGGAACAAGGGGGAGAAAGATCACATGCAAAAGTGGTTGGAGTGCAAGGGAGCAGTTTTGAAAGTCAATTAAACTATCAAGAATATCTTGACTCAAAGAGGAGAAATGGATTCCATGGCTTGGCATAGCAAGATGAGTTGATGGACAAGTCTTCTCCAAATCAACAAGGAGGTGAGGAGATGTTTGAATGCCATGAGGGGAGGGAAATTGTGCCAGTAGGAGCAACTATGCAAAGATAGGAAGATGAATTGATGACTGATAAAGGCAAGGTCTCAACTTTACCTTTGAGGCACCTGAAGGAATGAAATATGGGGTTGGAACATCCTCAATAGTCAAATATGGTCTCTCCCCCTATAAACTCAGAGGAAGAACAGTAGGTGGGGGTCAGAGGATTGGTGAAAAAGCTATTGTAGCAATTCTCAATCTGGAGAGAAGGCTGATGGGGCCAAAGGGAGATGATCAATCACATAGTTGAAAATCATCACTTGGAATGTGCATGGGTTGCGCGATGGAGTTCGAAGAGCTTCGCTTGCCTGGTATCTTCATGAATGGGAGGTAGATTGCACACTACTCTAAGAGACACGTATTGAAGAAGAATGCAACCACTTATGGCATTCCCTATTGCAAGATGGCCAGGCAGATATCAGGGTCATAGATGCACAAGGGAGATCTGAAGGCATAGCAGTTTGGTGGAAGTGCTCGAAGATGCATTTGTGGAGGGAGCAGCATATAATCACTTGTAAATTCAAATGACTGAGAGCAGACCAAGAATTAATTTTATCTTGTGTTTATGGCCCATGTGCTGACAGTGCGAGAAGTGTCCTTTGGCAAGAGCTATCTCAGGCTGCTGGAGTGGTTGAAGGGCAACCTTGGCTAGTGGGGGGTGACTTCAACTGCACTCTATATGAAGATGACAAAGGAAGTGGAAGACTGTATGGTGGCTCCTTAGGATTTCAGATGACTACCTCAGCTTTGGGTCTATTTGTTTACCTATTTAATGTGCGAAATCGATGTTTTAAAATCGTTACATTATAGTATAGTCGAAATCGCTTGTCAACAAATACAATTTATTACTCGAATATCTAGAAATGATGTCCGAGGTCGAATACAGGGAATAAGTAGGAATCCACACACTAATCTCAATTAAATATAAATGAGCACAATAACTAAGCACAATCATGATATTCAATGAATGCTAATCTGTCACATTAGATATTCAATGAAGATCAATGTATTTTAAGAGTTAAAAAGACCAAAACAATAGCTAAGACAAAATAATGGTGATTTAGATCACCAATTATTAGTCTAAACACATGTATATCAATTACTTAATCAGGTTAAATAAATGAACAGTGCTTCAGATGTTTGATTTGAGAATTAGATGACTTAACTATGTCTGATTTAAGAATTAGACGACTTAACTGTCACATCTACAGTACTCTTCAACCTTCTATTCTTCTTCTTCTTCTCTTCTGTTGCCTTTCTTCTTCTCTGATCTAAGCTTCCTCTCTTCTTCTACCTTTCCCTTTAGCTTCTTCTTCCTTCCTTCCTCTTCTTCTTCCTTAGCTTTTCCTTTCTTGACTAAGTGTTAGGCTCTTTTTCTAAAGAGAAAAACCCACCCCTCCCCCACTCACTCTCTCTTATCAAGGACCAGGCTTATCGAGTATTCGGGTTGTGTACCCGGGTCCAGGGCTACGGGCGTAGGGTCGCAGCTAAGGAGTGAAGGCTTAGGTTAAGCGGGTCGGGTGTGTAAGGGTGAGCAGGAGCTCACCCCATGTGTCTTAAGGCGAATAGCTGTAGTGACAAATTCAATTTATCTAGCTTCACTCACTCCGAATCCCACGATGTAGGACTTTCTTCAGTCCCCTTCTTCGCGTGCACTGCTGTAGTGAAGGTGTCCTCAATTGGAGTGGCAGCAGGTGGTGTAGTCTCCAATTGACCACTTGGGAGTGGTCCTGGAGCTATTCCGTGCAACCTGGAGATGTCACCTGGAACAAGCGTGCCCTCGAACACAACTCCAAGCTTGCTCGAGCTTCCTAGTCAATGGCGGCGAAGGGAGAAACCTGAAAAGCAAGAACATGGCCTTTCAGCCCAATCAAAAGCATTCAGGAGTATCGCCAGACCATGGCGAATGTGTGGGTGGTGATGGTGATGGCATGCCGTGTAAGGGTGTATGGTGGCCGGACAGAGTCGGGGCAGGACGTGTGACAGTGGGTTGTTTGGGGGCGTGCCTGGATGGTTAAGAGAGTGGAATAGGAGAGGGGTTTTGTGCGGGTGGATGAGATAGAGCTCGTGGGAGTGTAGGTGAGGTGTTGGGAGGTGCGTAGAGTGCAGATGACCTCGCCGGAGGTGCGGCTGGAGCAGAAGGCGAAGATGGCGTGCAGTGGCGTCGGGGGATGTTTTTGGGATTTTTGGATAAGAGAATTAACCTAGAACTCTAGAGGAACTAATATAATCCTAAACTAATTAATGGATGAAAGGGGGGATTTACCCATGCCAGTGGTACACCGGACGTGGGGAAGATGAAGCCTCTAGGAATAGGGGCGGCAACGACGAGGGGAGATAGGCAGCGGCCGTTGGTATTGCAGCGTGCGGAGGAAGGTGAGGAAGAGAAATCCGCTCACTATGGTCTGTGAGGGTGGATGAGGAAGGTTGTTGAAGGGGGTTGCCGGAGCTCATGGAGAATTTGGCTAGAGAGGGGGGAAGAAGGAGATTCTTCGGCCAAAAACAAGCTAAGGATGTACGGTTTGCATTGGGGGTCCTTTTATAGGCCATAGGAGGTCCTTTCAAGCTTGGAAACCAAGATTGGAAGATTGGGTCTTACGCACATGTAGGATACCCACATCTCCCATGCGTTCGCATGGGAGATTGGGAAAGAATTAGAGCCCAAGACTAAGTTTAGATCGTAGAGGATTCTCTCAGGAACCTCCCTTCCAAATTTGGAAGAGTTTGGTCATGAAATCAAGGAGTAATCCCTGATTGAAGGTCGCCAGTGAAGTAGGTTTGGGAGTTGAAGGTGGCAGGGAACTGTTGGTGAAGAAGACGACAAATCTGGGGGCCTATTTGCAAAGAATTCAAAAGTTAGGGGCATATGTGTAAGAGAAAAGAGCCAAACAAAATTGAAATGTAAACTAGGTCAAGGTGATCTCTGATTGGGCCTAAATTTTGTTACAAACCTAATTTTGATCCAAAGAATCTAATGGCGAAGTCGTGTTTTGGTTTTGACCAAGTTTGAGTGGGTAAATTGCATAGAAACCTAAATTAGGGCAACTATCTGTCTGAGACTATTTTAGGTCAAATTGGGTTCCAATGGTCAAAGAAAGCATACCAAACCTTAGAGAATATTTTTCTATGATTTTTAGAAGGTTTAGATGAATTTTATCCTAATCGGAACCTTAGTTAATTAAGTGGATCTATTTTAAGGGTTTCAGATATCATTTAATTCTTGAAACACGTGAAAACTCGTTTCTATCTGCACAGACCCTCTTATTAGACATTGATGAACATTTGACCTTTAATTAACCTATGGGAAAACCCATGATTGTTATGCAATTAGGATATTCTGTTAAAACTACAGTTTTACGTCTGTTTTCATGTTTATCTCCCAGAAAAGATATGCAGTGAATTATGGCTCTTTGGCGGTTATGTAGGAGCATTTATCAATGGATTATGACTAATTAAAGCTAGATATGACTGATGATGACGTTATCATCATTACCCTTCTTAGGGGGCTAAATACACTTGGAGAAATGGAAATGGTCAGAAATCAAAGCTAGACCGCTTCTTTGGTAATGCTGAGTTGTTGGAGTGCTATCAGTTATCCTCAGTGACGGGCCTAGATCGGCCATTCTCAGACCATACTCCACTATTGTGGGAGAGCGGGGAAGACTCTTCAACAGGTTCATACTTTAAATTCCAAAAATCATGGCTCAGGGAAGAGGGATGCAAGGAGATGATTGGCAACTGGTGGACTTCTAAGCAGGTGAATGGCTCAGCTACATTCAGACTTGCAACTAAACTCAGAGAACTGAAATCAGTTATGAAAGAATATAGGAAAATCATTGAGATCATGAGAGATCAAAAGAGAATGGAAGCTTTAAAGAAGGTGCAGCTACTTGATAAAAAGAGAATAGGAAGCAGCTAATAGAGGAAGAGTGTATACAATGAAAAATTTGGCAAGAGGCTATTTTGGAAGAAGACCTAAAAAGAGAAATTGATTGGAGAGAAAAATCTAGACAATTATGGATAAAAGAAGGAGATGCAAATACCAAATTCTTTCACATGGCAACCAGCTCTAGAAGAAGGGTCAACTACATCTCCTCCTTGAGATCTGGTGACCAGGTGCTAACTTCTTCAAGGGACATTAAAAGAGAAGTGATCAAATACTATAAAGAAGCCTCTAGAGCTACAGAAAGAGGGAATTGGAGATTAACCAATTCTGATTTCACTCGGGTTGATGATATTGAAGCTGAACAATTGGTTGAGCCTATCATGGTTCAAGAGGTTGAGAATGCGATGGCTAGTCTAAACTCTGAAGGCTCCCTAGGCCCCGATGGATTCCAAGTCTTCATCTATAAATAGTTTTGGCCGGTGGTGAAAAAGGATGTGATGGAGGTCATTAAGGAGTTTCAAGAGGGTAATTTGGGATTTGAAAGAATAAATAAATCTTACCTTTTCTTATTGCCAAAGAAGCAAGAAGTAGAGAGTTTGCAGGAGTTTAGGTCAATTGCTTTGACAAACTCTATTTACTTGATAATTGGCAAAGTTTTGGCAAATAGATTAAGAGGAGTTCTAGTACGTCTAATAAATCCTATCCAGTCAGCTTTTCTTCCCAACCGTTCACTGCAAGAATAATTTATTATAGCACAAGAGATGGTCAATGGTTGGCGTAGACGTAAATATAAAGCCTTCATGTGGAAGGTAGACTTCTATAGGGCTTTTGACTTAGTATCTTGGCCATACTTATGGGAGATTATGAAGAGAAGGGGATTCCCTCCAAAATGGATCCAATGGATGAAAAGATACATTGCAACTTCATCTTTCTCCACTCTAATTAATCGTAAGCCTTGCGGAGGTTGGATCCAAACTCAACGTGGGGTTAAGCAAGGCTGCCCTCGAGCTCCACTTATTTTCAATCTAGCAGTAGACACACTTGCATGCTTTACTTGCAAACTATCGACGGCTAGTCTGGTGAAAGGTTATTCATTATCCAACTCTAGAGCTCTAGCACCAATCTTACAATATGAGGATGATATAGTTTTTTTTGTAGAAAGGGGAAGAAAGGAAGCTAAGGTTATATACACTATGGTTTCCATGTTTGGAGACATCTCTGGGTTAAGGCTAAATGATCAAAAGTCCTCTCTCATCTGTTTTGGGTTGAATAGCCAAGAAAGTGAGGCTTTATCAAGCAATCTTCATACACCTATTATGAATCTGCCAGAGAGGTACCTAGGACTACCTCCGCGTGGCACCAAGCTAAAGAAGAGTGATTGGAATCCCTTGTTTGAGAAAGTAGCTGCCAAACTTGAAAGTTGGAGTAGCCGCTACTTATCTAAAGGAGGAAGGTTGATCCTCCTAAACTCGGTCATCACCTGTATTCCGATTTTCTTCTCAATTTTCAAAGCACCAAAATCTATTTGGAAAAGACTTGATATGCTGCGAAAATGATTCTTCTGGAAAGGGGCTAAATCTGAGGGCAGATTTCTACATCCCCTGAAATGGTAACAGCTATGCTCTCCTAAAAAATATGGTGATCTAGGCATTCGGTCACTGAAGGAGTTCAATGACTACAAATGCCTACAAATATGGTGGTCATGGGCCGTTCACTCCAACAAATGCCTACAAGTGGCTGATTGGTAGAGGCAGCTACAACCCATCACTTGTGGACAAGGATTGCACTACTGTGTGGTTTTAAACATACCTCTGAAAATAAAGATCTTTCTCTGGTTGATGAGAATAAATGGTCATATTACAGGTGATTTAAGGCACTAAAGATTGGGTGTCCCACCTTAGAACTGCTTTCTTTGTAACTTCCCCACGGATAGCAGTATATACATTTTTTCTACGTACCTGGTAATGAGCCAAATCTGGAGAGCTATTGATGGCATCGCCATCATTCACTATATCTAACCTAATTTAGCTAAGGTCTAAAGTTAAATTCATTTAATTAACATATTAAAATGGTATAACTCAATCAAGGCTGAAGAGAGAGGAATTAATAGAAAAAGGGGTTAATTCTGCAGTTTTCACGAATAATTATGAATGCAGAATAGTTGGAGGGTGAACCTATGGTTAATTAAAGGTCAATTGAGCTTAAATATCTTAAAAGTGGGTTGGTATTGAGTAATGCAGGATTTACATTTAAATTGAATGTTTAATTCTAATAAAAAAATCATAATTTCAACCCCACTTCAATTAAATAAGTTTTGATAGAAATAAATGTAATATAAACCTTCTAAAAATCAATTAAAAATATTTTGTAAGGTTTGGCATAGTTAATTTGACAATCGAAACTCGTTTTGACCTAAAACAGAATCATAGAATGGTATTTAGTACATTTTGGGTCTAAATGTAATTTGACCATTCAAACGACATCAAAATCCAAAATTGAAGTCACCATCAACTTCCTTATATCCAAATTATGCTACCCAAAAAAATTGGGTTCATTTAGAATTTTTTTTGGGCAACTTTGCATTTTAATCCCTAAGTCCTAATCACCTTACATTTACCCCCTAGCTTCTTTATCTTCTTCACAAAAAGGTCCCTCAACCTTCTTGGAAACAATGGCACGAGAATGGTGAGTTTCACTCATGGATTCTCATCACCACAGGCCTCGTCTGACCTTGGTGACTAAAGAGGATCTCTTCCCCTTGAAGCTACACACCCAATGGCGGTAATCTCATCAACAACCACCGCCTCTGTCACCGGCCATCGTCGATCAAATCTAACGTGGTTGTTGTAGGTTGTTGTGAGCTCTTCGCGCAATCTCCGACCGTCGTTTTCTCTAGAGAAACTCTATAAATCTTCGTGCGACTCCTACGAATGCCGTCGTCCAAAAATCATGCTCATCTCCCCTCATTTTCTTCCTCCCTGAGTGTAGCCATTGGTGGACCTTGGAGCTCCTTCCTCACCATCGATCCGCTGCCCCTAGCCACCAACCGAGGACACAATAGCCTTCCCCTCTTCCTTGCCGTGGTCCCCATCAAAGGGCACGGTTTCCTAGCCTCATCCTCGCT
Source organism: Thalassia testudinum (assembly GCA_037157565.1). Lineage (NCBI taxonomy): Eukaryota > Viridiplantae > Streptophyta > Magnoliopsida > Alismatales > Hydrocharitaceae > Thalassia > Thalassia testudinum. The sequence goes on from JAZHRO010000026.1 coordinate 34,888,177, forward strand.
CCAAACTCCCTCGCCAGAGTTCCCCTTCTCCCCCAAGTCTGGCCAACCACATCGACCTCCTCGCCTCATCCTTGCCACATAGGTAACTCTACTCCTTCACCTCACCCTCTAGATCATTCTAGGCTATTTTCTTGTAGGTATCGACCCACGCAGCCTCCTCCGCCGGTTGTCTTCTTCACGCATGGCCACACTTCGGCATCTTCTCCTGCGGCACACCCACCTTTCTCCACGCCGCCTCACGCACCGCCAACTTCCATAGAACCATCACCACGCCTCCACAAGAAAAAGCCCCAACTTTATTGGGTCGATTGCTCGTCGAGGCACCTCGCCAGATGCACACCTTCGCCACCACTTTCTTCAACTCTAGTCGTCGCTTTCTTCAACTCTGGCCACCCGCCTCAGGCCTCATCGCAACAAATTGAGGCCGCCATCAACTCCAGCACATCACGCCAAAGCTTCTCGATCCCTTGGTTGAGAGCTTTGGCGTGATTTTCACACGGCCAATCTACCCATCACCGCCTCCAATCGCGCCTCCCCGATCATCACCTCCGGCCACCTCCAAGCTTCAAGCTTCGCATGAAGCTTCATAGAGGTACAGGGAAGCTCTTGCAACCTCCAAAGGATCGTGTTGTGCACCGAGAAGCGTGGCCAACCATCACCTTCATCCTCTTGCTGTCAACGCAAGAAGAAGAAAGAAGAAGAATGAGAAGAGAAGGTAGGGGCGTGAATGCAAATAAGAAAGTATCACAGGGACCAATTTGCAAATAGGCAAGGACTTTAATGCAAGTTTTCAAGGGCTAGAATGTAAGATCTACTAGCAAGGCCTAATTTAGAAACTAGATTTAATTGATTCAGTATTTTATGGTTGTAGTACATTATTGTGTTCGAACAATATTACTATGAAGCAGATAGCATTCAGTTTATTAAAGATTGATTATAAAATTATATTTTGGCTTAAAATAGGTTAATTTCCATATTTTATCAAGCATTATTAGTAATATTTTTAGAGCATTGAAGCGCACTGATTGTTAAATAAATTTAGGATCACTTTCTTGAATTAAATATTAAACAATTGAGTTTCTTCGCACCTGATTTGAACTTGAATAATAAAACTGCAGGTACAAACTCGCAAAATTTTGAGAAGCATACGAAATAGTGATAATCGTATATTAGATTGCTCCCAGAGATGACCTCGGATTTTCTCTTCTAATTCGAGTATTATAAATTCAAATGCTTGATTCGATTTGATCACTATACTACGATGCAACAATTTTTAAACACAATCAAAGCGAGTCGAACAACTATTTTTGGAGAAGCTTTGCCCTCTTGGGAGGATTTATGGATGTGCTTTAGAACTTCAACCAAGCCACATACACTGATTGTTGGAGTTTTGTGGCGTGTCTGGTGTGCTTGTAACAAGAAGTTATTTAGAGGGTCACCTATAAATGTGGAGAGTATCATTAGGGAGTGTTGGGAGTTAATGGGAGCATGGAGAGCCTCCTTGTAAGCTTTTCTGAGAGCGTAGAGAACTCCTTTGTAAATGTTTTTGATTGATTTATTCTTTGAATAAAATGCACCCAGTTTGCTATCGTTAACGATAACACTCACCTTTTCAAAAAATATATATATAATTATATAATAAAGATATATATACAATAACTCAACCTAATTACTTATTTAAATATATATAATACAGTTATAACTTATTTATGTACATTATATACATATAGTAGATTATTTACATATAGCCTAGTGTTTAATTATATTTACAAATATAAATACTATATACAAAGTATTTTTGAGTTTTTATGGTATTTGTATATTCTATAGAGATAAGAGAAGAGAGAGATAAGGTGAGATGAGAGAGAGAGAAATTCTTTTTGTATTTTTGACTTGGCTTCTTTTATTAAGTTTCAAAGTAAACTAAGCTGTCGGCTGGTATGTTCTACTAAGCCGGAGTTTTGAATACTTTGCAACTTTTCATACACTTAAAAAAATACTTGATCTTACTCAAGACAAGTTTATTTTATTTTTTTTACAATTTTTTGAATTTTTTTATGTATTTACAATTTTAGCAAAATGTTGCCAAAATGAGTTTAAAGCAATACAACCAAAGGCCTCTAAGTGAGTTCTGTTAGCTGGAAAAGTTCTATTTGCATTCAAATATGTCCAACACATCACAAAGAAGATATTAGAAGCAATAATCATTATTTCCATTTCAAATTTCATTCATTTAACATGTTGGACAATACAATTCATTAACAAATAGTTGACAGTGATTAAAAATATGAATTACATGCTGTTGAAGTTGAATTTAACTCAAGTGTACATGAATGCTTTACACAAGAAATTCTAATAGTAATTTATATGAAGAGCTCAATTAAATTATGAAATACACTCAAATCAGCTAGAACTCCTCCTGAATCTTTCTAGAACTTCTGCTGCAGTTGCATTTCAGTGCAGCAAGCCTGATTCAGTAGCTAAGGCTGCTATTGCTACTATAGAATTAGCAGCTGAGTGCTGCTACATTGAGAAGGTCTGATCTGAGCTAATTCTATACCCCATCAGATCTGAAAACACAAGATTGAGGAGCTAGGAACTCCTCACAACAATTCAAATCTTAAATCCATTGAAAGTCAACTATTAAAACAATGCAAGGCATCTTCTGAAGGCATGAAAACAGTGACATCAGTTCATACTCTTTAAAAATCTCTAAGGATCTCAATATGATCTTCACTTTACATTATAGACAATGTAGAGGGAATTGATCACATTAAGTATTTGAAATCATTTCAAAACAACTCCAAATCTTCATTTTAACCTTGAAAACATCATTTGAACCTTTAAGATCAGAGTGAAATCATAGTGGGTCAGAAATCCATGTAGTCCTATTTGGGCTTTTAATTTTAGGATTTACTTAAGTGATATGATCACCAAAATCTCCCATATTAGTGTTTAAGGACTCAAGCAATCCTTTAGAAGCCAAATGAATCATGGTTATGCCTCATCTCAGTGAATCTGGGATTTCCTTGACAAAACTACTCAACACAAGGCTCAAATTGGGCATTTGCTCATTTTAGAATAAAACTTCAATCAAATCATCTTAAACTCATCGCAATACACCCAATTAAGTAAATCCAAACTCGAATCACTTGATTAAATCTGCTAGAAACCAAATTGACTCCAAATCCCAAAATTGGGCATGAAAACCAAATCTGAAAGAATCGAGCGAATTGATGCAATCAAATCAAGATTAGGGGTCCTTGTGAACATATGAAGTGAATGGAGAGACCCCGAAATAGATTTGAGTGCTATCTAGATCACGAAGCCTGAGTACTTTAGATCTAGATATGCTTGGATGGTTGGGGTGAATTATGAATCAAAATGCAGGGGAAATAGTGAAGATGGAATTGTGAAGCGTAGAGGAAGATCAGTGAATCGATATGAATGCATGAAAACACTTCTTCGATCTAAATTGATCGGAGAGGGAGAATCGGAGCTAGTCTAATCTACTTCTAATCTAAACTACCAAATTTGTGAGTTGAGCTAACTAATCTACTAGTTAACTAATCTAGAAAGCTAGAAATCTACCTAGAAAGCATTAATTCTATCTAGGAAAGCAGTAAATCCTATCTAACAGGGGAAGGTGATGTCCAAGGTCCACTAGCCGTTGGTCGATGGCTACGAAAGGGAGGAGACCTTCAATTGACGAAGGAGGTGTCCATGAGCCAGTAGCCAGTGGCTGAAGGTGATTGAAAGAGAAAGGTGACATGTGCTGTCACCACAGGCAAGGAATGGAGGAAGGAGAGCTAAGGGGATGGATTGAAGGGACTAACTCAAGGGAAGGGAGTTGATGGCACGCTCAGAGGTCCAAGGAGGTGCTTAAGTAGCCGCTTAAGTGGATCAGGTGATCGGTTAGGTGAGATTAGGCGTGAATAGGTTTAATGGTGGGGATGATCTCAAGAGGAGCGTAGGAAGATTCAAACTAAAAGTCCACCGTCAGATCAGATCTAGATGATCCTCCACCCAAAGGCGCGAGATCAAAAGTAGCAAATCCACCGTAGGATCATAGGAACAGTGGCCTAGATTGGTCGTGTTCTTCGCGCGTGAATAGTGTGCGAGCAGCTGCAAATGTAATGGGATATTTGCAAGGAAGGGCTTATAGTGAAAGGGTGTGCAATTTGCAAGAAAGGCCCATTAGTGGTGAAGAAGAGTAACCAGAAGGTTCCTAGCTGCTATCTAGTGAGTCCCTGCACCTTTCAAAGAAGTCCTTGAAGGTTTTAGATGTGAATAACATGTTATGCAATGAGGACCTAAATGTGAAACTCTAAATGCAAGGTCCTATTGATGTTCAAATGCAATGAAATTTTTATTGATGTTTAATTGAACATTTTAGAACATGTTTCACTCTTGATTTGAACTTTTAAACTTAAAAATGTGTTCAATTGGCAATTGGATTAGCATTTTGTATTTATGTATAGAATATCTCATAAATTGACCTAATTATGCATTTTTAACACCAATTTGATGTTTTAGGTCATTTTCCTTAATTCTCACACTTAACCCATTTATTGTGTTAATAACATAATGTTTGACCTAGTTTCTAGCTTAACTTGGGTATTTTAGTTATGATGAACCACACCTCATCATACCCCCATGCTTAGGTTTTGCTAGTCCCTTAACAAAAAACTCATTAAATGCAAAGCATTTAAGTATCAACTAGGTATGTGTGATGAGATATCCATTTTTCTTTTCAATTTATTAAGTATTTAAAGATTTTTTCTGAAGAGCCAACTGTGTTTATATTTAGACATTGTGAAAACTAGTTGCTTAGGAAGACTTACTAGAACTTAAGACTGATATGACATAGACCATCTCTTGACCAACTAGGACTCTTGATATTTAAACCTTAAGTATGATTTATAAGACTCAAGAGGGTTTTACAAAACTTAGAGGTTATGGTTGTGCTCAGTGAATGGTTAAGACTAACCAGATGAACCCTAAAACTCAATCTTGGGGTTTCACGTCTTTTTTAGTCTAGGTTGGTCATAGCTTCAACTCATGCTTTCGGATCAACTCTAAAAAGTAAGTGAAGACTCAAACCCAACACTTATTATGTTGTAGCTCAAAGAATATTTGGTGAAAAAAGGGTATTTATAATGCACCTTGAAAAATATGCTTGGTGGAAAATATGTAAGACTTTGGAGACATACTTGACTTATTCAAAAGAATGTCTTTTTCTAAATTCTTTTTGACTTTTTCTATTTTTTATGCTTTTTCTCATTTTTCTTATTTTTTTTCTTTTTTTCTAAAAATAGTTGTCATTATGTGTCCTACAACTTTATTTGGTAGTGCACACTTATTTGGTGAGTGAGTACTTTGGTGGAAGGAGCTTCTCCTAAACACAAGACTAAAGACTAGGACAAAGAGTCTACCTACACACACAGGTAAGGACTCCACCAACATTAGGGTTGAATTTTAGGTTGAATGTCCATAAACACTTATTCTATTTTTGTTTTCAATAATAAGATCATAATTAAGTACTTATAAATCTTTTCAGTACTTTTCTTCTCCTCAAAAATTCATAATGTGGTGTTCTCCCTTAGTAATAAGTATTGTATGTCCTGTATTGTATTTTTGGAATTTTTGTTTTTGACATTTTTTTTGTATTTTGGACTTCATAATTTTAATTTTTTTTCCAAAATTTTCAAAATATTTTAATTTTTTTGGTATTTTTAATAATACAATACTATATACACTACAAGTGTCTTTATAATTGCATTCCAAAAAATGACTTCACCATTTACACCCCCTCATGCTTAAATGATGCAATATCTTTATTATATGAACATGGTAGATGCAAATGCATGATATGCTTTTTACTAACTTAGACTAGGTGACGGAAGGAAGTCGGAATGAGGAGATAAAAATTTCTGTGCGGACGATTTCAAGTCTGATACAAGTCAGAGTGGAAAGTCGGGCTAAGTAGTGAAATGTATGAAAAATATGACTATGAATGTATGCTAAAAATGCAAGGATAGAAACCTAAGAAAGAAATGAAAAAGAAAGATGAAAACAACTATATACAAGAGATAGGTTTGCTAAGTTTAATGCCTTCAGCTAAGCGTAAACCTAGTAGAAGGTGTCAAGAATGTAGGAGTCAAAATGATGGATAGAGAATTGACAAGTCAATGGAGCTCAATAAAAGGTACAGATCATAGTGTATAGAATGATAAGAGTTTGTCAATCTTAAAGGGGAGGAATAGCTCCACAGTCAATGTGTATTAGAGTTAGAATACTTGGAACAAGGTCCAAGTGCAAAGAATATGGTCAATTCAAAGATACTTGGCTCAAGGTTCAAGTAGAGAAATAGAATGCCCAGAAAAATCAACAGCTTCCACCTCTTTAATCAATGAATGCAGAATCATGAAGATGAAGTAGGGTTGGGAAGAAGAGATGGTTGCTGATCTGAGTAAGGTGCAAATAGATCAAAATTGTACAAGGCTTGTGATATGACATGTGCTTGACCTTGCAAAGGAGGTCTGGGTTGTGTTTGAGATGGAAGTGAATGTGTTTGACGAGACTCCATCAAATGTGAAAGTTGGGCTCTCATCTCAGTTAGTGCTGCATCCTATTTTTGTTGCATCGTAATGTTCTATTACTGCATGTCAGCAAGAGCTTTCATGATATTCCCCAATCGATCATTTCGTGTAGGCTCAGATTGAGAGTATTGGGTGGGCTTGGGTTGGGGTTGCTGGTAAGCACATAGTGGATACCCGTGTGGTGGTTGTGGTTGAGGAGGTGGTGCTCGGGTTGGGTTTTGAAGTGGTGGTGTAGATGGTTATTGGAAATTAGGTCTTTGTGAATTTTCCGACCATGAGAAATTTGGATGATTACACCATCCAGGGTTATAGGTTTGTGAGTATGGGTCATTGTGAATGGTGTGGAGCTCCTCTAAAGCTTTGAGAGGTGCAGGAAAATCAATGTATGGAGGAACAAAGGTTCCTCCAGCCAGTGAAGGATATGGAAATGAATAATCAGAAAGTGGTGGTTGTTGTGTCACATAAAGGTTGTTCACAGTTTCCCTCCCTGTGGGAAACTGGGAAAAAGTGTGTGGTGCAGGCGACTGAGAAGAAGAAGATGGAGATTTAGATAGGAACTTCCATACTTCATACTTTCTTCTCTATTAAGCCCACCTTATCCAGCTAACTAGCCACTATCTCTAAATCTCTTATGCTGGATTGGGCTTCGTGTAGCCCTAAGTGTGAATGAGAATGTGAGGACTTTCTATTAAACACGCTCATCGAAGTGTTGTTTATAGAGTTTTCTGGCATGCCTTTGAAGAGCTCAAAGGTTGAGTCCTCATCTCGACACAAGAAATTGCCTCCAAAAGGGCCATCTACAAAGTTTCTTGTGTCATCATGGAGCCCATGGTAGAAGATCTGGACTTGTTGTCAGCATAGGACACCATGGTGGGGACATTTACGTAGAAGATCATGAAATTGGTCCCAAGCCTCATGCATTTGTTCTCCTAAATTTTGTGAAAAAGTAGTGATAGCATGCCTTAGAGCGTTTGTGTGGCCTACAGGAAAGTACTTCTTTAGGAACTCATGTTCCAAAGAAGCCCATGTGTCTATAAGTGTAGTTCATGGAAGAGTTCTAAACCAGAAGGTGGCCTTGTCCTTAAGTGAAAAGAACATTTTCATCAGCCACGGGAGCTAATCATGGCCCTACGGACCCAAGGTTTAGGAGATTTTTCAGCTCTTCTAAATGCTGAAAAGGGTCCTCAGAAGCAAGACCATGGAAGTGAGGGATAAATGCAATGATGTTCGACTTCAACTTAGCAACAAGACCCCCAGCAAGATAGTGTGCCCAAGCATAGGTGGTGCAACTGTGAGATTATAGTAATCCCATAGTTGAGGTCTACGAGCCTGGGAATGGGGCTTTGCTAAAAGATTAATAGCTTGGGCATTCATTTGCAATTGTGTATTGTACATGTGTTGTAGGTTAGGTTGAACACCTCTCTCCGAGTGTGGTTGGTTGGGAAAGTTAGGGTAGGGAGGAGGTTGAAACCTATGATATGGAGGTGGTGGTGGTGGAGGATGTGTAAAAAGATTAAGAGGATCTTTTTCGAAGTCCTCAAATTGTGCGGAATTGTAGTCATCCTTTGGATGAACATAATGGTGAATGGGAGTTTAAGGCTGATGAGGTAAAGGATTGGATGTGGAAGGCATAGATGTAGAAGCAGAAGCTTGGGCATCAGCACCCAAGGGAGGTACCAAAGATGGGTTCTAGGATCTCCTATTGTCCATGAGTCAATTTGGGGAAAACAATTTTTCGAAGTAGTCATAAACTCAAGGAAAGTAATCTCAATCTCAATCAAATCTGGAAAATAAGAAATCTCAATCAATTCTCAACAATCTCAAGACCAATCAATCAATTCAAGTGAGATGAAAATACCTATTTTACCTAAGAGTCTTCTATGTGAAAAATTATATGTAGTATGCAAACAAATGTCTCAGTACAATTGTACGCGTCCTATGGAATACTTAGCATGGTGCAGACCTCTAAAATCCATCTGGAATCTGGATAAGACCGGTGTGTGAATCCAGACCCTATGGTTGCACAAGGAGATGAGATAGAAACCTATGTGTTGTGTTCTTAAGTGATCGTGTAGTGGGTACATGATAATCAAGCAACAGAATTTGGTGAAAAGCTCAATCAGGGTTTCAAGCAGGTTATTATGTCTCTTGAATTATATTTGATATTTAGATGTGAGTTCTATGCAACTGATCTCGCTTTTAAATTCTTTTCAAGCAAGAGATGGTCTTTTTAACTTAGTCAAATGCAAAAGATGGCAGGAGCTCAACAGGGATAGAAAGTCGAACTTGACTCTAGTAATTCTATAATTGATGCAATTTGACTAAATTGAAATCTAGCAGGAAATGTGCAACCCTAAGTATAGATGCTTATGGAAATGATGTTTCTAGATAAAAGATGAGATCTTTTTGGTATTTTTGATTTTGTATTTTTTTTTTGAATTTTCTAATGCAACAAACAAAATCAAATCGGAAAACAAGGTGATACGAAGGAAAACTGAGTTGATGAGAGGTGAATAGAGAAATATAAAGAGAGAGAGAGTCCAATGTCTAAGTTATGTGTGAGAACATGCTCTCACAACTTATGCCTAACAAATATATTCTAAATATAAACCTAAGTCTAAACTACCAACTATTCTATACTAAGAAAAAGTGAGAAAATGCAGCTCCATCATGAAAACTCCCCCTGGAAGTCGAGTTTAAATTGCAGTGGATCCACCAGGAAGAAGACTCCTCCGAGAAGGCGACACTACTTCTTCTGCTCCTTAAGTGCTGCAAAAACACCAGATGATTAGTATGAGGATTATGCAAGAACAAATCAAAGAATAAAAATGAATAAAATAATGTATATACAATAAAGAATATGAATAAAAGAATGACTATACAAAGAAATCAAAAATATGTACAAATTATGAATAAAAGAAAATTTTGGTGTATAGAGAGTTGCCTCTTCGGCAACGGTGCCAAAAATATGATCACAAAAATCATCTGTACGTTAAAAATGTGGTTGTAATTATGTCATTATTATGGTATAGTGTTACAATGCAAACATGTGTCATATCATTTTATTTATTTACATAATTTTTACTAGTTTATTCTAGGTAATTCACTAGGAGGTAGTTATTGATATACATTACTTTCTATGTTCCAAAAATACTCTTTTATTCCAAAAATGTCAATTATATTTACAAAATGAATTAATGAATCAAAGAATGAATGAATTGAGTTAATTTTGTACAAAAAGAATTAATTAATTGCTAACTAAAATGCCTTAAACATATTTACAACTAAATAGGCATTAAAAACTAAGTAAAACTACTCTATGTTAGTTATATACAACTACCATAAATAATACCTAAATATAGGTACAAAAATAATTATTCATATGTACTTAACTAAGTTATACTGACATATAATGTACAAACAATGATATATATGTGTCACTATAGCTTTAGTAAAGTATGTACAAACTTTAAGGCAAAAGAATTATATTTAATAATAGATATGTATACCTATAGTGACGAATATATATGTTACTAAAGCATTACAAACATATATATATATATATATATATACAAAATAAGGGTGAAGAATTGGACCCGTGAGATAGATGTCAAGCTCATGACAATATTAAGCAACCATCATATATAATAGAGGTCATTGGGAGGGAGGGTCCTTCACGAAATATGTTTGGGCTCAAATCATGGTGGAGTTTGATTTGGAGACCCACCTAGGTTATGATGTGAATAAGATTCTGCTTAGGCGAAAGACCTTGAAGAAGAGTTTTCGCAACTACCACCAACTTCTCAACAAGAATGGATGGAGTATAAACCCCATTACAATGTGCTTGGTTGCACCTAGCCTTACTGTTTGGGATGAGGTATTGTCTTTCACTTAAAACTGGTACTATAGGCTTAGTTTCTTTATTGGATATTGACTTCTAATTCATTTTTTGTCAATTAGCACCAAAATTTCAAAAACTCAAGGATGTTTCATTCCCTTACTATGATGACATCAACATCATAGTAGGTAGGGATAGCCACAAGAGATCATGAAATGTTATCAAACCATAAGTCTTCAATTCATATGAAAATGGAACACACCAACATTGGGGTGAAGGTTTTGTGCCTCCAGTTAATCCCGAAAACGTTGGGTCAACCCCCACTGAGTATTATGAACAAGCATACAACATACCCCCAACTCAACCACTAATGGGCTCATTTGGGATGCCTCAGAATTATTTCAACTTTGAGTTGTCGTCGTCTGGTGAGCCCCTATATGCAAGGATGGAGTCTACCTAGCAAAGTTACTCGGGTGTTCCCCCATTTGGTTTCACAGCTTACACAACTACTTCAGCATCGAACCCCGTTGGGTCACAAGTGTTCCAACAAGAAAATTGATGATACACCCCCATTATTGCAGTCCTTGAGTGCTCATGGGGAGAAAAGAGGCTCTGGATAGGGGACTTCAAGTGGGGGAAGAGAAGGAGAGGAAACACTGACCACTTGAACGCATAGATTTTAGAGAATATAGGTGTGATGACTGGCCTGTAGGAGCGATTAGTGGGGATTAGATCTCAACCCAAGAAATGTGAGCCAACCGATGTGATTAGTGAGTGCCTTGCTAGGTGACCAAACAAGTTCCAAACATCAATCCTACCGATATCGTGACCCTTGCGCAACACTTCTCAAGGAGCAAGCATTATGTAGTTTTTAGGAACATTGTTAACAACCTAGACACATTCATGAAGTGGCTTCATGACATCATGGGGTAGTCTCCTTCATAGCTATTGGGTTCATTCGGTTTCTGCCATTGAAGGACAATGTCTTCGTCCATCACCTCTATCGTTCGTTTGCTTTAGTATCTTTTGTTATGTTCTTGTCTAGTTTGTAATATGTTGGGACTACATGGAATGTCATAGGAAGTATCTTGGAGGTTGTGATTTACGGTTAATGGCAAGTGGTATGAACATCTTTAAACCCTTTTTATTTAGGGATGCCAGAAGTAAGTAATTATGTATTTCAAAGTAATTTTTCAAATTTTAGGGATGTCATCTGATCGTGAAAACCATTTGCATGGTAAAAATGATGATCTAATTATGTCGTTGTTGTTTGTAATATAATGTCACAATGCAAACAGATGTCACGTCATTTTATTTATTTACATAATTTTTACTGATTTACTTCAGGTCATTCACTGAGAGGCCGTTATTGATATACATCACTCTCTATGTTCAAAAAAATGCTCTTTTATTCCAAAAATGTCAATTATATATACAAAATGAATCAATCAATTAAAGAATGAATAAATGAGGTAATTTATGTACAAAATAATCAATTAATGCTCATTACAATGCCTTGAACATATTTACAACTAAACATGCATCAAAAACTAAGTAAAACTACTCTATATTAGTTATATACAACTATCTTAAAATTATACCTAAGTATAGGTACAAAAATAATAAACAAATACATACATACACTATACTAACATATATGCAATCATACTAACAACTATTAACCTTAGAAACACTATATACAACCTAAGGCAAACAATGACTCTAACTATATACACCAACTCTCTCTCTCTATATATATACATATAAACATACATACATATAATACATCTATTTACAAATATGTTCTAATAATACTTAAATATATATACTTTATATATAGTGCTAGTTATATGCTCTACATATATATAAACTTATGTACCTTATAAACAATATACATAATTTTAACTTTACTAAATTACTATATAAGGATACACTAACAAACTTAAGTGTTACTAAAGCCTCAAAAACTGTCACTAAAGACATAAATACATGAAAGGCTAAAACAAACACTTATATATATAAGTTACTCTACTTATATACTCGTTATATATATATATATTATCCATATACTATGTTTATTATACCTATACATATATATATACTTATGTTATGTACTGATATATATATATATACATATACATATACATATACGTATACACTACATACACACTGCTCACTCACACAACTCAACACTTAGGCATCCAACACTTAGCTGGTTTTTAGCTCAAGTCCCACACACACAACTCTCCAACACTTAGTCGAATTTTAGGCTCAGACTGATCACTCTCTTAGCCTTTGGACCAAAATTAGGTTTTTAGTGGACGAACCGGGCTTTTCGTGGGACACTCAACACCCCTAGGGGTGGGACCCGACCACTACTATGCCCAGTTCTAGCTTTAATTATGTATATTTTTATCCAATTTCAATCGAACCCAAATTGGGCCCATTACAAGCCCAATACAGGCCCAATACTGTCCATACCGGGCTCCTAGCCCACTCAAATGCTCAATAGTATCAATATATGCCCATAATGGATAGAGGGTATGGGTGCACCTGGCGCATGACGATTAGGAAACCATCAGACAGAATTCCTTTTATGCACCTGGCGCATGGATAGAGGGTAGGTGTGGCACTTTGTTGCGATTGAAATCAACGTGCATGTGCGTTCACTGAGGCCAAGTTTAGGCCTCGAATTGAATGCCCAAAATTAATCCAACAACAATAATCAAGCCCTTTCCTACACTAAGTAGTGTCGGCTATATGGATTCATTACCTCCACACAGATCGATTTTGAGCCAAATTGAGGTTATACTTAATAGTTTCCTTCTAACACTTATTTGGTCTTCCTCACCCCCTCTTAGTAGGTTCAGCCTCCAACTTCTCGCATCTCCTGACTGGAGTATCTAGTCAGGAGACAAAATTAATCCAAATTTAAACCCAAAATTAATTCAAATTTAAAATAAATTATATAGTTAGAAAGCCCTTATATAAGGCTAAATAATTATGTAGCTAATTTAGAATAATAACTTAATTAGTTGTATTTAAAAATTAGTTAAACTTAGTGCTATGTACACATTAATTTAGAGTTTAATTAAATTAATTTGCTAATTAAAGTGCAAATTAATAAATTAATGATCGAATTGAGTTATACATCAGTTAATATACATGATAAGGTATTTAATTTATATTTTAATTTATTTATAGTTATTTATTTTAATTTATATACATTTATATACACATTTTTAATAGATATGTACATATTTAAGTGTAAATCCTATACTACAGTATAAATACAGTATAAATAGAATGAAAATATTCAAATAATCACATACAAGTATACAATATAAATTACTTCAGTATTAACTTAATTTACTAATTTATTTTATTTTAACTTAATAACTTAGCTATATAATTTAATAACATAAATATATACAATAAATACTTAAATAAATAAATATACAGGTATCTTATAGTGTATAATAATTACATTAATCTATATGTACAGTTGTAAATACTATTATACAATATATACATAGTTAGTCATTATTATACATATACTATACACTTACAATACAAATAAATAATATATAAATAAATTATTATTATTCATACTACCTAAGTTACTATAAATGCTTAACTTAATATATATAATACATATATAATTTATCTATATACATATATATACGTATAAGTAGTTATATATACTTAGATTAATATATATATACAAATATACACTATGTATATAGGTATTTTTAGGGACTTTTGTAATTTTTCTGATTTTTATAGTGTTTTTGCGTTTTATAGAAGCAAGATAAGAGAGAGAAGGTGAGATGAGAGAGAGAGAGTTTTTGATGTAAACACATTTATATCACATAAGCCATCTATTTATACACGTTCTTAGGCAAATAGTTGCATCATACATTATAAATATTGCATAATATGTATCATCTTGCATTTAGGTTAGATTGTATAAAGTTTAAATTAAGTTTCTCTTTTTGTGGTCGTGTAACAGGGAGACATTTAATCGGCACCTCAGATTGAAGATCCAACCGTATGGATCTGACCAAGGTAACGAGTGGAGTTCAACAACTCCAAGATCGCCCTAATCGGACTTCCGTAGCATCAGATGCAGTCTAAGAAAGATCAAAAGTCAAGGGGCCATGGTGGTGTAAATCCATACATCAAATGACAAATCCGACTGCACGAATAGGTTTGGATCGACAATCACAGCCCAATGGTGCGAAAATCGATCCAATCTGACAGTCGTGACACCATCTACAAGACAAAGAAGATGGATGGCCAAGATGGTGCCATGTGGCACCATCTCAGTGGCCCACATCGGCCATGAACGCCTGTTGCCCTCTCTCCCTCATCAGCGGCTTGATCAACCTCACCCATTGGATCTTGATCCAATGGCCAAGGGAGCCTAAGCTCAAAACCAAAGCATGCCTCAAAGGGCGGCTTGGCACAGCAGGCAAATGCCCTCTGGTGAAGCAAAGGTATTGAGGTCGAGCCCCCACGAGCCTCAAATCAAGTGCGGGGCATGGGTGTGACCAAATTGGGCTATGCGATGTGTGTTGGAAGGTAGATGGAGCGGCTACATGGCTTCACCAAAGCACGCGGATCAGGCACGCGTGATGAGACGTGCATAGGAACACCTGATCGCATGCGTAGGCATGCGATGAAGGCACTGGCGCACGCATCTTAAGCAGTTCGATCTTGCAATCGGACGGCTGAGAGCACCTGAACATGTGCATGCACTGAGAGTGTGGGGAGAGGAGGAGGTGCGGCTAGTGCACGCACTAAGCCCACATTCAGGGCTTTAGTGATGAATAAATCGGTCACTAAAGACCCTAAGTTAATGTTTTAATGGATAAATGACCTAAATGCCCCTTCAAACCTCACCTATAAATAATCCTATAACCCCCACATATTTCTCATCCCTTTCTTCACCTCTCTCCATCTCCAAAGCTCTAAAGTAGCTTGTCCCAAACCCAGGATGCTCCTCTAGAGTTAAAATCAAAATTTTGTCCACTTCTCAGCTCGTTCGTAGAGCTCCCATGGTCGTCTTCTTACCTCCATTCTGGAAGTGGATCCCGCTTCGATATCGCCCTGTCCCATTCTCCATCGTCTGTCTTCTTTTTCCTTCATCCCACATCTCACCACATTTTTCTGGGCGCTCCGTCAATATGGCTCATCCTCCAAGCAGCCGTCGAGGAGGATAACTTCTCTCTACCTTCTCTTTACTGCTTTCTAGCATAGATTTACCACATTCTAGTTGTAATCTTTTCAACTTTCTAGTGTAGTGATTAGTTGTAATAAACATTATTCTGTGGTTATGAAATCCGTGTTTATTCTATCTCTATTTTGTCTTTATTTGTATTATTCTCTCTCTCTTCTATTAATTATTCTTTTATTAGATAGCTAGTTTAGATTTAGTTCTACCAGCTAATCTACTTCGTGACAACAAATCAAATGCGATTTTTAATCAAACGTCCTTCTCCCTATGTTCTACCCAGAATTTCTTTTGAGTTTCGATAAATTTATTTGTTGATGGATGCCTCGCAAATCGTATTACAACGATGGGTTTTCCATACTCAATCATTTTTACGCAGATTTTCCTCTTCAACAGTCTCTTTTTGTGTTTTTCATATTGTATTCCTTTATTGAATTTCAGAGTATATTGGACTGTCTACCAGTATGTTCTACCAGCTAGAGGATTTAGTTTACTCTAAAACTTCACACATACCTAAAAAAATACCTAATCTTACTCAAGATAGTTTTAGTTTATTTTTTTATGATTTTTTATACCCTCAAAGGGTGGCCTTGAAGAGGTGTTGGAAGTGAATTGAGGCCTCTATAAATAGATCTAAGCTACTATAACTGAAGCAATAAGGGATTCAAACAATTCCAACAAACATCATTCAACATGATTAATCATTAAAACATGACTTTCAACTTCAAATTCCATCAAAATTCAAATTAGAATAGATTGAGCTTTTGAGTTGCTGACAGTAGCTTTAAACATCATTTACAAGTAACTCTCATTAGATTTTAGTCAATAGATTGTACATGAATGCTTGAAACATTAAATTATATTATTACAAAACATTGGTAGCTCATTTAAACACTCAAATCCAGTTCCAGCTCCCTTGAAACCCCTCAGTTAGTCCTATTGTAGTAACTAAATTGTTGCTGCCATGAATCAACAACTGGACCAACTATTGTTGTTGCTGTGACAATCAGTAGTTGGTGCTGCTATAGTAAATGAAATCAACTCAGATTAGACCTGAGAAGGTCTAATCTAAGGCACAAAAATCCCCAAAACACATCTTTAACAAATCACATTTATCCAACATCCATTGAAAGCCATTTCCAATGATCTAAAATCCATTCTTGAAGATTTGAAATTCAAAGACCTTAGAAATTCTAGTTTGACCATTACCTTACATTATAGACAATGTTAAGGGAATGGATGAAACTGAATATCAAATTCAATTGTGACATGGAGCAGAATATCTATAATAGTCCTAAAAAGTTCATTCAAGCCCTAGGAATCAGATTGAAATCATTTTTGAATTCAAGAACCATGTTGCCCTATTTTGTGTTTTCACTTTGGATCAATAAATGATATGATCACTTGATATCCCTGAACACCATTAATCGGTGTTCAGGAGGTCTAAGTGATCCTTGAAAAACATTTAGATCATTGCAAATGCCTCTAATTACTACCACTATTTCCTTGGCATTCACTATCTAAGCGATGCAAAAAGTCATGTATTAGATCTGGAAAATTAGGTGCAAAGATTTTGAACATTGAAAATTTGATCAAGTGGATTTAAAACAATCGCAATACATCCACTTAAACTTAGAGAAACTCAATTTCAACAATTAAATCCAAATAAGTTGCAATTGATTAGAAATCTACTTGATCACTCATCAAAACCAAATTCATAATAATCATCCAAAATTGGTCAACTCAAACTAGCAAGAAGGCATTTGTGATTGTTTGGGTTGAATGGAATATCCTCAACTTGATTTTGAGTGCTTCAACAGATCTGAAGGCTAATGAGCTTCAGATCTGCTAAATGCTCTGGTGAATGGGTGATTGGTGACTATAGTGCGCAACAAGTGAGTGAATGTGAGTCATGAAGTGAAGAGGGAGATTTATGGATCGAAATGAAGCTAGAAAATCACATCTCTGATTTGAATTGATCAGAGAGGGCGAGATTGGATCTAAACTAAACTACTCTTAATCTACACTAACCATGAGTTGGATTATGATCTACACTACCTAATACTACTTCAACTACTCTAGAAAGCAGTAAACACTATCTAAAAAGCATTTAAAACCTAATTTAATCAGAGGAATGGGACCTGTGGATTAACAACCGATGGCTAAAGAGGAAGAATAGAGAGAGGATCTCTAGCAAGTGTAGAGCCTGCTGGTGAAGCTCTTGAGACGTATCCTGGTGTTACGTGATCTAGCTTGACGTGGATGATCAAGAAGGAAGAAGCTCCACTATTGTCATCAGTGGAACTGAGTGAAGAAGAAAATAAGAGATGGAGAGGAAGAATGGAGAGCCCAAGGAACTAGGAGGGGGACTAGTCCGAGGCACGCGAGCTCAGGGAGGTACTTAAGTAGGTGAGGGAGTGATCAGGTCACTGTGGTGGTGGGATTAGGTGCAAGTAGGGTTAATGGTGGGGATGAGCTTGAGAGGTGCGCGGGAAGATTTAAACTAAAAGTCCACCGTCAGATTAGATCTAGATGAGGCAATGGAGCTTCGCATAAAGGTGCTAGATGGAAGGATCTTATTTCACCATTGGATCAAAGGATCAAGCAATGGATGGCACCTGTAGCTCGTGTTCTTCGCGAGCTATAGTGCTCTTGCAAGGCATCAGGTGTGTTGGGCTTTTCACGCAAAGAGCCCACAAATGTGAAGGGGTAGAACATTTGTGCAGGAGCCCATAAGTGGCTGAAATTAGGTCAGAGCAGTCCTTCAAGCCTAGAAAATAGGTCCTTGCGGCTTTCAAAGAAGGCCCTAGAAGGTTTTTAGCTTAAGAGAATGTGAAGGATGGAGGACCTATGTGTAATGTCATGAATCCAAGGTCTTATTAATGTCCAAATGCAATGAAATTTTATTGATGCTTAATTGAACATTTTAGAACATGATTTCACTCTTGATTTGAACTTTTGAACCCAAAAATGTGTTCAATTGGCAATTGGATCATCAATTTACATTTATGCATAGAATATCTCATTAATTGACCTAATTATATGCTTTTAACACAAATTTGATGTTTTAGGTCTTTTTCCTTAATTCCCACACTTAACCCATTTATCAAGTTACTAATATAGGGTTTAACCTAGTTTCTATCTTACTTTAGGCATTTTAGCTATGATGAGTCACATCTCATCATCATCCTTAGGTAGTACTAGTAGTAAAGTAAGTACCTCCAAGTTTTCCACTGATGATTCAAAGCATGACACCAGTATGGAGGAGGATGAGGACTTAACGGTCGTTGAAATGATGGTGCTCATTCTAGTGATGACACAGTTTGTAATGAGAGAATCCCACGAAATACAAATCCTATGATTGGTCACTTATGGTGCATGATGTCTTGTACATTCATTATTTTGAGTGGAAGGATGAGTTTCGGATGCGTGCACCTTCTTTTCTCGCTTTCGTTGGCCTATTCAAAACTAGAACAAATTTAAGGGACATGAAGAACATGCATGACTGTAGAAGAGCAAGTTGCAATATTCCTATCTATCCTTGAATACAGAGGCTCCAACAGCCACTTAATGGAGCTTTCCAGCATTCTATCTAGACGGTTAGTTGCTACGTGAATTAAGTCTTGAAGCAAATTCTAAAGCTTAGGTGGCTTTTAATCAGATTGCCTAGCATAAGCTACCAATACTGGATGAAGTTAGGGAAAACATGAGGTACTTTCCATACTTTAAGGTATGCCACCAACATTTTTATCCACTTTTAAAATTTACACAATCCCATAAAGCCTTACTAATCATGAAATCACGTAAAAGATAAATGCGTTGTCATAATTGCGAAAACACGTTGTTTGTAATTTATAAAATGTCTCCTAAAAATACTAGTATAAAATCGGGAGTATGGGTTGCCTCACAGGGAGGCATAATGTCTAGATGTTTTCTAACCTAACTAAGCCAACTAATAATCTTTTGAGATTTTCTTTGTATAATGAAAGCAAATAAACATAGCAATCATAGAGGCAAATATGAAGATATCACAGGAACAAAAATAGGAAGAAGTCACGACAAAACAAAAAATAGATAAAATAAAGACTAACAAGAAGGAAGAGAGGGTGAAGAAGCTTAGCAAGGAGGTCGATGAAGCCGTGACCAAGGTGGAGAAAGTCATTGACGGTTGTCGATGGAATGTGCATGAAGTGAGAAGTTGGAGAAATTGCAGAAAACATAGAGATGCGAAAAAGCATGGGAACCATCGAGAAGATGCTGGAGACGAGAGTTCTTGCCATGAGATGTTGTAGCGAGGGTCAAGAACCACCAAGGAGAGTCTGAAAATGTCAAGTACAATTGAGGGGACACTAGAGAAGGAAGAAGTCGTCCAGGAAGAAGAAGGACATACTTAGTGGTTGGAAGGAGAAGTGAAGGTGATGATGATGGTGGTGGGCATGTAAAGAGAGAAATGAGAAGAAGGTCGTGTAGAGAGAGAGGAAAAGAAAGAAAGAAAAGAAGGATGTAAAGGAGGAAGATGAGAAAGAAGAAGAGAAGGTGGTGGTGGTGTAGAGAGGGAGGGCATGCAGGAAGCAGAAGAGGAGAGAAGAAAACATGAAGAAGAAGAGGAAGATGGAGATGACGTGGGAAAAGAACATGAAGAAGAAGTGGAGGAAGAGGAGAGGAAGAGAGAATGATGAGGAGGAAGAGGAGGAGAGGAAGAGAATGTAGAAGAAGAAGGAAAAGAAGAAGAGCAAGATGACCTACATGAGAGGATGAAGAGGAGAGGGAGAGAGCTAGAGGAGAGGACCTGCTGTGCAAGGAAGAAGGAGAAGGTCGCAGGGAGGACATCGGTTACACAAAGAAGAGAGAGCAACGACGAAAAGCTCATGCGAGTCAAAGAGAGAGAGAGCATAAGGGAGAAGGATCGAGGAGGAGGGAGTTGTGAGAGAAAGCGAGGATGGTATGTAGTTGTAGAAGGGAGAGAGAGGAGAGGGAGTGAGGGTGCAATCGCAAGTTGTGGAGAAGGTATGGTTGCTATTGCATCGAGGAGAGTGGAAAGAGAGGGAGTGCAATGTTGTGTGAGAGAGCGAAAATGTGAGAGAAAACTAGAGAGGGAGAGGGTCGTTTGAGAGGGGTCGCGATATGAAATTAATAATAATAATAATAAAGAACGAGCGTGGTTGAGAGAACAATAGAGATGGAGAGAGAGCCTGTGTCGAGCAGAGGGTATGCTTCATGAGAGAGAGAAAGTGTGTAGGAAAGAGAGGCAGAGAGAGGCACGGGACGTGAGTTGCCATGATGTGGAGAGAAGTCTCAAGGGAGGAGGAAATTTTAGTGATGGTTAAGAGAGGGAGAGAGAGAGAGAGAGAAAGAAAGAGAGAGAGAAGGTTGCGATTGAGAGAGGGAGTGAGTGAGAGAGAAGAGTCGGAGCGAGAGGAGCACTAGATGTGCATTAAATAGAGGTGGGGGGGGAGGTGTTGGGAACATGCAATGAGCTTTTAGAAATTAGGATTTTTGTGGAAAAGGGAAGTGGTGAGCGTGCATGGAAATACGAAGGATGGATCGTATGGTGTGTGGATGGGATTAGGAATGTAGGAAAGAGAGAGTGCATGTGTGAATGGGAATTGAGATTTACGAAGATGGTGGGGGGCAATTGAGGTGAGAATGTTATGGGAAGGGGAGAATGAGAGCTTTTTTATTTTTTTCTTTCCTCTCCTTTTCTTTTTCTCTTATTTTGTATTTCTTGCACATTGTTTAGCATGTACATGCATCCTTTCTAAATTCTGTCTTTGCCACCGGCATCCTCGTCTTACACTCCTCCATTAGAGACCAATATTGAATATGTTCTTGCGAGAGCACGAAAATGAAGCATAATTAGATGAGTATTTACTTAATGCAAACTAAGTAGTATAAACCCATTCTAAGCACATAAAATAGCTCTACATTAGGAAATATGATAAATTAAGTTCAAATGCCTCCTCTTAACTCTCATATGCATGCATTCAATTGTAACCTAATGTTGAACGTGTGAGTTGCTACGCTAACGTGTTTGGTTTTGAAAAACCTGTCGTTGTAGTTTGAAAGCGAAGAACTCGTGTTCAACAAATGAAATTTATACCGGAATGGAAATCCCGGGTCGGACACAAGGAGGCTACGTCGATCTATATTTGCAATTATATTTTTTTTAGAATTTTTCTTGAAAAGTGAGGCGATGTAATTACAATGAAGCCATAACAACAATCAGACTAAAAAGGGAGAGAGAGAGAGAGAAAACATACATTCAGTAATTCAAAATGTTTATACAATAAAACCAAATAAGAATTACACTAGAAAGCGGGAAATCAGCTACACTAGAAAGCAGAAAAATTCTACACTAGAAAGCTGTAAAGAAGAATGGGAGAGAGAAGTTATCCTCCTCGATGATCGCTTGGAGGATGAGCTAGACGGGACGATGCCTGGACGAAGGAGGACGAAGCAGGATGAAGGAGGACGAAGCAGGATGAAGGAGGACGAAGCAGAAGAATGGGAATGGGGCAGCACGTCGTCGTCGTCGCAGGATCCGCTTCCGAACGGGGGATGAAAATTTGACTTTATCTCGCGAGGAGCATCCCGGGTGTGGGACAAGCTTCTCTTGAGCTTTGAAGAGGTAGAGAAGAGAAGGAAGGGATGAGAATTTCGTGTGGAGGGGCTCTCCTTTTATAGTTGCAAGGAGTGGGGGCAATTTGGTCATTACAACTCTTAAACATTAATTCAGGACCTTTAGTGACGGATAAAACCGTCGCTAAATGTATGAACGTGGGTGTAGTGGGCGACGCGCGTGCGCCTGCTCGCTTGCCTGTGCACTCAACGAACGCACACGTCCAGCCAATCTCAGCCGTCCAATCGCGAGCGCCTGCTCGCTTGCCTGTGCACTCAACGAACGCGCACGTCCAGCCAATCTCAGCCGTCCGATCGCGAGATCGAACGACTTAGATTGCGCTACGCCCACCACTTCAGCGCGCGCCCGCCCGCGTACGATGATGCGTCTTCGCCACACGTGCAATAGGCGTGGGCACTATCGGCCGCGCACGACCGTTCGATCGCGATCCGACACTCCTCGTGCCTGCTTGCCCGCAGCTGATTTGAGGCTCACGAGGGCTCGACCCTGCGACCTCTGCTTTGCCCGCAGCGTCGTCTCCGCTGCGCTGTGGAGGGGAGTTGGTCGCGGAGACGATTTAAGGCGTACGCATCCACAGCCGTTGGATGAGGATCCAACGGCCTAGATCGTGTGCTGGAATTCATTTGGAGAGGCAACGGTGGTCTTGAGGGTTGGTTGGACGGCTGAGATGGTGCCATGTGGCACCATCTTGGCCCTCCATCTTCTAGATGATGTAGATGGTGCCATGGGTGTCAGATTGAGTCGATTTTTGCGATGTTAGGTTGCGATTGTCGATCCGAATCCATCCGTGCGGTCAGATTTGCTGTTTGAAATGCGGATTCACACCATCTTGGCCCTTGATCTTCTAGGGTTCCCCAGTCACTATCTGATGCTACAGATGCCTGATTATGGTGATCTTGGAGTCGTTGAACTCCAATCGTCGCCTTGATCACATCTGTACGGTTGGATCTTCGATCCGAGGCTCCAATTAAAAGTTTTCCCTGTCCATGAACATAAAAGGAGACAATTAACCTCTATTTTATTCAAACTACTCTAAATGCAAGATGATGCATGTTATGCAATATTTATAGCATGCAATGCAATCCTATGCTTAAGAACATGCATAAATAGACATCTTAAGTAGTGTAAACGTGTTTACATCATACCCCCATGCCTATCTTTTGCTAGTCCCTAGCAAAAACTATATGCTATTTATAAAAGAATTAGGTTGGATTATTTGGGCATGAGTTATTTTTAATCATTAAGAAAATGTCTACTTAGGATCTGAACTTTCAAAGACACAATAGTGCCTGAGTATCTGCCAAAATGCAGATCGCCTTAAGCCCTCACCTTATTCAAAGAAAATTTTCTTTTTCTCTTTTTCCTCTTTTCTGATTTTTTTGGATTTTCAAGTTTTAGGGTTTAAGAGTGGCTTTCTACGGCCATTCAATTCACCCAAGATTTGATGAGAACCCTAAGTTCTAAGCATCTTATTGTGAATTTGATAGACTTGTTGATCGGCAGTTAAAATGGACTTCAGATTTCTACACCTCTAGGTGACCTAAAAAAAGAATTCTGCCTGAAGGTGTATCTTTACAACCGGTAGCTTTCTCCCTACTTTTATTTTTTTATGGGGTCAACACAAGGGTGAATCCAGTGTATATCTCCCCAGTTTATTCTACTTCTCCACTTCTTCCTAAGTGTTTTGGGAATTTTCAGTGCATTTATTGAGCTGGGTTCTGGACAACCAGTTGATGAGCTGTTACCATCGACAACTTGCCAGCCATACTCGTGCGGCGAAGTGTGGTTTATTTTTTTTTATTTTCTCCTTTCCTTTTTGGCCTTTTTTTTCTTTTTTTTTAAGTAAGTGGCTTCCCTGGTCTAAGATTTACCTAAAGGCAGCAAAAAGAGAAAGATCCAGTGACTGGGCTCTGGATAACCTACTAATGGGTTGTTACCCACGATAACTTGCCAGCCATATTACCCTAGAAGGTTCATTAGCTACCCAATTTCCATTAGAATCGCCGAACAACGAGTCAGTGCAAAGAAAGTGTGTAGATGCTTAAAACTCAAAAATTCCCTCAAATTAGAGGGTGGGTTGATAGGTCGTGTACTTATCACCTAAACTTATTTACTCCAATTACGATAGAATTAAGATGGCAAGGACTCGAAAGACAAATACACATTTTAGTGGATACACGGGCAGATTAAGTCCAAAGACCTGAAGGGTCTTTGTGTTCAGATCCTAATGTAAAATTTCCTAAGATTGAAAAGTCCTAATGTCCAACTATTCCTTCCTAATTTTGATTTTTTTAATGTATAAATAAGAAGAGAAAAATAATTTACATGAATTTCACAAAGCTGACCAAATGATTCATAAATGAATCCACCCCCCCATGCCTAGCTGATGCAATGTCCACATTGAAAAAGAGACATGAAAGAAAGGGTAGAATATGAAAGATGTCACCTGAATATGAAGCTCGTATCAGCCTTGTGTCATATGTACAACTGTTGAGTTTAATGTCGTCAGCTAGGCGAGGTTCAGCCAAAGAAGTCACAGAATGGCTAGGGCAACCGTGTCTGAGACGAGTTCTGGAAGAATACGGTCAATGGCGCCAAAATGTTGAACGTGCAAGTCGCTACGCTAACATGTTTGGTTTTGAAAAACCTGTCATTGTAGTTTGAAAGCGAAGAACTCATGTTAAACAAATGAAATTTATACTGAAATGGAAATCCCAGGTCGAACATAGGGAGGCTACGTCGATCTATATTCGCAATTATAATTTTTTAGAATTTTTCTTGAAAATTGAGGCGATGTAATTACAATGAAGCCATAACAACAATCAGACTAAAAAGGGAGAGAGAAAGAAAACATGCATTCAATAATTCAAAATTTTTATACAATAAAACCAAATAAGAATTACACTAGAAAGCGAAAAATCAACTACACTAGAAAGTAGGAAAATTCTACACTAGAAAGCTGTAAAGAAGAATGGGAGAGAGAAGTTATCCTCCTCGACGATTGCTTGGAGGACGAGCCGGACAGGACGATGCCTGGACGAAGGAGGATGGAGTAGGATGAAGGAGGACGAAGCAGAAGAATGGGAACGGGGCAGCACGTTGTCGTTGTCGCGGGATCCGCTTTCGAACGGGGGGTGAAAATTTGACTTTATCTCGCGAGGAGCATCCCGGGTGTGGGACAAGCTTCTCTTGAGCTTTGGAGAGGTAGAGAAGAGAAGGAAGGGATGAGAATTTCGTGTGGAGGGGCTCTCCTTTTATAGTTGCAAGGAGTGGGGGCAATTTGGTCATTACAACTCTTAAAACATTAATTCAGGACCTTTAGTGACGGATAGAATCGTCACTAAAGGTCTGAACGTGGGCATAATGGGCGACTCACGCATGCGCTCGCTTGCCCGCGCACTCAACGCACGTGCATGTCCAGCCAATTTCAGCCGTCCGATCGCGAGATCGGACGGCTAAGATTGCGCTACGCCTGCCTCCTCAGCGCGCACCTGCCCGCATACGATGCCGCGTCTTCGCCACCCGTGCAATAGCGCGTAGGTGCTATCGGGCGCACGCGATCGTTCGATCGTGATCCGACGCTCCTCGCACCCGCTTGCCTGCAGCTGATTTGAGGCTCGTGGGGGCTCGACCCCTCGACCTCTACTTCGCCCGCAGCGTCGTCTCTGCTATGCTGTGGAGGGGAGTTGGTCGCGGAGACGATTTAAGGTGCACGCATCCACAGTCGTTGGATGAGGATCTAACGACCCAAATCATGCGCTGGAATTCCTTTGGAGAGGCAGCGACGATCTTGAGGGTCGGTTGGACGGCTAAGATGGTGCCATGTAGCGCCATCTTGGCCGTCCATCTTCTAGATGATGTAGATGGTGCCACGGTGTCGGATTGAGTCGATTTGCATGCTGTTAGGTTGCGATCGTCGATCCGAATTCATCCGTGTGGTCGGATTTGTTGTTTGAAATGCAGATTCACACCATCTTGGCCCTTAATCTTCTAGGGTTCCTCGATCACTATCTGATGCTATAGATGCCTGATTAGGGCGATCTTAGAGTCGTTGAACTCCAATCGTTGCCCTAATCACATCTGTACGGTTGGATCTTCGATCTGAGGTCCCGATAAAAAGTTTTCCCTGTCCATGAACATAAAAGAGACAATTAACCACCATTTTATTCAAACTACTTTAAATGCAAGATGATGCATGTTATGCAATATTTATAGCATGCAATGCAATCCTATGCTTAAGATCATGCATAAATAGACATCTTAAGTAGTGTAAACGTGTTTATATCACCTAAGATGCACTATGTATAATGCAATAATGTTAAGAAACTAACATAATTAAGCATGTTATCCCTTGAAATTGCACACTTATCACTTACATCTCCACTTCTTTATTTTTCCTAAGGTGATCGATGGTTGTCATGTGATAAACACACATGTATTCATCATAAAATGCCTACTTATGACAGTCCCTAAGATTATCATGGTATTCATGATAAAATGCCAACTTTATTTTTCCTAAGCTTAACATTCATTATATTGTATTTAGGGTGATGTGTATAAATTGTACAGTAATTCATGCATTATTGTGGCTAGGGAACATGGCACAACATTTAGAAGCTTCAAATTCAGAATCCAACCGTACGGATGAATTCAGAGCGACTATCACAGTTTGGCAATGCGGAAATCATCTTGATCCGAGCACCATGGCATCCTCTGCAAGTAAGGAAAGGTGGATGATCCAGATGGTGCCATGTGGCACCATCCAGATCACCTGATGATGATAACGTCATCATCAGCCATATCTAACTTTAATTAGTCATAATCAACAGATTAATGCTCCTACATAACCGCCAAAGAGTCGTTATTTACTACATATCCATTCTAGAGATAAACATGAAAATAAAGGTAAAATTGCAGTTTTAATAGAATATCCTAAATGCAGAATAATCACAGGATTTCTCATAGGTTAATTAAAGGTCAAATAGTCATAAATGCCTAATAAGTGGGTTCATGTAGAAAGAAATGGGTTTTCACATGTTTCAAGAATTAATGGACATCTGAAACCTTAAAAATAGAACCGCTTAAATTACTAAGGTTTTGGTCAGGATAAAATTCACCTAAGCCTTTTAAAAATCATAGAAAAATATTCCCTAAGGTTTGGTACCTTTGATTTGTTCATTGGAACCCATTCTGACCTAAAATAAAGTCTTAGACAGATAGTTGCCCTAATTTGAGTTTCTATGCAATTTACCTAGTTAAATTAGTCAAAACCTAAATCCGACTTCACCATCAGATTCCTTGGGTCCAAATTAGGTTTCTACCAAAATTTGGGCCCAATCAAAGATCACCTTGACCTAGTTTTCATTTCAGTCCTATCTAGCTCTTTTCTCTTACATATATACCCCTAACTTTTGAATTCTTTGCAAATAGATCCCCATCTTTGTTGTCTTCACCAACAGATCCTTGCCACCTTCAACTCCTAAACCTACTTCACCGGCAACCTTCAATCAGGGATTACTCCCTGATTTCATGGCCAAACTCTTACAAATTTGAAAGGGAGGTTCCTGAGAGATTTCCCTACGATCTAAACCTAGTCTTAGTCTTTAATTCTTTCCCAATCTCCCATGCGAATGCATGAGAGATGTGGGTTTCCTTTTGCATGAAACTTCCAAGGTTTCAAGCTTGGTTTCCAAGCTTGAAAGGACCTCCTATGGCATATAAAAGAACCCATGACACTTGGCTTACTTCCTTAGCTTATTTTTGGCCAAAGAATCTCCTTCTTCCCTCCTCTCCAATCGAATTCTCCACAAGCTCCGGTGACCTCCTTCAACAACCTTCCTCATCCACTTTCACAGACCAAAGCGAGTGGATTTCTCTCCCTCACCTTCCTCCACACGTCACAATACCAGTGGCCACCGCCTATCTCTCCTTGTCGTCGCTGCCCATATCCCTGAAGGATTCTTCTTCCCCACGTCCGGTGTACCATGGGCATGGGAATTCCCCCCTTTCGACCATTAGTTTATGGCTAGATTAGTTCCCTAGGTTTTATCCCTCTATTCAAAATCCAAAAACATCCCTCAACGCTGCCAATCACCATCTTCCTCCGCTCCAGCCACCACTTCAGCGAGTCCACCCCAGCTCCACAACCCACCAAATAACTCGCCAACACCTTCTACACCTCTGCCACATCACCACAACCAAAACCACTCTCCTATTCCATCCTCTCAACCTCCCAAACCACCCACCGAAGACCGCACCATCACGCTTCCTTCTCCGTCACCGTCCGCCCTCCACACGCGCTCTCACACCACGAAACCACTGCCACTACAATCACCGTGGTCCGACGATGCTTATGAGCTATTCTAATGTGGCCGTGAGGCCGTATTTGTGATTCTCAGGTTCTGCCGTCCCCCGCCGCCACCGCTGCTTCGCTCGACTGCGTTTACAGTCCTCCGACCGTGATTCTTCCCCAATTCGTGCTCCAGGTGCTGCGGAATAGTCCCAGGAATCTTCCTGGGTAGTTGATCGAAGGACCTAGCTGCTGCCTCGCGCCAATTGGACGAAGACCCCTCTGCAATGCACAATGAAGAAGGGATGTGACTATAGTCCCACATTGGTGGGGGATAAACCAACAAAGTTGCATAAAGGTTTTTTGTGCTAAGGGCTTATTGCCTCAAGCACACTAGGGGTGAGGTCCCCCGCACATTACCCACACATGATCTGACCTGCCTATGTCACTCCCCGCTCATCACTACTGACGTGTGCTTGTGAGTGTGTGTTAAGAAGTGTCGTTATAGTCGCACTTGCAACGTCGATTTTAAAGTAAATAAACGGAGGTGAGTTCGAGTGTCGGTCTCAGGGAGGCGTGAAAATCAAATTTTTCTTATCACTTGTTGTCACGGAAAGTGCGGGGTTTTGCTTGCGGAGGTGTGATTTGAAAAGCGAGAGAGAGAGAGAGAGATTAAGGTTAAAGTGTTTCTTGCTTGATCATGCAACTTAAATAGAAATTAAAGTAACAACTGAACAGAAAATAACTTCATTAATCATGCACTTTTAGTTCATAGCTTACAACATTAAATACATGCTCAAACAAAAGTAATGGAAAGCTTAAAAGAGAGAGGGAGAGGAGGGAGAGCGACGAGGCAGCCACGGCGGTGGAGGAGGCTCCGTCGGCGGCTCGTCGTCTCCGACGATTACAAGAGGGCCTAAAGCTAGCTAAGAGAGGGGTGGAGTAGTTGCAAGGGAAGTGAATGCCTTGAATGAGTGGTTGGAGGGGGTTTAAATAGGGTTAAGGGCTTTCTAAAAGAAGAAGGGGCTTTAGCGACGTCCGAAACGTCACTAAAACCACTCCAAAAGTGTCGGTGAAACCCTCCAGCCCGCCGGTCAACCGCCCTCACCGTTCTTCTTCGCTCTCGATCCGCGGCTGCTACGTGAGAGCTGTCCGATCGAAGATCAGATGGCTAAGATCTCCCCTTGGATGCACTTGGATCGCACCTCGGGCGCGCATGTGCACGGGAGTCGTCGGCCGGTGTGCGCGGGCGCATGGGCACTCGCGATCTGTGGGCACACTGCGTGGCGCGATCTCGGCCACCTACTGCTGATCGGGCGGCCCAATTTTGCCGTGCGCTTCCTTCGCCTTCAATTTCACGCACCGCATGGCTCGAACCCGCGTCGTGTGCGTGCGGGAGTGCGCGCTAACCGTTGCGCCACTCCCGCGCTTCGTCGCGGCGACTGCGGGCGGGCGCGTGGTTCTCGGCTGAATGAAGAGGTGGCGTGTGGTGGAGCGGGGGTGACGTGGCGCAACGAGGGTCGTTGATCACCAAATTAATGATCGGAACTTCTTAGGCCCATTGTAGGAGCTCCGGATGTCGAATTTGGCCGATCTTAAGTCCGTTGGACTCCGTTCGTCGTTCTGAATCCATCCATGTGGTCCAATTGCTCATCTAAGGCCTACTTTGACAAGTGCTTACACAAATGGCCATTAATACAGTTTTATAAGCAATTTTGGTACATGATGCATGCAATGCTCTCATTCTACTTATGTTGTGCCTTTTATTCTTAAGATGGGTCCTATTTAACATAATTATCACCCCCTTGTGCAGTGTTATCATACCCCCATGCTTACTCCTTGCTAGTCCCTAGCAAGATTTATTCTAGCCTTTATTTTCTTTCAGAATTTAAGAAGTAATTGCTTAGACACTTCGTCACTTGTCAATAGGAGGAAATATACGAAGATCTTAATCTACAAAGACTAAGCAGCGCCTGGGTGTCTGCCAAAAAAATGAATCATTCGAATCCTTGCTTTAATGTATATAACTATACATATGTATATGTATGTATATATATATATATATTTAGAATTTTTTTCGGAATTTAGTGTGTGTTGGTAACTTTTTATGGCTACGCAACCCACCCAAAACTCGATCAAAACCCTAAGTGCTAAGTATCTTGGTGTGACGATTGTGATAGACTCACTTAACGATAAGTCAGACAGACTTCGGATTTCTACGAGGAAATATATTTGCCTGAAGGTGTATTTGTTCGATTGGTAGCTTTCTTCCTACATTTATTTTAATTGGGGTCAACACAAGGATTTTTCCAGTGTATATCTCCCCGGCTTGTACTACTTCCCAGCTTCTTCCTTAAGTGTTTTGGTTCTTTTTGTGCAGTTATTGAGCTGGGCTGTTACCCACGATCACTTGCCAGCCATACTTGTGCGGTGAAGTATGGTTTATTTTCTTTTCTTCTCCTTTTCTCTTTTTCGTAGGTGGCTTCCCTGATCTCAAATGTACCTAGAGGCAATGAAGAAGAAATGGTCTGTGGTTGGGTTCTGGACAACCTGCCAATGGGCTGTTACCCATGACAACTTGCCAGCCATACCACCCTAGAGAGTTCATTAGCTACCCAATTTCTGTCAAAATCTCCGAGGAGTGAGTCTGTGCAAAAATGTGTGCAGATGCTTAGACTCAAAGTTTTTCTGAGTTAGAGGGTGAGTTGATAAGTCGTATACTTATCACTTTATTCAGTAGGTGGATTAGAATGGCTTAAGGTTGCAAGGATTCGAAGCTAAATCCATATTTTAACGGACACTAGGGCTGATTAAGCCTGAAGGCGTGAAAAGTCTAAGTGTTTAAGTTATTTTGTATTATTTCCCACTATTGACAAGTTTCTAATGCCTAAGTTTTCTTCCTAAATTCAATTTTTTTTTAATTATTTTATTTGATTCAGACTGATTAAATGAGCTCAGGATTATGTAATTTATCACCCCCTCCATGCTTAAGTTTGACAATGTCCTCATTGGCAAGTACATGGATGCATAAGGGTTCAAAAAGATAGTACCTGAGTGATGTAAAATACCGAATCAGTCTGAATCCTTTGGGTTGCCTCCCAGGAAGCGCTGAGTTTAACGCCTCCAGCTAGGCGGTGCTCCGTGTCATCCCTCAACGAGGGTGACACTCTCCTTTGGGGGAACCTGGGCCAGGAAATGCTTCAATCTTTGACCATTAACTGTAAAAGTGTGCCCAGTGTTAGGATCAACGATTTCAACTGCCCCATTAGAGTAGGGCTTAACCACCCGAAATGGTCCTGTCTATTTGGACCTGAGTTTCCCCGGGAAGAGTTTTAGGCGGGTGTCAAACAGCCAGACTTGCTGGTTAGGCTCAAAGGTTTTTCTATGAATGATTCGGTCGTGGATGGCTTTCATTTTCTCCTTATACAGTCGACTATTTCAAAAGCATCCTGACGAATTTCTTCGAGCTCAGATAATTGGAGTGTCCTCTGCGCACCGGTTAACTGGGAATCCATGTTACATTGCTTGACAGCCCAGTAAGCTCGGTGTTCCAATTCGATAGGAAGATGGCAGGCTTTGCCAAAGATCGAGCAATAAGGCGACATGCCTATCGGGGTCTTGAAAGCGATCCTGTATGCCCACAGAGCATCATCAAGTCGTGTGGACCAGTCTTTCCTGTCAGGTCTCACAGTCTTCTGTAAAATGTTCTTGATTTGTCTATTTGAGACCTCGGTCTGCCCATTTGTTTGTGGATGATACGGGGTAGCAATGCAGTGGTTCACCCCGTATTTTCTAAGTAGGGCACGGAATTGGGAATGGATAAAATGGCTTCCACCATCACTGATCATGGCCTTGGGTATTCCAAACCGGGAAAAGATGTTCTTCTTAACAAAGTCCATGACAGTCCTGTGATCGCTTCGGCAGGTGGTGACAGCTTCAATCCATTTAGAAACATAGTCGACTAAGACTAGGATGTACTCGAAGCCGTTGGATGGTGGAAAGGGGCCCATAAAATCGATACCCCAAACGTCAAAGATTTCGACAATCAAAATGGGCTGGAGGGGCATCATATCTTTCTTGGTCATGGTCCCCAGCGTTTGGCAGCGTGAGCAAGTCTTGGCAAAGTTGTGTGCATCCTTAAATAGGGACGGCCAGTAACATCTGGACTGCAGAACCTTTGCAGCCGTTTTCTTTCCAGAGAAGTGGCCACCACAAGCCTGGTCATGACAAAAGGAAAGCACACTCTGAACTTCGTCTTCGGGGATACACCTCCTGATGATCTGGTCAGCACAGAGGCGAAACAGCATGGGATCATCCCAGAAATAGTGCTTGGCCTCAGCCAAGAACCTGTCCCGTTGCTGTCTGGACCAGCTGTGCGGGGTTTGTCCTACAACCAGGTAGTTGACGTAGTAGCATACCATGGCATTTTCTTGTCTTGCACAACCAGGATGTGTTCATCAGGGAAGGCATCAGATAGAGGTATGGAGGGTCCAATGTAGTCTAGATGGAGTCTAGACAAGTGGTCAGCCACCACATTCTTTGATCCGACCTTGTCTCGAATTTCCAAGTCAAATTCCTACAAAAGCAGGATCCATCTGATGAGCCTGGGCTTTGCGTCCTTCTTGGCCAACAGGTGCCGGATAGCTGAATGGTCAGTGTAAATCGTCACGTGGGATCCCAGCAAGTACGATTGGAACTTTTCAAGTCCAAAGACTACAGCGACCAGCTCTTTCTCTGTGACCGTATAATTTCGTTGGGCCTCGACTGATCCTGAAATGGTGGTATATCAAGTGGTGGTTGCCTTGGTATGTCTTGGAAAGGTGGTGGTGGTTGTTCTTGTGGGTTATGTAACCGTTGTATGGCATGCATGATGGTGTGGATTTGTTGTTGCTGAAGCCGGTGGTTAGCATTAATTTGGGCTTGGATGATGGCCATAGCGTCCGGTGGGGGTTGATCCTCAGCCTCATCTACCCTAGGTTCAGCCATGTTTCCAACAGAATTACGTCGCCTAGATTCCTGCCCCAAAACACACAACTCGAGATGCAGTGAGCGTCTCCCGTGCATACACTAGAGAGGAACAGGAGGGGATGCGGAGGGCGACAGATGTGAGAAATGTGTTTCAATCAAGCACACAAGCCTAGTCCTTATGGTGTATTCCTTAGGAGACCTAGAAATCTCACAAAGGGTGATTAAGTCCGTAAGCACTGGACTCCCCTTCCCAAGTCTAATCTGGCCATGTTGATTACGAGGGGATTGCAGGGAAGGTTCTTCTTTTGGCTTGCGCCTCCAGTTCCGTAAACCCCACAACCGTGGTCGTTTGACACTGCCCCATAGCCTAGTCACCAGATTCTACCAAGGGAATGAAAGCCAAGTGCCTAGCAAACAAAACCTCGCCTTTAGAGACTTAACTCAATCCTACCTAGGGCATGTCTACTCAGTTTTAAAGGGCTAGGATAATGCTTGTGCTAGGGTTATGTGATGAGGCGTTGATTGGGGTGGTGCCTCTTAATTTTCCACTTTCAAGGTGTGTGCTTCTGTCAAAACATGATTTTCAAGCAAGGATTTTTAAGATGTGGTGTCTTTTAGTGTTTCATCCTTACTTTAGTACTTTTTAGGATTGACGTGTCTTAATGTTTTCAAACAAGTTTCAGTAGGCACGTCAAGTTCTGCACACAATTCGGTGAAAGTAGATTTCCTTTTATTCTGTAGAGGCTTTAAAACCCTAATGTACTCATCCTAATGATCATGCAGCTTCTATTATATGAGTCGATTTTAGGGTTGAGTGGTGTGGCCCAGGTCAACTCACAGTGGCTTCGCAAACACCACTCAAAACAAAAAGAAAAGAATACTCCAAGAATTTATTCCGGATGTTAGAGTGTACATTTTTTTGTAGGGTGATGTGTTAAGGATGTGGGTCAAGCAATTATACACCACACCAATATTTTTCAATTTTTACAATTTTTTTAGTTTTTTCACACAAGCAAACAATCATGAGAGAAGAATTACTCACTATCGGTCCTTGTTGCACCTACTACCTTGTTACCATCGTGGGATGCGTCGCTTCATCGTCCACGCACCGAATTCCTGCAACCATCAAGTAAAAAGGAAAATAGGGCATTAGACAATGTGAGAATGAATGTGGAATGGAGGTGAAAAAACAAATCCATTGCCTCCCCGGCAACGGCGCCAAAAACTGATGTGCGCTTGTGCGTGTGTGTTAAGAAGTGCCGTTATAGTCGCACTTGCAACGCTAGTTTTAAAGTAAATAAACGGAGGTGAGTCCGAGTGTCAGTCTCAAGGAGGCGTGAAAATCGAATTTTTGTTATCACTTGTTGTCACGGAAAGCGCGGGGTTTTGCTTGCGGAGGTGCGATTTGAAAAGCGAGAGAGAGATAGAGAGAGAGAGATGAGGGTTAGAGTGTTTCTTGCTTGATCATGCAACTTAAACAGAAATTAAAGTAACAACTGAACAGAAAATAACTTCATTAATCATGCACTTTTAGTTCATAGCTTACAACATTAAATACATGCTCAAACAAAAGTAATGGAAAGCTTAAAAGAGAGAGAGAGAGAAGAGGGAGAGCGACGAGGCAGCCACGGTGGTGGAGGAGGCTCTGTCGGGGGCTCGTCATCTCCGGCGATTACAAGAGGGCCTAAAGCTAACTAAGAGAGGGGTGGAGTAGTTGCAAGGGAAGTGAATGCCTTGAATGAGTGGTTGGAGGGGGTTTAAATAGGGTTAAGGGCTTTCTAAAAGAAGGGGCTTTAGTGATGTCCGGGACGTCGCTAAAACCACTCCAAAAGTGTCGGTGAAGCCCTCCAGCCCGTCGGTCAACCGCCGCGCCGTTCTTCTTCATGCTCGATCTGCGGCTGCTGTGTGAGAGTTGTCCGATCGAAGATCGAACAGCTGAGATCTCCCCTTGGATGCACTCAGATCGTGCCTTAGGCGCATGTGTGCACGGGCGTCGTTGCCCGGCGTGCGTGCACGCGTGGGCACTCGCGATCTCTGGGCACGCCGCGTGGCACGATGTCAGCCCAATTTCGCCGCATGCTTCCTTCGTCTTCAATTTCACGCACCGCGCAGCTCGAACCCGCGTCGTGTGCGTGCGGGCGTGCGGTTCTCGGCCGTCCGATCGTTGAGATTTGATCTCAACTGAATGAAGAGGTGGCGTGCGGTGGAGCGGGGGTGACGTGGCGCAACGAGGGTCGTTGATCACCAGATCAACGATCAGAACTTCTTGGGCCCATTGTAGGAGCTTCGGATGTCGAATTTGGCCGATCTTGAGTCCGTTGGACTCCGTTCGTCGTTTTGAATCCATCTGTGCGGTCCGATTGCTCATTTGAGGCCTACTTTGACAAGTGCTTACACAAATGGCCATTAATACAGTTTTATAAGCAATCTTGGTACATGATGCATGCAATGCTCTCATTCTACTTATGTTGTGCCTTTTATTCTTAAGATGGGTCCTATTTAATATAATTATCACCCCCTTGTGAAGTGTTATCAACCACCCCTGGTGAGCCTGGACCCAGTTACGCGTACTCGTATACTCGATTATCCGGATATCTGAGAGAGGAGGAAAGAAGAGAGAGAGACTGGGGAATGGGAGGGTTTTGCTCTCTTGTGTTAAGGGATCATTGAACACTTAGTCACTGGAAAGGTTTGAAGAGAAGAAGAGAGAGGGATGAAAAAGAAGAAAAGAAGAGAAGGCTACCGTGAAGAAGAAAAGAGGGAAGGTAGAAGAGGAAGGAGAGAAGAAGAAGCCAAACAGAAAGAAGAGAAGGGCTAAGGAAGAGAAGAAGAAAAAGAAGAAGCTAAGAGAAGAAGAAGCCAAAGAGAAGAACAGAAGAGGAGTACTGTTGCAGAGAACATTTAAGTTGTCTAACTTGAATATCAGACGTTAAGTACTGTTCATTTATTTAACATGAATTGAGTAATTGCTATACATGTGCTTAGGCTAACAATTGGTGATCTAAATAACCATTATTTTATTCTAGGTATCTTTTTATCCTCTTTAACTCTTGAAATACTTATATTATTCATTGAATATCTAATGTGACAGGTTAGCATTTCATTGAATATAATTATTAGCTTATTCTTGTGCTCATTTATACTTTTAATTAAGATTAGTGTGTAAATGCAACACTTGCTCCCTGTGTTCGACCTCGGACTTCGTTTCTAAATATTCAAGATTATAAATTTATTTATTGACAAGCAATTTCGACTATACTACAACGCAATGATTTTACAACATCAAATTTGCTCATTAAACACTTGACATTCCTCCAAAGGCCTTCCAACATGCAACCTTAGCCGTTGGATGAAAAGCCAACAGCTGAGAAGCCACCTCCACCATGCATCCACAGCCTTTCCTCTTAACACTTGTGTGGGTGTGGCTCATTGGCTAAGGCGTACACTCCCAAATTAGGGGCACGAGTTCGAGACCTGCAAAGCCCCCAATTGGCAGTAGTAGTACACCGTGCTAGTGCATGCACGCGACAAGGACACGCGAAGCACACGCCAGCGCAGCGCATAGAGTAGCACGACCAGTGCGCAGTAGCACACGGCAATGCGCACGTGCAAGACAAGGCAGTGCACGACATGGCAACGCATAATGCACGCCAGCAAATCTCCAGCAACGTTCGCGGTGGGCTTTTAGTGACATTTATGGATGTCACTAATTGCCCGAGCATGGGAAGCTCTTCCTTCACCACTATATAAACCCACCTACACCTCCCCATCTTGGAGGATCTTCCACCAAGCAACTCCACCACTCCATAAAGCATCCAAGCAAGGTCCCGGAGACGTCGAGTCGCCAATGGAAGCCCCTCCACCGCCGTGGCTACTTCATTTCTCCATTTAGTTGCTAGTTTCCTTTAATATTTTTCTTGCTTTAAGCTTTCATCTATTATTATAGTTGTACAACTATTCCACTTTTGCAATATATTATCATTCTCTATCATCATGTTTGTGTTTCTCTCATAGTTAGTAATCATCACATTTTTAGCATGAATTTCTAGCCCTATCTCTCTCTATCTCTCTCTATCTCTCTCAAGAGAACAAAATGAAATATTTTATGATAATGATTTGGATTTCCGCCTCCTTGTGTTTGACACTCATACTCACTTTTGATTAATCTTTTTAAAATTGATGTCGTAAGTGTAAATCCCTACTTGGAGGGGGTGAGATCAGCGTGACATAAAAATGCGGAATTAAAATATAACAACCTCACAAAATAGACAATTACACAAAGTACACAATGATTTTTAGGTGGAAACCCAAACCGGGTGAAAACCACCACCTAACCCTCTCGAGTTAGGATTTTCCGATCAACCAAGTTGATCAAATCCACTAACGTACTACTTAAACGAGGGTAGTACAACCTCAATTACAACCAGCTACTTTATACGGGGGTAGCATACCTCAAACCCCTTCTCTTCATGAGAAGGATTTTGTCTCACGAAGGACATGGGAATTCACAATGCGAATACCCAACCAAATAACAAAGTAAATTACAAATAGTCCTATAGAGCCAAAAAAGATATTCTAAAACTAGGCTTCTATAGGAATAAGGATGCTTCCCTTTGGTGGAAGTGCGTTAACGATGCGGATGCGTGAACCACGCGGTAGCGCTTCCTCGCTCTCGTAATCGCGGAGGGAGAGCGGGTGTACAACAGGAATCAAGCTCTCTAGGTGTAGAACTAAGCTTGGAGATCAAGAGCTTTCTTCTATATGATCTTCTTCTTCTTTTAGACACTAAAGAGTGGAAGGTATGTAGCTTGGATGTGTCTTGGTGTGTATTTGAGTGGTAAAGGTTCTCCTCTATTTATAGAGGCTCTAAGAAGGCTTTGGAAGGCTTCCATAGCCGTTGGGTGCAAGCTCCAAGAAAATCAAGTCGAAATCAGGATTAATCATTACACCGACAGGGTTATTAGATGTCTGATTCTAGAATCAGACGTCTGGAAAACTAGTTTAAGACGTCTGGGAACAAAGTCAGACGTATGGTTATAGATGGGTTTCCTTCCTGACTTGAATCAGATCGAAACAGGGTTCTAGTGGAAGTGCATCAGACGACACACAGGACATCTGGAATGATGTCTGGATGTCTAGAAACCTACTTTTCTATGGAAATGGATTCCCAAGGGAGTGCAATGGCTAGAAAATATCTGAAAAGAGATTTTGGGTCAGCTGAGGCAAAACGGCATGTATCAGACGTCTGGTGTCCTCTACGGAAGTCTGATACGAGGCTAACGATCGTTTCCTTCCGTGTTTACTTAGGCAGCCAACAGTCCACTAATTGGACATCTGGTAAAGGCATCAGACGTCTTCTAAGACATCTGGACTAAGGTCTGGACGTCTAATTTCATCAGATAGAACTAACTAAGTCCTACCTAAACATAATCGGACGTCTGAGTCAACAGTCAGACGTCTTAAAAGTATTTATCATATGTTTGATTTTCATATTAGATGTCTGAAAAGGCTATTTAATCCCTAGTTTGGTTTTCTAAGTTCTTTACATAAAACCTAAGTATTTTAGGTTTGTGCAGGTGTTCCTAGGACTACTGTAAGGGTTCTTTGAGGCTCTTTAACATAAATCTAAGTAACAAAATAAAGAGCAACAAAAGAAACAAAAATACTTAGAGTACAAGGAAAGGAAATCTATCCTATTCTTCATCTCCTTCCTTCATCAAGCCATCGCTCCTCGCGAAGCTCCTCTGTTCTCCTTCAAGCTCCTCCAATCCGCCATGGATGCGAGCTCGAACTCCATCTAACCACGTCTCTATTTGCAATTAACCTGAAATCTAAGACTTCAAGTGCAAATATTAAATGACACGTGTTTTGTTATCATCAAAATAAATGATCACGGTGCTCTAGCACCAACAGTAAGCGCATGCTACAATGAACGAATTATCTAAAAGCTTTTTGCGACGTCAGTTTTTGGCATCGTTGCCGAGGAGGCAATGGATATTTTATTCGCTTTCATTTCCTTGGTCATTACTCATACTTGCGTTATCTGACTCACCTTTCTCTCTTCTTATTGGTTGCAGGAATCTTGTGCATCGGCAACGAGAGGAGAGTGGACCAAATTGGATCAAAGGAAGAGCAAGAGAAGACTGCCATCGACCCGAAGGCTTGATATCTTGTCTTCCCACGATGCAAAGGCAACCCTTCATTTATGGACCAAGGAAAAGATTTAAGTGGTAGTGCTCTAAAAGAAACACCACCACTAGGTTCTCAACCCATTAATTTCGCAACATTATTTTCTGGATTTTGGTTGAGCACATGATTATAGGACCCTAAATAGCTCTAAAAATTCTGAAAAAAAATCTTAGAGGTGTTACTTTCAGTCGGAAAACTCCACCTAAACTTTCATAGCCAAAGTCCTTGTGGTTTGGCTGTGAGAAATTCTCTACTAGAAGTGTGTAAGGTTACCATGATCTCTGGAGACCCATAGGTTGTTTCTGTTGCTGAAAACTTCATACAGCTTGGATTTGTGTGAGATTTATGTTCATGGAAAGCTCTTGAAGTACTCTACACTTCTTTTGAAGATTACTTATGCATTTGAAAAATATTAGTGCTTGTTCTGACTAAATTTCTAAACTCGTGCACTGATCTAGAGGCTCTAGACAGATTGACCCCCTCTTGGAAAAACATGAATTTAGGTGATTTATCATCCTATAAAAATTCTAAAATTGATTTTGTTGAAAAGTTCGTTTGATTTTAGTTAGGATAGGATCATTTCTTGCTTTGATTGGACCCTTCTTGATAAAGTCAAAATTAAAAATAAGATTCATTCAGTAGAAGTTGCATACCCTAGGATCTTCCACACTAGGGTGCTTTTAACTTTATAGTCACACAAAAGACCTTAAAGAAAATCAATCTTCACCAACCATGTGACTACATCTTTGTGCCTTGATTGAATCTGTAAACAAGTGGAATCCTAAAATCCAATAAAGCAAAGTTCAAATTCTAAAAGCCATTCATTACAATCTTACTTGGTAAAAAAAAGAAAACACTTGTTTTGGCATTGAGTCCTTGCACCTGATTGTGCACACAGCTTAACTGGAATTTTTTGGGGCATCAACCCCCCCTAACGCCCTTTACTTAATCTCTGAGCACAAGCACTAAAGCAGCCCTAAAATTAAAATTGAGCAGACGTTGGCCCTAGGATTCATTGAGTCTGTTTTAGAGTATTTTCCTGAATGCATTACGAATTAGTGACGTCTGCTTGCTCCAAAAGGTGCTAAGTTGGGAGGCTCGATTGTCAAACAACTTAAGTAAGCAAGGGTTTGGCATAATTAGAGGCCTTCGGGACATGCTCCCCCTACTTCGCCTTCCTAATTTTACCACCTTCGAGAATAAGGACAACACCAAATTTGTTGTGGTCGGAATTTATTCCTGAAGCATAGGTCACCTAGGTCTACACTTGATGTAAACATGTTTACACTACTTAAGATGTCTATTTATGCATGTTCTTAAGCATAGAATTGCATTGCATATTATAAATATTGTATAACATGCATCATCTTGCATTTAAATTAGTTTCAATAAAATGGAGGTTGATTGTCTCCTTTTATATTCAGGGATAGGGCAAACTTTTTATTGAGGCCTCGGATCGAGGATCCAACCGTACAGATGTGATCAGGGCGACGATTGGAATTCAACAACTCAAAGATCGCCCTAATAAGACATCTGTAGCATTAGATAGAGACTGAGGAACCCTAGAAGATCAAGGGCCAAGATGGTGTGAATCTGCACTTCAAATGACAAATCTGACCACACGGATGGATTCGGATCGACGATCGCAACCTAACAGCATGAAAATCGACTCAATCCGACAACTGTGGCATCATCTACATCATCCAAAAGATGGATGGCCAAGATGGCGCCACATGGCACCATCTCAGCCGCACAACCGGTCGCTGCACTCGCCGCACCCTCTCTTCTTCATAACTTCTCCGCCGTTGGATGCACATCCAACGACTATGGATGCACGTGCCTGAATTCATCTCTGCGACATAAGAGCCGCTGTAGCGCAGTGGGTGAACACGCTCGCGAGAAGGCGAGGCACGCGTTCGAGCCTGCGAGAGCGGCATCTGAGGCACGGGTGAGCGAGCTCCACGACCGCTGGATCGTGATCAAGCAGCTGCGAGCGCTCAATCCGTTCCACGCACTATTGCACGCCCGCGCGTGACGTGAGATTGCACGCGGGCGTTAAGCGTAGAAGAAGCAGGCGAGAAGCGCTCTCAGTTGTTCGATCTCACGATCGAATGGCCGGGATTCAGAGGACGTGGCTGGAATGGGAGGCGAGCGGGTGCGTGAGCGCCGCCGCACTACGCCCACGATGGGGCTTTAGCGACAGTTTTATCCGTCACTAAAGATCCCTGATTTAATGTTTTTCAAATTAAAATGACCAAATTGCCTTCACTCCTTGCAACTATAAAAGGAGACCCCCTCCACACGAAATTCTCATACCTTCCTTCTCTTCTCTCCCTCTCCAAAGCTCAAGAGAAGCTTGTCCCACACCCGGGATGCTTCTCACGAGATAAAGTCAAAATTTCGTCCCCCTTTCGGAAGCAGATCCCGCGACGATGATGACGTGCTGCCCCGTTCCCGTTCTTCTCACTTCATCCTCCTTCGTCCTGCTTCGCTCCCCGTCTTCCAGGTGTCGTCCCGTTCGGCTCGTCCTCCAAGCGACCGTCGAGGAGGATATCTCTCCCTATTCTTTTTACTGCTTTCTAGAGTAGATTTACTGCTTTCTAGTGTAATCATTTTCCCACTTTCTAGTTGTAATGTTTAGTGTAATGAACAATCCTTCTGATAATGAATTTCATGTTCATTCTACATCGCTTTTTGATTTTTGTTTGTAATATTCTCTCTCTCTCTCTCTCTCATTCTCTCACTCTCTCTTCTATTTATTGTAAATAGATAGATAGTTTCTAATTAAATATTCTACTTCATGACAAATAAAACAAGCACGTATTTTTTTAAATCAAATTTCCACCTCCCTGAGTTCGACCTAGGATTTCTATTTCGGTATAAATTTTATTTGTTGAACACGAGTTCTTCGCTTTCACACTACAACAACAGGTTTTCAAAACCAAATATATTAGCGTAGCAATTCATAGCTTCAACAACACTATAGGCTTTAGTTTTGCTTGCTTGATTGTGCACACTTAATTCTCTCATCTGTTCTTCCCTCATCCCTCCACTTCTTCCAAACCATGGATTTCAATGCCTATCCTTCCTTCCCAAACTATCCCCAACATGATTTGTATTCTAACCCAAGTAGACTGTATCCACAGTTTACTTGGGATAAACAACCACCTAGTTGGGGATATAACCTAGGACCTGAGTACCCCAAATACCCCTCTTGTCCCAACTATCCCAATTTTACCCAACCTGCATCAACCTCCTAATGGGATACATCCAACCCACCCACTTAAGGGCATGATCCAAACATTGGGGATCCTTATCTTGATTCTCCTCATGATGACTCCTCTTTTAGGTCCCAACCACCACCTAATCAATCTAATAGGACCTACATTTTAGGAGAACACCAAGACCCTACCCTTCCCAAGACAATAACCATGATAGGTCATCTGAATTCAAGGATCTCTTCTACTTGACCTATGGATTGGAAGGGATTTTAGAAAATTGGAAATCAAATGATGATGATCATAAACCTGGGCAAACCAAGTATTGTGGATGGGCTATCAAGGGGTTTTAAGGAGTAATCGTCGTATCAAAGCCTCAATCGCTCAAAAATAATTAAATTTATAACTCAGAATAAAAAAAGAGTCCGAGGTCGATCTCAGGGAGCAAATATGAAACTCACACAATAATCTTCATTTAAAATAAATGAGCACAATCAATTGATCATAATAACATATATTCAATGAATGAAACTTATCAAATTGATATTCAACGTAATCTAATATCTCAGAAGATCATGGATTAAAAAAGAAAAGAAAATTAAAACAATGGTGATTTGAATCACCACTTATTCTCTTTAATTAAGCATGCATTCAATTATTCAAATTAGAATTCAATGTACATTGTAGTACTTAAATCATTCAACAGTCCTCAGAGTAATCAGATTAGATGTCTTAAGTGTCACAAGTACAAGGCTCTTTAAAGCCTTCTTCTTCTTTTCTTCTAAAGCTTCCTTCCATCTCAATGCCTTTCCTTCTTCAGCACAGGACATGACCTCTCTTCTTCAGAGGCTAAGTATGGAGAGCTCTTCTTCAGCAGAGGGCCATGGCAGAGGATCACACAGCAAAACCTACCCATCTCTCTCAAAAATCCTTCCTTTCTTCTTTCTCAAAGACCCAATTATAGGTTCGAGTAATCAGTCGAGTAAACGGATCCTCAGATTTGGCCAGACCCAAGGGCGTGTGTCGTAGGTGAGGCGTGCATGGGCTCCTGAAGTGAGGACTCAACCCTCGGTGCTTGGGCGAAGAAACCACAGCACAAATTCGTGATATACACTTGCAAAGAATCTGTCCCACACGATGTGGGACTATCCTTCCTTCTTCGCATAAAGCTGCAGCAGGTGATTCCTCTTCAATTGGAGAGGTTAAGGCTTCGTGTCTTCAATTGGAGGACCTGAGAATACACCTGGAGCTGGGCGACATTGCCTGGAGGTAGTAGTAGGGTCAGAATCGCTCGAAGTACTGTGGTCATGGTTGGGGAAGATGGCAGCAACAACGAACTTCGATCAACACCTGAA
The DNA here is from genome assembly GCA_037157565.1 of Thalassia testudinum. NCBI lineage: Eukaryota > Viridiplantae > Streptophyta > Magnoliopsida > Alismatales > Hydrocharitaceae > Thalassia > Thalassia testudinum. The sequence goes on from JAZHRO010000026.1 coordinate 34,932,512, forward strand.
ACATGCATACGAGCTCAAAAGCCCTGGTTAAATGGATCAAGAGTCATCGGGACTCAAGGAATATGATGGTGGTGATCCTTTGGTGGATAGATGTCAGGCATGGTCGGATGATGACAAAGAAGGTGAGTGGAGAAGGTCGAGTTTGGTGGGACGATTCGATGGGTTTTTGGTGGAATTGAGTAAGGGGTTTTGATGGGTGAGATGAGGCGGAGCTTATGGAGGTGATATCGTGGTGTTTGGTGGTGTGTGGCATCGAGGAGGCTTTGCTGAAGCTTAGCCGGTCGTGGAGAAGATGAAGGGGTGAAGGGCGGTCAGTCGGTCGAAATAAAAAAGAGAGAGGGTAGAAAAGATCTGGGGAGGGAGAGGAGAAGTTTGAACCTATTCTAAAGGACGAACGGGGAGGATTACGAGTGCCGGTGTGATTGCCGACGCCATGGAAGAAGCTTGCTCCATTGAGGGACATGGCGGCAAGGAGAGGGGGAGGCAGCCCTGGCTTTGGCCCACCAGGCGCAGAGGATGATTAGGAAGAAGAAAGATAAACCAATTTGGCCATTGGCCATCCGTAAGATGATGGGGAAGGAAACCGCCAGAGTCTAGGTTAGAGGAGGCTGGAGATAGGGAAAGAAGAGGATTTTTGGCCCTGTATCTAGCTAATTTGAGAAGACAGGGTTGCTAGAGCTTATATAGAGCTCAAGGTCGAGCTCTAGAACAAGAAGGAGCTCTAATTGGCTCCTTTGGGAATCAAGAAAACACCAACTAGTTTCATGCATTCGCACGAACAAAATAGAGTGATTTAGGATTCAAGAACAGTCCCAATGGATTCTCCATAGTGTGAACATCAATCCTACCAATTTTGGTGGGATTTGATGATGATTTGAATGGGATTTGCTTAGGTCAAAGCTTGCGTGGAGGTCGGGTTTGACCTCAATGGTGGAGGGGGGCTATTTGTGAAGGAAATGACAAACTTAGGGACCTATACGTAATGATTTCAAAAGCTAGGGGCATGTATGAGAGAGAGAGTTTGAATGGACTAAAATGCAAACTAGGTCAAAATAGACTCTAATTGGGCCCAAATTTTGGTACGAACCTAATTTGGACCTAAGGAATCTGATGGTGAAGTTGGATTTTAGTTTTGACTAAGTTTGACTAGGCAATTTATGCAATAACTCAAATTAGGGTAAAATTATGACTGTTATTTTATTTAAGGTCAAAATAGGTTCCAAAGGTCAAATCAAGAATACCCAACATCATGGAATATTTTTATATGAATTTTAGAAGGTTTATATAAATTTAATTCTAACCAGAACCTTTGTAATTCAAGCAGGTCTGCAATTAGGGTTTTGGGAGCTGAATCAGTTCTCAAAGTGTGTAAAACCCTGTTTCTGTCTGTGTGAACCCTCTTATTAGACTTTAATGCTCAATAGACCTTATATTAACCCCTGGGAAACTCCATGATTATTCTGAATTCATGATATGTTGTTAAAACTGCAGAATTAACCCTGATTTAATGTATTCTTCTCAGAAAGGATATGCAAGGAATTACGACTCTCTGGCAATTATGTAGGACCTTTTACCAATTGATTCTAATTAATAAAAGCTAGTTATGGCTCATGATGATGTTATCATCATACCCCCATGCCTAACTTTTGCTAGTCCCTTAGCAAAATCTTATGGAAAGAACTAGAGTTCTAGGCTATGCATTGACGTTCAGATGTTTGATTTATTCTACACTTTGAGAAATTAGATCAGAATGCCAACAATAGGCCTAGAGGTACTAAAGTATCAATCAAGATCCAAACCTAACCATCTTCAGCATTAGTCTTCCGCGAAGGTTTCTAAGGTCTGCAAAAATTGCCTAGAGGTTCGTTGAACCCAGTTGTTAAAGATCCCGTGCATAGAATGTAGCATGTCTAGGTTCAGTTTACTAGTGCATTTTTATAAGAGAGATAGAAAGATTTTTATTTGGAGGGTTTTGTCTCTTTTTCTTCTTAGATTTCCCAAGATCCAGACTCGAAGTGGCCCTAAACATGGTCAGTATCAGATTCCTTGTCCCCACCATCAATCCTCAAAGGGTCCTTGGCTTTCGATGCTTCGGGATAGCACCACCCATGGAAACTCCTAGAAACCTGGCTTTCGACAATTCCGGATAGTGCCGGCCATGGCATTCTGTAGCTAAATTCAGGCCCTGACAATCGACATTTTGGGATAATCTCGGCCATGACACCTGAACCAGCACAAGGTGCTTACATGCCCCTGATAGGATATTTAAATATCATAAGAGACAAGCATTGAGAAGACAATATGTTATTACGCATCTTCAAGGGGAATTTCCCACCTCTACACACCGGGAACTCGTCCAATCAACTTGTGTTGTCAAGCTGCTCCTAAGCTAGATCTTTGATGTAGCTTTTTAGAACAGAACACTTTTAGCATGATTTTCTTTATTAAGAGCATTGAACCAGACTTTAGTGTGTGATTTTTTGGGTGCTTAGGTTACCAAGTCCCGCAAACCAAATGACAGGCAACGGGGTCGAATACTCTCTAAGCATTAGACCTACTATATCAGCCTTGCACTTTCCTCAACCCCTTGAAGACTAATCCAGATCTTAATGGATACGTGAATGTTTAAGCCCAAGAGGTCTAAGATTAGTGATTAGCCCATATTTGTGGGCTATTTAAGTATTTAAGTGTCTAGACATTAAGTTAATTTTAACATTTAGATAGCATACATTAGGATGTAAATAAATTAATTCATATTTTTAGCTTAAGTGTATAATTCATGCATTTAGAATTAACCTAGGATTACATACATTTGATTAGTTAATTAATTAGGTGCATTACATCCACTATTTTAATTAACCTAGAAGTTAAGGAGTTATGTATAAATAATTCTAATTATTTTATTATTCTTTTTTCTTCTCCTTTGCAGGTAACCACTCTGTCTTCGCCTCCTCCTCCTGCACATTCACTTGTCCAGCAATGACTCGATGGTGGCCTTTTGAATTTCAAATCCTTGTAGCTGTGGCTACAAAGGAGGAATGGCTGTCGTTCAAGGGGAGGCCACTAACATTCTGACCACCACTGTGCAGAGCTTATAGCTTCTTCATTCCACACCACCAGCCTCCCACCGTGAGCACAAGACCACTCCACTGTGAACGATCTAAAGATATGGAATATATATATGGCTATATGCATAAATACTTAATCAAAATGTTAGTAAAACAAAACTATTTGCACAAAATACAATTACAGAAATTGGCACAATATGTATAGTGGTTCCCCTCCCTTGGGTACTCCACTACCTAAGCCTCCCAGCTTAGGGTTTTTAACCCGATTCTCTCAACCCTGAGAGAATCAATTTACTAACCGAGGTAATTAACGGGTTACCTCAACCCAAGTACAATAACGGATTTCTTACAACCTGATGTAAACACATTTACACTACTTAAGATGTCTATTTATGCATGTTCTTAAGCATAGGATTGCATTGCATGCTATAAATACTGCATAACATGCATCATCTTGCATTTAGAGTAGTTTGAATAAAATGGAGGTTAATTGTCTCCTTTTATGTGCTTGGACAGGGTAATTTTTTTATCGGGGCCTTGGATCGAAGATCCAACCGTACAGATGTGATCAGGGCGATGATTGGAGTTCAACGACTCCAAGATGGCCCTAATCAGGCATCTGTAGCATCAGGTAGTGACCGGGGAACCCTAGAAGATCAAGGGTCAGGATGGTGTAAATCTACACTTCAAAATGACAAATCCAACCACACGGATGAATTCGGATCAACGATCGTAGCCTAACGACGCAAAAATCGAGTCAATCCGACACTTGTGGCACCATCTACAACATCCAGAAGATGGATGACCAAGATGGTGCCACGTGGTGCCATCTCGATTGCCCAAACACTCGCATGCAACCACTGAAGCCTCCGCATCCGCCCCCTCTCCGCCGTTGGATCTCGATCCAACGGCTGTGGATGGCTGCACCTAAGAACGTCTGCTCGGCCATCCGCGCTCCGTAGCGCAGCGGTAGCGAGGCGCTCCATGTTCACAAGACGAGGGTTCGAATCACGATTTGCGGGCACGTGCGATTAAAGGCGACTGCTCGATCGGTTGCGAGTGGCTCAGATCTTCCAATAGCGCCCACGCGCTATTTCACGCGAGGCGAGGATGCGTCATCGAGTGCGTGCGGGCGGGCAGCGAGGAGAGGGGGAGGCACATCTTAAGCTGTCCGATCTCGCGATCGAACGGCTAAGATTTGTTCAACGTGCGGATGCGTTGAGAGAGAGAGCAGCTGAGCGGGCGCGCGTGGGCAGCAGCCTCTACGCCCACGTTGGGGCTTTAGCGACGGTTTTATCTATCACTAAAGACCCCTCATTTAATGTTTTAAAGATGTAATGACCAATTTGCCCCCACTCCTTGCAACTATAAAAGGAGACCCCCTCCACACGAAATTCTCATCCCTTCCTTCTCTTCTCTACCTCTCCAAAGCTCAAGAGAAGCTTATCCCACACCTAGGATGCTTCTCACGAGATAAAGTCCAAATTTTCGTCCCCCTTCGGAAGTGGATCCCGCGACGACGACGACGTGCTGCCCTATTCCCGTTCTTCTGCTTCGTCCTCCTTCTTCCTGCTTCATCCTCCTTCGTCCAGGCATCATCCCATCCAGTTCGTCCTCCAAGGGACCGTCGAGGAGGATATCTCTCTCCCTATTCTTTTTACTGCTTTCTAGTATAGATTTACTACTTTCTAGAGTAGTTCTGCTCGTCCTTCAAGCAACCGTCGAGGAGGATATTTCTCCCTCTATTCTTTTAATGCTTTCTAGAGTAGATTTATTGCTTTCTAGTGTAATCATTTTACCACTTTCTAGTGTAATGAACAATCGTTCTAATGATGAAATTCTATGTTTATTCTACATCTCATTTTGATTTATGTTTTTAATATTCTCTCTCTCTGATTCTCTCTCTCTCTCTTCTATTTTTTGTAAATATTTAGATATTTTTAAATTGAATTACTTCGTGACAAATAAAAACAAGCACGTAGTTTTTAAATCAAACGTCTGCCTCCCTATGTTCGACCCAGAATTTTCATTTCGGTAAAAATTTTATTTGTTGAACACGAGTTCTTTGCTTTCAAACTACAACGACAGGTTTTCCAAAACCTAACACGTTAGCGTAGCAATTCGTAAGTCCAACATTTTGGCGCCGTTGCCGGGGAGGCGACGATCTTTGATTTCTCTTCGCGTTTTGTAACTTACAAATCATTTACCTCACTTTTCTCCTTTCTTATTGTAATTGCAGGTACTCTTTCGAGACAGGCAAAAGTGGTAGATCGGAGAAAAGTGCTGTGGAAGGTTCTGTGAGTTATCCCCCACCTCCCACCCATTAGATTTCATTTCATCACATAATAACATAAACATCAATTAACCTAGGTGTTCTTATAAACTCTAAGGTTAGATTGTTTGTTGTTTGACACCCACACTTGCCCCAACCCCCACATTAAAAAGAAAAAAAAATCTCACAGAGGTACACAACCTCATCTGATTTTCAAACTCAACCGGTAAACCGATCTTTGGAGCCAGTACACACATCCAAATACATAATTGAGTAGAAATCAAATTAGGTAATCATTTATGTGCCTAATTAAGTGGTGCAACAAGCCAATTGTTTGAGTTGATTGGGCTGCACCACTTCAAATAAAATCAACTCATCAAGTAGCTGCCACTTAGGTTCAACTTTTAGGGATTTACCAGGCACTCCACATTCTTTTTAAGCTTTAAAGGAAAACATCTTCACCCGTGCTTTCAAAACCTGGTGTGCCAACGAAACTTGTTTGAAAACACCTAAAGTTGAATCCTAAAAGCTACTAAGCAAGATTTAAACCTTAAAATTCACCACATCAAAAATAATCTTGCTTGAAAATCACTGGTTGTGCACGCACACACAAATCAATCAATCATTTAGGGCACAACCCATATAAAGGGCCCATCACATTCCAAAGCACATTCAAACCTAGCCCTAAATAAAATAGAGTAGACGTTGGCCTTAAGGATTCGACTCGCTTTTCAGAGCCCAGAACGAGATTATTTTTTATTAGTCTGTTTCTACTTTTCAATCTGATGTCTAGCTAGGGGAGCAGAATTAAACGATCGTGGCTGGGGGGTACACTAGGAACCGGAGGCACAAGTCGAAGGAAGAACCTTCTCCCCAGTCCCTCCTTCTAACTGGTTGGATTGAACAGATAGAAGTAGATCAAATCGTTCCTTTATCTCATGACAGGTTTTGGGAGTCCATAAGTCTGTAGGCTAACCCACTTAAGGACAGGTTTGATTGTTTGTATTGCAGGGCACCTTTCTTCCTCCCGTTTCTCATGAATCCTTCCACATATTACACGTATTCCCGCTCTTTTCCTTCTGTTTTGAATTATCCTCAACATGACGATTATCCTGACTCGTATTGTAATCAACCATCAATTAGTTGGGATAACTCAGATTGGGGATACAGTACCGGACCTCCGTGTTTAGGGTCTAACCCTGAACACTTTGATTGTGATTTCTAACCTTCTCAGAGACACATCGATTATAGATCGTCATCCTTTTATGAACAACCTAATACGATCTACAATCAAGAAGGATACACTGATCCTTACCCATCCTTTGATTACACTGCCTATAGGTCATCACCACCTTTTGAACAATCTGAAATGACCTATTATCAGGAAGGGTATAACGAATCTCAATTCGTTAATTCCCCTACATTGACCCCAAACCCGCCCAACCCTGAACCAACTCATTCGGTTCAGGTTAACTAGGTTCAAGATAAAGTTCTGGCTAACTTGAGGAATATCATTCAATCTTTAGAAGTTCAGCCAATACCTTGCATTGAGAGATTGGAGCCCCTGATTGAAATGATTGATGATTTAAACAATTCTTCGTTGGATTGGCTCCAGGATGTTAAGGATAAGAACCCAGGTGAGTTTCTACTTGAGAAATTAGCGAAATTGAGGATGAGATTCGTGGTCGCTTTGATTCAATCATGGGATGATTCCCAGAACGAACCCTCTTCAGGAAAGCCAATGACAGAACCTGCTCAGGCACTTGTTGGGGGGACACGTGTTACGAGGCTGACCATATTGAATTAAAGCAACCAATTAAGGATGACCTGATTTCTTCACCTGAGATCCCTGAGCCGGGGTACGAGGAAACGTATGTCTCCATGGATCAAAAAGTGACAGATGATTTTGAGACATACATTAATATGGATCTTAATTCTGATGATAAAGATTCGATTTGCAAAGTCTCACATGAGTTTACAGAGCACGATTTTTGTGAGACATTTGGGCCTGAGGAATCCGAAAAATCATTTGATAGCCCAAGAACTGAGGAAACTGATCTTATTAGGGCACACATTACGAATCCAGAATTGCATTTTCTAGAAGATTCAATTCAATGCCCTGATTGTCAGTTACACCCTGTTGAGCTTATCGATGATTCTGTTTCTGAGATAATTAGACCCAAGTCAATTCTGATTCAGCCACATCATATAGACTTGGAGATTTCAGACGGGGTGATTAACATGCAAGAGGTCTCGGAATTTAACATTCTGAATGAGGAGGATAGGAGCTTGGAAGTTCTGATTTGGGAAGTTAACTTTGGAGGAAATGGAAGATTAAGTTGAAGGGTTCCTTTTCAGCTGAAACCATCATATCAAAACCCTTACGACATTTGTTTTGAGGATGTCAAACCCAAGCACACATTCAACGATTATCCTTTTGAGCTTAATTTCTCTGTAACCCGACTTTTTGGTCTTAGGTTGCATCCTCATAAATCGCAGGCCTGACCCCGCTTGCATACTGATTTTAGGTTTCGGGTAATTTTTATCCAGAACCTAAGATATTCTCGATTATGGGGTATGGGTCTACACCATAATCTGGTCCACATCTGTGGACCTCTGCTGAAGGTCGGAGGATTCTTCTGTTTATTCTGATTCTGACCTGCACTTGTGAATTCTTCATTTCTCTTCTTTGTACAGTGTGCCTAGCTGAAGGCACTAAACTCAGCACATATACAATTCTTTTTAGCTTTCATCTCAGAGCGGACCTGACATTCACGTAATTCAAGTGCTTTCTACGCTTTTCCACTCTGTTTTATGTCTTTTTAATACAATGAGGACATTGCATTAGATAGGCATGGGGGGTGGATATTCACCTCTGAATTCATTCGTCAGCTTCGTAGATTTGTTTTATTTTCTTTTATTATTAAACAAAAGAAAAAAAGAAAAAAAATTTTGGAATTAGGAAAGAGAACTTGGGTTTAAGAAAATTTTCAATCTTAGGAAATACTACATTATGATTTGAACAGAAAGACCCTTGAGGTTTTTGGACTTAATCAGCCCGTGTATCCACTAAAATGTGGATTTGTCTTTCGAGTCCTCGCCATCTTAATTCTATCGTAATTGGAGTAAATAAGTTTGGGTGATAAGTACACGACTTATCAACCAGCCCTCTGATTTGAGGGAATTTTGAGTCTTAAGCATCTACACACTATCTTATCACTGACTCGTTATTCAGTGATTTTAATGAAAATTGGGTAGCTAATGAACCTTTTAGGGTAATATGGCTGACAAGTTATCATGGGTAACAGCCCATAGGTAGGTTGTCCAGAGCCCAGTCACTGGACCTTTCTCTTTTTTCTGCCCTTAGGTAAATCTTAGACCAGGGAAGCTACCTACTTAAAAAAAAAATCAAAAAGAAAAGGAGAAAAGAAAAAAAGAAATAAGCCACATTTCATCGCACGAGTATGGCTGGCAAGTTGTCGGTGGTAACAGCTCATTGACCGGTTGTCCAGAACCCAGCTCAATAAATGCACTAAAAATTCCCAAAACACTTAGGAAGAAGTGGAGAAGTAAAATAAACCAGGGAGATATACGCTGGATTCGCCCTTGTGTTGACCCTGTAAAAAAATAAAAGTAGGGAGAAAGCTACCGGTTGTAAAGATACACCTTTAGGCAGAATTCTTTTTTTAGGTCACCTAGAGGTGTAGAAATCTGAAGTCCATTTTAACTGCTGGTCAACAAGTCTATCAAATTCACAATAAGATGCTTAGAACTTAGGGTTCTCATCAAATCTTGGGTGAATTGAATGGCCGTAGAAAGCCACTCTTAAACCCTAAAACTTGAAAATCCAAAAAAATTAGAAAAGAGGAAAAAGAGAAAAAGAAAATTTTCTTTGAATAAGGTGAGGGCTTGAGGCGGTCTGCATTTTGGCAGATACTCAGGCACTATTGTGTCTTTGAAAGTTCAGATCCTAAGTAGACATTTTCTTAATGATTAAAAATAACTCATGCCCAAATAATCCAACCTAATTCTTTTATAAATAGCATATAGTTTTTGCTAGGGACTAGCAAAAGATAGGCATGAGGGTATGATGTAAACATATTTACACTACTTAAGATGTCTATTTATGCATGTTCTTAAGCATAGGATTGCATTGCATGCTATAAATATTGCATAACATGCATCATCTTACATTTAGAGTAGTTTGAATAAAATGGAGGTTAATTATCTCCTTTTATGTGCTTGGACAGGGCAATTTTTTTATTGGAGCCTCAGATCGAAGATCCAACTGTACAGATGTGATCAGGACGACGATTGGAGTTCAACGACTCCAAGATCTCCCTAATCAGTCATCTGTAGCGTCAGATAGTGACTGGGGAACCCTAGAAGATCAAGGGTCAGGATGGTATAAATCTGCACTTCAAATGGCAAATTCGACTGCATGAATGAATTCGAATCGACGATCGTAGCCTAACGACGCAAAAATCGAGTCAATCCGACACCCGTGGCACCATCTACAACATCCAGAAGATGGATGACCAAGATGGTGCCACATGGCACCATCTCGACTGCCCAAACACCAGCATGCAACCACTGAAGCCTCCGCATCTGCCCCCTCTCCGCCATTGGATCTCGATCCAACGGTTGTGGATGGCTGCACCTAAGAACGTCCGCTCGACCATTCGCGCTCCGTAACGCAGCGGTCGCGAGGTGCTCCGCATTCACAAGATGAGGGTTCAAATCACGATCTGTGGGCGCGCGCGATTAAAAGCGACCGCCCAATCGGCTATGGGTAGCTCAAATCTTCCAATAGCGCCCACGCGCTATTTCACGCGAGGAGAGGACGCACCATCGAATGTGGGCGGGCGCGCAGCGAGGAGCGGGGGAGGCGCATCTTAAGCCGTCCGATCTCACGATCAGACGGTTGAGATTTGTTGAACGTGCGGATGCGTTGAGAGAGAGAGCAGCTGAACGGGCGCGTGTGGGCAGCAGCCACTACGCCTACGTTTGGGCTTTAGCGACGGTTTTATCCATCACTAAAGACCCCTCATTTAATGTTTTAAAGATGTAATGACCAATTTTTCCCCACTCCTTGCAACTATAAAAGGAGACCCCCTCCACACGAAATTCTCATCCCTTCCTTCTCTTCTCTACCTCTCCAAAGCTCAAGAGAAGCTTGTCTCACACCCGGGATGCTTCTCGCGAGATAAAGTCCAAATTTTCGTCCCCCTTCGAAAGTGGATCCCGCGAAGACGACAACGTGCTGCCCCATTTCCATTCTTCTGCTTCGTCCAAGCGTCATCCCGTCCGGCTCGTCCTCCAAGCGACCGTCGAGGAGGATATCTCTCTCCCTATTCTTTTTACTGCTTTCTAGTATAGATTTACTACTTTCTAGAGTAGTTCTGCTCGTCCTCCAAGCGACCATCGAGGAGGATATTTCTCCCTCTATTCTTTTAATGCTTTCTAGAGTAGATTTATTGCTTTCTATTGTAATCATTTTACCACTTTCTAGTGTAATGAACAATCGTTCTAATGATGAAATTCTATGTTTATTCTACATCTCATTTTGATTTCTGTTTGTAATATTCTCTCTCTCTCTGATTCTCTCTCTCTCTTCTATTTATTGTAAATATTTAGATAGTTTTAAATTGAATTACTTCGTGACAAATAAAAATAAACGCGTAGTTTTTAAATCAAACGTCTGCCTCCCTGTGTTCGACCCAAAATTTTCATTTCAGTATAAATTTTATTTGTTGAACACGAGTTCTTCGCTTTCAAACTACAACGACAGGTTTTCCAAAACCTAACACGTTAGCATAGCAATTCATAAGTCCAACACAACCCAATGAGCAACAAGCTCAAATACAAATGAAATACAGGTGTAAGACAAAAAGAATCTTACATCTAGAACCTAAGCCTCTCAACAATAATTAAAAGATGATACCAATTTAAGAGCCTAGAATGAGCATGAATCGCTTCGTAGATGCGTGAGAAAAACATGTCGTTGAAGTGTTTACAAAAGCGTAGAGAGATTGAGAGCAGCAAACTATTCCTTCTCTTGAATATGTGGTGGAAAAATGTAATATAGCTCTAAAATTTTTCTTCTCTATTTCTTGTGTCTCTTGTATGCAAACAAAGAGTCCTAGGGTCATTTTATAGAGTTTAGGACCTACGATACTCATCTACTAGACGTTGGAAATTAATTCCCAACGTCATATTGTTGCAATTAATTTTCTAGCCGTTTAGTTTTGAGCTAACGACTACCTGGTACCGGTACTAAAGCACCTGTACCGATACTCATCATGGGTACCGGTACTTGTAAGGTTCAGGCCAGAATTAAGCCTTTAGCCTGTGGCCAACATGTATCGGTACTCATGGTTAGTATTGGTACTTGTTGTTCACAGTTTAAGACGAATTCTCAAACCTGTGCCTTGCAAATACCAATAATGATGAACAGTACCAGTACTTGCTTACAAGTACCTGTTTTAAGTGTTTTAATTCATTACATACTTTGAAAATGTTCGCAATATAAATCCTAATTTATCTCTAATTGATTTTACGATCTAAGTTACAATTCTTTGTTAAGAGGCATATACGATCTATAAAAATAAAATCTAAACTATAGAAACTAAGGTCGAAGAAGATCTCCTCCGTCATCTTGCCTCCTTATCATGATCTTCTTCTTTTCATCAAGCCTCCATCATTTCCTGTTTGCCTTGCTTCTTCACCTAAATCTGAAAAACACGTAATGCAAATATTAATTCATAATAATTTTGTTAACACCAAAACAAGATGTGGAACAAGGTTCCAACAATCTCCCCCTTTTTGGTGTTGGCAAAACTATCTTGCAAATAGATAATTAAAAAATTTAACAATGTTATATGAAGGAAAAATTTTCATTTTAATCCTCCCCCTCAATATAAGCTCCCCCTAAAAATATTACTATTTTCCCTTTATTTTTCTTCCCCTTTTTCTCAATCACAAAAAAATGAAGAAATATCATACCATAAAGTTTACCAATAGTAGAATGATGAATGTGGATACCAAGCTTTGTTAGGCCATCGTTCTTGGTCTTCATTCAACCTATAGAAAGGTTGAAATGTTCCATTGTATGCCTTGAATACCCCCTGATCTCTTTGATCTATTCCTGCAAAATAATGTAAAATATCTTTCCTAAGTACCCATTTTCTTGTGGGTCCTTGATTGTTAGTACCTTTCAAATCCTTAGGTTTACAGATCACTTTAGTGTTAGATCTATAATTCTTAAAATTCTTGACCTTTTGATAAATCCATGCATGTCTAGGTGCATGTGATTTATTTTGTGTGTTCTTCTTATTATTGAACTTGGCTTTTAAATTATCACAAAATTCTGTATTCAGCCTCGTTGTTGTTTTTAAATTATTCAAAGTGTTCGTAAATATCTTTTAATTCTACTATTTTTGCATGTAATTGATTGTTAGTTTCTTTGAACATATCTAATTCTATTTCTAGACAAGATTTCTCTATTTCTAGAATTCTATAACTATCATGCAAAACCTTATTTTCCTTTTTAAATAACTTAGCTTTGTGATATAGCTCTTCGTATGCTTCTAATAATTCTTCAAATGAAAAATCAGGGTTTACCTCTTCTTCTGTATCTTCTGAAGTTGCAACAAGACAAAGGTGTGCGACCTCGTCTTCATTCGATTCACTAGAGTTGGTGTCCATGTCAGAGTCACTATCATCCCATGTTGCTTTAAATGCTTTCTTCTTCTTCTTCTTGATCTCCTTTGTTTCTTTCCTATTGTCCTTATTTAAGGGATAATCCTTTTGCAAGTGGCCCTTTTTCTTGCACTCATAGCAAATAATATTAGTTGAAATTTTATTGACTTGCTTACCTTGTTTCTTGAGAAATTTGTGGAATTTCCTAGTAAGCATCTTCATTTCTTCATCTTCAGATTCCGAGGTTGTTGAGTCTGAGTCCTCCTTAATTGCTCTAAAAGCAATGTTCTTCCTTTTGGTAGACATCTTGTCCTCATTCTTCTTCATGTTTTCTAGTTGGACATTGTAAGCCATAAGGTTTCCAATTAACTCATCTAAGGAGAAAGTAGAAAGATCTTTTGCCTCTTGGATGACTGTGGTCTTTGGAGATTGATGCTTGGCTACTCATCATAGCTAAAAAGCTAAAGTTAAGCTAGAAAATGGGTTAAACAATATCAAGTTAACAAATAAAAAGAGATAAGTGTGAGAATCAAAGAAAAAGACCTAAAACCTTAATTCTGTGTCAAAATTGCATAATTAGGTCATAAAACGAGATATTCTTAAGATAAAGGTCAAATGGTGATCCAAGTGTTAATTGAACGCACAAACAAGTTTAAAAGTCCAAATCAAAAGTACAATTAATTTCTTAAATGTTCAATTGAGCACATATAAAAATTTGAAGGCATTTGGACATCATTAAGGCCTTGAAACTTAGAGTTTACATTTAGGTCCTTCATGCATCACATTTTCTTCTTTAGAAAACTTTCCTAGACCTATTTGTAACCCACAGGGACCTCTTTGAAAGCCCTTAGGGTCCGTTCAGTTACTAATTCTTACCACTTATGGACTTGTTCATAATTTTTCTACCCCTTTGTGAAGGGCTTCTCCCTGCAAATTTCCCAAAAGAACCCAACCACCTATTGTTCCTCGCACGCACTGTAGCGTGCGAAGAACTTGGCGAATCTCGGCAGTCCAATCTCCCTTGATTTTGATCTGCGACTCGATCTGAATCGAAGCTTCGTGCGAAGCGACGCATATGCTCACCACTACCCCCAGATCTCATCCTATGGTCTATTTTTGTTTTGGCAACCCATGCGCTCCTGTCCTCTCATCACCACCGCTTATACCCTCTTTGCCTAATTTCACCTGCGTGGTGATCTAAGCCATTGAGATTGCTACTTAAGCACCTTAGTGGTCGCGTGCATAAAGGATCGCTCTCTCCTACCTTCTTAGCGATCATTCTTCCACTCCAGCTACCCCTCCCCACCAAATTACCTGATTTCACAGCCACCCACTATGAAATCCTCAACTTCTCCCCGACACTCCTCGTCACTAAGGACCTCATAGCACCTGAGGATGACTCTGAAGCTTCTCTAGAAGGCTTTTCCCTCCGCTGGAGTTCACCTCCCTCCCTTCTTCCTCAGCCACCAGCTAAGGACCCATAGGTCCCATTCTTCCTGTTAGAATAGTTTTATTACTTTGTAATTTAGCTGTAGCAGTAGTTAAGTAGATTAGTAGTAGAATTAGAGTAAATTTTTAGTGATTAATTCTGTTGTTCTGTTAGTTTAGCAGTAGGAGTAGAATTAAAGTAAATTTCCCCCCTCACCTCCTCTGATCATTCCAAATCAGAGGGGATGGTTTCACACAACCATTGATCATGAGTTTTCTCCCTCTTCATGTGTTCCATTTCGCTTCTGATTCCCGCGATTTATTTCTTGCTATTTCACCCACTCATTAGACCTAATTTTAGATCTTATTGTCTTCTGATATCAGATCTGAAATTAGCATCAAAGATCATGTTAGGGGCTTCTCACTCATTCCATTTTGCTCACAAAAGCCCCTGATCTGAGCTTTAAAGAAAATCAGTTTGCTGGATTGATAGTGAATTTGGATTGCAAAGAATTTGAATCATTTGAGTTTTGAACGTTTGATCTAGCAGACTGAGGATTTTGATCTTGATTCATTGCTTAGCAAGGAATCTAAGGTGATTTTGAAGTCAAAATTCACCTCAGAAGAGCCATGATCTTAACTGGATTCTTGTGAGATTTTAAATGTCCTGAATGCATGGATGAGTCAATGAAAAATCACTTAGCTAATTTGAGACTCTACCTTGCATCCTTTAGATGATTTTGAGGAGCAAATCTATTTTCCTAACCTAAGGAATTCTCCATATTCCTTAAGGTTCCATAACTCAAGGATTGGAGTGTTTAGTTTCAATAGAATGAGTTGATTCTTTCTACATGCTGTCTATATCATTAGAAAGAATTATATCAGCTACTCTTTTAATTTTGGTTTGATCGGATGTTACTGACAGGTGATTTTGGTTTTGATTTGTATTCCCAAGTGATTTTTCTATGAAATAAAACACTTGTCAGATTGTGTGAGTAAATTTCTTATTTGTGTGTTATGTGTGCAAATCCCAGATTTAGAGCAAAGTGCTGCAATTGCAGCTACATTTGCCCTCAACCCAACTATGTAATTTCTGAAACAACCATTTGAAATTCCTGATCAGGTTGTCTATAGCCTAATCTGGAATTTGATTGGTTGATTCATGTTAATAGGTAGCTGGTTATGAGTTCTCTCTGTTGCAGATCTGGTTCTATGAAAGATGTCTTAATTGTAGCAGCAGTTAAGACGTCTAAAGTAGAACCCAATCTGTGGCAGGGAGAGGAGTTTCAACAGTTGTTTACTGTTGAATACCTTTCTGCTCAGTTGCTGCAGTTGATATCTTCTTCCTGTTGTTCTAGCAGGAATCCCAAGTTTGAATAATCCTATGGACAGTAGCTTAAATTTAATGTTGTTAGAATAGCTGACTGATGTAAAATGTGGTGTTACTTGTATACAAGCTTTCCTATAGTGTAATTGACTTTTAATCTCCTTTGGATGCCTGTAATGAAATTTTTTTTTAATCCTTTGTCAGCTAAATAGTAAGTCTAACTGTCCACTATATGAAATTAATTGAAATTTATCTTTGTTTGCATGCTTAATTGCTTATATCATTTCCATAACATATACTGAACATGTTTAAGGCAGTTCC
Source organism: Thalassia testudinum (assembly GCA_037157565.1). NCBI lineage: Eukaryota > Viridiplantae > Streptophyta > Magnoliopsida > Alismatales > Hydrocharitaceae > Thalassia > Thalassia testudinum. The sequence goes on from JAZHRO010000026.1 coordinate 34,948,629, forward strand.
CTACCTTTTAGACACTTAGGACTCGTTCTAAGCCCTTAGGACACTTTAGACACCTCTTTAAAGGCTTAGGATGAGTGAACTTGGGATTTTAATAAAAATTATATAAAAAATCTAAAAAAAAAAAACCTGTCTGATTGAAGATCAGATATTTCCTTAAATGCATACCATGTTTCATGGTATTCTGAACTCCCAACTTGGTATAATTTACCAGTCGACGTTTCTGTATACCATGGAATTTAAAACACCAAAACATTTCCTTCTTCTCATCCATTTCTTTCATTCTCCCCTCCTGCCTCCATAACATAGACAAAAATCATAAAAATTGAAAAAACTCTAAAAATAGTAAAAATCCCTTGTATAATATGTATATAAGTATTTATTTAAGCTATAGAGTAAGCCTACTTATCTATAATGTAAAGTATACATATTTATAAGTTAAATAACTTATGTATGTATTGTATTATGTAAAGTAAATATCTAAGTTAGACTATACTATAAATATCTTAATTATACAGCTAATTATTAATTAAACTAATGTATATGTACAATAAAATTATATAAGTAATAAGTACTATAAATAATCTTATTAAGTTATAACATTGTATATATGTATTTATACGTATATAATAAACATACTGCATCCTGTACCTTAATTTAATTATACATATAGAATAAATAATTAATTTATTAAGTTAATAGTTAAGTTATTAGATTAAATTAAAATAAATTAGTAGATTAAGTTAAAACTAAGTTAATTTATACTGTATATGTATACTACTGTATTTTAAGTAAGTTAACCTAATTTAAGTATTTATAATATATACACTATTTAAATTTAATTTACAAATAAAATAGTCCAAAAAGTTGCTATTTAAATGTAAATAAAATAGAAATTAAATCTGTAAAATACAATAAAAATATTTATAAAATATTTAGACATGTATACTAACTTTGTATAAGGTCAATTAGACCATATAATAAGTAATTTACACACAATTAAGAAGCAAAACTCAAAAATAAGTAGGTATAAATGGTATACTTTAGCTAATTTATTTATGCAGTAAATATAATTAAAATTCCGAATTAATTGTACAATTGCATAGTACTATATAAATACTTTATTTTCACATAATTTATTTTTAATAACTAATAAATTATGGCCCTCGAATCGAGGGCCAAAATCATGAATTCTGCACGGCTGCCCTGGATTTCCAACGCTACTCAAGCGCCTGATTAGTCCCACGTCATGGCGGGCGAGCACGCAAAGCACTTTATATTATTTTTGTTCCCTACGTTATTCAGCCGTCACAGGCGCCAGGCGCCCGAACAACCGAACATATATCTGACCATACTAAGTATTCTAAACTGAGCATGTGTGTGGGGTTGGGGTTCGGGTGTGTGCGAGCTTATTAAGCCCAAATGTCTGAGCATGAACATGTAATTAAGCGGCCTAATGAAAAATTAGGGTGCACTTAGTAGAGGTCTGGTCCCACCCTCTAGGTGCTTTGTATCCCTCGAAAAGCATACCTGCAAATTAAACAAATTTTTGATTAATTAAGAGCCATAATCACACTGTCAAAACACCTAAGTATTTGACACCTAAGTAGCACCGAGAACATAAGAAGAGTGAAATTAAGAGAAGCGAAGAATGAAAGAGAGAATAGAAGTATGTATAAGTATAATGTATATACAGAGACCCATATAAATAGTATTTGTAAATAAATATGTATAAGATAACTAAAGTATATATATATACGTAGTATAGCTATTTACATTTATATATAACTTCATACCTTTACTAATAAAATAAAATGTTATTGTAGGTGAAATAACTGTCACTATAGACCCTGGGTTCCTTCTTACAGTTTGTACATAGTTTTTTTAGGGTCCAGCAACGTTTATATCGGTCACTGTAGCTATTATATGTGTTACTATATATGTCAGTATAGTAAGTTAAGTTAGTATGCTATGTAATATGAGTTAGTAGTGTATGTTTATGTAAGCATTAGTAATATAACTTATAAATAGATAGTATAGAATATACCTATGTATTATTTGATGCTTGTTTGTAAGTAGATTTTTGCAAGCACTTTCATTGACTCTTTTTTGTACATTATGGAAACTTTAATTCACTCTTCATAGATTCATTCATTCATTCATTATTGATTGTATATAAAATTAATCATTTTTGGAATTAAAGAATAATTTTGAACCTAGAGAGTGATGTAAATCAATAATTGTCTCACAGTGAACGACCTGGAATAAACCAGTAAAAAATTAGGTAATTAAAATAAAAATGGTCATAATAATGGTTTGTATTTCCTACATTTACTGCAATAACATCAATTCACAATCATCACGAACCATTACAATCGATGATTATTTTTGGCGCCGTTGCTGAGGAGGCAACTCTCTTTACACCAAAATTACTTTTTAATTCTTTATTTGTATATAATTCTTGATTTCATTTCATTTAAATCCATTGATTGTACATAATTATGTTCTTCCATTGATTAATTTGTTGTTGTGTATACATTCTTTTATTATTTTACTAATCATTTGTTGTTTTTCCACAGCTCTTGAGGAGTAAGAGGAGCAGCATCACCTTCCAAGTGGAGGTCATCTTCCTAGTGGAACTGCTGCGCTTCTAACCCGACGTCCAGGCGGAGTGTTCCCTCAGAGTAGCTGTAGGAGTAGTAGTAGTATAGTAATAATATAGTTTAGTTAGATTTAGGTATATTACTTAGGACCATTTGTTAGTCATAAGTTGTGAGAGCCTATTCTCACACATTTATTGTAATAAATGTGGACTTTCTGGACTCTGTTTTTCTATCTCTTAGACTCATCTCTCATCGATACGATTTTCCGTTCTTGGTTTCCGAATCAATTTATTTCTTTGTGTTTATTTGTTGCATTATTCAAAGCCCAAAAAAAGAAATCAAAAAGATCTCATCCTTATCTAGTAGCAGCATACCCTTAGGCATCCATTTTATGTTGCATACTTTTTCTGCTAGATTATTAACTCCAAGTCAAATTTGCATATTGTAGATTGCTGGAGTCAGGTACGCATTCCTTACTTTTCTCAAACTCCCGTCATAAGTGCATTTGACTTAAAATCTAAGAAGACCATCTCTTGTATTGAATTGATTAAAAAGCAAGACAAGCAGCATAGAAATCATTTCATAATCATTTGAACTAAATCAAAAGGAGATATTTAATCTGAGTGAAACCTTGACTGAGATTTTTCCGCATTGTGTTGATTGCTATCGTGCACACAGTACGATCACTTAAGATCACAACACACAGGTTTCTACCTCATCTCCTGCAACCACAGGATCTGGATTCGCATGCCAGTCTTATCCAGACTCCCAGTGGATTTTAGAGGTCTGCACATCGCTAGGTTTATTTTAGGACACGTACAATTGTTTGAAACAATTGTTTGTGTACTATATAATTTTGCGTAGCAGCCTCTAGGAAAAAAAAATTCGATTCATCTCGCTTGCTTGACTTGGTCTTTTGAGTTAATTGAGATTTGATTGGGGTTTTCCACTTTTTGTGAACTAAGCTAAAACTTTACTTTTCCATTGAGTTGTGACGGATTGAATTAAACTTGTTTTCAAAAAAAACCAACTCAATGGAAGGTAAGAGATCCCAGAACCCAGAGCTAGTACTCCCATTGGGCACTGATACCCAAGTAATTGCATCCACTTCTTTGCCTTCCACTTCCAATCCCTTACCTCCTGAGTCTCAAACTCCTATTCACTATTCCACTCACCAAGTGGATGATCATGAGTCATCACAATTCGAGGATTTTGAAGAACTTCTTCCACATCTGATTGCACATCCTCCACCACCACCACCACCTATCCATAGGTTCCAACCTCCACCATATCCTAATCTTCCTAACCCACCCCCGAAGAGAGGACCTATGCCTCATCTACAACACCTATTCGAAATGCAATTACAAATGAATACCTTAACCCAACAGGTGCAACAGCTTGCTCAAGCTGTTAATCTCTTAGCTAACCCCCAACCACAACCACCTCAACCTAGAAACCCTCAGGCACCACCCCAACCTCGCAAACCTCAACTACGGGATTACTATAATCTCGTAGTTGCTCAACCAATGCCTGTGGTACATTATCCCGATGGGGGTCGTGCTGTTGAACTAAAGCCGAACATTATAGCACTCATTCCTCACTTCCATGGACTTGCTTTTGAGGACCCTTTTCAACATTTAGAGGAGCTGAAGAATCTTGCCCAAACTCTAGGTCCGTAAGGTCATGATCATCACACGCTTTTAATGAAAATGTTCTCCTTTTCATTAAAAGATAAGGCCTCCTTTTGGTTTAGAATACTTGCAAGGACTACACCTATAGATTCTTGGGATTCTTTAGAACATAAGTTCTTAAAGAAGTACTTTCCTGTAGGTCGCACTAATGCCTTAAGGCGTGCTATCACCACATTCACTCAGAATTCAGGAGAACAAATGCACGAGGCTTGGGAAAGATTCCACGAGCTTCTGAGAAAATGTCCCCACCATGGTGTCCCACGTTAGCAACAGGTCCAGATCTTCTACCATGGGCTCCATGATGACACACGGAATTTTGTAGATGCTGTTTGTGGAGGTAATTTCTTGTGTCGGGATGAGGACTCAGCCTTTGAGCTCTTCGAAGGTATGGCCGAGAATTCTATTAATAATGCTTCGATGAGCATGTTTAATATAAAGTCCTCACATTCCCACTCACATATGGGGGTACACAAAGCCCAATCCAGTAGCAGAGACTTAGAGATAGTGGCTAGTCAACTAGATAAGGTGGGCTTAATGGAGAAGAAAGTAGATGAAGTATGGACATTTCTCTCAAAACCTTCATCATCTCCTTCTTCTCAGTCACCAGCACAAAACAATTCTTCTCAGTTTCCCACAGGGAGGGAAACTATGAATAACCTTTATGTGACATAATCTGCATTACCGGATTTCCCATTTCCATATTCTTCACCGGTTGGAGGAACCTTTGTTCCTCCCTACACTGACTTCCCTGCACCTTCTGGAGCTTCGGAGGAGCCCCATGCCATTCACAATGACCCTTTTGCACAGACATACAACCCTGGATGACGCAATCATCCAAATTTCTCGTGGTTGGGAAATTCACAGAGACCTTTTCAACAACCTTCTGCACCACCACAGTACAACCCGATCCAAGCACCACCTCCACAATCACATGGATATCCACCGCATGCCTACCAACAACCCCAACCCAGGCCCACCCAATACTCTCAACCTGGGCCTACACGAGATGACCAGTTGGGGTCTATCATGAAAGCTCTAGCTAATATGCAACAGCAGAATATTGCTATGCAGTAGAGACAGGATGAGGCCTTAGCTGAGATGAGAGCCCAGCTATCACACTTGACGGAGTCCCGTCAACCACATTCACTCCCATCTCAAGCACAACCTAACCCTAGGAACATACCTACCCAGAGGTATGTTCAACCTAGACCGGTAGTGCAAGGTCAAGCATATGTCATTTCACAACCCTTGCACGACAGTGAATTTTACACTGACCCAAATTCTATTTATATACACAAACCCAACCATGTTTGCTACCTAACACCGAATTACCATCTACATCTAGGGCCGAACTAAATGCCATAGTCACTAGGAGTGTTAAAAGCACCATAGATCCACCTTTTCCTACTTCTACTTCTTATCCCAAGTCTTCTACTTCCACTCCTCCATCTAATTCACCTTTTCCTGCTTCTCCTTTACCTAGGACTGAACCTCTTGTCACCACTTCTGTACCATTTCCTGAGGCTTTAAAGAAGAAGGAGAAAGGAAAGAAAAAGACCTGTGTGGCACCTGAGGAGGATTTGCTTAAGCTCTTTGAGCAAGTCCACATAAACATCCCCTTGTTGGATGCGATTCGCCACATACCTCTTTACGCTAAGTTTTTAAAAGACCTATGTACACCTAAGTGTAAAGCAAGGATTCAAAAAGGGAGTAGTCCAATCATCCTCTCGAAACAAGCTAGTTCCATTATTTCCAGTACCCTCCCTACTAAGATGAAAGATCCAGGCACCCCTCCCCTATCCTGCATGATAGGTAACACCACATTTAATAGAGCACTACTTGACTTAGGTGCTTCCATCAATCTTATCCCAACCTCTCTACTGACACATTTCGAGGTTGGCAATTTGAAGCCAACCGAGGTGTCCCTGCAATTAGCTCCTCGAATGAGCCTCTCTCCCGTGTGCGAGGAGGAGAGAGGTATAATCCTCTGTTTTTACTTTCATTAATATTTACATTTGAATGTCATTGCCAAACTTTCATTTTTATTTTAATATTTGAAATATTGAGTGAAATTGCAACTTCATGCTCATCTTTTCTCATAATTACTTGGCTTTTGTTATTCACATCGTTTGACATTGGTTTTGGGTTAAGATGTGCACAAATTCTCTCTAATGCATGTCAATTGGAAATTACATAGATTCATCAAAAATTTATTGAATATTTCAGTGAGGAAAAATTGCACATATGACCTTACTTTTTTGAGTTATTGTGTGTCTTCTTTTCGTCGCATTTCATGTCAGATCTGACTATGGATTTCACACATGATTGAACGAATACGAGAAAAATATTCGTGAATTTATCGCATCATTGTCTCCTTGTGGACACGACACGCCCTTCTGTGAGTGGTTAATTTTTATTGTAATTGTTTTGTTAAGCGATTTTCCACCACTTTGTTACTAAAACGACAAATCATCTTATTCACATTATTCGAAAGTGAAAATTGTCTTATCAAATGGCATCGTTGCCGAGAGGCAACAGACGCAATAATTTTACCTAATTTTTATTTCTAATTATTTCTCGTTGGACAGTGATCTGGCCATTTATTATCTTTTTTATGCGAGGAATTTGTGGAGGTGATAGGCGCATCTGAGAGACGACGTCAACCTTGAGCAACGCCTACATGCGAGGAAGACGTAGGAGACCTGGATCCTGCTTCCATAGGGGATTCTCCTTTGTCACAAGTTTTATTTCTATTTTCTCGCCCTTGTAGTAATTGGGGCTGATTTTCGGGAGCCTGTTCCCTTTTCTTTAGATCTAGGTTTTTATTTTATTTTATGGATTGTTTATCCTTAATTTGTTTATGTATAAGTAGCTAAAAAAAAAAACACGAGCTACCTGCCCTTAGGTTGAATCATTTAGGACTGAATGAGCAGCATTTAGATCTAATTCTTGTCTTGCATATTGCATGAAGAATGCTGGAATCAGGTATGCACTTCTGACTTTACATTTCTACCTATCATGCAAATGCATTTGGATTAATTTTTAAACCACATAATCTGTCTTCAAGCAATCTAATCAAGTGGTCACATTTAATTTTTGAAAAAGGACTAATTAAAGGAGGGACATTTAAAAATCAAGGACTTGATTTTCAAATGTAATGTTCGATTCAAAATTCAAAATCTTTTGCGGTGTATGCACACTTATATCTCTTGCACCACGGCACGCATTTAGACACTCCTAAGTTTTGGAACTACTAGGACAAGAGCCCTCCTACCATTGGATTCTGAAGTGTTCGGAACTTGAGATCAAAGATTTTGTAAATCTAAAGAGGGGAATACCCTGTCACGGATTTTTGGAGGTAGTTGAGAAGCACCACGAAAGAATAGCTTCAAAGGAAGGCTTAGGCATACTTGCATCCCTCATCTTTCATCTTTAGAGTTGCTCTACCATTTGAGATTTAGGGAAGAACACCTAAGCTCCAACTAGGTCTTTTTAGGCATTTCAAAGGTTGACAATAGGCACGTAATTGACTGGGCAACTTGCTTTGTCACCTAAAATTTAAACTAAAGTCAAAAGCCTAAATTTGTAAAGACCAAACAAGTCCTTTTGAATTGTGTTTGTAGTGCATGCTTGGTAGGCGTTCTCTTAGGAGACAACTTGTGTTTGATCCTGAACCTGAAAGAATCTTAAGATGAAACCTTCTAAGGGAAGAAACGGCTGGTCAAAGGAGCCTTAAGGAATATTTCATTCCAACCAATCAAGCTGGCCCTGCACTACGTAGACCTGGAGGAGACAATCCTTATGAGATCAAAAGTAGTACCATATCCTTGCTGCCCTCCTTTTATGGTACTGCTAGGGAAGACCCTTACAGGCATATAGAGGAATTCACCGAGGTCTATTCCACAGTGAAGCTGCAGGTCATTACTGATGATGCTCAAATGCGGACCCTCTTTCCCTTCTCCCTCAAGGACAAAGCCAAGTATTGGTATCACACCCTTGATGATATTAACACTTGGGATGCCCTGAAGAAGGAGTTTTTGAAGAAGTACTTCCCCATGAGCAAAACAAATCACTTTAAGAGAGAAATTATGAGTTTTGTTCAAAAGGATGGGGAAGCTTTCCATGATGCGTGGGAGTGCTTTAATGACTTATTGAGACTTTGCCCACATCACCAGGTGCCTAAGTGGTAACTAGTTGAAAGGTTCTACACCGAACTTAATGATTCGCATAGGCAAACTGTGGATGGTGCCTGTGCAGGAACCTTTCTATCTAAGACTGAGGATGAAGCTTGGAACCCTTTTGATACTTTGAGTGAGAATTCTATTCATTTGAATTCTGCCTACATGGATAGAAAACCCACTCTCATGCAAAGAAAGTTGGAGGCGAATGAGGCAAGAGACACCCAGAATTTAGCCTATCAGATTCAATTATTGAATCAAAACATGGAAAAGCTTATGTCGAGCCCGAGCCAATTCGTATCTAACACCTCCACATCCCAAGCTTCTGAATGCTCCATTTGCTAAGGCAATACACACGCCATTGTGGATTGCCACTTGGCCTCCCAATTCCTTGAGCTTATACAAGCGAATCTGAATGCCACTCAAGGGTTCCGTCCTAAGTCTCATAATGACCCTTTTTCCAACACTTATAATGAGGGATGGAGGAACCACCCCAACTTTTCATGGAGACAAGGAAATTTCTCAAAGTCAGGGAGTTATAAACCACAATCCTTTCAAAACCATCAAATGAACCAACCTCAGACCTTTGCCCAACCTAAGACCTCTGAGATGGATGAATTGAAGGCAATGTTGAGAACTATGCAAGAAAGTCAAAGTGCCATCATCCAATCTCATGAAAACGCTATACATGAGATGAAATCACAGATAGGACACCTTGTTGAGGCTGTTAGATAGAGGGAAATTGGGAAGCTCCCCAGTGCTACTAAGGAGAATCCTAAAGGAAAAGGGATTGTCTTTAGGGAGCATGCTCAGGCGGTGACTATTCTGAGGAGTGGGAAAGAAATTTCCAAACCTGATGCTCCTATAGTCTCACCCCCTGAAAAACCATACACCCCAACTTTCACCCCCACTGGAGAAGACTTGCCCAAATCTTCTCCGCTTGAAATCACCTCACCGGAAGAAGTTGCCCCTGTTCCACCCCTTACTCGACATGACAACCCTTCCACCCAGAGGTTGAGAGTGCCCTTTCCAGAGCACTTATCCACCTCTGGGCAGACTTCTACTGGCTCATCTGGAGCCAAAGATAAGATGGATGAGATCATGGAAACTTTCAAGCAACTGTAGATTAACCTACCTTTACTTGAAGCTATCAGGCAGATTCCATCTTATGCACGCTTCTTAAAGGACCTGTGCACGAAAAGTGGCAATCTAGGAAACAAGTCCAATCAAAAGTTGTCCTACCTGATTCTGTTCGCTCAATTGTTCAACATGGCACACTCCCAAAACTTAAGGACCCAGGAGCCCCGTACATCTCAGTGGTTATTGGTGACTTACAGATTGATGAGACTCTACTTGATCTAGGTGCGGGGGTGAACATCCTTCCGAGCTACGTGTATGAACAACTTGGGGGAGGCAATCTGAAGCCTAGCCCAGTAATCCTTCAAGTTGCTGATCAATCACTTAAGACACCATGGGGAATTTTGGAAGATATCCTCGTAAGAGTGGATGATTTTTTCTTCCCCGTTGAATTCTTAGTTTTGGACACTGATTCTACCAACAAGTCAACCAAACCCTCCATCATTTTGGGCTGCCCCTTCCTTACAACTTCACATGCTTCAATCAATTGCAATACTGGGGCATTGAAAATGGACTTTGGGAATAAGAAAATCCGGCTTAATGTGTTTGATGTTTACAAACAAATCGAGTTTGAGGATTGTTCTCAAGTTGAGGTGATAGATGACCTGATTGAAGAGGCAACCCCTGCAATGTTATGTGATGACCCCTTCAGCATGTCATCCTAAATGAGCATTCCCATCTCTTGGAGGAATGTGAAGGGGATATACTAGAACTTGAGGAGTTGCTGGGTGTTTCTGTTGAGTCTCTTCCCCCATCATCTCTACCCAAGGTAGATCTACTACCTGAGATGGGGATATCTATTATGAAACCCTCTACCATACAAGCCCCCGACCTTGAGTTGAAACCCCTCCCTGACACTCTCAAGTACGTCTTCCTAGGTGCCAATGATACGCTCCCCGTTATCATTTTGGCTGTGCTATCTGAGGCACAGGAGGGAGCCTTGATTGAATGCTTGTCTAGGCATAAGGAAGCTATTGTGTGGAGCATTACTGACATTAAGGGTATAGACTCTACACTCCGCATGCACCACATTTATACTGATGATTCCATCAAGCCATTTAGAGACATGCAGAGACGTTTGAACCCTAATATGAGGGAGGTGGTTAAAAAGGAAATACTGAAGTAGTTGGATGCTAAGATCATATATCCCATTGCAGATAGTAAATGAGTAAGTCCTATTCATGTGGTGCCAAAGAAGTCAGGCTTTACTATGGAATTTAATGACCAAGGTGAATAAATTGTCACTAGACCCTCAACTGGATGGAGGGTCTATATTGATTACTGTTGGTGCTAGAGCACCACGATCATTTGTTTTGATGATAACAAAACACGTGTTATTTAACATTTGCAATTTGAGTCCTATATTTCAGGTCAATTGCAAATGTGGATGTGTTTAGACGGAACTCGAGCTCGCATCCAGGATGGATTGGAGGAGCTTAATGGAAAATAGAGGAGGTTCGCGTGGAGCGACAGATTGAAGATAGAAGACAAGAAGAATAGGATAGATTCTTTTTAAACCTTTCTTGTATCTCTTGTCTTTATTTTCTTGCTATTATTTTCCTTAGAATATTATGTTAAAGAGCCTCAAAGTACCCTAACAGTAGTCCTAGGAACACCGGCACAACCCTAGGATACTTAGGTTTTCTGTAGAATACTTAGAAAACCAATATAGGGTTCAAACAGCACTTCTAGATGTCTAATTCCCAAATCAGACGTCTGATAAAGTATTTTAAGACGTCTGACTGTTGTTTGAGACGTCTGATATCTGTTAGGCTAGACATAGCTAGTTCTGTCTGATGAAATCAGACGTCCAGACCTTATACCAGACGTCTTAGGAGACGTCTGATGGACTTGCCAAACGTCCAGATAGTGGACCATTGGCTAGCTTAGCAGGCACTGCAGAATATGACCGTTAGAGCCTTATCAGACGTCCATAGGACTTACCAGACGTCTGATAAATGACTGTTTTGCCTCGGCTGACCCAAAATCTCTTCTCAGAGATTTTCTAGCCATTGCAACGTTTGGAAAATCCATTCCCACAGTAAAAGTAGGTTTCCAGATGTCCAGACATAGTGCCAGACGTCCTATATTTCGTTTGATTGACTTGCACAAAAACCCTGTTTAGATCTGATTCAAGTCAGGAGGAAACTCGCATAGAATCAGACGTCTGACCTTTAAATCAGACGCCTTAAAGTGGTCTTCCAGACGTCCGATGACAGAATTAGACGTCTGATTACCCTGTCAAGTGTAATCATTGTCCTGATTTCGGCCTGATTCTCTTGGGCTTTGCACCCAACGGCTATAGAACCTTTCCTAAGCCTTCCAAAGCCTTCCTAAGGCCTCTATAAATAGAGGGAAACCTTTGCAACACTTGGATACACCAAGACACACCTTGCAATATACTTTCAAACCATTTTGTGTCTCTCTTGCTCTCCAAGCTTAAGTTCCATCACCTAGAGAGCTAAATTCCCTTTGCGCACTCGCTCTCCCGCCGTTGTTCACGAGAGCAACATTGCGCCATCGCGTGGCACACGCACCGCGTCATCAGCTAGACGCACTCCTTGCAAAGGGGAGTTTCCTAATTCCTATAGAAGCTAGGTTTATAATTATTTTGTTGGCTCTATAGGATTGTTGGTTATTTTATCTTTGTCTTTTGGTTGGGTATTCGCTTTGCGAATTCCCGTCTCCTTCGCGAGACAAAATCCTTCTCGTGGAGAGAAGGGGTTGAGGTACGCTACCCTCGTGTAAGTAGCGTGGTTGTATTGAGGTTGAATCACCCTCGTTTAAAGTGATTCGGTTTAGTGGATTTTGATCAACTTGGTTGATCGGAAAATCCTAACTCGAGAGGGTTAGGTGGTGGCTTTCACCCGGTTTGGGTTTCCACCTAAAAATACTTGTGTACTTGTGTGATTGACTTTTTGTGAGATTGTTTATTTTATTTCCGCATTTTTTACGTCACCCCTCTTCGAAGGGAAAAAATTACAATTGGTATCAGAGCAGGTCTAGCAAAATCGGCGTTACAAACCGGCGAGGATCTAGATATGGAGGGAAAAGCATTCGTGTGCACCGAAGGACACGATACCTCGCAACCACCATACTTTGCAGGTATAGATTTCATTTATTGGAAAATCGTTTGACTATGTGGTTGCAGGCCTACGACTTCCGGGTGTGGGAAAAATGCGAATCCGCATTTTTGATTCCCAAGAAACCCGCAAAAGGTTACTCAGAAGATCAGGTTCGGAATCTCAACCTCAACGCAAAGGCAATGAATGCCTTGTATTGCGCATTGAGTCCGAAGGAATTCGAACGAATCCAAGAGTGCACCACCGCCCACGAGATTTGGGGGAGGTTGGAAGGCTCTCATGAGGAGACGATCTCGGAAGAAGATCTCGGGGAAAAGGAAGAAACCGCTTGCTTTGGTTTCATGGCCAGAGGAAGCAACAGCGACAGCGACAGCGAAAGCGGAAGCGACGACAGCGACAACGAGGTAAATTTCGATTTACAAGAAGCTTTTAATGAACTATTTGAGATTAGTAAATCACTTAAAATAGAAAACAAAAGTATTGAAAAGAACATTAGTTTTCTTAAAAATGAAAATGATAGGTTAGAAAAATAACTTAAGGACATAGAAGCTAGTCCTAGAATTGATAACCTATTATTAGAAAATCAAGACCTCATCAATGAAAATAATAAATTGATTGAGGAAAATGATAGTCTAAAGTTAGAAATCTCTAATTTAAAGACTAAGATGAGTATTATAGAAAAAGAAATCTCATGTCTTAGGGAAAACTCCAACAAATTAATCAATAAAGTAGATAATTTTTATAGCCCTAAGGTTGAGAAAGGATCTCCATCAAGGAGACCCGCTAACAGATCCGGATCCAAGTCCACTTGGATACCGAAAAAAGAATTAGAATATTATTTTGTAGGGTTCAGGGATAATTACAACACAAAGGACTGGACCTACAAGCTCAAGTCTGGTCAACTCGAGTTGGGAGAACCGAGTAGACCAAGGAGGAGAACAAGAAGACCGACGAGACGGCGAACAAACGACGGACCCGCCGCACATCGACCACCAGACTGGAGACCGGCGCTGATGCCCGGGCCTCCAAGCTACGGATGGGAGCCCCATCCAATGTGGCATCCACCACCACCATTCGGGCCATTTTATTGGCCATGGTAGGTGAGGTAAAACCCTTTACCCTATCTTTTTATCATAAGCATTTACATAGGGGGAGTTAAAATTTATGAGCTAATTGTCAATTTTTAAGGGGGAGATATAAGTTAGCTAAATTTCCTTTAGTAAGGGGGAGAAAAATAATAGCTATCTTGTTGTTACAAAAAGGGGGAGAATATCACCTTTGTTAAAATAAATTCATAGAAGAGCATGTCTTAAGGTGGAGTTATAGGAATTTTAAAACCAATCAAAGCTTTTTGATAATGTCAAAAAGGGGGAGGTTTTTTTATGCATTATTATTTACGGTTTTGTCATCATCAAAAAGGGGGAGATTGTTGGTGCTAGAGCACCACGATCATTTGTTTTGATGATAACAAAACACGTGTTATTTAACATTTCCAATTTGAGTCCTAGATTTCAGGCCAATTGCAAATGTGGACGTGTTTAGACGGAACTCGAGCTCGCATTAAGGATGGATTGGAGGAGCTTAATGGAAAACAGAGGAGGTTCGCGTGGAGCGACAGATTGAAGATAGAAGACAAGAAGAATAAGATAGATTCTTTTTAATCCTTTCTTGTATCTCTTGTCTTTATTTTCTTGCTCTTATTTTCCTTAGAATATTATGTTAAAGATCCTCAAAGTACCCTAATAGTAATCCTAGGAACACCGGCACAACCTTAGGATACTTAGGTTTTCTGTAGAATACTTAGAAAACCAATATAGGGTTCAAACAGCACTTCCAGACGTCTAATTCCCAAATCAGACGTCTGATAAAGTATTTTAAGACATCTGACTGTTGTTTCAGACGTCTGATATCGGTTAGGCTAGACATAGTTAGTTCTGTCTGATGAAATCAGACGTCCAGACCTTATACCAGACGTCTTAGGAGACGTCTGATGGACTTGCCAGACGTCCAGATAGTGGACCGTTGGCTAGCTTAGCAGGCACTGCAGAATATGACCGTTTGAGCCTTATCAGACGTCCGTTGGACTTACCAGACGTCTGATAAATGACCGTTTTGCCTCGGCTGACCCAAAATCTCTTCTCAGAGATTTTCTAGCCGTTGCAATGTTTGGAAAATCCATTCCCACAGTAAAAGTAGGCTTCCAGACGTCCAGACATAGTGCCAGACGTCCTATATGTCGTTTGATTGACTTGCACAAAAACCCTGTTTAGATCTGATTCAAGTCAAGAGGAAACCCGCATAGAATCAGACGTCTGACCTTTAAATCAGACGCCTTAAAGTGGTCTTCCAGACATCTGATGACAGAATTAGACGTCTGATTACCCTGTCAAGTGTAATCATTGTCCTGATTTCGGCCTGATTCTCTTGGGCTTTGCACCCAACGGCTATAGAACCTTTCCTAAGCCTTCCAAAGCCTTCCTAAGGCCTCTATAAATAGAGGGAAACCTTTGCAACACTTGGATACACCAAGACACACCTTGCAATATACTTTCAAACCATTTTGTGTCTCTCTTGCTCTCCAAGCTTAAGTTCCATCACCTAGAGAGCTAAATTCCCTTTGCGCACTCGCTCTCCCGCCGTTGTTCACGAGAGCGACATTGCGCCATCGCGTGGCACACGCACCGCGTCATCAACTAGATGCACTCCTTGCAAAGGGGAGTTTCCTAATTCCTATAGAAGCTAGGTTTATAATTATTTCGTTGGCTCTATAGGATTGTTGGTTATTTTATCTTTGTCTTTTGGTTGGGTATTCGCTTTGCGAATTCCCGTCTCCTTCGCGAGACAAAATCCTTCTCGTGGAGAGAAGGGGTTGAGGTATGCTACCCTCGTGTAAGTAGCGTGGTTGTATTTAGGTTGAATCACCATCGTCTAAAGTGATTCGATTTAGTGAATTTTGATCAACTTGGTTGATCGGAAAATCCTAACTCGAGAGGGTTAGGTGGTGGTTTTCACCCGGTTTGGGTTTCCACCTAAAAATACTTGTGTACTTGTGTGATTGACTTTTTGTGAGATTGTTTATTTTATTTTCGCATTTTTTACGTCACCCCTCTTCGAAGGTTGAACACCGCTACCCAGAAGGATCACTTTCCCTTGCCTTTTATTGATCAAATTCTCGAGAAATTGACAGGGAATAAGTACTATTGCTTTCTCGATGGATATTCTAGGTACAACCAGGTTGTAGTCTTCCCTGATGACCAGGAGAAGACGACACTCATGAGTCCTTACGGTACTTTTGCATTCAGACGTATGCCATTTGGATTATGTAATGTCCCTGCAACCTTCCAGCGGTGAATGATGTTCATTTTTTCTGACATGATTGACAAGTGTGTTGAAGTGTTTATGGATGACTTCTTCATTTATGGCTCGTCTTTCGACCAGTGTCTCTTGCACCTGGAGAATGTGTTGAAGAGATGTAAGGAGACTGGCTTAGTCCTCAACTGAGAGAAAAGTCATTTATGGTATAGAAAGGAATTGTACTTAGGCATGTTGTGTCTGAGCGAGGTTTGGAAGTAGATAAAGCCAAGATTGATTCTATTTCCAAACTCCCATTGCCCATAAATGTCAAACAGATTAGATCCGTTCTGGGCCATGCCGGCTTTTATAGGCGCTTTATTAAAAATTTCAGTAAAATTTCTAGGCTACTTTGTGACTTGTTGGTGAAGGAATTTTCCTTCAATTTTGATTCAAAGTGTGCCGAGGCCTTTCAAACTTTGAAGGAGGCCTTGATCTATGCACCTATTCTCCGAGCTCCTAATTGGACACTCCCATTTGAGCTGATGTGTGATGTTTCGGATTATGCAGTAGGAGCAGTCCTTGGACAAAGGGTTGAGGGAAGACCTCATGTGCTGCATTATGCCAGCAAGACTTTAACCGAACTGCAGCAAAACTACACCATCACTGAATAGGAAGTACTTGTTGTAATTTTTGCTCTGGAGAAGTTTGGTCTTATCTTCTTGGGTCTAAGGTGGTTATTTTCACTAATCATGCGATAGTGAAACATCTCATTACTAAGAAAGATTCTAAGCCACCTCTGATTAGGTGGATCCTACTCCTTCAAAATTTTGACTTGGAGATACGTGAAAAGAAAGGAGTAGAAAATGTTGTGGCTGACCACCTGTCTCATCTTCCACTTAATGACTCTCTATCCGGAGATATCTACAAGACATTTTCCGATGAAACCCTTATGGCGGTAACACCAACTTCACTATGGTATGATGATATCATAAATTACTTGGTCACTGGAGAAACTCCTGGCTCTTGGGATGAGCAGAAAAGAAAGAGATTCATTTCCCAAGCGAGATACTTTCATTGGGAAGAGCTTGAATTATTTAGAATTAGACAAGACCAAGTATTGAGATGATGTGTACCTGAAGAGGAACAACAAAGTGTGATGAGTTTTTGCCATGAACTTTATTGTGGAGGACACTTTGGCACTAAGAAAACTGCTTTTAAGGTTCTCCAGTCCGATTTTTGGTGGCCTTCGTTATTTAAGGATTCTCATAATTTTGTTAAGGCATGTATTAGATGTCAATGGACTGAAACGATTGGGAAGAGGAATGAAATGCCTCAACACCCTATTCAACCTGTTGAAATTTTTGATGTGTGGGGAATTGACTTTATGGGCCCCTTCCCTTCGTCCCATGGTCATGAATATATATTGGTGGTAGTTGATTATGTCTCTAAATGGATAGAGGCCATTCCTATGCACACAAATGACCACTCTATGATTTTGAAATTTGTGAGGGCCAATATCATATCTCATTTCCGCTGCCCCAAGACCATTATAAGTGATGGGGGACCTCATTTCCGAAACCACCACTTCAATCGGCTAATCAAGAGTCTGGGAGTGACTCACAAGGTCGCTACCCCTTACCATCCTCAAACGAGTGGCCAGGTTGAAGTGTCGAATAGGGAGATAAAAAATATTTTAGAAAAGACCATTAGACCTGATAGGAAAGACTGGTCCCAAAAGCTCGATGATGCTTTGTGGGTGTATCGAACGGCCTATAAGACCCCTTTGGGTACATCTCCCTTTCGGATTGTGTATGGGAAAGTGTGCCATTTACCCGTTGAACTGGAACATAGGGCACTTTGGGCTATTCGAAGTGTTAACATGGATTTAGAAAAGGTGGGTAAGGCATGACTTCTGAAATTAAGTGAGCTTGAGAAGATGAGGAATGATGCTTATGACACCTCTCAAACTTATAAAGAGAGAACTAAGGTCTTGCATGATAAGTATATCCATAGAAAGACCTTTGAGCCCAACCAATAAGTCTAGCTTTTCAATTCCAAACTTAAGCTTTTTCCAGGGAAATTAAAATCTCGTTGGGATGGGCCTTACATAATCACTAAAGTGTTTCCACATGGAGCTGTGGAGATTAAAAGCCCTTCCTCTTCAGCAACTCCCTTTATTGTCAAAGGTCAACAGTTAAAACCATACATTACTTTAGATGGCCATCTGGTTGACGAGGTCACTCTTGAGGAGCCTTAGCTCCTTCCATTCTCCGCCTTAGGTAATATCTTCCTTTAAATGTATTTGTTTCCAATCAGGACATTATTTGAACCGAGCATGGGGGAGAGGACCTGAGGCATCTGTTTATAGCATGTCTACATTTTACATTCATTCATGCATATTGCATTAAAAAGAAATTAAAAAAAAAATTGAGCTTAACTGGCTGGGCTCTGCATTCTTAAGCAAATCAGAACTCTAGGTCAGACTAGGTTGATTCTAGGGTCGAACTTTAGAAGCTAAGTAAGATACTAGCTTTAGACCTTTAGGGTCCTTTGTGGACTTAAAAACTTAAGTAAGAGTTAAGTTGCGGACCATTCCTCAAGAGGTTGACGAAGGAAAGCTAGGGATTGAGTTAAAAAGTGGGGTAGTACCTGGAGTCTTGTTCTACCTTTTGGTTTACAGGTCCTTGTAACCCAAGCATCCAAATTTCACACACTTGATCTTGTGTAAGTGATCACCTTAATTCCTTTCTTAAAATAAATTTGGTTCTCTTAGTTTTGACTTAGGAGAGGCTTGAAAACACAATTTGACTGGAAGAGTTCCTGCCGCAGGAGAGGTGGGGTATATACTCACCTTGAGGATGTGATGATAACATGTTACCTCCTCGACGCCTATCTCTTAGGATATCCATCCTACTGGGGGCATGTAAGCACATTGTGCGATACAGGTACCATGGGCGGCCCTATCTCGAAGTACCGATTGCCACAAGCCTGAATTCGCTTAAGAAATCCATGGGCAATACTATCTCGAAGTGTCAATTGCTAGGAGTTCTTGGGGTCGCTATGGGCGGTGCTATCTCGAAGCATCGAAAGCCAGGCACCCTTCGAGGTACGGTGATGGGGACAATGAATCCAACACAGACAGTGTTGATAGCTGATCCAAGATTAGACTTAGAGGAATCAAACAAAATACATATATATATATATATTTGTATATCCTTTTTCCTTTCTAGGTTGGCAATCATACCAACCTCAAATAACTCAGACCAATGCACATGCATGGATGCTTTAATCTCAGGGATCAATAAACCTTAGGGTAGAGTCAGAAATCAGGGAAACTTGTGTCGGCAACTCGTCTTTAGCCGACCTAGTCTGTAACTTAGCAACTACTTGGGAACCTTAGGTCTAAAGTCTGAACTTAACATGTTTCTAAAGGAAGACTGTTTGGGTTGGTTAGTCTACTTGGAATGCTAGGTTTTTGCTTGGATTTGCTAGGGACTAGCAAAAACTAGGCATGGGGGTATTTGATTAGCCCATATTTGTGGGATATTTAAGTATTTAAGTGTCTAGACATTAAGTTAATTTTAACATTTAGATAGCATACATTAGTATGTAAATAAATTAATTCATATTTTTAGCTTAAGTGCATAATTCATGCATTTAGAATTAACCTAGGATTGCATACATTTGATTAGTTAATTAATTAGGTGCATTACATCCACTATTTTAATTAACGTAGAAGTTAAGGAGTTATGTATAAATAATTCTAATTATTTTATTATCCTTTTTTCTTCTCCTTTGCAGGTAACCGCTTCGTCTCCGCCTCCTCCTGCACATTCACTTGTCTAGCATTGACTCGACGGTGGCCTTTTGAATTTCAAATCTTTGTAGCTGTGGCTACAAAGGAGGAGGAATGGATTCCGTTCAAGGGGAGGCCACCACCATTCTAACCACCACTATGCAGAGCTTAGAACTTCTTCATTCCACACCACCGACCTCCCACCGTGAGCACAAGACCACTCCACCGCGGGCAGGCGGGGTGACAGACCGCTGCGCCATCAATGGCTTGTGCAACTCACTGCGAGCGTGTGCCTGAAGGCCATGCAACCACTGTCATCAACCATCACCAGCATCCACCTCCATCTTCTTCCCCATGCTCTGTTTTTCCTCCACTCCACCAAAAAGAACCCAAAAATCACACCATCCCCACGTGCAGCAGCAGCCACATCCAACTCCCCTCCTCGTGCGACCGTCCAGGCCACTGCTCCACACGCCGCCCTTCCCGCACGACCTGTGCACATCACCTACAGCAACAGCCTCCACGCTGCAACACCTCCTCCAGCGCATAGCAGCACCAGCTACCCGCCTCCAGCGCACCACCCGCACACACGCTGCAACCAACCCCCACGCCTCCTTCTGCTCGTGCACACCACAGCCCGCACAGTGGCCTGCAGCACCTTCTCCTCCACGCGCACGTCACCTGCATGCCCCCACGCCAGCGCCTCCAGCGCCCCCTGCAGCACCTACAGCTGTGCGGCCACCAGAGCCCACG
The DNA here is from genome assembly GCA_037157565.1 of Thalassia testudinum. NCBI lineage: Eukaryota > Viridiplantae > Streptophyta > Magnoliopsida > Alismatales > Hydrocharitaceae > Thalassia > Thalassia testudinum. Next base: position 34,969,161 of record JAZHRO010000026.1, read on the forward strand.
CGTGCTCGTGCAGCCTGTAGCGCCCACCCCTTCAGTGGGCGTCGCCTCCGCTCCCCTTTGAGCGCACAGCACCTCCACGCGCCCTCACCTTCAGTGCTTGTAGCGCTCGCACGTTGCCTCCGCACTCCCTCTAGCAAGCGCAGCTAGCAGCAGCAACTGCCACTGCCGCCACAGCTTCTCTCCTCCATCCAGCCGGCCCAAGCCATCTCACGACGTGTCGCCACCACCACCACGAAGGCCTTGCTTCGGCCGACCTCTTGTAGGAGTAGCTCCTTGAATGAGACTCTCTCCCGTGTGCGAGGAGGAGAGAGGTATAATCCTCTATTTTTACTTTCATTAATATTTACATTTGAATGCCAATGCCAAACTTTCATTTTTATTTTAATATTTGAAATATTGAGTGAAATTGCAACTTCATGCTCATCTTTTCTCATAATTACTTGGCTTTTGTTATTCACATCTTTTGACATTGGTTGTGGGTTCAGATGTGCACAAATTCTCTCTAATGCATGTCAATTGGAAATTACAGAGATTCATCACATATTTATTGAATATTTCAGTGAGGAAAAATTGCACATTTAACCTTACATTTTTGAGTTATTGTGTGTCATCTTTTCGCCACATTTTTTTGAAGCTACGGGTTACCACGCTATCGTATTTGATTTTGAAAAACCTGTTGTTGTAGTTTGAAAGAGAAGAACTCGTGTTCAACAAATAAAATTTATACCGACATAGAAATCCCAGGTCGAACTCAGGGAGGCTACGTCAATCTATATTCGCAATTATATTTTTTTAGGGTTTTTGTTGAAAGGCGAAGTAATTACAATGAGGTAATATAAACAATCAGAATAAGAGAGAGAGAGAGAAAACATGCACTTAATATTTCAAAATGTTTATACAATTAAACCAATGAGAAATTACACTAAAAAGTAGGAAAATTCTACTCTAGAAAGCTGGAAAGAGGAATAGGAGAGAGAAGTTATCCTCCTCGACGATCACTTAGAGGACGAGCTGGATAGGACGAAGCCTGGAAAATGAAGGACAGAGCAGGAAGAAGGAGGTCGAGGCAGGAGGAATGAGAATGGGGCAGCACGTCGTCGTCGTCGCGGGATCCACTTCTGAAATGGTGGTGAAAATTTGACTTTATCTCTCGAGGAGCATCCCGGGTGTGGGATAAACTTCTCTTGAGCTTTGGAGAGGGAGAGAAGAGAAGGAAGGGATGAGAATTTCGTATGGAGGGGGTCTCCTTTTATAGTTGCAAGGAGTGAGGGCAATTTGGTCTTTTTATGTTGAAAATCATCAATCCAAGACCTTTAGTGATGGATAAATCTATCACTAAGGTCTGAACGTGGCCGTAGTGGGGCGGCACGTGCATGCCCGCTCACATCCCCGCACTTAATGCCTTTCCACGTTCTCTAAATCTCTGCCGTTCGATCGTGAGATCGAACGACTAAGAGTGCTTCTCACAATGCCTCCTCTACACACACATACGCGTGCAATCCCACGTCACGTGGGGTAGTGCAATGGCGCATGGATGCTACCGGGCACGCACAGCCGTTGGATCTTCATCGGGCGGTTGATCGTGCCCGTGTGCCCGCTCGCTTCTCGCGACTCAAACCCACGCCCAATTGTGGCCAAACGCCTTATCCACTGTTCTGCGCGTGTGGATGGGCGGGTGGTGTGCGTTAGGTGCGAGAGATCTAGATCATTGGATTGAGATCCAATGGTCGAGTCTACATCTTCAGTTGGGCTTCAGAGAATGAAGACGCCAGCTAAGATCCACTCTCAGCCGTTGGATCTTGATCTAACGACAGAGAGGCGTGGGCGCTAAAGGCTTCAGCAGCTATGTGCGGCCGGTTGGGCAACCAAGATGGCACCACGTGGCACCATCTTGGTTGTCCATCTTCTGGATGATGTAGATGGTGCCACGGATATCGGATTGAGTTGATTTTCGCTTCGATAGGCTGCGATCGTCGATTCGAATCCATTCGTACGGTTGGATTTATCATCTGATGTGCAGATTAACACCATCTTGGCCCTTGATCTTCTAGGGTTCTTCAGTCTCTATCTGATGCTACGGATATCCGATTAAGGCGATCTTGGAGTCGTTGAACTCCAATTGTTGCCTTGATCAAATCCGTACGGTTCGATCTTAGATCCGAGGCCCCGATAAAAAGTTGCCCAGTCCTTGAACATAAAAGGAGACAATTAACCTCCATTTTATTTAGACTAATCTAAATACAAAATGATGCATGCTATGCAATATCTATGGTATGTAATGCAATTCTATGCTTAGGAACATGCATAAATAGACATTTTATATATTATAAACATGTTTACATCACACCCCCATGCCTATCTTTTGCTAGTCCCTAGCAAAAACTATATGCTATTTATAAAAGAATTAGGTTGGATTATTTTGGCATAAGTTATTTTCAACATTAAGCAAATGTTTACTTAGGATCTGAACTTTCAAAGACACAACAATGCCCGGGTATCTGCCAAAATGCAGACCGCCTCAAGTCCTCGCCTTATTCAAAGAAAATTTTCTTTTTCTCATTTTCTTCTTTTCTAATTTTTTTGGATTTTTGAGTTTAGGGTTAAAGAGTGGCTTTCTACGGCCATTCAACTCACCCAAGATTTGATGAGAACCCTAAGTTTTAAGCATCTTATTGTGAATGTGATAAACTCGTTGATCGGTAATTAGAACAGACTTCGGATTTCTATGCCTCTAGGTGACCTTAGAAAGAGAGTTCTACCTAAAGGTGTATCTTGTCAACCGGCAACTTTCTCCCTACTTTTATTTTTATGGGGTCAACACAAGGGTGAATCTAGTGTATATCTCCCCGATTTATTCTACTTCTCCGCTTCTTCCTAAGTGTTTTGGAAATTTCAGTGCATTTCTTGAGCTGGGTTCTGGACAACAGGTCGATGAGCTGTTACCACCAATAACTTGCCAGCCATACTCGTGGGGGGAAGTGTAGCTTATTTTTTTTATTTTCTTTTTCTTTTCTCCTTTTCTTTTTTTTGACTTTTCTTTTTTTTAAGTAGGTGTCTTCCCTGATCAAAGATTTACCTAAAGGCAGCAAGAAGAGAATGGTTCAATGTCTAGGCTCTGAACAACCTACCTATGGGCTATTACCCATGATAACTTACTAGCCATATCACCCTAGAAGGTTCATTAACTACCTAATTTTAGTTAAAATCGTCGATCAACAAGTCAGTGAAAAGAAAGTGTGTAGATGCTTAAGACTCAAAGTTCCCTCAAATCAAAGGGTGGGTTGATAAGTAGTGTACTTATCACCCAAACTTACTTACTCAAATTATAATAAAATTAAGATGGCGAGGACTCGAAAAACAAATCCACATTTTAGTGGATACAAGGGCCGATTAAGTTCAAAGACCTGAAGGGTCTTTGTGTTCAGATCCTAATGTAATATTTCCTAAGATTGAAAAGTCCTAATGTCCAAATATTCCTTCCTAATTCAATTTTTTATATATATATAAGAAGAGAACTACAGGAATTTCACAAAGCTGACAAAATGATTCAAAAAAATGAATCTACCCCCCATGCCTAGCTGATGCAATGTCAACATTGAGAAAGAGACATGAAAGAAAGGGTAGAGTATGAAAGATATCACCTGAATATGAAGCTCGGGTCAGCTTTGTGTCATATGTACAACTGCTGAGTTTAATGCCATCAGCTAGGCGAAGTCCAGCCAAAGAAGTCACAATATGGCTAGAGTACGGTCAATAACAAGCTTCAGACATTGACCATTGACTTTAAATGTGTTACCCATCTTTGGGTCAGAGATCTGAATGGCTCCATTTGGAAAAATCTGGTCGATAATGAATGGGCCATTCCATTTAGATTTAAGTTTGCCAAGAAAGAGCTTAAGTAGAGAATCGAATAACCAGACCTTCTGGTGCGGCTCAAAGCTCTTGTGGGAAATCAATTGATCATGTAGAGCTTTGGTCCGAGCCTTGTAGATCTTGGCATTCTCATATGCATCATTTCTAAGCTCTTCCAACTCAGATAGTTGGAGTTTCCTGGTCTTCCTAGCTAAATTTAGATCTAAATTGCATTGCTTGATCACCTAGAATGCCCTATGTTCAATCTCTACGGGTAGATGACACACCTTTCCATACACCAAATGAAACGGAGACATGCCGATGGGTGTTTTATACGCCGTACAGTAGGCCCAAAGAGCGTCCTCAAGCTTTTGAGTCCAGTCCTTGCGATCAAGCCTAACCATTTTCTGCAGAATATTCTTGATCTCTCGATTGGTGATCTCGGCCTGTCCATTCGTCTGGGGATGGTAAGGTGTGGAGATTCGGTGATTAACCTCGTATTTGGCCAACAAATTTCAGAATTGGGCATTAGTAAAATGAGTGCCACCGTCATTGATGATATTTTTCTTGACAAAATTGATTTGGTCAAGAAAAATGGCCCTCGGAATCTCGAACCTGAAGATATTTTTCTTGACAAAATCGATAACCACCTTGTGGTCATTGGTCTAAGTGGGAATCGCCTCAATCCATTTGGACACATAATCAATAACAACAAGAATGTACTGACGTCCAAATGAAGGGAGAAAGGGTCCCATGAAATCGATGACCCAAACATCGAAGATTTTGACATGAAGAATTGGGTTTATGGGCATCATATCTCTCTTAGTTATGCTCCTGAGTGCCTCACATCGAGAACATGACCTTGAGAAATCCTGGGCATCCTTAAATAAAGACGGCCAATACAAGCCAAATTGCAAAATTTTTGCAGCCGTCTTTTTCCCGGAGAAATGTCCACCACACGCAAATGCATGGCAGAACTTGAGTATACTATTGAATTCATTCTCCAGAATACATCAGCGAATAATCTGATCAGAGCCAATGCGGTACAGGTCAAGGTCCTCCCAGAAGTAGTATTTGGCCTTAGATTTAAGTCTATCTCATTGTTTCTTGGTCCAATCCTGGGGGATTTGACCAACGGCCAAATAGTTAACAATGTCAGCAAACCATGGGGTTTGGACACCTGAAACTACAAGGATAGCTTCGTCCAGAAAAGTGTCAGCAAGCAGGATGTCCGAACGAGAAGAATCACTTAGGAGTCTCGACAAATGATCCACCACCAGATTTTGTACCCCAGTTTTATCCTTGATTTCAAGATCAAATTCTTGAAGTAAAAGAATCCAACGAATAAGCTAGGGTTTGGCATCCTTTTTGGCCAAGAGATGTCTCAAGGCCTAGTGGTCGGTATAGATGATGACATAAGACCCTAAGAGATAAGCCTTGAATTTTTCCAAAGCAAATACTACGGCTAGTAATTCCTTTTTAGTAACAATGTAATTCCTCTGGGCTTCATCCAGAGTTTTACTAGCGTAGTAAATAACAGAGGGCTTCCTGTCAATTTTCTGACCCAAAATAGCCCCGACCGCATAATCAAAAGCGTCGATCATGATCTCAAAAGGGGCTATCCAAATCGGTGGTTGCAACACTAGAGCACAAGTGACTGTCATTTTCAGGAAATCAAATGCCTTACGGCATGATTCATCGAAAACAAATGGCAATTTTTTGGCAAGAAGATTGCTCAGGGAACGAGCAACCTTCGAGAAATCCTTGATGAATCTTCTGTAGAATCCCACATGACCAAGAAATGATCGAATTTGTTTAACAGATGTGGGAGGAGGAAGTTTAGCGATAGCATCAACCTTAGCTTTATCCACTTCAATTCCCTGTTCAGAGATTACATGACCCAAGACAGTGCCTTCTTGTGTCATGAAATGACTCTTTTCCCAGCTAAGGACCAATCATGTTTTGATACATCGCTTAAGAATCATTTTCTAGATTAGCCAAACAAGAGTCAAACAATTCTCCAAAAATAGAGAAATCGTCCATTAAGACTTCCATAAACTCTCCCACCATGTCAGAGAATATGGCTAACATACTTCTTTGAAAAGTCAGGTTCATTGCATAAACCGAAAGGCATCCTACGGAAAGCAAAGGTTTCATAGGGACAGGTGAAAGTAGATTTTTCCTGATCCTCGGGATGGATAGGAACTTGGTTGTATCCCGAGTAGCCATCAAGAAAACAGAAGTACTTCTGCCCGACTCATCTTTCCAAGATTTGATCAATGGAAAACAAGGGGAAATGATCCTTTTTCGTGGTTGTGTTCAGCTTCCTGTAATCGATACAAACCCTCCAAGAGGAATCTGAACGAGTTGTGACAGATTCTCCTCTCTCGTTAGTCACAACGGTAATCCCGACTTTCTTGGGAACAATCTGCATGGGACTTACCCGGGGACTATCAAAGATTGGATAAATAATTCCTGCATCGAGCCACTTAATGATTTTCTTTTTGACCACTTCTCGCATATTTGGATTTAATCTCCTCTGCATCTGGTGAGAAGGGCGGGATCCATCTTCCAAGAATATTCTATGATTACACTAAGATGTCTCGATCCCCCAAAGGTCATGAATGGCCCAACCAATTGCCTCATTGTGTTCCTTCAGGACCTTGATCAATTTAATCTCTTGCTCCTTTGTTAATTTAGCACTGATAATCACAAGCAGCATCTTCTGTGGTCCTAAAAATTGATATTTCAAATTCTCAGGCAATGGTTTAAGTTTAAGCTGGGGTGGGTTGATGATTGATGGTAAGGAAGATGCTGAAGACTCATCAAGATGAAGAGGTTGAGAGTGAACAAAATCAATAACCTCTTCAGAAGATGGCAGGTCTGCCATAGAGGGTTGCGGGTCCGATTCATCATCTAAGGAGGAACTTTCAATTGAAGAAACCATCAAACAAGTTTCAATGTTTACATTATCCTCCTCAAGTTCCTCAATAAATCCACAATCCTCAAATTTATTAATCACCTTAAAAATATCCAATTTCATTCGTTGATCCCCAAAGGCGATTTCCATGCTATCACTTTGACAGTTAATATTGGTGTTAGCGGTAGCTGGGAACGGATGCCCCAGAATGATGGGCGTGTTCCTCAGATTTTCCAGTACATCCATGTCAAGGACAAGGAAATCTATAGGAAAATAGAAATCATTGACCTTAACTATAACATCTTCAATAACGCCTTGCAGATTTGTGACCGAACAGTCCACTAACTGTAACATTACTGAAGTCGGCCGAAGTTCACCTAATCCAAACTTCTTGTAAAGAGAAGTCGGAATTAGGTTGATGGATGCACCTAGATCAAGAAGTGCTCTATCAAATGTGTAATCTTCGACGACACAAGAAATTAACGGAGCACCTGGATCTCTCTTTTTCTGAGGGAGGTGGTGCAGGATAACAGAACTAGCCTGCTCGGAGAGTACCACCTTCCTCGGAACAGATTCTCTCAACTTATGCTTTTATGTACATAAATCCTTTGAAAATATCGCGTAAGCCGGTATATTCTTGATAGCATCAAGGAGAGGGATATTGATCTCAACATTCTTAAAAATATTCAGAAGCTCCTCATTGCTATCAACATGCTTCTTCTTCTTTGATTTGATCAAGGCTTCAGAAAAAGGAACATGAGTCAGATCTTTGGAATCAGGTTCCTGAGCCTTGATTTCTTCTCCAGAATTCTCCTCTCTCTTCTTAGGTTCTTTAGGATTTGGTAGATCATAACAGTGTGGTTGTGGATCCTAAGTCTGCTTACCACTCCTCAAGGTAACAAAATTTGTAGATGCATAAGAGTTTGGGTCTTGGGGAGAGTTAGGAAAGATTGGAGGGGCTTGATTAGCCAAGAATTGTTGATGTGCAGAAGAAGAAGAAGAAGAGGAAGGACCCCGCTCAACCATCTGAGCATGTGTGTGTGGGTCCCTCTGATTTCCGTACCCATGGGCTTGGTTGCCCGGATTCAGAATATTTCCCGGGTTGGGAACGGGTTGGGATGGTAGAGATCCGGGTTGACGAGAGTTAGAAATGAGCCCAGTCTGCAAGTTATCCAACAAGGTTTTCATTTGCTGCATGAGCTGGAGCATGGATCCTTGCATCTCTACCATTTATCGGTTCAAATCAGCTTGCCCTATAGGTTGACGGGCATTCCAAGCTGGTTGATTGACCTGATTTGGGGGCAACTGAGTATACACATGACCCTGTCCCATTGGTCGTTGCGGAGCATAGTTCTAGGTCGGAATTGGGTCTGTTGCCCCTGGTTTTTCCAGGAGAAGTTAGGGTGGTTTCTCCAACCCAGATTATAAGCATTAGAGTAGGGGATGGATCTAATGTTCTCCTGTACAGCATAAACATCCTCATAGGGTGAGGATGGAGAGAAAGAAAGGGAAGGATCAGAAAAACTGGGATCAAAGGACCCAGTTTGGAACCCGTGGGGTTCCGAATAATGCTGACTCACAGGTTGAGCCGCATCAAGTTGATTCACGAACTCCCGTCCAGAAGGAGCTCGCGAAGAATGGAATCCCGAATTTTGGAATTGAGTGGATCGAGAGTTGTTCATAGAATTTCCAGCCATTCACTCTTACATTCTCTTAGCAACCAAGTCCACCTTATCAAGTTTATTACAAATCAATTCCATATCAAATGAATGAGTCATGGACTTCATTAACATTTGATCTGGGCTGCTGGGACCGGTTAAAAGTATCCATGGAGGCATGATTGATTGAATTCTCGCTCATTTCCTCAATCATGTGCACTATCTGCATCTTTGTTGAGGAAATTGCCTTCGCAAGAAGTGTCCACGTGATTTCTAAGTTGCTCAGTCAACTTGTGGTAGAAGATCTGCACAAGTTGCCATTTCGGCACCTCGTGGTGTGGACACCTCCGCAATAGGTCCCGAAATCGCTCTCAGGCCACATGAAACTGCTCCCCCAGTCGTTGGGTAAAGGTAGTGATTGCCCATCTCAAGGCATTCATATGTTCGACTAGGAAGAATTTCTTCAGAAAGGCCGATTTCAACTCATTCCAAGTTGCAATTGATCTTCCTATTGTCCTGTACCAATGAGCGGCCTTATCCCTAAGAGAGTGGGGGAATAGCCTCATGATCATTTGCTCCTTATTCACATTTCGTGCCTTGGTGGTCTGGGCCAAAGTGGTTAAGTCCTCCAAGTGTTGAAATGGGTCTTCGAAGCCAATCCCATGATAATGTTTGATCAGGCTTATGGAATGATAATGGGTCATGATAATGTTTGATCAAGCTTAAGGCTAATGTCTACTCGATTTTATTAATTCCTAGGATTGTAGTGCTTATGGAATGTGATGGGCCCTTAAAATGGGTTGTGCCCTTAATGATTGATTGAGGATTGTGTAAGTGCATGCACAACCAGGGTTTTTAAGAAAGATTATTTGTGATGTGTGGATTTTAATGTTCAAATCTTGCTTAAGTAGCTTTTTGGGTTTAAAATTAGGTTGATTTCAATCAAGTTTGAGGCAAACTAGGTTTTCAAGCATGGATGAAGATCGCTTTCCTTTAAAACCAGAAATAAAGTGGAGTGCCTGGAATAGTCCTAGATTGAAAACCCTAAGGAGAAGCTACTTGATGAGTTGATTTTAGGTTGAGTGGTGCAACCCAAACAACTTAAACAACTAGCTACAAATGCACCACTAGGTTAGGCACACAGAGATGATTAACCTAGAATGATTTCTACTCTTTTGTGTGTTGCTTTGTGTGTACTGGTTCCATAGATCAGAACCCGGTTGAGTAGAAACAAATCAAATAGGTTAAGTGCCTTGAATGTGGGTGTATGTTGTGTGTCTGTTGAAAATTACCCCACAAAATTATCTTTTTGCTTTTTTTTTTTATAAGCAAGGGTGGAATGAGTGTAAGTGAGAATCCAAACAATCAAACTAATCCTAGGATTTATGTAAACACCTAGGTTAATTGGACTTTGAATTTAATGTGACAAATGAAATCTATGGAGGGGGGAAGAATGGGGAGCACTTGCAATTGTCTTCAACTGCACTTTACTCCGGTCTACCGCTTGACGATTCCTTGATGGAGGTCTCTGCAAAACAATAGGCACAAGAAAAAATAAGTTAGAAGACAATAAAGTGTGTGAAATGTGAAAAGAAGATCGAAAATCGTTGCCTCCCTGGCAACGGTGCCAAATGTTGAAGCTACGGGTTACTACACTATCGTATTTGGTTTTGAAAAACCTGTCATTGTAGTTTGAAAGCGAAGAACTTGTGTTCAACAAATAAAATTTATACCAGAATAGAAATCTCGGGTTGAACTCAGGGAGGCTACGTCGATCTATATTCGCAATTATATTCTTTTAGGGTTTTTGTTGAAAGGTGAAGTAATTACAATGAGGTAATATAAACAATCAGAATAAGAGAGAGAGAGAGAACATGCACTTAATATTTCAAAATGTTTATACAATTAAACCAATAAGAAATTACACTAGAAAGCAGGAAAACTATTACACTAGAAAGTAGGAAAATTCTACTCTAGAAAGCTGGAAAGAGGAATGGGAGAGAGAAGTTATCCTCCTCAACGATCGCTTGGAGGATGAGCCGGATGGGACGATGCTTGGAAGACGGGGATGGAGCGAGAAGAAGGAGGTCAAGGCAGGAGGAACGAGAACGAGGCAGCACGTCATCGTCTACGCGGAATCCGCTTCTGAAATGGGGGCGAAAATTTGACTTTATCTCTCGAGGAGCATCCCAGGTGTGGGACAAGCTTCCCTTGAGCTTTGGAGAGGAAGAGGAGAGAAGGAAGGGATAAGAATTTCGTATGGAGGGAGTCTCCTTTTATAGTTGCAAGGAGTGAGGGCAATTTGGTCTTTTTATGTTGAAAATCATTAATTCAGCCTAAACGTGGCCGTAGTGGGGTAGCGCACGCGTGCCCGCTCACCTCCTCGTGCTCAATGCCTTTCCATGTTCTCTAAATCTTGGTCGTTCGATCATGAGATTGAACGGCTGAGAGAGCTCCTCGCCGCGCCTCCTCTGCACATGCATATGCATGCAATCCTGCGTCATGCGGGGGCATGCGATGGCGCATGGATGCTATCGGGTGCGCACAGCTGCTGGATATTCATCGGGCGGTTGATCGCGCCCGCTCGCTTCTCGTGGCTCGAACCCATGCCCAATTGCGGCTAAACGCCTTATCCACTATGCTGCGCGCGTGGATGGGCGGGCAGTGTGCGTTAGGTGCACGCGATCTGGACCGTTGGATTGAGATCCAACGGTCAAGGCTACATCTTCAGTTGGGCTTCAGAGAATGAAGACGCCGGTTAGGATCCACTCTCAGCCATTGGATCTTGATCCAACGGCGGAGAGGCGTGGGCACTAGAGGCTTAAGCAGCTGTGTGCAGCCGGTTGGGCAGTCGAGATGGCACCACGTGGTGCCATCTTGGCCATCCATCTTCTGAATAATGTAGATGGTGCCACAGGTATCGGATTGAGTCGATTTTCACACCGTTAGGCTGCAATCATCGATTCGAATTGATCCGTGTGGTTGGATTTATTGTCTGAAGTGTGGATTAACACCATCTTGGCCCTTGATCTTCTAGGGTTCCTCAGTCTCTATATGATGCTACGGATATCTGATTAGGGCGATCTTGGAGTCGTTGAACTCCAATCGTCGCCTTGATCAAATCCGTACAGTTGGATCTTTGATCTGAGGCCCTGATAAAAAGTCGCCCTATCCCTAAACATAAAAGGAGATAATTAACCTCCATTTTATTCAGACTAATCTAAATGCAAGATAATGCATGCTATGTAATATCTATAGTATGTAATGCAATTCTATGCTTAAGAACATGCATAAATAGACATTTTATGTAATATAAACATGGTTACATCACATTTCATGTCAGATTTCACTATGGATTTCACACTTGATTGAACGAATACGAGAAAAATATTCATGAATTTATTGCATCATTGTCTCCTTGTAGACACGACCTACTCTTCTGTGAGTAGTTAATTTTTATTGTACTTGTTTTGTTAAACAATTTTCCACCACTTTGTTACTAAAACGACAAATCATCTTATTCACATTATTCGAAAGCAAAAACTATCTTATCAATCAGCACTCATACTAATCTCCTTGTCCCTTTGTTTTCAAGACTTAATTTTTTTTATTAGGTCTAGAACTTAAGTAGATTCCATAATCAATTGCTAATGACTATCATTTTTGTTTTGCTTTTTGCTCCTTTTTGACATTTGAATTTTCTCCTCTTTTCCCTCTCAAGAGAGATTTGCAATTTAGTTCTCAAAATTTCCTCCCCTTTCTCCAATTATATATATATATTTTTTTTCTTTTTTTAATTCTTTTATCATTCTTTAAATATGTATATTTTTTGTGAGAACCCCCGAGAGAATTGAATTTCCATCTGTTGCACTTTAACACCCTCCCATGCCTAAGTTTTGTAATGTCCTCATTGTAAACCGAGAGGATATAAAATTAGTTTGGTTCAAGGTTTAGAATAGGATCAAAGGTGGGGATGACTATTGCGAATGATTTCAAGCTTTGATACAAGTACCAAAGGTGGAGTCAGTTGTTCTAAAGTTGAACTCAGAAGTGCAGTAGGAGTGTAGCTTAAAAGAATAATCAGAAGGGTCTCAGGTGTTTGGAATGATGGGTTACCTCCGTTAAGTGCTAAATCCAATGCCTTCAACTGAGCAAAAGGTGGTCAAGGAGAAGGGGTGGTCAAATCAGCAGAATTTTGTAGAACAAGCACCTTGATTAATAGCTTGGTTGGTCCAACCAAGTGCTTGTTCAAATCAGCAGGCTAATGATGTAGCCTAAACCCAATCAGTCTGGTGGGTTCATAGATTTGAATCAATAGATACGGAGCCTAGCAGATACTTTGTTGCTCAAATAGATATGGAAATGAAAATCTAAGGTTTGGCTAAGTCAACTCAGCCTGGTCAGAGTAAGGATCCTCAAAAGAAAAAGTAACTGTAGAGGATGTAGGAACCCTATTGATAAGATCAGAAAAGGATAAGAAGTGATTATTAGTCTGATCAATGTTTGAAACCCGATCAAAAGATGGAGGAGAATCATATGCAATCGAATGAGAGTAGAAGTTGATTCCGATGGCGGGTTGGGGTTGAGGTAGGATTTTGGAAGGCTTTGTATGTGGATTAGAAGGCATGGCTTCTTTGAGGTCCAAATCATTGGTCTCAACATCAGAATCAAAGAATGAAACATGAATGCTGAGGTCATAAACTGGTTCATAATCATCAGGAAACAACAGTTCTTCGAAATTAGTGTAAGATTCAAAATCATCGGAGAATTTGCGATGATCAGTTTCTGAACTTGATTCCAAATCAGGATTTCCACCATAGAATGAATCATGATGCGTAGAATCAACAACTTGACTTAAATCTAGCCTAATTTCATATTCAGAGCTTAAAAAGGTGTCCTAATTAGGCATAGGCTCAGGTTCTTGGCTCCTAGGATGGACCCAATTGAATCCTAGCTCTTCCAACTCGATTTCTATATCATAGATTGGTTTGACTTCTGAAAAATCAATCTGTATCTCTGAGGAGGTTGGAGAGGTGTAATCATCAAACATAGGCCCATTATCATAGTTTAGATCCAAAATCCGATTCTCAACAAATTAGACCTCTTGATCCTCACAAATAGGCTCTAATCTAGATTCTAGGTCAAAGGTAGGAATTGGGTTACCAGATTCTGAACTAGGTTCTATTGAGATGTCATAATCATTCTCGAGAATTACCTTAACAGGATAAGACTCAAGAATTACATTCTCGAGAAGTTCTGATTTAGGCTTATCATCACAGGTGTCTAGGGAATCTAGGCTTGGTGGACCAGCTTCAAGGTTTTCTAAGGCTGGTTCAAAATTAGGAACACCTACAATTGGATCCTCCCAACCCTCATCAAGATCAAGCATGTCAATCATTATGAAGTTTCAATCTAATTCCATTTGTGTTGGGGGTCCACAACAACCTCTATTCTCAAACCTGGGTTTTGGGAGATCATTTTAATCTTTAATGTTGTTCCAAGGTGTCTCATCAATCTCTGAATGTTGATATGGGTAATTTTGATCAATGTCTTGGTGTAACGTATTTAGCATACACCCACGTTTCTTTATGAGACCCTGGTGTATTTCCCAAAGTTGTGGATTTGACAGACATTGAATATATCCAATATTGTGTAGTCTCCACAATTCATTGTATTTTTATAAGAGCTCATTCCGGGTTGAAACATGTATCATTTGTTTAAATATCATTCTAGCAATGTTCATAATGAGGGTTGTTGTTTCTATCACATTATCCTGAATGTGCCTAGTTGGATCAGAGGTTTTGTAATATTCATCATGGTGTTTAAGGGCAACTTCAATCATTTTCTCTTTTATGGTCATTTGGGATTCAGGTTTCCTACAAATTCTTCCTAAATTGTCAGGTTGCATTTTCAAATCAGGTTGTTGATCAAGATGTAGAATCAAATTCAAGTTCAGATTTGAAGTGATCAACTCAGATCAGAAATCCCCAAGAATATCAATTCCAATGAAGGCCTCTAGGTCAACGACCTAGGGACCTTTCCTGTGTATGTGCTCTAGAGAATAGATGAGGAACTAGATGTGAATTGGACCCAATCAAGGCACCCAAAGATTTTTGGATGACTAAGGCATGTTTCGAGGTGGATGATACCTCTGAATCAAAAATCCACACACCCAAGAAGTACATGGGTAGCCAGGAAGGGAGAGCCTCGCAAAGATCCCTACACGGTAGAGCATCCCCAAGGGTTACAGGGTTTCCCCCACCCAATCTTCCTTATCACTACGGTTCCAAGTAGACCGGAATGTATGAATTGAAACCTTAAGTCTACCAATTTTAGCCTAGTTTGTGCCTTGGATTTCACTTGATTAGAAGTTAATTCAACTTGTTACCTAATTTGGAGCTTGGTTGACCTACAAAGTAGACGAACCTTACCTGACCTACCCTAAAAGATGAAGAATGAAATCTGAGTCAAGATCCAAAGATCACCCTGAATTGACTCTCAAGTTATTAGGTCCACAATTTTAGGGTTCAAATGAATTTAGAGTTTGATTTAAGGGTTCTTCTGATTAGATCTTTTTAAGCAAGGGTCTGGGTAGCACACAAATGCGAAAGGGTTAATTTCCTTTAATTCAGGAAAGTGTGAATTAACACTTCAAAATCCTAGTGTAGAAACCCTAATTGACTCTATTTCAAGTCCAATTTAATCTCGAAATGTACACCTTGGACTCAAACAAGAAGTGCATAGTTCAAGATTATCAAAATTTAAGTGTAAATCCCTACTAGGTACAGGCAATTTGGGTAGGGATCTCTAAACAGAATCATCTCAATCTTCAATTAGATATTGATTTGAATTCGTAAATCAAGAAACTTGCCTTTAGAATGATAATTACTAAGAAAATAAGGTAGGTGATTCCTAATTGTTTGTTTTCTTTTTTTCCTCTTCTAAAGATTCGAAGGTTGATTTAGGGAAGAAGAGAAATTTTACCTGCCCCTGGAGTGGTTGATTTGTGGGGAAGATCTCTTCGTGATTTATGCGGAAGATCTCTTCTTAGAAAGGATATGCAAGGAATTACAACTCTCCGACGATTATGTAGGAGCTTTTGTTAATTGATTCTGATTAATAAAAGATACTTATGTCTCATGATGGTGCTATAATCAAGTATGATCAACACCCATTGTGGACCCTTGATGAAGAACCAGACTGGGAGAAGGACTTAGAACCTCAATTATTCTGAAGTAGAACTAAACAGAAAATGGTGCCTCTTGAGGAATTAGACCCTGAAAATGACAGAATAGAGGACCCACCCAAAAACTTAAACCCCAGTATGGACTTTGATACACATCCTCAACCATACCCCCCTAACCTTGAGTATAATATGAAAGAACTCCAAGGGAAACCCAATGACACTCAGCAACACTTTACAATATTCAGTTGGATCTGTATAACCAGAACCAAAGATTGGTTGAGATGAAACAAAGAATGCTTAACATGTTCCAACAAAAAGTGATGAAAGAAACTTCTTTCTTAGAGACAATTGAACAAGGCCCTATGATAATTGATTGGACCACACTTAGTTGCCCAAATTTGGTGCAATCCACTATCAATACTCCCCCAACGTTGGAAAGCATTAAGGATCCTTTGGAACACAAACAGGTAGAAAATGAGGGTGAATATGAAAATTTGAAGGATAAGATTGGGGTCGATGTCCCTGAATTTAATAATAATAATTTAGTAATAGGGTCATCAAGATTTGGGGATGGGGAATCTAACTCTGAACACTTTGATTGTGAAATACTTAGGGACCCCATCATGGATTCAAAGGAAATGCAACAGAAAGAATTGGAGTATGAAATGAATGATGAAATTAGCTCCACCACAAGTTCTTCCCTAATGGTTGACTGTGATTTGGAAGAAATAAACAAGATGTCAAGCTCCAATGGTTATGAGGAATTAGACAAAGAAATCATGATTGAGGATTGGGAGGATTTTCACTTGGACCCACCTGAATTAATCATGATTGATCAAACACATTCCTTCGTAGCTAACTCAAGTCTCAAAGATGTTAATGCAACTAATGTGGAGTTAGCTAAACCTTTAGATTCCAAACTTCTAGAGGAAGAAGAGAATATTTTGTTGCAATCAAGTTTTTGGATGGATACAGAAATGACCCCCCTTGAGGATAATGAAATCAAAGAAGGAAATGTTGACTGCAGGGGTCCTAAGTTGATCAAGCCACCAACCTCCTATCAGGACCCCTATGACCGTTATGACTTCGATCCAGGGAGGAATAAAAACCCTATGCTTCATCATCACCTCGAACCTAATTTTCTAAGGACAAGAGCTGCTTATTCTGACAATCTAAATGTCTGACATTATGGATTTGGGTTACATTTGTCCAAGCAAACTTCTGGTCTGCAAACCCAAAGGAAAAGAAACGAATGGACAAAGGTACGCATGACCAGAGACTTTCTGAGTTCCCGTCCCTTAGGGATGGGACTTCACCATAATCTAGTCCACATCTGTGGACTTCTGACTTTGGGTCTAACTGATTACGTCTTCTCCTTCTTGACCTAGACCATTTAATTGATTGATCCTTGATTGTCTGTGTACTATGCCCAGTTGAAGGCATTAAACTTAGAGCTTCCTAGAAAGCAACCTAGAGGTTTCAAGCTGACCGAATACAATGACAACTTAGGTGATTTCTTTCCTTACTCCCTTGCATAAATTTAATTTCCAATGAGGACATTGTCCAAGATAGGCTTGGGGGGGGGGGTGATAATTCTCATGATCTGAGTACAAAATTGTCAGCTTAAACTAATTTTTATTTCTTTTTATTCAAAAAAAAGAAAAGAAAAGAAAACTTAGATATTAGGAGCTTGTCAACTTTAGGAAATGATACGTTAGGAACCTGAATGGTTAGACTCTTCAAGTCTTCGGACTTAATCAGTCCGGGTGTCCACTAAAATGTGGACTTATTCTTGAGTCCTCGCCACCATAATTTATATTAATCTGGTTAATAAAGTAGGGTGATAAGTATATGACTTATCAACCCTCCCTCTGATTTGGGGGGATTTTTAGTCTAAGAATCTTCACACATTTTGCACTGACTCACTCATTGACGATTCTAATGGAAATTGGGTAGCTAATGAACCTTCTAGGGTGGTATGACTGGTAAGTTGTCGATGGTAACAGCTCATCAGCCGGTTGTCCCAAGTCCAGCCACTGGACCATTCTCTTTTATTGCCTTTAAGTAAATCATAGATCAAGGAAGCCACCTACTTTTAAAAAAAAAAAAGAAGAAAAAGAAAAAAAATAAATAAGCCACACTTCACTACACGAGTATAGCTGGCAAGTTGTCAGTGGTAATAGGTTATCAGTCGGTTGTCCAGAACCCAGCTCACGAAATGCACAAAAATTCCAAAACACTTAGGAAAGAAGTAGGGAAGTAGAATAAATCGGGGAGATATACAATGGGTTCGCCCTTGTGTTGATCCCATAAAAAAAATATTAAGAAAAAGTAAGGAGAAAGCTACCGATTGGAAAGATAAACTTTGAGGCAGAATTTTTAGGTTACCTAGGGGCTTAGAAACCCGAAGTCCGTTTTAATTGTTGTTGAGTAAGTCTGTCACAATTTTCACAACAAGATGCTTAGCAGTTAGAGTTCTTTTTGAGTCTTGGGTGGTTGGGTAACCATAAAAAGTTACCCCTAAATCCTCAACTCCAAAAATAAAAAAATAGAAAACATGAAAAAGAAAACAAATATATTTGCGTCTATATAGAATAAGGCAAGGACTCGGGCGATCTGCATTTTGGCAGCCAACCCTGGCGTTGTTGAGTCTCTGTGAGTTAGGTTCTTAGTAGAAATTTCCTCTTGTTGACAAGTAACTTCTACCTAAGTGATAGAATCTTGATTCTATTTTTATATATAGCATTTAGGTTAATTTTGCTAAGGACTAGCAAAAGATAGGCATGGGGTTATGATAAAGACACATGTATTCATGATAAAATGCCTACTTATAACAATCCCTAAGCTTAGCATTGCATTACATAGTATAAATACTACATAACATTCATCATATTGCATTTAGTGTGATGTGTATAAATTGTACAGTAATTCATGCATTAATATGGCTAGGGAATAGGGTGTGACATTTTGAAGCTTTAAATTCAAAATCTGACTGTATAGAAGAATACGGAGTGACGATCGTAGTCCGACAACGCAGAAATCATCTCGATCTGAGCACTGTGGCAGACTCTACAGGCAAAGAAAGGTGGACGATCCAGATGGTGCCACGTGGCACTATCCAGATCGCCCAAGGTCGCCCGACATTCCTCCAAAGGCCTTCCAACATGCGATCTCAGCCGTTGGATGAGAATCCAACGGCTAAGAAGCCACCTCCACCGCGCGCCCACAGCCTTTCCTTTCGACACTTGCATAGGTGTGGCTTATTAGCTGAGGTGCACACTCCCAAATTAGGGCAGCAGCAAAGCCCCCAATTGGCAACAGTAGCACACCGTGCTAGCACATGCATGAGACAAGGATGCGCGAAGCATGCGCCAGCGCAGCGTACAGTGTAGCACAACAAGGCAACGTAGAGCACGCACTAGCAGTGCCTTGCACGATCTCCAGCGACATCCGCAACGGGCTTTTAGTGACGTTTATGGATGTCACTAATTGCCTGTGCACGGGAAGCTCTTCCTCCACCACTATATAAGCCCACCTACACCTCCCCATCTTGAAGGATCTTCTACCAAGCAACTCCACCACTCCATAGAGCATCCAAGCAAGGTCCCGGGGACGTCGAGCCACCGACAAAAGCCCCTCCACCATTGTGGCTACTTCACCTCTCCATATGCTGCTAATTTCCTTAGTTTAATATTTTTGTTGCTTTAAGCTTTCATCTATTATTATAGTTGTACAACTATTCCGCTTATGCAATATATTATCATTCTCTATCATCATGTTTGTGTTTCTCTCATAGTTAGTAATCATCACATCTTCAGCATGAATTTCTAGCACTATCTCTCTCTCTCGAGTGAACAAAATGAAATATTTTGTGACAATGAGCGATTAAATGATTCGATTTCCGCCTCCCTATGTTCGACACTCGTACTCACTTTTTATTAATCTCTTTAAAATTGATGTCGTAAGTGCACGCTACAACGAACGAATTATCTCGTGACGTCATCATGTATGCACAACTATTGACAGTTCCCTTTAGAGTAGATTTCGTGGCAGGAAGGGATGGACCAGTCAAAACATTCTAGTAGCTGTGAACTTTGGCATGGAGTTTGTTTTTGTAGCCATCGATTTCTAGGACTCCACTGCAGATATGCACATACTAAATTGGGCACCCAACATGGGTAACCTATGTGTGCCATGAGGAAGAAGGTACCTAGTGGATTTGGGTTTCGCCAACGCAGATAAATTCATTGCTCCCTTTTGTAGATTGTCCTACCATCTAAATGAAAACATAGATAGTGTATTGCAATGAGAAAGAGATCTACAATCACCGTCATGCTCAACTCCGCAATGTAGTTGAATGCACCTTTGGTGCTCTTAAAGCTCGATTCAGGTTATTCGACCATCATCACTTTTACAGTTTCAAGACACAACGTTGGATGGCCATGGCTGCATGTATCATACACAACTTCATTCAACGTTTCGATAGAGATGATGACTTCTTCAATTAATCTCTTGGGGAGGAAGATGGTGATCACAACAATGACGGCCTTGATGGGGAAATGCATTATGTGAGGGCAGGAGAGGTTATACATGATGAGATAGCTAGGAGTTTGTGGAGTGATTAGAGTACTCATCATCGTAGACAACATTAGTTGCTCAATTTTTATGTTGTAGTTTCACTACATTGATCATTATGACACTTCATATGCAATGTATCATCAGTAGGTTTCTTTTGTTTATTACATCAAGAGCATTGATCGAACATCCATTTATCTTAGTACTCATTTCAATTAATGTCGAATGCAATTTAGTATGGACAATATACTATTGGAGTGATTGTCCCGGTCATGTTTCATCGTTCAAGTTTAGTAACCTTTATTGGTGTGTACATAAGGTGTATTACCAACGAATCGGATAGACATGTTTATAACTTTTTCTTTTCCTGTATGGATTGAGTACTTTGTAGTCATGGCTAGCATACCACCGGCATTCAAGCATGGGCTTAGGTGCACTTGTAGTCTGTCCTCCACTTTAAAAATGCAAGAATAAAAGCAACTAAGATTGCCTTCCAGATGGAGGGTTGTTTACACTTGTCCTAGAGGGATAGAGGTAAACCTTGAAAGCTTTCCATGGCTTACCCTATTAGCAAAATCTGATAGTTGGATATGTCAGAAAACATGCATGTAAGAATGTGGTTATATGGAGTACTTCATCAATCTACGATCGACTCTCGATGCCATAGGAGCTGAGTACGATTTCGTCTCCCAAAAGTTGGACAAGTTCGAGGGTAAATACATCAATGCCCATGAAAAACTAGCACACTATCATCAATGGACTTCTGACTTGTTGGATAAGATTATTCAGTAATACAAGGAAATAAGGAAGTTGAAGGGCCACAAGTCCAATTCTATAGGTGGTTCAATCAAGGACGAGTACAAGAACTACAATCCAGTGACTGGTCAATGTAGTGGATATGCAACATGTATGGTAAAGAGTTGGTTCTCTCATGTCATCCATGAACTTCTTACATGATGTCTCAAGGACATTGCATTGCTCCGTTATTTGTTTCATTTTCGATCATGTTAGAGACCTTGCATGATTATTGTTGCATTGTTGGACCTTTGTAGCTTTTGAACTTGTTATTTTGGACTCCAGTTGCTTGCATTTGTTTATTAGAGTGCTGTTATTTAAGTTCTATTCATATTTAGTGTGGTCTTATGTTCATTATTGATTAGCCCATATTTGTGGGCTATTTAAGTATTTAAGTGCTTAGACATTAGGTTAATTCTAACATTTATTTAGCATAAATTAGGATGTAAATAGATTAATTCATATTTTTAATTTAATTACATAATCCATGCATTGCATTCATATTTTAAGTGCATTTAGAATTAGCTTAGAATGACATCCATCTAATTAGTTAACCAATTAGGTACATTATTTTCGTTAACATAAAAGTTGAGGGTCTGTATATAAATAACCATAATATTTTAACATTATTTTCTTTATTCTTCTTCTTGCAGGAACGACTGGCTGCCGCTCCAACGCCACCAGCTGCCGCAGTGAAGAACCCATTCAAGGAGGAGCGAATGTGTTGGATCTGATCGGGCAGCTGATTTCAAATTTGTGCAGGCCACTACAAAAGGAGGAGAGTGGATGCTAAGCGAGACAGGCCTCCACCACCGACCCACCACTGTGCAGAGAGATCTTCTCTCTTCCATTCCATACCGCCGGCCTCAACCGCGGCGATGACCCTCCACCACCGTGGGCGTGTGGTGTGACAGGCCACACCGCCATCCAGAGGTCGTTCGCATTACCATGAGCACCTTAGCGTGCATCTCCCTCGCCGTCATCACCAACAACCACCGCCACAGCCACTATGTAATCACCCTCTCAGTCAGGTAAGACGTTCGGGAAATTTCCCGGACGTCTGAAGCCACCCCCCCCACTCAGCAGCAACCAACGTTCGCCACTTCACCTTCAGCCGCACGCAAGAACCCGCCACTTCCTCCCGCTCTCACCGCCTGCACACCCACGCCAACAGAGCGCGCAACCGCCTGCGCACCCACTGCAGTGCTTCCGCCAACACCTTTAGCTAGCAGCACCCGCACTTCGCCAACAATAGAGCACGCTCCCATGCCTCCATCCAGCACACAGCAGCGCCTTCCGCCAGCTGCATTGCCTACAGTGCCCTCCGCCCACCAGCAGTCCCTGGCCTGCACCGCCTTCCGTGCCTGCAGCGCCCCCCGCCAGCAGTCCCGCGCGCACCTCACCGCCAACAGCAACTACAGCACCGGCTACAGCCACCTCCGCCGGAGCTCCGTCCGGCAGCCTTCGGCCGCCGTGCGACACGCCGCCACCACCGCTTCGAAGCCCTCAATCCAAGGAACTTCCTTCGAGCTTCCCGCATCTGGCCATCCACTCCTCGTCGTGCACGCCAAAGGGGAAAAAATCCCCTATTTTGCTATAGTAACCGGGCCATTAAAAATTACATTTCCTGCCATTGTCAATTTTTAATAATATTTTATTGATTCTGCATTGCAACAAATATCCTCTAGTTACTCAGAATTGCTATTTCAGCATTGTTTCTTGCTTCAACCTTAATCTGAAGGCAATTTTGGCTTGATTCTTGTCCAAACTAACTACGAACAAACGTTTTTAACTGGTGCAAATTTAAATACGTCATTGCCTCCCTGTAGATACAACCCGCTCCTCTGCGAGTGGTTATTTCTTTTTAAATATTGATTAGTCGATTTTTCCACCACATAAAACTGCAAACAACTTTAAAGCGAACAATCGACTCATCGAATGGCGTTGTTGCCAGGGAGGCAACAGACGCAATAATTTTGCCTGATTTTATTTTGATTATTTGTCAATTGCACAGTGATTTGACCATTTATTATTTTCTTTTCTGTGTGAGAAAATTTGTGCAAGAATCAGCCACTGTGAGAGGCGACCCTTGACGTCGCCAGAGGAGAATTGGATGAGTAATTTTGATAGGAGGAGAAGGACGAGGACGTGACGGACATCATTGTATATTTAGTTGCTAGTCTGATAGAATTAAGACTTTAGATTTAATTTTTCATTGCATTTGATTTGAAACCCTTATTCTGGGGTATATTTTGAGGGGTTTGTTCCCCGATTTTGTTTTGAGCCTGTATTGGGTAATTTTTGGGAGCATGTTCCCTTTTCTTTAGATTTAGGTTTTTTTTATTACTTTTATTTGCTTGTGCATAAGTAGTTTAAAAATTAAAAAATAAAAAATAAAAATAAAAAAAAATGAGCTGCCTGCTAGAAGCTGCCTACCCTAGGACGAACAATTTAGGTCTATATGAGCAGCCTTTAGATTCATTTCTCTACATTGCGTGCATTCTTGCATCGTTGATTGCTGGAAGCAAGGTATGCATTCTCTTACTTTGCATCCTATTCTTGATCACGCATTGCATTTGGGATTTAATTCAAAGACCACAAAGTTTGACTTGAAGCTATCTAACAAGTGGTCACATATTTTCTAGAAAAGGGACTAATTAAAGGAGGGACATTTTAAACCAAGGATTTGATTTTCAAACTTGGCGTGTGATTCAAAATTCAAAATCTTTTGCGGTGTATGCACACTTATTTCACTTGCACCACGACACACATTTAGACACTCCTAAGTCTTGAAACGACTAGGACAAAAGCCCTCCTACTGTTGGATTCTGAAGTGTTCGGAACTTGAGATCAAAGGCTTTGTAAATCCAAAGAGGGGGATACCCTGTCACAGATTTTTGGGGGTAGTTGAGAAGCACCGCGAAAGCACAGCTTCAAAGGAAGGCTTAGGCCTACTTGCATCCCTCAATCTTCCATCTTTGGATTTACTTGACCATTTGAGATTTAGGGAAGAATACCTAAGCTCCAACTAGGTCTTTTTAGGCATTTCGAGGGTTGACAATAGGTGCGTAATTAATTGGGCAACTTATTTTGTCACCTACAATTTGAACTAAAGTCAAAAGCCTAAATCTGTAAAGACTAAACAAGTCCTTTTGAATTGTGTTTGTAGTGCATGCTTGGTAGGCGTTCTCTTAGGAGACAACTTGTATTTGATCCTGAACCTGAAAGAATCCTAAGAAGAGACCTTCCAAGGGAAGAAATGGCTGGTCAAAGGAGCCTTAAGGAATATTTCAACCCAACCAACCAAGCTGGCCCAGCACTATGTAGACCTGGAGGGGACAATCCGTATGAGATCAAAAGTAGTACCATATCCTTGCTACCCTCCTTTTATGGTACTACTAGGGAAGACCCTTACAGGCATATTGAGGTATTCACTGAGGTCTGTTCCACTGTGAAGCTGCAGGGTGTTACTAATGACGCTCAAATGCGGACCCTCTTTCCCTTCTCCCTAAAGGACAAAGCCAAGTATTGGTATCACACCCTTGATAATATAAATACTTGGGATGCCCTGAAGAAGGAGTTTTTGAAGAAGTACTTCCCCATGAGCAAAACAAATCACTTTAGGAGGGAAATTATGAGTTTTGTTCAAAAGGATGGGAAGCATTCCATGATGCGTGGGAGCGCTTTAACGATTTGCTGAGACTTTGCCCACATCACCAGGTGCCTAAATGGCAACTGGTTGAAAGGTTCTACACTGGACTTAATGATTCGCATAGGCAAACTGTGGATGGTGCCTGTGCAGGAACCTTTCTATCTAAGACTGAGGATGAAGCTTGGAACTTATTTGATACTTTGAGTGAGAATTCTATTCACTTGAATTCTGCCTACATGGATAGAAAGCCCACTCTCATGCAAAGAAAGTTGGAGGCGAATGAGGCAAGGGACACCCAGAATTTAGCCTATCAAATTCAATTATTGAATCAAAACATGGAAAGGCTTATGTCGAACCCGAGTTCATTCATACCTAACACCTCCACATCCCAAGCTTCCGAATGCTTAATTTGTCAAGGCAATACACACACCACTGTGGATTGCCATTTGGCCTCCACATCCCAAGCGAATTTGAATGCCGCTCAAGGGTTCCGTCCAAGACCTCGTAATGATCCTTTCTCCAACACTTATAATGAGGGATGAAGGAACCACCCAAACTTTTCATGGAGACAAGGAAATGTCTCAAATTCAGGGAATTACAAACCACAATCCTTTCAAAACCATCAAATGAACCAACCTCAGACCTTTGCCCAACCTAAAACCTCTGAGATGGATGAATTAAAGGCGATGTTGAAAATTATGCAAGAAAGTCAAAGTGCCATCATCCAATCTCATGACAAGGCTATACATGAGATGAAATCACAAATTGGACACCTTGTTGAGGCCGTTAGACAGAGGGAGACTGGGAAGCTCCCCAGTGCTGATGAGGAAAATCCTAAAGGAAAAGGGATTGTCTTTAGGGAGCATGCTCAGGCGGTGACTATTCTGAGGAGTGGGAAAGAAATTTCCAAACCCAATGCTCCTATAGTCTCACCCCCTAAAAAACCATCCACCTCGACTTTCACCCCCACCAGAGAAGACTTGCCCAAATCTTCTCCGCTTGAAATCACCTCACCGGAAGAAGTTGTCCCTGTTCCACCCCTTACTCGACATGACAACCCTTCCACCCAGAGATCGAGAGTGCCTTTTCCAAAGTGCTTATCCACCTATGGGCAGACTTCTGCTGGCTCATCTGGAGCCAAAGATAAGACGGATGAGATTATGGAAACTTTCAAGCAAGTGCAGATTAACCTGCCTTTGCTTGAAGCTATCAGGCAGATTCCGTCTTATGCCCGCTTCTTAAAGGACCTGTGCACGAAAAAGCGGCAATCTAGAAAATAGGTCCAATCAAAAGTTGTCCTGCCTGATTCTGTTAGCTCAATTGTTCAACATGGCACACCCCCGAAACTTAAGGACCCAGGAGCCCCATACATCTCTGTAGTTATTGGTGACTTACAAATTGATGAGTCTCTACTTGATCTGGGTGCGGGGGTGAACATCCTTCCGAGCTACATATATGAACAACTTGGGGGAGGCAATATGAAGCCTAGCCCTGTAATCCTTCAAGTTGCTGATCGATCACTTAAGACACCACAAGGAATTTTGGAAGATATCCTCATAAGAGTAGAGGATTTCTTCTTTCCCGTTGACTTCTTAGTTTTGGACACTGACCCTACCAACAAGCCAACCAAACCCTCCATCATTTTGGGCCGCCCCTTCCTTGCAACTTCGCATGCTTCAATCAATTGCAATACTGGGGCATTGAAAATGGGCTTTGGGAACAGGAAAATCCAGCTTAATGTGTTTGATGCTTACAAACAAGCCGGACTTGAGGATTGTTCTCAAGTTGAGGTGATAGATGACCTGATTGAAGAGGCAACTCCTGCAATGTTATGTGATGACCCCCTTCAGCATGTCATGCTAAATGAGCATTCCCATCTCTTGGAGGAATGTGAAGGGGATATACTAGAACTAGGGGAATTGTTAGGAGTTTCTGCTGAGTCTCTTCCCCCATCATTTCCGCCGAAGGTAGGTTTGCTACCTGAGATGGGGACATCTATTATGAAACCCTCAACCATACAAGCCCCCGACCTTGAGTTGAAACCCCTCCCTGACACTCTCAAGTATGTTTTCCTAGGTGCCAATGATACGCTCCCCGTTATCATTTCGGCTATGCCATCTGAGGCACAGGAGGGAGCCTTGATTGAATGCCTGTCTAGGCACAAGGAAGATATTGCTTGGAGCATTGCTGACATTAAGGGTATAGACTTTACACTCTGCATGCACCACATTTATACTGATGATTCCATCAAGCCTTTTAGGGACATGCAGAGACATCTGAACCCTAATATAAGGGAGGTTGTAAAAAAGGAAATCTTGAAGTGGTTGGACGCTGGGATCATACATCCCATTGCTGACAGTAAATGGGTCAGTCCCATTCATGTGGTGCCAAAGAAGGCAGGCTTTACTGTGGAACTCAACGACCAAGGTGAACAAGTTGTCACTAGACCCTCAACTGGATGGAGGGTCTGTATTGATTACCGCAAGCTGAACACCGCTACCCAAAAGGATCACTTTCCTTTGCCTTTTATTGATCAAATTCTCGAAAAATTGGCAAGGAATAACTATTATTGCTTTCTCGATGGATATTCTGGGTACAATCAGGTGGCAATCTTTCCTGATGACCAGGAAAAGATGACATTCACGAGTCCTTATGGTACTTTTGCATTCAGGCGTATGCCGTTTGGATTATGTAATGCCCCTGCAACTTTCCAGTGGTGTATTATGTCTATCTTTTCGGACATGATTGACGAGTGTGTTGAAGTGCTTATGGATGACTTCTCCATTTATGGCTCATCTTTCGACCAGTGTCTCCTGCACCTGGAGAATGTGTTGAAATGATATAAGGAGACTGGTTTAGTCCTCAGCTGGGAGAAGAGTCACTTCATGGTACAAAAAGGAATTGTACTTGGGCATGTTGTATCTGAGCAAGGTTTGGAAGTAGATAAAGCCAAGATTGATTCTATTTCCAAACTTCCATTGCCTACAAATGTCAAACAGATTAGATCCTTTCTGGGCCATGCTGGCTTTTATAGGCGCTTTATTAAAAATTTTAGTAAGATTTCTAGGCCACTTTGTGACTTGTTGGCGAAGGAATCTTCCTTTAGTTTTGATTCAAATTGTGCCGAGGCCTTTCAAACTCTAAAGGAGGCCTTGATCTCTGTGCCTATTCTCCAAGCTGCTGATTGGACACTCCCATTTGAGCTTATGTGTTATGCTTCAGATTATGCAGTGGGAGCTGTCCTTGGACAAAGGGTTGAGGGAAGACCTCATGTGCTGCATTATGCAATCAAGACATTAACCGAACCTCAACAAAACTACACCGTCACTGAAAAAGAATTACTTGCTGTAGTTTTTGCTCTGGAGAAGTTTAGGTCTTATCTACTTGGGTCTAAGGTGGTTATTTTTACTGATCATGCAGCAGTGAAACATCTCATTGCTAAGAAAGATTCTAAGCCACGTCTAATTAGGTGGATCTTACTCCTTCAAGAATTTGACTTGGAAATACATGAAAAGAAAGGAGTAGAAAATGTTGTGGCTAACCACCTGTCTCGCCTTCCTCTTAATGACTCTCTTTCTGAAGACATTCGCGAGACATTTCTCGATGAAACTCTAATGGCGGTAATACCAACTTTACCTTGGTATGTAGACACTGTAAATTACTTGGTCACTGGACAAACTCCTGGCTCTTGGGATGAGCAGAAAAGAAAGAGATTCATTTCTCAAGCAAGATATTTTCATTGGGAAGAGCCAGAATTATTTAGAATTGGACAAGACCAAGTATTGAGACGTTGTGTGCCTGAAGAGGAACAACAAAGTGTGCTGAGTTTCTGCCATGAACTTTGATGAGAACATCATCATGAGCCATAACTAGCTCATTTTGACCCAATAAAGAAGATAAAAGCTCCTACATAACCTAGAAGAAAGCTTAACTGAAGGAATAAGTGCTTTGAGAAGAAAACATGAAATAAAGGTTAAAACTGCAATTTTACCATTGTAGTACATAAATGGGATTTCTCAAAGGCAAAACATAGGTCAAATAGGCTAAATGAGATAAAAAGGGGGTTGAGTTAATCAGAAATGGGTTTGTGTGCAATCTAGGAATTAAATGACATTTAGTAACCCTAAAACAGACCCACTTAAATTAACAAGATTCCGGTCAGGATAAAAATCAAGTAAACCCTCTAAAAATCATGGAAAAATATCCTCTAGGGTTTAGAACACTCAATTTGGCCTTTGGAACCCAGTTTGACCTAGATTAGGGTCCTAGCTCTTCAACTAACCTAATTTGGTTTTTTTACGCAAAATGTCCAGTCAAACAAGGTCAAACCTAAAATCCAACTTCACCATTGGATTCCTTATGTCCAAATTAGGTTTATACCAAAATTTGGACCCAAGGGGAGGTCATCTTGACCTACTTTGCAATTTAGTACACCCAAATCACAATTTGGTCCCTATCTTTTGAATATCTTTGCAGAAAGCCCCTAAGTTCCTCGCAACCTTTGCAATCAGGTCCTGCCGCCATTGTTAGGGCAGAACCGATCTCCGGCGAGGTTTAGAGAGGGATTCCTCCCCAATCCCTCAGAGATTCCCTCCCAGAAATGGAAGGGAGATTCTCTCAGGAATCCCCTTCCTTCTAAAGCCAATTACAATCTCTGGTGTGAACCCAATCTCTCGTGCGAACACACGAGAGATTTGGGTATCCACCCTCTTTCCATCTCCGACGAGCTGGCAGAGATTGATTGCGCGATCTCCACGCGCTAGAAGGTTCGGCCAACACCTATAAAAGGCTCCCCAGACCCGGTCGCAGACCCTCAGCTTGATTTTGACAGAGATTCCCCCAAATTTCCCTCTCTCCCATCTCCGGCCAAGAGACCCGGAAGCTCCGACGACCTCCTCCGCACCTTCTCGTCGCTCTGCTGCCATACCAGCAGTAGAGTCAACTCCGCCTCTTCCTCCCGCGTCGCGCAGTACCAGGCGCACGTGCCCCTGACCTCATCTTCGTCGCCGCTCCCTCCCTCAGGGTGCTTCTTCCCCGATGACGAAAATTACGCGCCATCCACTCCGCTGCCTCCCTTCCTTCCAAACCACTCCAGATACCTTCTCCATCTTCCTCTCTCTCTTTTCCCCCTATTATTTTAGTTAATTGCCCCCCCGACAGTGCCTGACCACCTCCACCTTCCTCGCCTCCAACCGACCTCCGGCGAGTCTCTCCCACCACTCCGCCCCTCCACACAGCTCGCCAACCCTCTCGTAAGCTCCGCCTCACCACCAGGAGCAACTTCCGCCCATCCATCATCCTTCTACACCTCCACCACAGTCCCCCGAACAACCCCACACTTCTGGCCACAGGTTGACCTAGGCACGCATGCCTAGGCCGTCCTGCGACCTGCAACACCGTGCACCATCTTCGCCGTGCCACGGCGAAGGTGCCCAGCTAGTCTGATTAGGCCAATAGGCCGTGCTTGTGTATGACAGGTTGCAGCTCCTGCCGCCATTGACGGTTGAAGCAGCAAGCAGCTTCGCAGCAGCTCCAGGTGTCAGATCTCCCAGGTTCCAGGCGCAGCAGGTTCACGCGAGTGTTGCGAAGCCCTCGGGGCCAGCAAGTCGCGCTGCGAAGCTCCCAGCCTTGGCCATAGCACGAAGAGAGCTCTGCAGGCGCACGCGAAATTGGGACAGATCAGATAGTCCCACATCGTGGAAATGCAACGCGCAGGTATGGTTTAAATTGTTTTTGTGTTTTATGCTTACCGCCTCCGAAATCACAGGGGTGAGGTCCCTCACCTGACCCACACCTGCCTTGTCCGCGGTTTCACCTCGCGGATCTGGCAGGATCCGACCCGACCCAAACCTACGCACTCCTCGTGCATCACCCACCTGCAGGTGCGCCTGGTCCTGGGTGCGAATCCGACCCGATTACCCGTGTGGCTCTGGGAGAGCATCCTTGAGCGAATTGCAGAGAAAGAGAGAGACGTTTGGGTAGAGGGACGGGGGTAGGTTTTGCATTGGCTGTGGTTTGCGTAGGAAAGAAGGAGAAAAGGAAGAAGCGAACACTTAGCCACTGCAGCAAGGGAAGAAAAGAAGGAAGAAGAGGCTGAGTGTAGCAGAGAAAGAAGGAGAAGCCCTCGCAGAGAAGACAAGGAAGGAGAAAACTTCGAAGGAAAGCCTTCGCAAGAAAAGAAGCAGAAGAAGAAGGAACTCTGAAGAAAGGAAGCTGAGCAAGGCAGAGATCTGAGAGAAGGAAGGACTGCAGAAAAGCCCAAAAAGAAAAGGAAGACAAGAGAGGAACAAAGGCAGGAAGAAGAAGCCTTCGCAAGAAAAGAAGCAGAAAAGACAAAGAAGAAGAAGGCAGAAGAAAGAAAGAAGATTACATTTAAGACGTCTGATATAGAAATCAGACGTCCAATTTTGTTTTCTTTTAGAAATTCTTTTTATATAACTCTCTCTTTTAATCAATTACTTTCATTTAAAAGTTGTGTTCTTTGGTTTTGAAAGTACTGAGATTGCTCCCTGTGTTCGACCTCAGAGACTCTAGTTTTTCGAGTAATAAAATTCTCTATATTTGTTTGAACGTTTTGTCGGTTATACTACAACGTGATATTCTCTTTAAAACCCGCACAAAAGCGTACGAACAAACTTCAATGTGGAGGACACTTTGGTGCTAAGAAAACTGCTTTTAAGGTTCTCCAGTCCGGTTTTTGGTGGCCTTCATTATTTAAGGATTCTCATAATTTTGTTAAGGCCTGTATTAGATGTCAACGGATTGGAACGATTGGGAAGAAGAATGAAATGCCTCAACATCCTATTCAATCTGTTGAAATTTTTGATGTGTGGGGAATTGACTTTATGGGCCCCTTCCCGTCGTCCCATGGTTTTGAATATATCTTGGTGGCAGTTGATTATGTCTCTAAATGGATAGAGGCCATTCCTACGCGCACAAATGACCACTCTGTGGTTTTGAAATTTGTGAAGGCCAATATCATATCCCGTTTCGGCTGCCCCAAGACTATTATAAGTGATGGGGGACCTCATTTCCGAAACCACCACTTCAATCGATTAATCAAGAGTTTGGGAGTGACTCACAAGGTTGCTACCCCTTACCACCCTCAGACAAGTGGCCAGGTTGAAGTATCAAATAGGGAGATAAAAAATATTTTGGAAAAGACCATTAGACCTGATAGGAAAGACTGGTCCCAAAAGCTCGATGATACTTTGTGGGCTTATCGAACGGCCTATAAGACCCCTTTGGGTACTTCTCCCTTTTGGATGGTGTATGGAAAAGCGTGCCATTTACCTGTTGAGTTGGAACATAAAGCACTTTGGGCTATTCGAAGTGTTAACATGGATTTAGAAAAGGCAGGTAAGGCACGACTTCTAGAATTAAGTGAGCTTGAGGAGCTGAGGAATGATGCTTATGACACCTCTCAAGCTTATAAAGAAAGAACTAAGGTCTTGCATGATGAGTTTATTCTTCGAAAGACCTTTGAGCCCAACCAACAAGTCTGGCTTTTCAATTCCAGACTTAAGCTTTTTCCTGGGAAGTTAAAATCTCGTTGGGATGGGCCTTACATAATCACCAAAGTATTTTCGCATGGAGCTGTGGAGATCAAAAATCCTTCCTCTTCAGCAACTCCCTTTATCATCAACGGTCAACGGTTAAAACCGTACATAACTTTAGATGGCCATCTGGTTGACGAAGTCACTCTTGAGGAGCCTTAGCTCCTACCATTCTCCGCCTCAGGTAATATCTTCCTTTAGCTATTTTTGTTTTCAATGAGGACATTGTTTGAACCAGGCATGGGGGAGAGGAACTGAGGCATTTTGTTTATAGCATGCATATAAAAAAAAAAGTTTTGAGCTTAACTCGCTAAGTTCTGTAGTCTTAAGAAAATCAGAACTCTAGGGTAGACCAAGTTAATTCTAGGGTCAAACTTTAGAAGCCAAATGAGCTACTAGCTTTAGACCTTTAGGGTCCTTTGTGGACTTAAAAACTTAAGTAGGAGTTAAGTTGTAGACCATTCCTCAAGAGGTTGAGGAAGGGAAGCTAGGGTTTGAGTTAAAGGTGGGGTAGTACCCGAAGTCTTGTTCTACCTTTTGGTTTACGGGTCCTTGTAACCCAAGCATCCAAATTTCGCACACTTGGTCTGGTAATTAACTTCATTTCTGTCTTTCTAAAAAGAGATTTGGATCTCTTAGTCTTGACTTAGGAGAGGCTTGAAAACACATTTTGATTGGAAGAGTTCCCGCCGCAGGAGAGGTGGAGTATATACTCACCTTGAGGATGCGATGATAACATA
Source organism: Thalassia testudinum (assembly GCA_037157565.1). Classification (NCBI taxonomy): domain Eukaryota; kingdom Viridiplantae; phylum Streptophyta; class Magnoliopsida; order Alismatales; family Hydrocharitaceae; genus Thalassia; species Thalassia testudinum. Next base: position 35,002,095 of record JAZHRO010000026.1, read on the forward strand.
TTACCTCCTTGGCGCTTGTCTCTTAGGATATCCATCCTACTGGGGGCATGTAAGCGCATTGTGCGGTTCAGGTACCATGGGCGGCCCTATCTCGAAGTGCCGATTGCCATAGGCCTAAATTCTCTTAAGAAATCCATGGGCGATACTATCTCGAAGTGTCAATTGCCAGGAGTTCTTGGGGTCGTTATGGGCGGTGCTATCTCGAAGCATCGAAAGCCAGTCACCCTTCGAGGTATGGTAATGGGGACAATGAATTCGACACAGACCGTGTTGATAGCTAATCTAAGGTTAGACTTAGAAGAATCAAACAAACAAATATATATATATATATATAATTCCTTTAACTCAAATAACTCAGACCAATGCACAGGCATGGATGCGTTAATCTCAGGGATCAATAAACTTTAGGGTAGAGTCAGAAATCAGGGAAACTTGTGCCTGCAACTCATCTTTAGCCGACCTAGTCTGTAACTTAGCACCTACTTAGGAACCTTGGGTCTAGAGTATGAACTTAATATGCTTCTGAAGGAAGACTAAGTGAGTTGACTAGTCTACTTGGAGTGCTAGGTTTTGTTTAATTTTTCTAGGGACTAGCAAAAACTAGGCATGGGGGTATTTGATTAGCCCATATTTATGGGATATTTAAGTATTTAAGTGCTTAGACATTAGGTTAATTCTAACATTTATTTATCATAAATTAGGATGTAAATAGATTAATTCATATTTTTAATTTAATTACATAATCCATGCATTGCATTCATATTTTAAGTGCATTTAGAATTAGCTTAGAATGACATCCATCTAATTAGTTAACCAATTAAGTACATTATTTTTGTTAACATAAAAGTTGAGGGTCTGTATATAAATAACCATAATATTTTAACATTATTTTCTTTATTCTTCTTCTTGCGGGAACGGCTGGCTGCCGCTCCAACGCCACCAGCTGCCGCAGTGAAGAACCCATTCAAGGAGGAGCGGATGTGTTGGATCTGGTCGGGCAACTGATTTCAAATTTGTGCAGGCCACTACAAAAGGAGGAGAGAGGATGCTAAGCGAGACAGGCCTCCATCACTGACCCACCACTGTGCAGAGAGATCTTCTCTCTTCCATTCCATACCGCCGGCCTCAACCGCGGTGACGACCCTCCATCACCGTGGGCGTGTGGTGTGACAGGCCACACCGCCATCCGGAGGTCGTTCGCATTACCGTGAGCACCTTAGCGTGCATCTCCCTCGCCGTCGTCACCAACAACCACCACCGTAGCCACTGTGCAATCACCCTCTCAATCAGTTAAGACGTCCGGGAAATTGCTTGAACGTCTGAAGCCACCACCCCTACTCAGCAGCAACCACCGTTTGCCACTTCACCTTCAGCTGCACGCAAGAACCCGCCACTTCCTCTCGTTCTCACCGCCTGCACACCCATGTCAACAGAGCACGCAACCGCCTGCGCACCCACTACAGTGCTTCCGCCAACACCTTCAGCCAGCAGCACCCGCACTTCGCCAACAACAGAGCGCGCTCCCACGCCTCCAGCCAGCGCGCAGCAGCGCCTTTCGCCAGCCGCAGCGCCTCCCGCGCTTGCAGCGCCCTTCGCCCGCCAGCATCCCGCGCCAACATCGCCTTCCGCGCCTGCAGCGCCCCCCTCCAGCAGTCCTATGCGCACCTCACCGCCAACAGCAGCTGCAGCATCGGCTGCAGCCACCTCTGCTGGAGCTTCGTCCGGCCGCCTCCGGCCGCCGTGCGACACGCCGCCATCACCGCTTCGAAGCCCTCGATCCAAGGAACTTCCTCCGAGCTTCCCGCATCTGGCCATCCACTCCTCGTCGCACACGCCAAAGGGGAAAAAATCCCTGTTTTGCTACAGTAACTGGGCCATTAAAAATTACATTTTCTGCCATTGTCAATTTTTAATAATATTTTATTGATTCTGCATTGCGACAAATATCCTCTAGTTACTCAGAATTGCTATTTCAGCATTGTTTCTTGCTTCAACCTTAATCTGAAGGCAATTTTGGCTTGATTCTTGTCCAAACTAACTACGAACAAACGTTTTTAACCGGTGCAAATTTAAATATGCCATTGCCTCCCTGTGGATACGACCCACTCCTCTGCGAGTGGTTATTTCTTTTTAAATAATGATTAGTCGATTTTTCCACCACATAAAACTGCAAACAACTTTAAAGCGAACAATTGACTCATCAATTATCAAATTCATTGGGAATCAAAATATTACAAATATAGGATGCCACATTGATATTTCTCTTGGTTTGATGATGTCAACACCATACTCATTGTTTTGATACTAGGCGAAGTTGAGAGAAGAATGGTATGTAGGTGCACCCACAACAAGAAGGATGGCAAGATGTACATGGTCATTTAACTCAAAGTATGAAGTCAACTTACCAATTGTGGAGGTGGTCGGTAGGAGGAAACTCCTGAAGCGGTAGTACATGGTCATCACCAATGTGTTACAGAACTATGGATGGTACTAGTGCGATGCCTGATTTATACTTTTTCCACCAACACTAGAGGCATGGGATCTGTTAAGACTGACAAATTCTATTCAAATCAAAGTCAACATCAGTATAGAAGGTAATTACAAAAGATCCTCCTTTATTTCATAGGTCGGTAACTTCGAGGTGATGATAACACCATCATGAGCCGTAACTAGCTTTAATTAATCAGAATCAATTGACAAAAGCTCCTACATAATAGCCAGAGAGTCATAATTCACTGAATATCCTTTCTGAGAAGAGTACACTAAATCAAGGTTAAATATGCAGTTTTAACAGCATATCATGAATGCAGAATAATCACAGGATTTCCCAAGGGTTAACTGAAGGTCAAATTTTCATTAATGACTAATAAGAGGGTCAGTGCAGATAGAAATAGATTTTTATGTACTTCAAGAGCTGATTCATAACCCAAAACCCTAATTTTAGACCCACTTAAATAACAAAGGTTCTGTTCAGAATAAATTCCATCTAAACCTTCTAAAATTCATATAAAAATATTCTATGAGGTTTGGTACCCTTGATTTAACCATTGGAACCCATTTTTACCTTAAATAGTCTCAAATAGAAAGTTACCCTAATTTGGGTCTCTATGCAAGTTACCCAATCAAACTTGGTCCAAAATAAAATCTGACTTCACTACTAGATTTCTTGAGTCCAAATTAGCTTTGTACCAAAATTTGGGCCCAATCAGAGATCATCTTAACCTAGTTTACAATTTAGTCCAGTCAGACTCTTTCTCTCTATTAGCCCCTCAACTTTTGAATTATTTGCAGATAGGTCCCTAGGTTTCTCGTTGTCTTTGCAATTAGGTCTCTACCACCATTAGTGTGAACAGAAGCTTCACCATTGAGATTCGAGCTAGAATTTCTCGCTAGATTCTCAATCAAACACTCCCAAAATTGAAAGGGAGATTCCTTGAGGAATTCCCTTCCAAATAAACATGGCCAAGGACCCTAACTCCTTACCAATCTCTCATGTGAATGCATGAAAGATTCAGGTCCCCATTGTGTGTGAAGCTCTCAAAACTTGAAAGTTTCTTTCCAAGCTTAGAGACACCCCCTAAGGCCTATAAAAGGACCCAGGATGCAATTCCGCACTTCCTTAGCTAGGTTTAAGGCCAGAACAACGTCTTCCTCCTCTCCCATGGTCAGCTCCAACCTACACTCCGGTGGCCCTCTCGACCTCCCTCATCCCTGCCTCCAACAGTCAAATTGGAAGCGTAGTGATCTTCCTCATCATCCTCTTTGCCTGGTGGGCCAAAGCCAGGGCTGCCTCCCCCTTTCCTCGCCGCCGTCTTCCTCAACAGAGAAGCTTCGTCCACGACGCCGTCAATCACACCGGTGCTCGTAACTCTCACCCCTTCATCCTGTAAGTAGGTGAAACCTCTTCCTCTTCTCCTCCTTAACTTCTCTAGCCCCTTATCCTCTTGTTTTGACCATTGTCCACCTCTCTCCATCTCCGTCTTCCCCATGTCCGGCGACGCTCCAATGATGCCTCCCCGATGCTACACTACACCTCTCGCCTCGTCACGATTCACAAAAGCATCATCATCCTCCCTACATCCAAACCCTTCATCTAATTCCACCAAACACCACTCAAACATCCCACTAGACACGACCTCATCCACACCTTCTTGCCTCTATCCGATCACCACACACCCTAACACGCCGTGAAAAAGCCACCACCATATTCTCCATCACCTAGCGGTTCTCCTGAGTTGTTCTAATGTGGCCATGAGGCCTTGTTTTGCATTTCAGGTATATGCCATCCTTCATCGTCGCCGCCATCATTGCCGATCACGTTCGCAGTGCTTCGATGAGCTCAAGACTTAATACCATGCCCAGGCGATGCAGTTTAGCTCCAGGACCTTGTCCAAATCCTCAATCGCAGTAGCAAGCCTCTGTAAGCATTCCAATTGAAGTAGCCACTGCTACGGCTTTGCATGAAAGAAGAAGGTGGCACCTTAGTGCCACATCGAGCATGGAAGAAGCCTCTGCTACACATATAAGGATTTTGTGTTGTGGTTTTATTTCCCAAGCACTAAGGGTTGGGGTCCCTCACTCCCACACACCCATGCATACCTGATAACCCACCTAATGCACTCCTCGCCTACGATAACATGCCTGCAAGCCTAGTCCATGCTCTCAACCCGATAACCCGTATCCGAATCCAAATAGCCTTGGTCTTGAGAGAAAGGAGGACTCGTAAGAGAGCGGGGGAGGGTTTTGCTCTCTGAAAGAAAAGCCCCTATGTGACACTTAGTCGCTGAAGGGAGTTGGTTCACCTATGCTATGAACGAGAAGAAAGGGAAGGTTTATGAAGAAGGAAGAAGAGAAGAGGTCTTTGCCTCTATTCTGTTGAAGCTAAGCCGAACCTTAAGCAAATTAAGACGTCTGCTGGTGCCTTAACTCTGTTGGGATATTCATCTGGTTGACGCGGGTTATTTGATTGAAAATTACTGTTGATATATTTGAGATATTTGAGCTTAACTTTAAAGGATTAATTGGTGATTCAAATCACCATTTTAACCCATTCTTTTTGCATTTTGCTACTGGATTTCATATATACATCATTTTAAGTAGTTCTAAATAAAGTTTTGATCATAATTGCTTATATCTCTTGTGATTAGTGAGATTGAATTGCTATTACTTGCTTCCTGTGTTCGACCTCGAACTCTTTCGATTCTGAGTTACAAATTTAAATGATTTGAGCAATTTTGTCTTACACTATGATGCATATCTTAAACAATGATGAATTTGCTTAAACACGAGGTGATTCGCATGAAGGATTGCCCATTTCCGTAGTACTACATTATTGGATGTGATTTATACGTTGAAAATTTGAGTTTTGAAAACCTTATCGTTGTAGTCGCATAAAAATCCATCAAACAAATAACTTTTTACCGAAACTCAGAATGAGTCCTGGGTCGAACATGGGGGGGCATACGTTTGATAAAAATCATGTTTATGTTTGTTGTCACGAAGGATATTAGCTAGTCGAATAAAATCTACCGTAGCTATTCTACTTAAAGAATAAAATAAAAGACAGAGAAAGAATATTATAAATAAAGAGAAAATAGAGAGAGAATAGACAAATGTTTCATAACCACATAATCATGTTCATTACAACTACTTGCTACACTAGAAAGCGTGAAATCTAATCTAGAGAGCGATAAGAGAAGGAGAGAAGTTATCCTCCTTAACGGCTGCTTGGAGGACGAGCCACATTGTTGGAGCACATGGATGAAGGTGGTGAGATGCTGGATGAGGGAGAACGAAGATGGAGGATATAGGAAGGAACAGGGTGACGTCATAAAGGGATCTACTTCCCGAACGGCGGTGATAGGACAACCGCGGGATGCTCCACGAACAAGGTGAGAGGGTGGAAAAATTGTATTTTTAACTTTAATGGAGCATCCTAGGTTTGGGACAAGCTCTTAGAGCTTTGGAGGGGGTGAGAAAAGAGAGGAAGAGATGAAGAAAATGAGAGGTATGTGGTCCCTTTTATAGTTGAGGAAGAAGAGCATAGAAGTCAATTTAAAGGCCTTTAAAATGAATATGCAGCCTTTAGTGACACATGTAAGCATCACTAAAGGTGCATGTTGCTATTGGCGCGCATGCAAGGAGGACCATTAGATATTGAACGGACGGCTCAGATTGAGCCATGCCATGCACCCGATAGCCTTCAACCATTGAGGCCAAACTGCACTCAAGCGCTATCAGTCGTCTGATCGCACAATCCGATGGCTTATATCGCATGAAGCCTTTTCCTCTTTTGCTGTTACCGTGCTTGAGCAGGAAGCTTTTCGCTTTACAGAATAATGTATCAGAAAAATAGGTCATCGTAGTATGTAAATCGTGGTGGAAAATCCCAAACAAAAGATGTATATCAGTAAAACTAACCACGAAGAGTTAGGTCGTATCCATAGGGAGGAACAACTATAATAAATTCACGGGTATGTAGCCATCATGTTCGCAATACATTCATTAAATCAATTCAATGAATATGCTTCTCTGAATGTACTTTCAATTTCATGAGAAGTGAAAGGCTATTTATGTAAATTTCGCATCAGAAATCAAGCTCCCAAAATATGTGGATGATGCAGTGCAGTGGCAAAGTATATGATTTTCAATTGCATGCAAATCTAAATCCAATCTCAATGTGAAATGATGTGCATAACAGGAGCCAATCAAATATGCGAAAGGATAAGTGCAATGTCACAATTTTACCACAATAAATTAATCAAAATTATATGAATAGTGGAGTTGGCAATGGCATGCATGGTAATTTCTAATATAACCCAAAACAGGGGATTCCTTCCCCTTAATCGTGCGCGAAGAAGAATCAATGGATGGCCATGGGAAGTTCGGAGGAGGTTGGCATCGTCAAGGGCTTCGCATCGGGGGTCGCATTGAGGAGAACCGTGGCCAGAGCTCTCGCCGGCAATGAGGAGATGGCAGGCAGCAAGGGCTACCCACGCATGCGCGTGGACTGTTGTCAGCCCATCGAATGGTGCGGTGGTTGTTCAGGGCATAGATCGCATAAAAGATAAATGCATTGTAGTATAGCATGAAACACGTCTTGACAAATAAATTATCGGAACTGGTGAGTCCCGGTCAATCTTAGGGAGGCAGAAAATGCTTTTGATTTCATGTTCTTGTTCTAAATCTAATTACTAAATATCATAGACAGTAAATCACAATATATATATCAAGCAGAGAGTTTGAACATGAATTTCATACATGTAACTATAACTAAACAAATTCTAAGCATGAACATAAACTATCTATGTAGTAGAACAAGGGCACCACGAGTGGTCCGTGGTGGCCTTCTGGAGAGGTTGAGGATAGCAACAATGATCCGCCAAGGTGGCTCAACGGATGCTTCGGACGAAGATGCAAAGACGGAGGCAGAGAAGATGGGAAGAAGAAGGTAAAGGAGTTGTAGAAGGAGGAAGAAGGAAATTCTCTTTGAATGCCTTTGAAAGAGGACCCTTAGGCCTCTTTTTATAGTTGTTGTGAAGGATATTTAGGGCATTGGAGCCCTTAATTTCATGCAATAGCCTTAGGTTGATCAGATCTATTGATCGGGAGATCAACGGTCCTGATTAAACCTAAAAATACCCTCCAAATCCTTCTCCATTCGCAGATTCAATCTGGAGCTAACACATGGTGCAACGTCTGCCCTCTGATCTCCATCACACAATCGCTGCTTTCGCCGCTCAGTGTTTCCTCTTTCGCGCACCTGCATGCCTAGTTTTAGCACCCAATTCTTGATCGTTCGATCATATGATTGAATGGCTCAGATTCACGCCCACGCACTTCCAATTTCAAATTGTTCGCCCTTAAGCCTCAGTCATCCGATCTTACGATCGGACGACTTAAAATGAGCACCGCTGCCTTTGCATCGAAGCAAGCGCGTGAGATCGCGTGTGGGTTCCCGTGTCCAGCTGCGGTGTGCTCCGGTTGCACCACATGGTCACGTATCTGCCCTCCGATGCCGATCCAATGGCCAATTGCACCCGCGCTCAACGTCTTTCCTGATTTCACGTTGGGCACGCCTCGAACTTACGCCGATTGCTTAAGTGCAAAGGTGCTAACCAACGCATTGTGGACGTGTTTGTGTCGAGTTTCCAATCTCTGCATGGCCGCTCTCAATCGTTGGATGAAGATCCAACGGCTGATCTTGTCCTTCGTTAATGAGGCACAGTGAGGCAGTTGACGTGGATGCATCACGGCTATTGGATGACGATCCAACGGCCCACGTCTTTCCTTCAGAAATTAGGGGTGCGGTGAGGGGCAGTTGTGATGGTGCCACATGATGCCATTGTGGCCGTCCATCTTCCTTTCTTTGTAGATAGTGCTATAGGCCTCCGATCGGGTTGATTTTTACGCCGTTGGACTGTGATCGTTGATCTGGATTCATCCGTGTGGTTGGATTTGTCATCTGAGGTTAGGATATTCTTCAATTTTCCCCTTGGCCCCTACTTCTCCTGTAGACTCCCGAGGGTGCTACGAGAGTCTGATTGATGCGATCTTGGAAGTGCTGGACTCCCGTCGTCGTTCTAAATAGTTCCATAAGGTTGGATCAGTCGTTCGCAACCTCAAATTACCTGTAATGAGTAATACCTCTCAAATGGCACAGTAAATGCATTAAACATATAAATCAACTAGCATGCAAAATTTGATGCGTATGCATGCAGAATGCCTATGTTAAGCTAGGTTTTGGCTTAATTAATGCAAATTAGGGCCTATGATTGCTACGCAATCATACCCCCTTGCCTAAATCTTGCTAATCCCTAGCAAGTACAAGACTAAATGCATTTTATCAAGAGTTTAACTAAAGGTTTATTTCTTTTTAATTCATCCAAAAATTCAGAATCCAGATAACCATGATTATGTAACGTTGTAGCTTCTGCAACAGATCCAAGGGAAGAGTCGATATACATTTAAAGCTTGTACTTGACCCCTAGAAAGATTCTGTTGGGATAGGTAAACCTCTTCTCTCGGGGATATAAACTATTTTCTAATTTTAGCCCCAGCTTTTGGCTTAGGTAGAAGACGTCTGAGTTAACTAGATTTGTATTTGATGGCTCACTCGCTTTTAGTGCTACGTAGAGACTAGTATCTTAGAATCTAGATTTCCAGATTATTGAATAAATCAACTTAGAGAGAGGCTGGAAAACTATGCTCTCTTTAATCATTTATACTTTTTCTTTTCTCTCTTTCTCTCTCTCTCATTTTTCTTTTCTTTTTCTTTTTCTTCCTGAGCTCACATCTCACCAAATTTGCAACTGTATTTGGTGGTCTCACATGGCATTACACTTTAATTAGGTTCTAATTACCCTACAACTAAGTCAGAAGCTCTCAACCTGTATTCAGGCAGTCAGAAATATATAAAAAGTAGGTTAAGGCTGTATTTGGTGGTTCGTAAGGGTGGTAGTTGTTTTTGCCTCAAAACATTTAACTTGACTCACATCACACAACTGTTTCACATAACACTTTTTTTTACTTTTTTTTTCAAGCAAATACCTCTTTTGTATGCTTTTTCTTTTTTTTTCTTTTTTTTTCTCATATCTACTGGCACAATGCCGTTACCAACATAACATAACGCAATAATGCAACACGACATACGTACTTTTATTCATGAGGCATTATTTGGGATTTTTGGGGATGACCAAGAGGATCTCGGGTGGCTTATTTGGTGGAAGTGCCTATTCTCGACACCGAGTAGGAAACAAATAGGACGGCATATTTCTGACTTTGACATCAGTACCCTCCTTCAACCGAGAATTCCGTAGAGGATGGTCGTGACCATCCACCTCAGTCCTAGTTTTGTCAGAATCCACTCTCTGTGTTTTTGCCTTATTTGGTGGCTCTCATACGGAATTTCTCATAGAATTAATACGCAAGAACTGAGAGCGAAAACTATGCCCAACTCTGAGTGTCATTATTCAATTATCCAGAATTAAAGATTCCTTATTCTAACCTTGGAGCACCAGTAGACTCTCTACTCTCACCTCACATATGTTTTGGTGGATCTACTAGAAGATAGTTCACGTGACTCCCTGATTGCTGTCCAAGGGTTCAGGAGAAGAAGCGATGCTTTTTCTTGACAAACTAGAGATGTCTATCAGTTTTCGCAGTGGATCCATTGCAAATTCTACAAGAAGGTGTGAGGTTATGCTAGATTCTAAGCTTAGGAATCTACTAAAGAATAAATCTTTAATAAAATCTCTTCATAAAATGATCTAATCCCCCCCACTTATTGGCAGAAAATTTTCAGTTTTTATGGACTACCCCCCCCCCCCATGCCTAAGTGTTTGCATGTCCTCATGCATGAATAAAAGAAATTGGAATAAGGCAGGGTGTACGTGGATAGAAATCACCTGGAACTGCTTCTGAGTTGTCATTCAGCTCATGCCATCACTACAATGCCATACACAATATGCAAAACAATATGTGGAAATGAAATATGTTATGTATATATGGTGTGTATATATGTATATGTGCCGAGTTTAATGCCTCCAGCTGGGCAACATGTTAGTCACACGTCCTCGAGAAGATGTATCGTTTCGTCAGCAGGAGGAGGTTCTTGGGCTAAAAATGGTTTGAGGCATTGGCCATTAACCGTAAAAATCTACCTAGATTTCGGGTCCATAAATTGGACCGCCCCATTAGGATATAGGTTGATAAATGCTAGTTTATCATCATTCTTATGGATTAAAACAAACCTAGCTCTTAGGATTTTACTCCGCAAACGAGTTTTTTGGGCTGCATTTAGGCATTAATTAGGTTAGGCATGCATTGCACTTTTTGTTGTCTTTTTAATGTGTTTTTGTGTGTTAAGGATATACAGATTGCCAGATCCCTAGAACCCTAGCATTCAGGAAGGCAACTGGTGAAGGAGAAGCTCTCACCAACTAGAACTCAACTTGATCCAGCTCACCATAGCTGAAATTCAGCTCACTTGAACTAGGGTTAGCTCATCTTAGCTCCATTCAGCTCATTTCAGCTGAATGGCAGCTCAAGAAAGCTCATCTTAGCTCACCCTAACTCAGGTCAGCTCAGATCTAGCTCAACTTAGCTGAGTCTAGCTCATCTCAGCTCCCATTAGTCCACAAGGAGCTCTAGCTAGCTCAGCTGAGTTGACTGGAGTTCACCCCAGCTTAGGTCTAGCTACATACAACTCCACTCAACTCCAGCCAGCTGAAGATGACTTCATTTCATCTCAGGAAGCTCAAGTCCAACTCCCGGGGACTCAACTTAGCTCAACTCAATTGAGCTAAGCTACCTTAGCTGCCTCAACCAGCTTGATCCTACCCAGGAGCACCAAGCCCAACTCACCTCAGCTCTTTATGGCAGAAGCTAGCTTACTTTAGCTTGGCTTAGTAGCTAGCAAAGAACTAGCAAGCTAAGCCAGCTAAAGTAGCTCCATGCCATCCTCTTCAGCAACTGCCAGCTCTAGCTCAGCTCTAGACTTCTTCTGTCCAGCTCCTCTTCACAAACCCTAGCTCCCATTGCCTCCTCTACTCCATTACTAGCTAAGCTAGCTTATCTTAGCTTAACTAGGTTCCAGCTCCCTTGGCATTTATGATAGCGATTTTACGTGGTTTGTTAATTAGGTCGTTGTAACGCGTAAATCCGCTTTCGCTCTTAAATTTATAATCCTAGATAGGGAAGTATCTAGGGTCGTCCAAGGAGACAATATGGTTGCAAAATTGATTCTCTTGCTAGGAATATAAATCTCAACTTTCTTTTTCGTATTTTTTTCAATATATCATTTTTTTGTTTTTAAGCTAAGGCAACATGCGAACTGATGGCAGGAAAAGTGATTTACACTTCAATTTAAATACTACTTCTATGTGGAAAGTAGAGCCTCTCCCTAAGCTCACTCTAGGCAAGTGGAGGCCTAGAATAATTAGGGAGAGGGAGTGAAGAATGCTGAAAATAAGCTAATAGAAATGCAAACAAGAAATGCAAAGAAGGCAACTAGATAATTGATAAAGTGTTTTACAAAAGGCCTAGTAGAGGAAAGCTTGTACTACTAGAAAAATGCAAATAAGAAAAGAAAACACAAATCCTCTAGATAGATGGTGAAGAAGAGGGCTTCTTGCTCCAAGGTTGGTGGCTCCCAATCTTGAAAAGAGTCCTTCAACTCCTTCCTTGCAGTGCTCCGCCAAGGTGATGTCCTCCAAGGCAAGCCCTAGGGGGGAGTGCCCTAAGTTTCTCTCCAAGGGTGGACGTCCACCCTAAGTCCTTCTCCTTTGCCTGGCCGTCCTCCTTGAAGTGGAAGAGTCCTCCTCCTTGCCGTGGCTCAAGTTGAAGAGAGTGGGGAGAAGAAGGCACCAAAGGGGCTGGTAATGTGCCCCTTTAATCTCCTTCTCTACTCCTTCTTGGCCGTGGGTATAGGTGGTTTAGGTAGAAAAATATACTAAGGGAGGATGCCCCAAGATGGTGGTAGGTGGTGGCTTTTTATAGAATAGGAAGGGGGCTATGGTGACCTTTGAATTGGATGGCCAAGATGAGTTGATGGAGGTGGTTGGAGATCCCATGGCCAAGGAGAGTTGGCGCCACCTTAAGGGACACCAAGGGGGTAGTTATGGGTGTTGACACCCCTTAGTGTTGGCGCCAAAATGGGCTTTCTAGAAGGCTATTAGGTGGCGCCACCTTAAGGTTCTAGAAGGGGGGTATGTGGATGGCTAGGATGTGTTATATGGGTAGGTGTAGGGTGGATGAAGAGGCTGAAAGTTGGCACCAAAATGGGGGTGGTTAGGGGTGGTTTTTGGCGCCAACTTGAAGTGTCTTTTGGTGGAGATAATGGGGTGAAGTGGTGGCTAGGTGGTGGCGCCAACTTAAGTAGGGTAGCTAGCTTAGGTAGGCTTGAGTTGGTGGAGCTAGCTAGGGTTGATTTTTAAGGTAATGGATGGCCAAGGAGCTGGTTTTTAGCTAAGCTAAGCTAAGCTAACTTAGCTAAAGGTGGAGTAGAGGAGAAGGTAATGGAGCTAGGGTTTGGAGGATGGAGCTGAGGAGGAGAAGTCTAGAGCTGGAGCTAGAGCTGGCTGCTGCTGAAGAGGCTGGCATGGGGCTACTCAAGCTGGCTTAGCTTGCTAGTTCTTTGCTAGTTGCTAAGCCAAGCTAAAGTGAGCTAGCTTCTACCAAAATGAGCTGAGGTGAGCTAGGTCTGGTGCTCCCGGGGAGAATCAAGCTGGTTGAGGCAGCTAAGGTAGCTTAGCTCAACTGAGATGAGCTAAGCTGAGTCCCCGGGAGCTGGACTTGAGCTTCCTGAGCTGAGATGAATTCTTCTTCAGCTGGCTGGAGTTGAGTGGAGCTGGATGTAGCTGGATCTGAGATGGGGTGAACTCCTGTCAACTCAGCTGAGCTAGCTAGAGCTCCCTGTGAACTAGTGGGCGCTGAGATGAGCTAGACTCAGCTAAGTTGAGCTGGATCTGAGCCGACTTGAGCTAGGGTGAGCTAAGGTGAACTCTCTTAAGCTGCCATCCAGCTGAGATTAGCTGAATGGAGCTGGGATGAGCTAACCCTAGTTTAAGTAAGCTAAGTTTCAGCTGTGGTGAGTTGGATCAAGCTGGGTTCCAGCTAGTCTGGGCTTCTCCTACACCATTTGCCTTCTTGAGTGCTAGGGTTTTAGGGATCTGCGCATCAGTACACCCCTAACACTCACAAAAACACATTAAAATGACAATAAAAAATGCAATGCATGCCTATCCTAATTTATGCCTAAATGCAGCCCAAAAACCCGTTTGCGGAGTAAAATCCTAAGAGCTAGGTTAGTTTTAAAGCATAAGAATGATGATAAACTGGCGTTTATCAATTTACCACCCTAAAACTCTACCTAACTAACTCCACCAACTAAGCCCTACCTAAAGCTCACCTACGCTAGCTCCATCCAATCCAAGTTGGCGCCACCGCCATCACCACCTTTCACCCCTCAACCACCACCAAAGGGCACCAAGAAGTTGGCACCAAAACCACCCTAACTACCCCCCCCACCTTTGACTTCCCGCAGTTGGAGCTCCCTAATGCTGATTTGCCTCAATCACAATATCAAGCCCCCCCACCTAATCTCTTGAAAATGATGGCTGAGCAGATTGCTAAATTGAATGCCAATCAACAAACATTGGCTAGGAACATTCGAAACTTAGCCAATCAAGGGCCAAACCCACCACCCCATCAACAGCCTGTTATTCCTCTACAAGATTTTTATGATCCTTCTTACTATGAGGAACGACCAGGGGTGGTCATACCAGAAGGGGACTTCGAGATCAAGCCAGCGGTCTTGAACTGATTAAACATTTCCATGGCCTTCTTAGGGAAGACCTGTTCAGCCACCTTGAAGAGCTAACTCTACTTGCACAAACAACCCGTTCTCGAAATGTGCAAGAAGACCTTTGGCTGATGTGGCTATTTTCATTATCTTTAAAAGATAAGGCCGCTTACTGGTTCAGGACCATTGGCCGACCCATCACAACTTGGCCTCAGCTCAAGAGAGCCTTACTCAAGAAATTCTTTCCCATAGGTCATACTAATACCCTGCGAAGATCTATTATGACCTTTCAACAGAAATCTGGTGAGACTTTTCATGATTCTTGGGAAAGATTTCAAGATCTCCTTAGAAGTTGTCCGCACCATGAGATTCCTTTATGGAAGCTCGTGCAGATCTTCTATCATGGATTAAAAGATCAAATCCGACATTTCGTCGACACCTCGTGTGGCAGCAACTTCTTAAATAAGGATTCTAAGAGTGCCTATGACCTTTTCGAAGAAATGAGTGAAAACTCATTTAATCAAGCTTCCATGAACACATTTTGCAGAACTCCAAACCTGCAGTTCGGTGTTCATGAAGTAGGCACCCAAGCTATCCCTGTCACCCAAGACGATCTTCAAATGATCGCCCAAAAACTCGACCAGATGCACATTAATCAAAAGAAGATTGCGGAAAGACTTGCCACATCAACCTAAGCTCCACACAGTCCACATCTAACCCAACCTAACTTTCCACGAAGAGAAAATTTGCACACTACTCCTGCTGATTATTACCAGTATTCTAAGGTTTCCTATGATTCACTGGGGAATTACAACTATCCATATCTTAACCCCACTCAAAATATTTCTGCCATCCAGGAGCCATTTAAAAATTCTTCCAATTGGAAGAACTACCCCAACTACTCCTGGACTAATCAGGTTCCTCCCTAACCAAATCAATTTAATGGGTATGGATCTAATCCAACCTTTCATCCTGGGCTATCCCAACAAGACATCAATGCCCAAATGATGAGAACACTGCAAGACATGCAGACAAAGATGACGGAAGTAACCCGCACCATCACAAATCTGAATAATCAGATCAGGGCTACTCCCACTCAAGGACCTATAGGTCATCTTCCTTCCCAACCCATGCCCAACCCTAATCACCAAAGGAAATAATATCCGGGCAGAAATCCACACTACCCAAATCAACCTCCTACTAATCCACCACCTCAGCAGCCTCCCAGGTTTCCACAACCACAGGCCCCCCCACCTCCTCCAAATAATAATCCGACTGCACATGCAATTACATTGAGGAGTGGGAAAACCACCACTGATCCTGGGCCTTCACAAAAACCTAGTGAAATCCCCATCCCTGTGCAAATTGACTCTCCACCTCCCCATCAGGAAAAAAAAGAAACACAAAAGCCCCTAGACACGACTCCTATCCCTTTTCCACAAGCTCTCCACCCCACCACCAATAGGAAAAAGAAATTTGAGCCCACCACAGAAGAACTCATGGATCTATTTGGGCAAGCTCAAATCAATATTCCTCTCCTAGATGCCATCAAATATATACCTGCCTACGCCAAATTTTTGAAGGAGATCTGTACTTCTAAAAGGCAGGCCAAAAATCTAAGACAGGTACATTTTTCGGAGACAGTAAGCTCTGTCATATAGAGTAAGCTACCTCCTAAGATGAAAGATCCGAGGGTGCCTTTAATTTCAGTGATTATTGATGATACTACCTTTGATCGTGCCCTCCTTGATCTTGGTGTCTCAGTTAATATCATTCCCATGATTTTATTTGAAGAGTTTCAGATCGGTGAATTAAAACCCGTCGAGGCTACCCTGCAATTAGCCGACCGATCTACAATCCAACCTCGTGGGATTGTTGAGGATGTTTTGGTCAAAGTCCAGAATTGTGTCTTCCCCGCAGGCTTTATGGTCCTTGACATTGAGGTACTAGAATCTTTATTGAATGGCCCAATAATCCTTGGAAGACCATTTTTGGCCACTACAAAGGCAAATATCAATTGCCACACAGGAAAAATGGATATCACCTGCATAGGCCAAACTATCACTCTAGATATTTTCAAATCCTCCAAGAGATTCCATGATGGTAACTTTTTTGAGGACTCAGAGACTGAAATTTCAAATATGGTAGAGGAGACAATGTTGATAGATACCCTTACCAACCATAATATTTTTGAGGAATTAGATTCAGAATCAATGGTCAGTGAAATTTGTGATTTGGAGACTTGTCTTGACCAGCAATCCATTCCTGGTGATCCCCCTAACCCACCCACTCTTCTCTCAACCCACCCTTCCACTCTAATTTCACCCACCCTTCACCCATCTTCCCCCAACCCCTTTCCTATGGACCTACCACCAGACCCGCCCGAGTTTGGCATTAAACCTTATTTAAAACTGTGGCCAAACTCGAGCGACAATTATCATTTTCCATCCAACTTTGATCCCTATCTTTCCTCTCATCAATTTTCTAGGGATCCAGAAGAAGGCACATTTTATGCGGGCATCCAAGTGTCCAATTATTTACATGATTTTCCATCTTCCGTGCATACCTTCACACCCGACTGAATGGCGTAAAAGATAGCACTGGATGGGAGGTAACCCATCCTTTTTCCTGCTTTTCTTTTTCCTTTCTTTTTCTAGGTTTTGGCTATCCTAAATCTGACCGCCTTTTACTAAGGTAATCCCTCTTTCCTTCCTAACGCATGAGGACATTGCATATCTTAAGCATGGGGGAGTGTTTTTAAAATTTTGACAATCGATTTAGGACTTTCAAAACCTAAAAACATGCATTTTTCTTTAGTCATTTTATTTTTCTGCTTGCATACCCAAAAAAATAAAAATATTGAAAACTTTTTGAGGAAAAATTTCAAATCAGGACTAAGATTGAAAACTCACTTTTGGTAAAATGGGATCTTATCTTTAACAAACTAGGAATGAGGATACGGATCTGATCATTAGAATTTCAGGGTCTATTTTTGGACTAGATCATATATCCTTCTTTAAAATTCCACCTGAACTCATGACAGTTTAGGTGACTTGATCCTCTTTTGTAATATGGAAAGTATCTAGCTTAGTTTCTAATTCAAAAACTTGCTTTTATTGTGGAACTTCATGTGTCAAATTTTACACACAAGCCAACACTTGAAAAACTACTAGAAATCAGAAAAACCCCTTTTTCTGCCTTAGTAAAAGTCTGAAGCAGATCATTAGTTTGAGTTCCCACCACCGAGAAGGAGGAAAATGCCTCCTTTGAGGATGCGATGTCAATATGTTACCGCCTCGATGCTGCTCCATATCTATATTTCATATCTTTAGATGGAGCATTAAAGTGCATTTTAGCAGCTCAAGTATCTTAGACGGTGCTCTACCTATAGTGTCAGAACAAGAGCTTGAGTTTGCTTGGAGTGCCCCTTTACATTGCATTGTGTTTTGGGGTTGTGAGCTCCTGGGTGGTATCATGGACAGTGCTATCTCAAAGTACTGCGCCAAAGCCCCCTCGAGGATTGGTAATGGGAATGATGATCTCAACACATCTGTTGTAAGACTAAGCTAGAAATAAGCATGGGGGACAAAAAAAAAAGTTATAACCCAAAAACACACCCTTATAAATGTCGACTTTTAACAAGCATGGACACAAGGTTTTAAAGGTTATTGCAAGTTGCGAATCAGATTCAAGAGCCAGAAAAACCCTAAAAATAGAAATTTAAAGTCATTTGAATTAACAAGGGGTTAACCTAGGAATTTTCTAGAGGATATATTGATCCCATTTGTCTAATTTTTTGATCCAAAAATAAATCCTGATGTTTATCTTTAACAAATCCCATACCTCCTGTGTTTAAACCAACCAAGGTCCCTTAATCTTTTTCTCCTCAAAAGCCAAAAAAATTAAATTTCCCAAAAATTTCGTTTTGTAAAAATTTAAGTTTTTCTAAGAGACTAGTAAAAGATAAGCAAGGGGGTGTGATAAACGCTAGTTTATCATCATTCTTAGGCTTGGAGCAAGAGGACTACCTTCTTCACCAGATCTTGCAAGAGGATTTGTGTTTTTTATTGCTTTTATATTTTCCATTTTAAGTAGAAGCATTCCTCTACATGTTTTTATAAAACACAAATTCTACCAAATCAATTTTCCTTCTTTTCATTTTCTATTACAATTGCTTTATCTTTGTTCTAGTACTTTTTCACTTCCACTTCCTAATTACTCAAGGCCTCCACATGCCTAGAGTGAGCTTAGGAAGGGATCATATTTGTCACTTAGGTTTTAGCTTAGTGATTGTAGGTGTTAGTTGCTTTTCCGTCAACAATTCGTACTTTGCCTTCATTATTTCAAAACATAAAAATTATATATTTAAAAGACCAAAAATAAAGTTGGGTTCGATTCCCAAGCAAGAGACATAATTTTGCAAACATTTGGCCTCCTTAGACGACCCTAGATACCCTACTATCTAGGTTTATAAATTTAAGAGTTGATCAGTTTTAAGCATTACAACGACGCATTTTACAAACCGCATAATTTTTCGCATCACAAGTGTATCACCAGATAAGGCCCAATCCAC
Source organism: Thalassia testudinum (assembly GCA_037157565.1). Taxonomy (NCBI): domain Eukaryota; kingdom Viridiplantae; phylum Streptophyta; class Magnoliopsida; order Alismatales; family Hydrocharitaceae; genus Thalassia; species Thalassia testudinum. The sequence goes on from JAZHRO010000026.1 coordinate 35,020,970, forward strand.
TTGGACTTGAGTTTCCCAGTAAAGAATTTAAGTCGGGAGTCAAACAACCAGACCTGCTGGTTAGGTGATTGCGCAACAATCATAGTTCTTAATTGACCTAAATTAGGCTAGGACTTAGCATAAGTTAGGGTAATTCATGCATGCATAAGTATTATTTGCATCTTTACTGCTTCCTTTTAGATATGCATAAAATAATGCTATAATGTGCTGATTAGGTGCATTATGTCAATTCCAGGTAATAAGTGGATCTGAAGCTGAATCTAAAGTTGGATCTAAAAGAATAAGGAATAACTGGTGTTGCAGTAGAGCTGGAGCAGAAGACTTAGATTAGATGTAGTAGATAATAATGTAAGGGAGTTAAGGTATGCTATTCTATTAAGTAGGAATAAAGCATAAAAATGTGAAGAACTTAGGTCTATCCTAGCCCTAGGATAACCTAGAAGCTTCCCCAAGCCTTAGCCACCCTTAGATTAGGTCACCACACCCTAGGAAACCTTAAAACCCTAATTCCAACCTTTATATGGATGTCCAAATGAATTATAGGATGTCTAGAACCCTTAGCCAACTCCCGCACACCTGAAACCCACTTCTGCAGTGTTATTGGACGTCCAGACACTTGGTCAAACGTCCAATTTCGACAGAATACCCAAAATAGAACCTAGAATCCTTCCTGACTCTGATTAGACATCCAGACAACAAGTCTAGACTTCTGATTTTTGAGTATAAGTTGTCTAATATTATTATTGGACATCTAGAACAGTTCTCTAGTTCCTATTTTGAGATTCAAGCCTTGATCTTAGATCTCTAGCTTCCTAAACCCAATTCCAACATCCTAGGAACCTAAATTAAAGTGCCCTAACCCTAGTACATCACCTATACACCTTTCTAAGGACCTAATTAGGTCCTTACTAAACCTAATTGACTTAGATCATAGTCAATTACCATTGCCTAGTCAATTGGACTCATAGGGTACAATTGAGCTCAGATCTCAACCCACACAAGTCCAATTGGACTCAGTGAAATTCCAATTGACCTAAGCCCAACCTAATTGAGTTATTTCACTGTCAATTAGGTTCACACTCATTCAATTAAACTTGTGTTAAGTTTAATTGCAATTTCCCCTTAGCAATTAGGGTTTGTAACCCTAATATAAGACCTACACCAACCTAAACCCCTTAGGACCTAACCTATATCACTTAGACACATAGGGCATGGCCACACACACACACACACACCCATTCACACACTCCCACACAACCTAGAGTATTCTAGGTCCTTCCAATGGTGGCGCCACTCTTGGTTGCCAAAATTAGCAACCAAGAGCCATTCAAATTGAGATCCACTTTTATGGATCTAAGAACCACCATGGCCGGCCACTCTTGGGGATCTCTCTAGAGAGTTCCACACTTCTCTAGAGAGTCTCCCTTAGGTCTATAAAAGGACCTAAGGGGTAGCCATTTGCACCCATCATTCTTGGCTTCATTCACTCTTGGCTTCCATTTAGTTTAGCTACCTCCACTCCATCTCCATGAGTAGCATCACCATGGCCACCACCATATCCACGCCAAGATGTTGGATCATCTCCTCAACCTCTCTCCAATGGCCGGCCTAAGCACCATTGGCCGACCCTCCTCCTCTCAACCAACTCAAAGGCCATCGGAGCCCACCTCCGAATACCCTTATTTCTGCTAGATTAGTAGCTTAGTCCTTCATAGTTTACATGCTTTTATTTACTACTTAGTACTGTTGCTCTTTATCCCCCCCAATGATGCATGCAAAATCCCCCCATAGATTCATGTATGCAGTCATTTTCTGGTAGCGAGTAGTTTTATTTCCCTGTACAAGCATTCCTCTACCTATGCTCTGCAACTCTGATATCATCATCATCTTTTATATATATAAATATATATGTTGAAAGTCACCATGTGCCTAGTTATCATCTTTTGGTGTGATTGAAGTTTGCATGTTTTAATTTCTGATATTCTTGCAACTAAGCATGTCATGCATTAATACGTAATAACCATAAACCGACATGCGATTTTAAGCAAGTAGAGCGAGCGAAATTGATTTCAAATCTGCATTTCCATAAACGCCTCCTAGAGACGAATGACCGAGACTCAAGCCTCGTTATCTTTACAAAATCATTTGTTTTTACGAACGTTTTAGCATGACTATACTACGATTTCCGACGACTTCAAAATGCGCGAAGAACGGTTACTGTCAAATGGCGCTGTTGCTAGGGAGGCAACGTCATTTTTCTTTGATTTCGATCTTTTGAGCTATCATTGACAAATCTTCCTCTGCTTGTGGTTTTGATGTGTAGGAAAATAGGAAAAATGGGATCTGCGCACACAACGAGCGTGGAAAAAAATTCCAAGTGCACATCATACCTTCCTTAATCTAGGTTTCCTTTGAACCCTAGGTTAGATTTCCTTCTAGCAATTTCATTTGAAAAAAAAAAAGAAAAAAAAAGCCTATTCATTTTCGTGAAAAAAGAGAAGAAAAAAAATCTAGGTAGTTAGATTAGGTTTCTTTTTGAATCCTAAGTTAGTTTTGCAAAAGCAAAAAGAAAAAAAAAATTGAAAATCCTTTGAAAAAAAAAAATCTTTCTTGAAAAAAAATTTTCAAAATTTTTTAAAAAAAAGAATTTCTTGGAAAGTTTGAATTTTAAACTCAAACACCTTTTAAAAGCTTCTCCAAAACCCTCAAATTTTCAGCTAGATTTCAAAGCCTGATTTAAAAATTCAATTGCCAAAAAACTAATGAGCGAAAAATTCTGAAATTTGGGCTAGATTTTCATTTTCAAACCATCTTTCAAATGGCACCATTCATTTAAAAAAATTCCAAGCATAGAATTTTTATAAATTCATGAAGTGAAAGGGGGTCAGACTGACCTAGATTTGAGATTTTTGAAAATTCAAAAAGCAATTTCGAACAATCCACAAATCTGTTTAGACTAAAAATAGTGGGGTTTGAAAGTTGATCTCATTGGCTTTAATTTCCATATTTTTCCTGAATTTTTGAAAATCATTTGGTACCTTTTCAATTTGAAAAATCGAGTAGAAGTCAAAATTCCAAATCTGACCCCTTGACATTTAAAAATCTTTATAAATTTGGATGAAATAGTAAAAATTATAAAAAAATATTCTTTGAAAATACAATCGAGAAAGATATCTACTTGCAAAATTTCAACTTATTTGGATTCCAATTTTTGCCAAAGAACTATTTTTATTTCGTGGTCTACTGAAGAGAAGAAAACAAAAAACCTTAGAATTGCATGAACCCTAGGCTACACCCTTAGGATTACACTCTAGAGATCATACATTTGAGATAGCTTAGACTTAGTCAAGTCTAGTGCTTAGCCGGTGAGCTTGGTCACCTTATGGGCAACTCACCACAAACCCCAACTGAAGAAAAACGGGCTCAAATTAATTTTAAAACATGTAAGCAACCCGAATTCGTTGTCATACTATTGGGTGTTTTCAATCTCTCTTGCCAAACCTGGTGACTAAGTTTGCGGGGTAGTGTCAAACGACCGCGGCTAAGTTTGCGGAGGCTTGAGCCGAAGGAAGAACCTTCCCCTTAGTCCCCTCGTAACCAGACTGGCTGAGTTAGCTTGAGAGGTGGAAATCACTTTCAGTCGGCTGCACGATGAATTTTTCTTCAGGAATTCAAACTTAAAACGAAAAATCTAGTCATCCGATCATAAGGATCATCTGATTGATAGGGCCTTAGCCTTGTCTAGCTTGGCTACACCAACCCAGGGGATGGGTGGTGTATGCAAGGAAGGAGGTCACTTAGACCTCGACTAGTTCGACCTTGGGAGCCACTCCCAAGGAGGTGAGTCACCTCGCCCGGACCATCTTCTCCCCCACCTTTTTCTTCTATCTACTTAGCTGCAATGGCTAACCCTGGATTTGGGCCTAATCAGGATCTAGAAAAGCTGGACCCACCAGCTTATCTGAGAGCCTGGGTTACTGAATCAGCTCAACCGTGGGATCAAAACCCTAGGTGGCGAAGATGACTTTTCGCTTCGTCCGAAGATTCTTCTAGGGTTACCGAAATGGTTAATCCATATCCTGACCCTGGATATTATGACCCATACCAGTCAGTCCCTCAAAGGACCACATCTTATAACCCAAGGTATGGATTTCACACTCGTGCTTCTCACCCATCGAATATGGGTAGACCTGATTCACCCCCTGGAACCCTTGAAGAACTACCGGTGCATATGCAACCGCATTATAGAATATAGAGAGCTATAGCTAGTGCTAAGGAGAAGGTCGCATTCTACCTACACGAAATCCAAGCTATCACTAAGCTGAACCAAAGACAAAGCTAGATTCCATATCAACAAGCTGTGATGGAGCTCCTTCAGGGAACAGCAGGGATAACAAGGCTAGCTGGACAAAATCGGGAAACTCAAGAACTACTACTTTTGAGATATCAAGTGGAAAATAGCCTTGAAGACCTCGAAGAATATGAAATGACTATGTCGGAAGGACACACAAAAGATTCTCGGGAGCAGATGCTGGAAGATCATTCAGGGGAAGAAGAATCTAGCTTGGATATGAGATAGGAGCAGGAAGTATGCCGAATGGGTTCGTCTGAGAACTCCAGTCAGGAAATTGAGGAGGAAAGGACTGATATCTCTAGGATGAGCCACAATCAAATTATCCTAAATCCTAGGAGATACCACATGGGTTAGAAAACCCAACTGAGATAAGGGAAGTAGATCCAGTTGAGGATATGGATCTTGAGGCAAACATTACATGCGACACTACTGACCAATCTAGGCCACTTCCCATTATAGGTGAACTTGTGCTAGAGCCAACATCTTCTGATCTACACTCTTCTTCTTTCACCTACATCCCTAATTCGGATGTTAGAGATTTTGAGATGACACTTTCTATCCCTGATCCTGGCATCCGAAGACCAGAATTAGATAGGGATGATTTAATCGAAGAAATAAATATGCTACCTGAGGCAGGAATTACTGAGGAACCCAATGCATACGAGGGTGAAACTTTGAGTAGAATGAGCTGGGGATGCACCTACCATCTTAGTCAATCTAATGGATGGCTCGACTTTGAGCCTAAGGAGACAGCCTCCGATGAATCAGAGATGAGTACTGATGAGGATGAAGTAATTTCTGACGAGGATTTCAGTGACCTCCCCACAGATCTTCTACTTTCATGGATACCCCCATATGATCCAAAGCCTGGAGAGGGCATGATCTTTGATGTCAACTATCGTTATGAAGACCCCTATGACTCATACTCTGGTTTTGAGATACAGTTTGATCTATTCCCTCAGCAACTTCCTGCTGAATTGTGGGACATGATAAATCAGCTGAATCAACATCATGATCCCCCCTCTGATTATCCTCTATTTTCCACCACCACTCCACACTTTCGTATAGCTAGACTTTTTGGAGTAGGGGTGCACAATCAGTTGGTTCGCATCTCCGGACCACTGATTCTAGGAGCATACGAGCACATCTTTCTCTTAATCTTGACCGGCTCCTATGCTAGAACTGATACATCTGATTGAGTTTTCACCCAGCTGAAGGTGTTAAACTCAGCATCTACTCCGCATCCATCATTTATGCATATTCATTTTTATACATAGCATATTTTCTTTTAGCACATTTTCTTTCCATATATTACATACTGTCAGGTTGGCCGATGCTGAAGTTAAAATTTCAGGAGCAATTCCAAGTGATTTCTACCCATTTACTCCCAGCTATACTTATGTTCTTTTATATTCATGCATGAGGACATGCAAAAACTTAGGCATGGGTGTAGATACGACAAAACTAAAAATTTTTATGCCACCATTTAGGAAAACCTCGGAGCTGCATGTCAAACGTACTTTAGAACCCTAAATAAAAGAACAACCGACTCCACCTCCAATGCTCGCATTGGAGCTAGAAATCGTCTGCAACAGCCATTTCCGACTCACTCGCTCACCTTTTGTTCTAAATTTAGAGTCAAGCTGAATGTAACCTGAAAGGGAAAATTTCATGAAGTACGAATATAAGAGGTTACTTGTTTATAGCATATATACATAGTGCATCCATAAATAAGATTATCTTATTAAGAGAATGCATTAAGGATTTTATCCTCTGGTTGATTCCTGTAATCTGGAATCCAGTATAATTTTTCACACACACGTAGAATTTGCAATGGATTTATAGTGAAGGCTGATAAACGTCTTTAGTCTGTCAAGAAGAAGCAGTGCTTCTCCTCTTGAACCCCTAGAAGTATTTTGGGAGTCAGGCAGATTTTCTTCCAAAAATCCACCAAATAATGTGAGATGAGAGTAGAGTGTGCTGGTGCTCTAAGATTAGTACAAGGAATCTGGAATCCTAGATAATTAGGTGATGATACTTAGAGATAAGACATAGTTTTCGCTCTCGATTCCTGCGTATACATTTTTGTGTGAATTTTGAGAGCCACCAAATAAGGCAAATATGTGGAGAGCGAGTTTTCATAAAACTAGGGCTAAGGTGGATGGTTCGACCATTCTTTACGGAATCCTCGGCTGAAGGAGGGTATTGATGTCAAGGTCAGAAATACACCATCCTATCCATCTTTCCCGGTGACGTGAGTAGGCACTTTCACCAAATAAGTCACTCAATGTCTCTCAAATAATGCCCCTCAATAAAGTTCATGGATGTGTGCTAGTTGTGTTATGTTGAAAAAAAAGAAAAAAGAAAAAAGAAAAATGATGAAAAGAAAGAAAAATGAGAAAAGAAGAAAAAGCAAGAAGAAAGAGTGTGTTTATTTCATTTGCATTGAGGCAATACCATCAAATAAATTTAAGATCTACCAAATATGGCCTTAACCTATTTTTCTGTGTTTCTGACTGCCTGAATGCTGGCTGAGAAATTCCAAATTAGTGTTAGGGTTATGGAAACTCAATTAAAGTGTTAATGCCAAGTGAGACCACCAAATACGGATCATGCGTGAGAATCTGGTGAGATTGTGAGCTCTAAGAAAAAAGAAAGAAAAGAAAAGAAAAAGAAAAAAAGAGTAAGAGAGAATGAATACAAAGGAACTAGAAAAGAGCATAGTTTTTCTCGTCTTTCACTGAGTTGAGTTACTTGATAATCCGGGAATCTAGATTCTGGAGTACTAATCTCTATGTAGCACCAACTAAGAGTGAGCCACCAAATAAACACTCATATCCCTCAGACATCCTCTACCCAAGCTTAAAGCCAGGGTGGAATTCATAGAATATCTTGAATACCCTGAGGGAAGAAGTCCTCCTATCCTGCTAGAATTTTACTAGGGGTCAAATATAGGCTTTAGAAGTGAATTAGGTTTCTCACTCGAATCCATTGCAAAAGCTATATAGCCGCACTTTCATGATTGTCTGGATTTCTAGAGCATAGGATGAAAACAAAAAGGAGAAAAAACTCTAGGCATACACTTGATAAAATAATCAATCCCTTAGGGACCCTTATGTGAATAATTTAGTCTTGCATTTTCTAGGGACTAGCAAGATTTAGGCATGGGGGTATGATTGCGTAGCAATCATAGATCTTAATTGACCTAAATTAGGGTAGGACTTAGCATAAGTTAGGGTAATTCATTCATGCATAAGTATTATTTGCATCTTTACTGCTTCCTTTTAGATATGCATAAAATAATGCTATAATGTGCTGATTAGGTGCATTATGTCAATTACAGGTAATAAGTGGATCTGAAGATAAATCTGAAGCTGGATCTGAAAGAATAAGGAATAACTGGTGTTGCAATAGAGTTGGAGCAAAAGACATAGATTAGATGTCGTAGATAATAATGTAAGGGAGTTAAGGTATGATATTCTATTAAGTAGGAATAAAGCAGTAAAATATGAAGAACTTAGGTCCATCCTAGCCCTATGATAGCCTAGAATCTTCCCCAAGCCTTAGCCACCCTTAGATTAGGTCACCGTACCCTAGGAAACCTTAAAACCCTAATTCCAACCTTTATCTGGACATCCAGAACCCTTAGCCAACTCCCGCACACCTAAAACCCACTTCTGCAATGTTATTGGACGTCTAGATACTTGGTCGAACGTCTAATTTCTACAGAATACCCAAACAGAACCTAGAATCCTTCCTGACACTGATTAGACGTCAAGACAACAAGTCTCGACTTCTGATTTTTTAGTATAAGTCGTCTGATATTATTATTGGACATCTAGAACTGTTCTCCAGCTCCTGTTTTGAGATTCAAGCCTTGATCTTGGATCTCTAGCTCCCTAAACCCAATTCCAACCCCATAGGAACCTAAATTAAGGTGCCCTAACCCTAGTACATCACCTCTAGACCTTCCTAAGGACCTAATTAGGTCCTCACTAAACCTAATTGACTTAGATCATAGTCAATTACCATTGCCTAGTCAATTAGACTCATAGGGTCCAATTGAGCTCAGATCTCAACCCATAGAAGTCCAATTGGACTCAGTGAAAGTCCAATTGATCTAAGCCCAACCTAATTGAGTTATTTCACTCTCAATTAGGTTCACACTCATTCAATTAAACTTGTGTTAAGTTTAATTGCAATTTCCCCTTAGCAATTAGGGTTTGTAACCCTAATTTAAGACCTACACTAACCTAAACCCCTTAGGACCTAACCTATATCACTTAGACACATAGGGCATGGCCACACACACACACACACACACACACACACATTCACGCACTCCCACACAACCTAGAGTATTCTAGGTCCTTCCAATGGTGGCGCCACTCTTGGTTGTCAAAATTAGCAACCAACAACCATTCAAATTGAGATCCACCTTTTATGGATCTAAGAACCACCTTGGTCGGCCACTCTTGGGGATCTCTCTAGAGAGTTCCACACTTCTCTAGAGAGTCTCCCTTAGGTCTATAAAAAGACCTAAGGGGTGGCCATTTGCACTCATCCATTCTTGGCTTCATTCACTCTTGGCTTCCATTTAGTTTAGCTACATCCACCTCCACTCCATCTCCACGAGTAGCATCACCATGGCCACCACCATCTCCATGCCAAGATGTTGGATCACCTCCTCAACCTCTCTCCAAGGGCCAGCCTAAGCACCATTGGCCGCCCCTCCTCCTCTCAACCAACTCAAAGGCCATCGGAGCCCACCTCCGAATACCCTTATTTCTGCTAGATTAGTAGCTTAGTTCTTCATGGTTTACATGCTTTTATTTACTGCTTAGTAGTGTAGCTCTTTATTCTCCCCTAATGATGCATGCAAAATCCCCCCATAGATTCATGTATGCAGTCGTTTTCTGGTAGCGAGTAGTTTTATTTCCCTGTACAAGCATTCCTCTACCTGTGCTCTGCAACTCTGATATCATCATCATCTTTTTATATATAAATATATATGTTGAAAATCACCATGTGCCTAGTTATCATCTTTTGGTGTGATTGAAGTTGCATGTTTTAATTTCTGATATTCTGGCAACTAAGCATGTCGTGCATTAATACGTAATAACCATAAACCGACATGCGATTTTAAGCAAGTAGAGCGAGTGAGATTGATTTCAAATCTGCATTTCCATAAATGCCTCTCAGAGATGAACAACGGGGACTCAAGTCTCATTATCTTTACAAAATCTTTTTTTTTACGAATGTTTTGGCACGACTATACTATGATTTCTGATGACTTCAAAATGCACGAAGAATGATTTCTGTCATTAGGTGCAAACTCCTTCCTTCGGATGTGTTGATCATGGAAACCTTTCATCTTGTCTTTATATATTTTTGCATTCTTGTAAGCTTCCTGCCTAACCTCCTCTAACTCACTGAGCTGGAGCTTCCTTTCATAACCTTCGACCTCGAGGTTAAAATTACACTTCTGCACTACCCAAAAGGCACGGTGCTCCAGCTCCATAGGAAGGTGACAGGCCTTTCCATACACCATGCAGTATGGCGACATTTCGAGTGGGGCCTTATACGCGGTCCGATATGCCCATAGTGCATCAATCAACCGATCAGACCAATCCTTCCTATTAGGTCTAACCATCTTTTGAAGGATAAACTTGTTTTAACGGTTTGATACTTCAGCCTGCCTGTTGGTCTATGGGTGATACGGGGTAGTAATGCGATGCTGCCCCCCGTATTTCTTTAATAATGACCTGAAATGGGCATGGATGAAGTGACTACCCCCATCGCTTATCAGAGCACGGGGAACTCCGAATCTCGCAAAAATGAATTCCTGGACGAAGGATATAACTGTCTTATGATCAGCCTGTCTTGCCAGGATAGCTTCTACCCACTTTGATACGTAGTCTCCTGTGAGGAGTATGTACTCAAAGCCATGTGAGTTCGGGAAGGGGCCCATAAAATTGATGCCCCAGACATCGAACATTTCTACGACTAGAATAGATTGGAGAGGCATCATGTCTCTCCGGGCCATAGAACCAATCGACTAGCATCGCTTACAGCATTTGGTAAACTCGTGTGTATCTCTAAAAATGGTTGGCCAGAAAAATCCCGACTGCAAAATCTTTGCAGTGGTCTTTCTGCCTGAGAAATGTCCCCCACAAGCATCGCTATGGCAAAAGGATAGCACACTAGAGATTTTCAAATCAGGGACACATCTATGGATGATCTGATTAACCCTAATGCGAAAGAGCAGTGGGTCATCCCAAAAATAGAATTTAGCCTCTGATATAAAGTTGAGCTTTTAATCCTTGGATAATCCCACAGGTAGCCTACCTGTGACGAGATAGTTTGCAATATCGGTGTACCAAGGAAACTCAACAGAGTTAATAGGCAGTAAAGACTCATCCGGAAATCGATCTCATATCGGCAAGGAGTACAGAATATAGTCTAGGTCTAGCCGAGACAAGTGATCCGCCACAACATTATGGGCTCTGACTTTGTTGCGGATCTCGACATCAAACACCTGTAAAAGAAGGATCCATCTGATAAGGCAGGGTTTGGCGTCCTTCTTTGCCAACAAATGCCGAAGGGAGGAATGATCAGTGTAGATAATTACTCTGGACCCGAGTAAGTATGACCTGAATTTCTCCAATTCGAATACCACAGCTAGCAATTCTTTATCAGTGACTATATAGTTATGCTAAGCCTCGTTCAGTGTTTTGCTAGCGTAGTATATTACGAATGGATGGCGCTCCTGACTCTGGCCAAGAACGGCTCCGACAGCGAAGTCAAAGGCATCACACATCATCTAAAAGTCGAGAGACCAATCTAGAGCTTGGAGAATAGGTGCACTTGAAACAGTGCTTCGCAAGGTCTCGAAAGCACTGAGACATGAGGAGTCGAAATCAAAGGAAGTGTTGATTACCAGAAGATTCATTAATGGACGAGCAATTTTCAAGAAATCTCGAATGAATCTTCGATAAAATCTGACATGCCCTAAGAATGATCTGATTTGCCTAATCGAGCTAGGCGGAGGTAATTGAGAAATGATTTCGGACTTAGCTCGATCGACCTCGAGTCTATTAGAGGAGATCTTGTGACCTAGTACGATGCTATCCCTCACCATAAAATGACTTTTTTCCCATGAAAGTACTAGGTTAACTTCTATACATCTCCTCAGGATCTTTGTGAGGTTATCAAGACAAGATGAAAAATCATCTCCAAACATGGAGAAGTCGTCCATGAACACTTCTATGCATTCCCTGATCATGTCTGAAAAGATAGTCATCATGCATCGCTGAAAAGTAGCTGGTGCGTTGCAGAGGCCAAAGGGCATCTGCTTAAAAGTGAATGTTCCGAAGGGACACATAAAAGTCGTCGTGTCTTGATCTTCCAGGTTGATCGCTACTTGATTGTACTCAGAGTATCCATCTAGAAAGCAAAAGAAACTACACTCGACCAATCGTTCTAAAATTTGATCAATAAAGGGTAACGGAAAATGATCCTTTTTGGTAGCCAAGTTTAGCTTCCTATAATCAATGCAGACCTGCCAAGAAGTTGTGGTGCGGGTCAGGATGGATTCTCCCATTTCATTTTTTATCACGGTGAGTCCCACCTTTTTGGGCACAATCTGAATGGGACTCACCCACTGGCTGTCGGAAATTGGATAGATAATGCCCGCGTCCAGCCATTTAATGATCTCCTTCTTGACAACCTCCAACATATTTGGATTTAGGCGCCTCTGAGGTTGTCTTGACGGTCTCACCCCTTCATCCATGTAGATATGGTGAGTGCAATATGAAGGGCAAATCCAGCAGAGATCAGCAATGCCCCACCCGATAGCACCTTATGTGCTTGCAAAATGGAGATCAACTGGTGTTCCTAGTCTGGAGTTAAGTGAGCATTGATAATCATGGGATACGTCTCACTTTCTCCTAGAAACACATACTTGAGCGAATCTAGTAAGGGCTGTAACTCTAGTAAAGGAGGGTGGGGAGAGGGTTTATGCAAGGGAAGAGAGGAAGCAACAGGGGAAATCTGCTGATCCTGACTAATGGAAAATCCGTCTGCAGTGGTCAGGTAATCCTGTCTTAAGATATCAGTGCTAGATTGGATAGGATAGTCAGGATCAGGGGTGTTAGGAGCAGATGAACACCCACGACAACCAGATCCATGGAATGAAATGTGTATGTCATTAGTCTCAGCCCTGTGTGGACTGCGATCTAAGACCCTTGATAGTGAGGATGAATGTGCCATTGGGTCGCTATAGAGGAGACCAATGTTCCCAAAGAAAGATGAATCTTCTTCTTCACCATCCTCCTTGATTAGATCGCAATCGAAGTTCTTTGATGCCCTGAAAATGTCCAGTTTAAGCTTTTCATTCCCAAGGGCAATCTCCATGCACCCTGATGCACAGTCGATGTTCACATGGGCGGTTTCCAAGAACGGGCGACCTATAATAATCAGTGCATCACGAAGATTAGGAGGAACCTCCATATCAAGAACAAAATAGTCCGCTGGAAAGCAGAATCCTTGGACTTTCACGATCACATTTTCAACCACCCCCCTCAATGTTTTCACCTATAAGTCAACCAACTATATGGTAACCGAGGTGGGTTTTAACTCCCCGAATCGAAATCGATCAAATACTACGGTGGGAGTTAGGTTGATGGATGACCCCAAATCAAGAAAGGCCCTATCAAAAGGGAAATCCTGCAAAAAGCAGGAAATTAGTGGTATGCCTGGGTCCTTTTTGGGTAGTAAGTTGGCTAAGATAACAGCTCCGGCTTCCTCATATAATATCGCCTATCGTCCGATTTTCTACTGTTGCTTCGGAGTACAGTAGTCCTTGAAGAACCTAGCAACAGTAGGGATGTGATCTATTGCTTTGAGGAGAGGGACTTGAATGTCAACTTCCATGAACATAGATTTCAGGTCCTCAAAATTCTGCATATCCTTTTTATGTGCTGAATCTCCCGTTAGAGCTGCGGGAAAAGGGATAGGGGCTCAGGGTCTAGGGGTTTCTTTCCTTTATCTAATGAAGATGTCTTATGAGAGGAAGAGGGTTGTGAGCCATCTTATAGTAGAGAGTAGAAAAAATCATTACCCGCTTGCCTAGGTAGTAGGTCCTATGTAGTCTTTTCGCTCCTTAAAGTGACAGCTTTTGCATCAGCGTGCTGTCCATGAAGGGGCAGAGGAGTGGGTTGGCCTGAATACACAGGGTTTGGCAACAGAGGTGGCTGATCGAGGCCATAACTAGGTGGTACAGGAGGTGCTTGTAGAATAGCATGTGCTTGTCCTTGTGGTGCTTGGAATCTAGGTGGGGCACCTTGATTCTGCACATACCTCGGGTTTGGGACAAGTTGGGAGGGCAAGGCTCCCTGTGATCTATGTTCCTGCATTATCTGATTCTGCATATTTTGGATGTTCTGTATTTGGTCAACCATAACCTTCATAATTTGCAGGTTGTCATGAGTAGATTTCCGAATTGACTCCTGCAATTCCTCCTTCAAAGACTCCAAAGGGTCGGCCCGCTTTGGAGGATAGTTGGCAGCTTGGTGCAGCGACTAGTAGATAGAGCGTGTTTGTTGCTGCAATGGGAATGGCTGCTGCCTTGGGTATGTGTTCTGTGCATTCCCGTATTGCCTGGTCTGGTAGTGTAGAGCTTGACTCGGTCTCTGTGGGTTACCACCCCAGGAAAAATTGGGATGCTGGTGCCAACCAGAGTTATACATCTAAAAATACGAGTGGTTACGCCCGTAACCCTGAACAGCATTAACATCTTCGTAGGCCGAAGACGCCTCAGATGTAAATTCATCAAAAGAATACGCACTCACATCGTCATGTGGTGCGTAACCCTGATTGTACGGTGCTAGATCCACATTGTTTACGGGTTCTTGGTACGTAGGATCCCGCTGAGATGGAGAGAAAACATCCCGAGTGAGCAGATATGCACGAGCAGAGGGGGCTCAGGATGCTTGAGAGGAGTAAGATGGAGTAGTACTGCCAGAAGATCCAGATCTCACTCGCATTAATTCATCAAGCTTCTTATCGAGCAGATCCATCTTATCCAGCTTTTTGGTGATAATGTCCATGTTGGCTCGAGCAGACTCGGCTTGAGCTTCATGGACACTAACTCGTTGCTATCCAGGTCGCTGGAACTGGTTCATGGAGGTGACATTCATCAAGTTCTCAGCTAAAGACTCGAACAACTCGAATGCGTTGTTCTCATCCTTAGCGAGGAAATTCCCGCCGCTAGATGCATCGACCAAGTACCGATGTGTGTCATCCAACCCATGGTAGAATATCTGTGCGAGATGCCATTTAGGTACTCCATGGTGCGGGCACTTCCTGAGAAGATCGTGAAATCTATCCCAAGCATCGTGCAGCTTCTCTCCCAGGCCTTGGGAAAAAGTCGTGATAGCACACCTCTTCTCATTTGTGCAACCAATCAGGAAGAACTCTTAGAGGAATTCACAACATAACTCCTCCCAGGTTCCAATCGGCCTCCCGATGGTCTTGAACTAGTATGAAGCTTTATCCTTGAGAGAGAAAGGAAAAAGCTTCATGAGAATAATTCCAATATCAATGTTTCTGGGTCGAACCAACTCCACAATTCGACTCAGATGCTCAATGTGCTGGAAGGGGTCCTCATTCGAGTTTTTGTAAAAGTGGGTCTGAATCAGACTTATGATGTTCGACTTCAACTCGAATGCGTCTCCGCCTACGGGAATCTGAACCTGAGGTGCTATAATTGTTGCCGTCGGATCATAGAAGTCCCTCAGTTGTTCTCTGCGTGGTGGACGCTGCATCCTGTCAAGTGTTGTGAGAATCCTGTCGATGCTCTGCTCATATTTCTATTTAGTTTCCTCGACCCTGGCTTCCAAACAAGCCATTAGGTCCTGATTCTTAGGGTCCTGACCAACTCGAGGACCAGGATTAGCCATCTCAGCTAATCGAGTGGAAGAAGGTTGGAAAGAAAGGTCAGGCGAGAATCGCCTTTGCCACCTTGGGTTCGACTCCCAAGGTCCCTCTAGCTTAGGTCCTAGTGACCGTCTTCCTTGCATACACCAACACAAAGGGTTGGTGTAGTCAAGCAGAATAAAGCTAATACCTTGTTAATCAGAATGGTCCTTTAGATCAGATGACCAGATTTTTCGTTTGAGTTCATGTTATTAAAGAAAATTCGGCGAGAGACCGAATGCAAGGAATTCCTGCCTCTCAGGCTAACCCAGCCAGGCTGGTTACGAGGGGACTATGAGGAAGGTTCTTCCTTTGGATTTCTCCTCCAATTCCGTTACCCCGCAGCCACGGTCATTTGACGCTACCCCGCAGCCTTAGACACCAGGTTTTGCAGGAGAGGTTGAAACTACCTAGTAGTTTCAAGCCAAATGCAAGTTATTTGATATATTTTCGTGATTTTTTTTAACATGTTTCTTCAATTCAGTAAATGATGGGCGGTCCATAAGGTGACTTGCCTCGCCGTCTAACTCCTGGGCTCGACTGAGTCCAAGTTAGTCCAATGTGGTCCTATTAGCTCATGCACTTCTAAGTTTTTTCAAATTGAAGCCCACAATTCAAATGTAAACTCTCAAGGAAGATGGAATCCAAATGATTTGAAAATTTTCAAGAAGATTCCTTTTTCAAAAAGCTTTTCAAAGAGTATGTTTTGAAAATTTTACTATTTTCAAAAAGTAGTTATGTATTTTTAACTAACAAGGGGTCAAATCTGGGATTTAGATCCCGTGTTGGTTTTTCTGTTGGAAACCATATCAGATATGCTCCAAAAATTTTGTAAACCCCACCAATCATGAGTAAATATGATTTGTATGTTTGTCAGAATTGATTTTCAAGCAATCTGACCCATATGTACTCCAAGAATTTTAAAAAATTCCACAGATGGAATTTATTTTTGGGAAAGGTGGCGTTGGAAAGATAATTTGAAAATCTAGTTCCAATTCAAATTTTGGAATTTTTGGAGCATCAGAAACATGGCTATTGAATTTTAAAGATGGCAATCAATTTCTGGCCGAGTTTTTAACAAGAATGTATGCACCTAATTTTCGCAGCGTCCGCTTTGCCTCGTTCACCACTTCGTGTGGTTCAACCTGCACACAAAAATACTATGTTAGAGATGAAATCAAAATTCCCCGTGCCTCCCCGGCAATGGCGCCAATTTGTTTGGAGTGTAGATCGCGTAAAAGATAAATGCATTGTAGTATAGCGCAAAATACATCTCGACAAATAAATTAACGAAACTAGTGAGTCCAAGTCGATCTCATGGGGGAAAAAAACACTTTTGATTCCATGCTCTTGTTCTAAATCTAATTACTAAATAGCATAGACAATAAATCATAATATATATATCAAGTAGAGAGTTTGAACATGAATTGCATACATGTAACTATAACTAAACAAATTCTAAGCATGAACATAAACTATCTATGTAGCAGAACAATGGCACCATGAGTGGCCCATGGTGGCCTTTTAGAGAGGTTGATGATAGCAGCAATGATCTGCCAAGGTGGCTCAACAGACGCTTCAGACGAAGATGCAGAGACAGAGGTAGAGAAGACGGGAAGAAGAAGGTAGAGGAGTTGTAGAAGGAGGAAGAAGGAAATTCTCTTTGAATGCCTTTGAAAGTGGACCCTTAGGCCTCTTTTTATAGTTGTTGTGAAGGGTATTTAGGGTATTGGAGCCCTTAATTTCATGCAATAGCCTTAGGTTGATCAGATCCATTGATTGGGAGACCAACGATCCTGATTAAGCCTAAAAATACCCTCCAAATCCTTCTCCATTCGTGGATTTAATCTAGAGCTGACACGTGGCGCAACGTCTGCCCTCTGATCTCCATCACACGGTCGCTGCTCTCGTCACTTGCCGTTTCCTTTTTTGTGCGCCCGCATGCCTCGTTTTAGCACCCGATCCTCTACCGTTTGATCATGTGATCGAACAGCTCAAATTCACGCCCGCACGCTTTCAATTTTAAATCGCGCGCCCTTAAGCCTCAGTCGTCCGATCCTACGATCGGACAACTTAAAACGAGTGCCGCTACCTTTGCGTTGAAGCAAGTGCGTGAGATTGCGCGTGGGTTCCCACGTCCAACTGCGGTGCGCTCCGGCTGTGCCACGTGGTCGTGTATCTACCCTCCAATGCCGATCCAATGGCCAATCATGCCCGCGATCAACATCTTTCCTGATTTCACGCTGGGCGTGCCTCGAACATGTGCCAGTTTCTTAGGCGCGATGACACTAACCAACACGCTGTGGACACGTTTGTCTCGAGTTTCCAATCTCCACACAGTCGTTCTCAATTCTTGGAGGAAGATCCAACGACTGATCTTGCCCTTCGTTGATGAGGTGCTGTGAGGCGATTGACGTGGATGCATCGTGGTCATTGGATGACAATCCAACGGCCCACATCTTTCCTTCAGAGATTGGGGGCACGGTGAGGGGCAGCTGTGATGGCACCATCATGGCCATCCATCTTCCTTTCTTCATAGACAGTGCTATAGGCCTTTGATAGGGTTGATTTTTGCACCATTGGACTGCAATCGTTGATCCAGATCCATCCATGCGATTGGATTTGTCATCTGAGGTTCGAATATTCTTCAATTTACCCATTGGCTCTTGCTTCTTTTGCGGACTCCTTAAGGTGCTACAGGAGTATGATTGATGCGATCTTGGAAGCGTTGGACTCTCGTCGTCGTTCTAAATAGTTCCATAAGGTTGGATTGGTCATCCACAGCCCTGAATTACCTGTAATGGGTAATACCTCTCAAATAGCACAATAAAATGCATAAAACATATAAATCAACTAAGATGCAAAATACAATGCGTATGCATGCAGAATGCCCTTGTTAAGCTAGGTTCTAGCTTAATTCAGGCAAATTAGGGCCTATGATTGCTACGCAATCAGTGGTGCTCGTGGGGTCGAGGCAAGCACGTTGGCGTCGATGGCGTGAAGAATTTCTGCCTAAGGTGGCAGCTACATTTTCATGGCTTTGGGTTCTTTCAGCCAGCAAAGAAGAAGAAGAGGAGGAGGAGGAGGAAGCCGACTTGCTATGGGGATAGCGAGCGGGTGTGGGCTGCTCTGTGCGTGCTGTGCACAAGTGCGGTGATGGTGGTGATGGGTTTGGGTTCTTGTGGAGAGAAGAGAGTTAACAGGGGGAAAGATGGCTCAGTGAGGGCGATGGAGGTAGGTGGCAGCTACATTTTCATGGCTTTGGGTTCTTTCAGCCAGCAAAGAAGAAGAAGAAGAGGAGGAGGAGGAGGAGGAGGAGGAAGCCGACTTGCTGTGGGGATAGCGAGCGGGTGTGGGCGGCTCTGTGCGTGCTGTGCACAAGTGCGGTGATGGTGGTGATGGGTTTGGGTTCTTGTGGAGAGAAGAGAGTTAACAGGGGGAAGATGGCCCAGTGAGGGCGATGGAGGTAGGTGGTGGAATTGGACAGTGGCTTGCGTGGATGGCTGCAGTGATGGAAGAGGGTGGACGGTTCAGGTTGCTGTGTGCATGGAGTTTTTGGGTTCACAGTGTAGAAGGTGAAGATGGTGATGGTCGAGGGTAGGCGATGATGGTGGTGATAAGGATGGGGTTGCTGCGGTGGTGATGAGGACTGTGCGCTGTCACCGCACAGTTAATCTTGGTGGGCTCGCGATGAGGATGAAAGTGAAGGGTGAAGTAGGTTCTACGGTGCTCGCTCAACTCATGGTGCACTCCATTGACACAGTGCAGGCAAGAGGGCCACGCTGGTGATGAGGGAGAAGATGATCTCAGCGGATGGTTGGTCATGCCTTTTTAAAAAACTTCGACTTTTCTTTCTTCGATTGCAAACTTCTCCAACCACTCGACGAAAATTGTGAGTGGTTGGAATGGAAAGATAAGCTCTAGGAGTTCTTCATCAGACGTCTGATCCAAGCTCCAGACGTCTTAGAAAATGCACTGTCAGTGAGTTCGTGTTGGCGATTCCCAGACATCCAATCTAAGCTCAGGATGTCTTATAGAAGTAAAAAAAATGGATGTTTGAGCTCTTGCACCTAGTCTGCATCCATCAAATAGATTATGTTACAATATCATATGTTATTAAATGTAAAATTAACACATAAAATTATATGCAGACTAAGGTGAATAATCATATAACTCCTAATAAATTAACAACTAAGAATAACTAATTAGGGAGTACTTAGACCAAATAATGATCCACTAAAGTGGACTTATCAGAGCGCGCGTACGATGGCACATCTGATGGCACTTCATCACGTGCGTGTGGCGTGATCACTCATTTGGCGCACGAGAAGGTGCCACATCTCACCTCCATAGCCACTAGATGCGCATCGCACGGTCCAATTGAGCGCACGCGTCAAAGCTGCTTGATTTGAGGTAGATGGGGGCTCGAACCCTCACCGCTCTCTTCACGAAAATGCACTCTATCGCTGCGCTACGAGGTCGATTGAGGTGAGTTCTTGGTTTAAGGCTCGATTGTTCTTGATCGTTGGATTCTAATCCAATGATCGAGATCTTCTCTTAATCTTCGCCTCAACAGTCTAAATGGGCGCGACTGGAACGCATCTCAGCCGTTGGATTGAGATCTAACGACTAAGATTGATAGTGAGAGTGAAGAAGAGGTGCTAAGGGTGAAATTTGGCAGCTAGGATGGAGCCACGTGGTGCCATCCTGACCATCCATCTTCTCTAACTTGTAGATGGTGCCATGGATGTTGGTTTGAATCAATTTTCCCGCCGTTGGGCTACGATCGTTGATCCGAACCCATCTGTGCAGTTGTATTTTTCATCTAAGGTACGGATTTACACCACCTAGTTCCTCGACCTCTGATCTTTCTCAAACTGTATCCGATACTACAAAGGTCCGATCGGGGCGATCTCGGAGTCGTTGAACTCCGATCATCACCCTAGTCAGATCCGCATGGTTGGATCTTCAATTCGAGACCCCGATAAATATTGCCCTGTTCTTAGTCATCAAAAAGAGGCGAATTACTATACAATTCATACAAATTTACCTAAATGCATGATGATGCATGTTATGTACTATTTATAATGCATAATGCTTCTTTAATACTAAGAACATGCATAAATAGATATTTTTGGCTACTTAGATGTATACACATCACACCCCCATGCCTATCTTTGGCTAGTCCCTAGCAAAAACTATATGCTATTTACAAACAGAATTAGGATCAAATTACTTGGGCAAAAGTTATTTTTCAACACTAGGATCAAAGTACTAAGAACTTGAACTACAAAGACACAACAGCGCCCGGGTGTCTACGAAAATGCAGACTGCCCAAGCCCTCGCCTTATTCAAAAGCAGAAGCATCTTTTTCTTTTTCTTCTTTTCTATTTTTTGTTTTTTTTTTTATTTTTAAGTTTAAGGTTTCGAGGTAGCTTTCTACGGCTACCCAACCCACCTAAGACTCAAAGAGAACTCTAAGTATGTTTTTGTGTAAATGTGATAAACTCACTGATTGGCAATTAAAACAGATTTTGGGTTTCTACACCCCTAGGTGACCTTGAAAAGAAGTTCTGCCTAAAGGTGTATCTATACAATCAGTAGCTTTCTCCCTACTTTTATTTTTATAAGGTCAACACAAGGGCAAATCCAATGTATATCTCCCCAACTTATTCTACTTCTTCGCTTCTTCCTAAGTGTTTGGAATTAAATGTGCATTTTCAAGCTGGGATCTAGACAACCAGCCGATGAGCTATTACCACCGACAACTTGCCAGTCATACTCGTGCGGTGAAGTGTGGTTTGTTTCTTTTTCTTCTTTTCTTCTTTTCTATTTCTTTTTCTTTTCTTTTTGTATATTTTTCTATTTTTTCTTTTCTTCTAAGTAGGTGGCTTCCCTGATCTAAGATTTACCTAAAGGCAATAGGAAAAGAATGGTCGTGTGGCTAGGCTCTAGACAACCAACCGATGAGCTGTTACCACTGACAACTTTGCCAGCCATGCCACCCTTGAAGGTTCATTAGCTACCCAATTTTCATTAAAACTATCGAAAAGCGAGTCAATGCAAAAAGTGAGTAGATGCTTAGGCTTAAAGTCCCCTCAAATCAGAAGATGGGTTGATAGGTCATGTACTTATTACCCCAACTTATTAACTGATTAGAAATGAATTTAGAATGGCAAGGAGTCGATAAACAAATCCATATTTAAATGGGCACCCAGGATAATTAAGGCCAAAGACCTGAAGAATCTAAGTGTTTAGATCCTATCGTATCATTCCCTAAGGTTGAAAAATTCTAATGCCCAAGCTCTCTTTTCCTAATTGATTTTTTTTCAAAAATAAAGAGAAAATAAAAAGAATATACAGAGCTAACAAGATGATTCAAGTAATGATATCCACCCCCCATGCCTATCTAATGCAATGTCCTCATTATATTAAAAAGACATGAAACAGAGTGGAGTAGAGTATAAAGCACCTGAATTACGTGATTAACAGGTTGCTCCAAGATGAAAAGAGACTGTATATGTGCTAAATTTAGTGCCTTTAGCTAGGCACACTATACAAACAAAGAGGAAATAAAGAATTCACAGATGCAAGTCAGGATCAAAATAAGAAAATCTATTTTTGGACCTGCCAGGAGAAGATGTCCACATATGTGGATGAGGTTGTGATGTAGGCCCATGCCCATGGTCAAGTGTATCTAAGGTTCTGGATAAAATTACCTAAAACACAAGATCAGTATACAAGTGGGGTTGGGCCTACAGTTTGTGAGGATGCAACCCAAGTTCAAAAAGTTGGACAATAGGACAATTAAGATCAAAAAGATAATTAATGAATTTGTGCTTAGGTTGCATATCCTCTAAATAAAAAATGTCATAAGGGTCCTGATAGAAGGTTGGTGGTTTCAAGTCCATAGGAACCCTTAGACTCAAATTTCTACTTCCCCCAAAATTGGCTTCTCATATCTTCATTTCCAAATTCCTATCCTCCACAATCAGGATTTCAGATTCTGGGACCTCCTGCATCTTAATCACCCCATCTAAAATTTCCAAGTCCAAGATTTGTGGTTAAATCAGAATTGACTTGGGTCTAGTGATCTCAAAATCCAAATCGTTAATATGCTCAATGGGGTGTGATTAAGAATCAATTTCCTCAATTACTGGGCTATTAAATGATTCGTTGGATTCCTCAGGCCCAATCGTCTCACTAAAATCATTTTCCTCATATTCAAGTGAGACTTCACATAAAGATTTTCATCTCCAGAATCAAAAAATTCTTGATCCGCATTAATATACGTCTCAAAATCATTGATCATTTCCTAGTCCATGGAGACATTTTTCCTTGTACCCTGGTTCATGGATCTCCGGTGAAGGAATCAATTCACCCTCAATTGGTTTCTCTAGAACAACCTGATCATCCCCGATCTCGTAAGACATGTCCTCCCCAACAGGTGCCTGAGTGGATTCTGACATTGGCTTTCTTGAAGGGGGTTCATCTTGAGAATCTTCCCAAGATTGAACTAAAGCAACCATAATTTTTATCCTCAATTTCGATAACTTCCCAAGTAAAAACTCACCCGAGTCCTTATCCTTAACATCTTGGAGCCAATCCAGCAAATATCATTTGAATCAGAGGCTCCAATTCTTCAGTGCAGGGTGTTGGCTAAACTTCTAAAGATTGAATGATATTTCTTAAGTTAGCCAACACCCTACCTTGAACCTGGTTCACTTGAACCAAACGGTTTGGTTCAGGGTTGGGCAGGTTTGGGTTCAATCTGGGAGAGTCAAGGAATTGAGGTTCTTGGTACCCTCTCTGATAATAGGTCACTTTAGGTTGTTCAAAGAGGGGTGGTGACCTATAAACAGTGTAATCTGGGGGAGGGTAAGAGTTGTAATCAAGATATCCTTCTTGATTATAGATCAGGTTAAATTGATCATTAACGGTTGGAGATCTATAATCATTATAGCTCGGAGAAGGATAGAAATCACAATCACGATATTCAGGGTTAGACCCTGAACACAAAGGTCTGTAATTGTATCCCCAATCAAGATTATCCCAACTAGTAGATGGGTGAGAATAAGTCTAGTTGGGATAATAATCATTTTGGGAATAAGAGGTGTTGGAGAGTAAGAGTGGAAATGCGAGTAGGATGTGGAAGCATCCATGGCAAAGCAGGAGAAAGAAAGGTACCCTGCAGTACAAACAATCAAACCTATCCTTAGGTAGGGTAGCCTAAAGATCTACACTCCCAAAACCCGTCTTGAGATGAAAAGAATAATTTGATCTAGTGCTTTTCGGTTAACCCAACCAGTTAGAGGGAGCTGGGGAAAAGGTTCTTCCCTTGGCTTTCACCTTAGGTTCCTTTGATACCCCCCAACCACGATCATTTGACTCTACTCCTCTAGCTAGACATCAGATTAAATAATAGAAGTAGATTAATCGAAAATAATCTCAATCTGGGCCCCAAAGAGCGAGTCCAATCCTTAAGGCCAACGTCTACTCTATTTTAATTAGGGTTAAGTTTGAATGTGCTTTGGAATGTGGTGGGGCCTTTATCTGGGTTGTGCCCTTAAAGATCAGTTTCAATGTGTTTGTGTGCACAACCAATGGTTTTCAAGCAAGATTATTTTTGGATGCGATGAATTTTAGGGTTTAAATCTTGCTTAGTAGCTTTTAGGATTCAACTTTAGGTGTATTTAATCAAGTTCAATTGGCAAACCAGGTTTTGAAAGCACGGGTGAAAATATCTTCCTTTAAAGCTTAAAAGAATGTGGAGTGCCTGGTTAATTCCTAAAAGTTGAACCCTAAGAGGCAGCTACTTAATAAGTTCTTTTTAGATGAAGTGGTGCGGCCTAAACAACTCAAACAATTGGCCTTAATGCACCACTAAGTTGGCACACAAATGATTACCTAGTCTGACTTTTACTCAATTATGTGTTGATGAGTGTATCGGTTCGAAAGATCGGTTACCAGTTGAGTATGAAGAATCAGAAGAGGTTGTGTACCTCAGTGAGATTTTTTTTAGAATTTTTTTATAAGTGGAGGATGAGGTGGGTGGAGGTGGCAAACAAGCAACCAAACTAAGCCTAGGGTTTATGAGAGCTCCTAGGTTAATTAGAGTTTGTGTTATTAGGTGATGGAATGAAAACTAATGGGTGGGAGGTGGGGTATATTTACAAACCCTTTAACAGTACTTTACTCCAATCTACTGCCTTTGCTCGCCTCGAAAGAGTACCTGCAATCACAGTAGGAAAATATAAAAGTGAGGTAAAAGATAAGTAAGGCGGGAAAACGCGAGAAATCAAAGAGCGTTGCCTCCCCGGCAACGGCGTCAAAATGTTGGATGCAATTTGTATCCTAAAAATTTGAGTTTTGAAAACCCTGTCATTGTAGTTGCATAAAAATCAATCAAACAAATAATTTTTTACCGAAACTCATAATGAGTCTCAGGTCGAATACAGGGAGGCATACGTTTGATCAAAAACCCCGTTTATATTTGTTGTTGCGAAGTATATTAGCTAGTTGAATAAAATCTACCTAGCTATTCTACTTAGAGAATAAACAATAGAAGACAAAGAAAGAATAATACAAATAAAGAGAAAATGGAGAGAGAATAGACAAATGTTTCATAACCACATAGTCATTTTCATTACAACTACTCACTACACTAGAAAGTGAGAAATCTAATCTAGAAAGTGATAAGAGAAGAGGAAGAGAAGTTATCCTCCTCCACGGTTGCTTGGAGGACGAGCCGCGTTGACGGAGCACCTGGATAAGGTGGTGAGATGCTGGAGGTGGGAGAACGAAGACGGAGGATGGAGGATGGAATAGGGCGACGTCGCAACAGGATCTGCTTCCTAAACGGCAATAAGAGGACAACCACGGGATGTTCCACGAACGGGGTGAGAAGGTGGAAAAATTATATTTTTAACTTTAATGGAGCATCCCGGGTTTAGGACAAGCTCTTAGAGCTTTGGAGGGGGTGAAAGAAGAGAGGAAGAGATGAAGAAAATGAGAGGTATGAGGTCTCTTTTATAGTTGACGAAGAAGAGTATAAAAGTCAATTTAAAGGCCATTAAAATGAATATGCAGCCTTTAGTGACGCATGTAAGCCTCACTAAAGGTGCACGTTGTTGTTGGCGCACATGCAAGGAGGACCATTAGATCTTGAACGGACGACTCAGATCGAGCCACGCCATGCGCCCGATCGCATTCAACTGTTGAGACCAAACCTTGCTCAAGAGCTATCAGCCATCCGATCATTATAACGTGCGAAGCTACTTCCTCTTCTACTGTTACAGTGCGCACATACGATGGTGCATCTGAAGGCATGTCATCGAGGGCATGTGGCGCGATCATTCATCCGGCGCACGAGAAGGCACCACGTCTTGCCTCCAAGGCTGCTAGATGCACATCGCACGGTCCAATTGAGCACATGCACTAGTGCTGCTTGATTTAAGGATGGGGGCTCGAACCCTCACCGCTCTCTTCGCAAAAATGCTCTCTACCACTGCACTACGAGATCGATTGAGGTGAGTTCTTGGTTTAAGGCTCAATCACTCTTAACCCTTGGATTCTAATCCAACAGTCGAGATCTCTTAATCTTCGCCTCAATAGTCTGAATGGGCACGGCTGGAACGCATCTCAGCCATTGGATTGACATACAACGGCTGAGATTGATCGTGAGAGTGAAGAAGAGGTGCTGCGAGCGATATTGGGTGGCTAGGATAGTGCCACGTGGTGCCATCCTAGCCATCTATCTTTTTTAACTTGTAGATGGTGCCACGAATGTCGGATTGAACTGATTTTCACGCCATTAGGCTGCGATCGTTGATTCAAGCCCATCCGTGTGGTTGGATTTTTCATTTAAGGTATGTATTTACACCACCTAACCCTTTGATCTTTCTTGAACTATATCTAATACTACAATGGTTCAATCAGGGTGATCTCGGAGTTGTTGAACTCCAATCATCACCCTGATCAGATCCATATGGTTGGATCTTCATTCCGAGGCCCTGATAAATATTGTCATATTCCTGGCCATCAAAAAGAGGCGAATTACTATACAATTCATACAAATTGACCTAAATGCATGATGTTGTATGTTATGCACTATTTATAATGCATGATGCTTCTAAAATACTAAGAACATGCATAAATAGACATTTTAGGCTACTTAGATGTATACACATCATGCATGATCGAGGACTTTCTCATGGATTAAAGTATCTATTTTCATTCTACTCTCTCATGTGTTGAATGGATTTGTATGAGGGTGGTTCTGAACCATCCACATACTTAGTCTGGGGGTTTCCATTAAGGGTAAATCAAACGTATGGGGTATGGGGTGTCATGTAATGTGGACTTGTGACATTATGTTAGTCTAGATTTCTTGTAGTTAGTGTAGCTAGTTTCTACATTTTCCTTACATTTATTCATTTTCATTCTTGCCTTTATATCTACTTTGATATTATTACGGGACTAATAGATTGAGTGCAGGTTACATCCAGTGGCTATGATGAAAGCTACAACTAAATGGTACCACACCTGAGGGAAAACTTGTTCTACTCATGGATGGTGTTGGTTTGGCTAGCTAATGTAACAACTAGACAATCCCAGCTTTTGTGTTCACATGGTATGGATGACTCAACTGTAGCAATCTCATACAACACGAATTTAAGGGAAGGTACTTAATAACATCCAAGTAAGAGGTTTGGACCCAATGATATGTGTATTGTAATAGCATGCATAGCAATCTAAGCAAAGTAAATAAGTGAAACAACTCCCCATCCAGGTAATGGCACTCTTCTTATCGTAGAATTGAATGTTTTACATGACCTCATCATTAATTATATGTTTTTATAGGAATGTTATTTGTTGGAACTGCACATTAGGATTGGAATTAAGCGATTTGTTCGTTGGAGATATGGATTAGACTACTCATTGTGCATTGGTTTGTTGGATGTGCTGATTCAAGTTTCTATGATGCATATCTTTTGATACGAGTGCAACTTGGAATTGCTATCTTTCATTTTGGTTTTCGCTTTTGTCTCTTGGATTCCTTTTGTTACTTGGAGATTTAGATTTCCGTGATTCAATTGTTGTTTGGTTTCTCTCAACTACAACAACCAATTTTTATTGTGACTTATATGATTTTCGCTCTTAATTTGTAGATGATATGCATAGATAGTTGGATCTATAGGTTGTTGTCTTTCATACTACATACACATGACCTTATTTAAACTTGTGTAATCTAATAATATGTGTGGATGCTCATTTTCTTCGTGGTACACTATTAAATATGGGATTGTAGGTTTCTTCTCAATCTTGATAGTTCATTTAGGACTAAATAAGTATGAAATTGCAAGTTTATTTCCTTCCCAATTACAGTTCTGTTGTCTATCGTGGTGTTTGTAGTTTATTTTCTTCCCAATGGTGACAGTTGGGTTCAGCAATTTCTTCTTTACTTGCATTTTGTTTGTCTTGTGTGCTTGCATTCTCTATTTTGTGTCACTTGTTTGTTTTGCATTCTATGTGCTTGTTGATGTAAACATGTTTATATCACATAAAATGTCTATTATGCATGTTCTTAAGCATAGAATTGCATTACATACTATAAATATTGCATAGCATGCATCATCTTGCATTTAGATTAGTTCGAATAAAATGGAGGATAATTGTCTCCTTTTATGTTCAGGGACAGGGCAAATTTTATCGAGACCTCGGATCGAAGATTCAATCGTACAGATTTAATCAAGGCGACGATTGGAGTTCAACGACTCCAAGATTGCCCTAATCATACATTTGTAGCATCAGATAGAGATCGAGGAACCCTAAAAGATCAAGGGCCAAGATGGTGTGAATCTTCACTTCAAATGAAAAATCCAACCACATAGATGGATTCAGATCGACAATCGCAGCCTAACGGTGCAAAAATCGACTCAATCAGACACCCGTGGCACCATCTACATCATCCAGAAGATGGACGGCCAAGATGGCACCACGTGGTGCCATCTCGGCCGCCCAACCGGTCGCCCTCAACTTCTGAAGCTGCTAGCGCCCACGCATCTCCGCCGTTGGATCAAGATCCAACGGCTGAGATTGGATCCCAATCGGCGCTCTCAAACTCTGAAGGACCACTTGGAGACAAAGCCCTGACCGTTGGATCTTAATCCAACGGTCCTGATTGCGCACGTAGATTTCGATCCGCCCACCCATCCACCCGTGTAGCTCAGTGGATAGAGCATTCTCTCGTGGATGGGCGCGGGTTCGAACCGCGGGGAGAAGGCAAGATGGGCGCAGGCGAGCAGGCGTAACGACCGCTAGATCGCGATCGAGAGGCTGTGAGCACCCAATAGCTCCCACGTGCTATTGCACGCTCATGCGTGACGTGGGATCAAACGCAGGCGTTGTGGCTGGAAGAGGCGTGGCGAGGATGCATCTCAGCCATTCGATCTCAGGATCAAACGGTCGAGATTTCAAGATTGTGGGAGAGCGTTGCGCCTTGAGGAGATGAGCGGGCACGCGCGTCGCCCCCACTACGCCCATGTTCGGACCTTTAGCGATGGATTTATCCGTCACTAAAGGTTTTGAATTAATGATTTTCAATTTAAAAAGACCAAATTGCCCTCACTCCTTGCAACTATAAAAGGAGACCCCCTCCATACGAAATTCTCATCCCTTCCTTCTCTTCTCTCCCTCTCCAAAGCATAAGAGAAGCTTGTCCCACACCCGGGATGCTCCTCGAGAGATAAAGTCAAATTTTTGCCCTCATTTCGGAAGCGGATCCCACGACGATGACGACGCGCTGCCCTGTTCTCGTTCCTCCTGCCTCAACCTCCTTCTTCCCGCTCCGTCCTTCATCTTCCACACGGCGTCTCGTCCAGCTCATCCTCTAAGCAATCGTCGAAGAGGATAACTTCTCTCTCCCATTCTTCTTTTCAGCTTTCTAGAGTAGAATCTTCCTGCTTTCTAGTGTAGTTGATTTCCCACTTTCTAGTGTAATTTTCCTCTGGTTTTATTGTATAAACATTTTGAAATATTAAGTACATGTTTACTCTCTCTCTCTCTCTCTTTCTCTCATTTATTCTGATTGTTAATATTGCTTCATTGTAATTACATCGCTTCGCTTTTCAACGAAAATCCTAAAAAAAATATAATTGTGAATATAGATCGACGTAGCCTCCCTGAGTTTGACCTGAGATTTCTATTCCGGTACAAAATTTATTTGTTGAACACAAGTTCTTCGCTTTCAAACTACGATGACAGGTTTTTCAAAACCAAATATGATAATGTAGTAACTCGCAGCTTCAACATTTTGGCGTCGTTGCCGGGGAGGCAACGATTTCCGATCTTCTTTTCGCATTTCACGCACTATTGTCTTCTAACTTGCTTTCTCTTGTGTCTATTGTTTTGCAGAGACCTCTATCAGGGAATCATCAAGTGATAGACCGGAGTAAAGTGCAGTTGAAGACAACTGTAAGTGTTCCCCATTCTTTTCCCCCCTTCATAGATTTCATTTGTCACATTAAATCCAAATTCCAATTAACCTAGGTGTTTGCATAAATCTTATGAATAGTTTAGTTGTTTGGATTATCACTCACATTCATTCCACCCTTGTTTATAAAAAAAAAAAAAAGATAATCTTGTGAGGTAATTTTCAACAAACACACAACATACACCCACATTCAAGGCACTTAACCTAATTGATTTGTTTCTACTCAACCGGGTTCTGATCTGTGGAACCGGTACACACAAAGCAACACATAAAAGAGTAGAAATCATTCTAGGTTAACCATCTTTGTGTGCCTAACTTAGTGGTGCATTTGTGGCCAGTGTTTGAGTTGTTTGAGCCGCACCACTCTACTTAAAATCAACTCATCAAGTAGCTCCTCCTTAGGGTTTTCAATCTAGGTCTATTCCAGGCACTCCACTTTATTTTTGGTTTTAAAGGAAAGCAATCTTCACTCTTGTTTGACAACCTGGTTTACCTTAAAACTTGATTGAAATCAACGTAATTTTAAATCCTAAAAGCTACTTAAGCAAGATTTGAACATTAAAATCCACACATCACAAATAATCTTGTTTGAGAACCCTGGTTGTGCATGCACTTACACAATTCTCAATCAATCATTAAGGGCACAACCCATTTTAAGGGCCCATCACATTCCATAAGCACCACAATCCCAGGCCTTAATAAAATTGAGTAGATGTTGGCCTTAAGGACTGATTCGCTCTTCAGGGCCCAGTCTGAGATTGTCTTTGATTAACCTACTTGTACTGATTAATATGATGTCTAGCTAGAGGAGTAGCGTTAAACGACCGCAGCTGAGGGGTACATTAAGAACCGGAGGTGAAAGCCGAAGGAAGAACCTTCTCCCCAGTCCCTCCTTCTAACTGGTTGAATTGAACAGACGCAAGTAGAGTAAATCATTTACAATCTTAAGGTGGGTTTTGGGAGTCTGTAGATTCTTAGGCTACCCCACTTAAGGGCTGCCTTATTTTGTTGTGTTGCAGGATCCCTATCCCCAGTCCTTCCGATCTTCTCCTAGTTTATGCTAGGAAGACAGTCATTGAATCCCCGATTAGAAGGATCACTAGAGTATTCTAGGAGGCGCAAATTGGATTTTGGTCAAATTGATCCCATGGCCGACCAACAGCCTCCTCTGCCTAGGGATCCACAGGAGGAATTCCGAGGGCAGCTGGAACAAATGCAGAGAATGTAGAAATGGTTCCAGAGAATGCAGGGCACTTAGCCCATGAAGGATTTTTATGATCCTTCAAATTATGGGGAACGTCCCAGCATCCAAATTCCAGCCAGTGACGTAGAAATCAAGCCCCAGGTGTTAAGCCTGATCAAACATTATCATGGGCTTGGCTCCGAAGATCTGTTTCAACACTTGGAGGACTTGACCACTTTGGTCCAAACCACCAAGGCACGAAACGTGAACGAGGAGCAAATGATCATGAGGCTCTTCCCCCACTCTCTTAGGGATAAGGCCGCGCATTGGTACAGGACAATAGGAAGACCAATTGCAACTTGAAATGAGTTGAAATCGGCCTTTCTGAAGAAATTCTTCCTAGTCGGACGTACCAATGCCTTGAGACGGGCAATCACTACCTTTACCCAGTGGCAGGGGGAGCAATTTCATGTGACCTGGGAGTGATTCCAGGACCTATTGCGGAGGTGTCCACACCACGAGGTGCCGAAATGGCAACTTGTGCAGATCTTCTACCACGGGTTGACTGAGCAACTCAGAAATCATGTGGACGCTTCTTGTGGAGGCAATTTCCTCAACAAAGACGCAGATAGTGCACACGATTTGTTTAAGGAAATGAGAGAGAATTCAATCAATCATGCCTCCATGGATACTTTTAACCGGTCCCAGCAACCCAAATCAAATGTTAATGAAGTCCATGACTCTCATTCATTTGATATGGAATTGATTTGTAACAAACTTGATAAGGTGGACTTGGTTGCTAAGAAAATGGAAGAGTGGATGGCTGAAAATTCTATGAACTCTCGATCCACTTAATCCCAAAATTCAAGATTCCATTCTTCGCGAGCTCCTTCTAGATGGGAGTTCATGAATCAACTCGATGCAGCTCAACCTGTGAGTCAGCATTATTCTGAATCCCACAGGTTCCAAACTGGGGCCTTTGATCCCAGTTTTTCTGATCCCTCCCTTTCTTTCTCTCCATCCTCACCCTATGAGGATGTCTATGCTGTACAGGAGAACATTAGATCCAACCCCTACTCTAATGCTTATAATCCGGGTTGGAGAAACCATCCTAACTTCTCCTAGAAAAACCCGGGGCAACAAATCCAATTCCGACCCAACAACTATGCTCCGCAATGACCAATGGGTCAGGGTTATGTGTATACTCAGTTGCCCCCAAATCAGGTCAATCAGCCAGCTTAGAGTGCCCGTCAACCTGTAGGGCAGGCTGATTTGAACCAGTAAATGGTAGAAATGCAAGGATCCATGCTCCAACTCATGCAACAAATGAAACCCTCGCTGGACAACTTACAGATCGGGCTCATTGCTAACTCTCGTCAACCCGAATCTCTACCATCCCAACCCGTACCCAACCCGCGAAATATTCTAAATCCGGGCAACTAAGCCCATGGGTACGAAAATCAGAGGGACCCACACGCACATGCTCAGGTGGTTGAGCAGGGTCCCTCATCCTCTTCTTCTTCTTCTTCTTCTGCACATCAACAATTTCTGGCTATTCAAGCCCCTCCAATCTTTCCTAACCCTCCCTAAGACCCAAACTCTTATGCATCTGCAAATTCTGTCACCTTAAGGAGTGGTAAGCAGACTCAGGATCCACAACCACATTATTCTGATCTACTGAATCCTAAAGAACCTGAGGAGAGAGAGGAGAATTCTGGAGAAGAAATCAAAGCTCAGGAACCTGATTCCAAAGATCTGACTCATGTTCCTTTTCCTGAATCCTTGATCAAATCAAAGAAGTCTGTTGATAGCAATGAGGAGCTTCTGAATATATTTAAGAATGTTGAGATCAATATCCCGCTCCTCGATGCTATCAAGCATATACCGGCTTACGCGAGATTTTTAAAGGATTTATGTACACAGAAGCGTAGGTCGAGAGAATCTGTTCCGAGGAAGGTGGTACTCTCTGAGCAGGCTAATTCTGTTATCCCGCACCACA
Source organism: Thalassia testudinum (assembly GCA_037157565.1). Lineage (NCBI taxonomy): Eukaryota > Viridiplantae > Streptophyta > Magnoliopsida > Alismatales > Hydrocharitaceae > Thalassia > Thalassia testudinum. The sequence continues at coordinate 35,053,977 of JAZHRO010000026.1, forward strand.
TCCCTCAGAAAAAGCGAGATCCAGGTGCTCCGTTGATTTCTTGTGTCATTGGATATTACACATTTGACAGAGCACTCTTGGATTTGGGTGCATCCATCAACCTAATTCCGACTTCTCTTTATGAGAAGTTTGGATTAGGTGAACTTTGGCCAACTTCAATAACGCTACAGTTAACGGACCATTCGGTCACAAATCCGCGAGGCGTCATTGAAGATGTTATAGTTAAGGTCAAGGATCTCTATTTTCCTGTAGATTTCCTTGTCCTTAACATGGATGTACCTGAAAATCTGAGGAACACACCCATCATTCTAGAGCGTCCATTCCTGGCTACCACTAAGGCCAACATTAACTGTGAAAGCGGTAGCATAGAAATCACCTTTGGGGATCAACGAATGAAATTGGATATTTTTAAGGCGATTAATAAATTTGAGGATTGTGGATTTATAGAGGAACTTGAGGAGGATAATGAAAACATTGAAACTTGTTTGATGGTTTCTTCAATTGAAAGTTCCTCCTTTAATGACGAATTGGACCCGCAACCCTCTATGGCAGACCTACCATCTTCTGAAGAGGTTATTGATTTTGTTCACTCACAACCTCTTCCTCTTGTTGAGTCTTCAGCATCTTCCCTACCATCAATCATCAATCCACCCCAGCTTGAACTGAAACCATTGCCTGAGAATTTGAAATATCAATTTTTAGGACCTCAGAAGATGCTCCCTATGATTATCAATGCTAAATTAACAAAGGAGCAAGAGAATAAATTGATCAAGGTCCTGAAGGAACACAAGGAGGTAATTGGTTGAACCATTCATGACCTTAGGGGGATCAAGCCATCTTACTGCAATCATAGAATATTCTTGGAAGATGGATCCCACCCTTCTCGCCAGATACAGAGGAGATTAAATTCAAATATGCGAGAAGTGGTCAAAAAAGAAATCATTAAGTGGCTCGATGTAGGAATTATTTATCAAATCTTTGATAGTCCCTAGGTAAGTCCCGTGCATATTGTTCCGAAGAAAGCTGGATTACCGTTGTGACTAACGAGAGAGGAGAATCTGTCACAACTCATTCAGCTTCCTCTTGGAGGGTTTGTATTGATTACAGGAAGCTGAACACAGCTACGAAAAAGAATCATTTTCCCCTGCCTTTCATTGATCAAATTTTGGAAAGATTAGCCAGGCAGAAGTACTTCTGTTTTCTTGATGGCTACTCGAGAGACAACCAAGTTCCTATCCATCTCGAGGATCAGGAAAAAACTACTTTCACCTGTCCCAACGGAACCTTTGCTTTCCGTAGGATGCCTTTCGATTTATGCAATTCACCAGCGACTTTTCAAAGGTGTATGTTAGTCATATTCTCTGACATGGTAGGAGAGTTTATGGAAGTCTTCATGGATGATTTCTCTATTTTTGGAGAATCGTTTGACTCTTGTTTAGCTAATCTGGAAATGATTCTTAAGCGATGTATCAAAATACGATTGGTCCTTAGCTGGGAAAAGAGTCATTTCATGACCCAAGAAGGCATCGTCTTGGGTCATGTAATCTATGAACGGGGAATCGAAGTGGATAAAGCTAAGGCTGATGCTATCGCTAAACTTCCTCCTCCCACATCTGTTAAACAAATCCGATCATTTCTTGGTCATGTGGGATTCTATAGAAGATTCATCAAGGATTTCTCGAAGGTTGCTCATCCCTTAAGCAATCTTCTCACCAAAGAAATGTCGTTTGTTTTCGACGAATCATGCCGTAAGGCATTTGATTTCCTGAAAATGACAGTCACCTGTGCTCCAGTGTTGCAACCACCAATTTGGACAGCCCATTTTGAGATCATGACCGACGCTTCTGATTACACGGTCGGGACTGTCTTGGGTCAGAAAATAAATAGAAAGCCCTCTGTCATCTACTACGCTAGTAAAACTCTAGATGAAGCCTAGAGGAATTACTGGCCATAGTGTTCACTTTGGAAAAATTCAGGGCTTATCTCTTAGGGTCTCATGTTATCATCTATACTGACCACTCGACCTTGAGACATCTCTTGGCCAAAAAGGATGCCAAACCCCAGCTTATTCGTTGGATTCTTCTACTTCAAGAATTTGATCTTGAAATCAAGGATAAAATTAGGGTACAAAATGTGGTGGCGAATCATTTGTCGAGACTCCTAAGTGATTCTTCTCGTCCAAACATCCTGATTGTTAACACTTTTTCGGACGAAGCTATCCTTACAGTTTCAGGTGTCCAAACCCCGTGGTTTGCTGACATTGTTAACTATTTAGCCGTTGGTCAAATCCCCCAGGACTGGACCAAGCAACAATGGGATAGACTCAAATCTGAGGCCAAATACTACTTCTGAGAGGACCCTGAACTGTACCGCATCGGCTCTGATCAGATTATTCGCCGATGTGTTTCAAAGAATGAATTCAATAGTATGCTCGAGTTCTGCCATGCATCTGCGTGTGGTGGACATTTCTCCAAGAAAAAGACGGCTGCAAAAATTTTACAATCTGACTTCTATTGGCCGTCTTTATTTAAGAATGCCCAGGATTTCTCAAGATCATGTTCTCGATGTCAGGCACTCAGGAGCATAACTAAGAGAGATATGATGCCCCTAAACCCAATTCTTCCTATCGAAGTTTTCAATGTTTGGGACATCAATTTCATGGGACCCTTTCTCCCTTCATTTGGACATCAGTACATTCTTGTTACTGTTGATTATGTGTCCAAATGGATTGAGGCGATTCCCACCCAAACTGTTACGACCCGATTCCCGAATCCCTACAGGACACGAGAATCGGACCAACTCGACCGATCCCAAGACCCAGTCGTCTAACGAGAAATTAACCAAAAAAGCAGTAAAATAAATCACATTCACCATGCAAGCAACTAACAGTAACAAAAGTACAGCAATAAAGAAGTAAACTACTACAATACACACCACCACAACAGTAGAGAATTTTAAACAGATACAGGAATATGAAGTTACAATACAAGAGTACAAAAGTGAAACAAAATACTCATTACTACAGAAAATGGGGTACAACAAAAGTACACTACTGGGCTCTACTGAGCGTAGCACCCTCTGCAGCTGTGGGCTCTGGCTGCTCAACACCTGGTCTTGAAAAAGGTGGTAAGTATGACACGTCAGCGAAACGCTAAGTAGAGTGGCAACCAGCTAACTAAGAGAAACAGTAAAGGTGGACAGGTAGCTGTTGTTTTCAATTTCTTTCTTTATTCAAATAATTATTCTTTCTTTCATTCCTTGGTTTAATTATCAGGTCTTTTTCTTGATCTCGACTGTTCCTCGTGGGAACGATCTTGATTGCAATCTTTTCCGAAGAGTAAAAGTAGCACGTGGTGCTCTCCTGGCCGGGAGAGTCCCCCATGGTGGTCCTACCCTCAGTCAACCACCCCAAGGTCGCTGACAGACATAACGGTGACTACGGCATGTGCGATAAACGCACAGGTAGCTACCCCGCACTGGCATGCAGTCAGTCGTTTCCGTTAACGGGTGCGCCCAAAGCACAGCACGGAACAAATATAGGGCAAAGCCCTCTCAGTAACAAGGGTTTAGCCCCTCCACAGTAACCAAACAGGGGTCTCGCCTCTCCACAGTCCGCGCACCCTCGCTTGACTACCCTGGTTTGCCTAATGGGCCTAACAAGTCGGTGTAGGACGGCTAGCTGAACCCCATGCCTCGTGGGGTGGCTAGCTCCCTCCCTACACTAGTAGCTCTCCCCGGTACTGTGTACACGAGGGCCAAAAGTCAGTACAAAGTGGCCAGACCTAACCCTGACTCTCAACCCTAGGGCGGCTGGCTCCGCTCTGCACTAAGAGGTAACATGTGCTTCCCTTGGTACCACGTACCCAAAGGACAGCACACCCCCCAGTACATAACTAGATTCATTTTATTTCCAGGAGCTCTACTTCTAATTCCCCGTAGGGTTCATGCTCATGTTTCTTAGGCCAAGCCATACTAGATTTCATCATTACAGGTTTATTCACATACAGCATGTGTTTCCAACATTCAAACTTTCTTTTCCAATGTATATACATGCAGCCCGTATTTAATTTCAAACAACAGGAATTACATGTAGCAGTTACTAACAACAATACTCTACATTTCACAGGCAGCTATTATCCAATTACAGGCAACTATTATTATTCTATCTACTCATCCAAGACTGCAATTCAGGCAATACAATCATTCCAGTGTTTCTAGTCCTAGGATTCATGCCATACCCTAGGATCTATCATTCAATCTAGTGTTTCTGGTCCTAGGATTCATGCCATACCCTAGGATCTATAATTTATTCCAGACATGCATTTATGTTTGTGATTAACTAAGGAAAGCCACTCTACCCGCAAAATCGGGAGTAATGGGGGCATGATCGGCAAGTCTACGTGCCTCCGCAACCCCCAAATCCGCAACAGAACGAGGTCCTAACACAAGGATCAACCATAAGAAACCACTTAGAACATGATAACAACATTCCAACAAGTAGAGGAACTTGTACAAAGAACGAAAACTTAAACGCGGAAATCGGACCTCAAACAGACCCTAAACGAGTCAAAAACGACAACTCTGACTCAAATCAGACGTCTGGAACATCTTCCAAACGTCTTAAAAGGGGCCCAGATCCATACCTCACTCTGCACTGCTCCTCAGACGTCCAGAGATCTTGCTGAACCATCTGGACCTAGTTCCAGACGTCCGATTATCCCTCCAGATGTCTGGAGACTCTCTCCACCGTCTGGGGACTCGCCCAGATGTTTGAAACGCGTGGGAGGGCGTGTCCCGTGCCTTCCCAAAGTGAAACCTACACGCATACGCAAAATCTCTCAAACACGGCACGCAACAGAGCTTCGGCAGAACGGCTGCATGGCCGTAACCGCAAAAAGGAAAATAGTAGGCGCAGCACGTACCTCTCAGTCGTCTGGAGCCTCCTCCAGACGTCGTCCGCATCGTCTGGATGTAGGTCCAAACGTCTGATTCTAGAAAAAAATCCCAGAATCAGAAGTTCCCTCGTCTTCTTCCTGCTGCGCGCTGCCGCGCCGTGCTCGTCTACCCACTACTCTAGCTACAACAGTGTCAGGGAGGACTTCCCCGACACAACACTCCGCCTCGTGCACACCCAACCGACCGCGAGCCTCTCCGGTGAGCTCTCTCTCTCTCACGGCTCGCGCGCTTTCTTCTCTTCCCTCCTGCTGCTCTTCTCCTCTCCTCCACTGCACTCGACTGCAGCTGCTGCTCACTCTCGCTCTCGCGCTGGAGGAAGGAGAAGGCGAATGGGGTGGGGTGGTGAATGAGGGAGAGGGGAGAGGAGTATTTGTAGGCACAGGGGGAAGCTCTGCAAGTTGGCGAGGGAAGAAGAAAGAGAAGAAGGCGGCTGGGGCTCAGTCTGCGCGCGGCACGCGCGTAGACTCGTGGTCATACGCACATAAAAAATAATTGATTTCCAGACATCTAGGAAGGTGTCCAGACATCTGACCAGATGTTTGGACCAACTCCCAAACGTCTTAAAAGGATTTTGGTGGCATAGGTCTTAACACGAACCAATGACCACAAGGTGGTCATCGATTTTGTCAAGAAAAATATCTTCAGTAGGTTCGGGATTTCGAGGGCTATCATCAGTGACGGTGGCACTCATTTTACTAATGCCCAATTTTAGAATTTGTTGGCCAAATACGGGGTTAATCACTGAATTTCCACACCTTACCATCCCCAAATGAATGGACAAGCCGAAATCTCCAATCGGGAGATCAAGAACATTCTACAGAAAATGGTTAGGCCTAATCGCAAGGACTGGACTCAAAAGCTTGAGGATACTCTTTGGGCCTACCGTACAGCGTATAAAACGCCCATCAACATGTCTCTGTTTCATTTGGTGTATGGAAAGGCATGCCATCTACCCGTAGAGATTGAACACAGGGCATTCTGAGTGATCAAACAATGCAATTTAGATCTGAATTTAGCTGGGAAGACCAAGAAACTCCAACTATCTGAGTTGGAAGAGCTTAGAAATGATGCATACGAGAATGCCAAAATCTACAAGGCTAGGACCAAAGCTCTACATAATCAATTGATTTCCCGCAAGAGCTTTAAGCCAAACCAGAAGATATGGTTATTCAATTCTCGACTTAAGCTCTTTCCTGGCAAACTTAAATCTAAATGGAGTGGCCCATTCATTATTGACCAGATTTTTCCAAATGGAGCTGTTCAGATCTCTGACCCAAAGACAGGTAACACATTTAAAGTCAATGGTCAACGTCTGAAGCCTGTTATTGATCGTACTCTTCCAAAACCCATCTCAAACACGGTTGCTCTAGCCATATTGTGACTTCTTTGGCTGGACTTCGCCTAGCTGACGGCATTAAACTCAGCAGTTGTACATATGACACAAAGTTGACACGAGCTTCATATTCAGGTGACATTTTTCATACTCTACCCTTTCTTTCATGTCTCTTTCTCAATGTGGACATTGCATCAGCTAGGCATGGGGGGGTGAATTCATTTTTGAATCATTTTGTCAGCTTTGTGAAATTTTTGTAAATTGTATTTCTCTTCTTATTTATACATTAAAAAAAATTGAATTAGGAAGGAATATTTGGACATTAGGACTTTTCAATCTTAGGAAATATTACATTAGGATCTGAATACAAAGACCCTTCAGGTCTTTGGACTTAATCGGCCCGTGTATCCACTAAAATGTGGATTTATTTTTTGAGTCCTTGCCATCTTAATTCTATTGTAATTTGAGTAAATAAGTTTGGGTGATAAGTACACGACTTATCAACCCACTCTCTGATTTGAAGGAACTTTGAGTCTTAAGCATCTACACACTTTCTTTTCACTGAATCATTGTTCGACGATTTTAACAGAAATTGGGTAGCTAATGAACCTTTTAGAGTGATATGGCTGGCAAGTTATCATTGGTAACAGCCCATAGGTAGGTTGTCCAGAGCCCAATCACTGGACCATTCTTTTCTTGCTGCCTTTAGGTGAGTCTTAGACTAGGGAAGCCACCTACTTAAAAAAAAGAAGTCAAAAAGAAAAGAAAAAGCAAAGGAGAAAAGAAAAGAAACAAAAGAAATAAGCCACACTTCGCCGCACGAGTATGGCTGGCAAGTTGTCGGTGGTAACAGATGATCGACCAATTGTCCAAAACCCAGCTTAAGAAATGCACTGAAAATTCCTAAAATACTTAGGAAGAAGCGGAGAAGTAGAATAAACTGGGGAGATATACACTAGATTCACCCTTGTGTTGACCTCATAAAAATAAAATTAGGGAGAAAGCTACCGGTTGTAAAGATACACCTTTAGGCAGAATTCTCTTTTTAAGGTCACCTAGAGGCATAGAAACCCGAAGTCCGTTTTAATTGCCGATTAACGAGTCTATCACATTTACAATAAGATGCTTAGAACTTAGAGTTCTCATCAAATCTTGGGTGAGTTGAATGGCCGTAGAAAGCCACTCTTAAACCCTAAAACTCAAAAATCCAAAAAAATTAGAAAAGAAGAAAAAGAGAAAAAGAAATTTTTATTTGAATAAGGCGAGGGCTTGAGGCGATCTGCATTTTGGCAAATACCTGGGCACTATTGTGTCTTTGAAAGTTCAGATCCTAAGTAAACATTTTCTTAATGATTAAAAATAACTTATGCCCAAAATAATCCAACCTAATTCTTTTATAAATAGCATATAGTTTTTGCTAGGGACTAGCAAAAGATAGGCATGAGGGTATGATGTAAACATGTTTATATCACATAAAATGTCTATTTATGTATGTTCTTAAGCATAGAATTGCATTACATATTATAAATATTACATAGCATGCATCATCTTGCATTTAGATTAGTTCGAATAAAATGGAGGATAATTCTCCTTTTATGTTCAGGGACAGAGCAAATTTTATTGGGACCTCGGATCGAAGATCCAACCGTACAGATTTGATCAGGGCAACGATTGGAGTTCAACGACTCCAAGATTGCCCTAATCAGACATCTGTAGCATCAGATAGAAATCGAGGAACCCTAGAAGATCAAGGACTAAGATGGTGTGAATCCACACCTCAGATGACAAATCCAACCACACGGATGGATTTGGATCGACGATCGCAGCCTAACGGCGTGAAAATCGACTCAATCAGACACCTGTGGCACCATCTACATCATCCAGAAGATGGATGGCCAAGATGGCACCACGTGGGCGCTGGCTGCTTCAGAAGTTGAGGGCGACTGAGATGGCACCATGTGGTGCCATCTCAGTCGCCCTCAACTTCTGAAGCAGCCAGCGCCCACGTATCTCCGCCGTTGGATCAAGATCCAACAGCTGAGATTGGATCCTAACCGGCGCTCTCAAACTCTAAAGGACCACTTGGAGACGAAGCCCTGACCATTGGATCTTAATCCAACGGTCCTGATCGCGCACACAGATTTCGCTCCACCTGCCCATCCATGCGTGTAGCGCAGTGGATAGAGCGTTCTCTCGTGGATGGGCGTGGGTTCGAGCCGCGGGGAGAAGGCGAGCGGGCGTAATGACTGCTTGATCGCGATCGAGTGGCTGTGAGCACCCGATAGCACCCACACGCTATCGCACGCTCATGCGTGACGCAGGATCAGACGCGGGCATTGCGGCTTGAGGAGGCGCGGCGAGGATGCATCTCAACCGTTCGATCTCACAATCGAACGGTTGAGATTTCAAGATCGTGGGAGAGAGTTGCACCTTGAGGAGATGAGCAGGCACGTGCACCGCCCCTACTACGCCCACGTTCAGACCTTTAGCGACGAATTTATCCATCACTAAAGGTCCTGAATTAATAATTTTCAATTTAAAAAGACTAAATTACCCTCACTCCTTGCAACTATAAAAGGAGACCCCCTCCATACGAAATTCTCATCCCTTCCTTCTCTTCTCTCCCTCTCCAAAGCTCAAGAGAAGCTTGTCCCACACCTGGGATGCTCCTCAAGAGGTAAAGTCAAATTTTCGCCCTCATTTCGGAAGCGGATCCCGCGACGACGACGACAACATGCTGCCCCATTCTCGTTCCTCCTACCTCAACCTCCTTCTTCCCGCTCCGTCCTCCGTCTTCCAGGCGGCGTCTCATCCGGCTCGTCTCCAAGCAATTATCGAGGAGGATAACTTCTCTCTCCCATTCTTCTTTTAAGCTTTCTAGAGTGGAATTTTCCTACTTTCTAGTGTAGTTGATTTCCCGCTTTCTAGTGCAATTTTCCTCTGGTTTTATTGTATAAACATTTTGAAATATTAAGTACATGTTTACTCTCTCTCTCTCTCGTTTATTCTGATTGTTAATATTGCTTCATTGTAATTACATCGCTTCGCTTTTCAACAAAAACCCTAAGAAAAATATAATTGCGAATATAGATCGACGTAGCCTCCCTAAGTTTGACCCAAGATTTCTATTCCGGTACAAATTTTATTTTTTGAACACGAGTTCTTCGCTTTCAAACTACGACGACAGGTTTTTCAAAACCAAATACGATAGCGTAGAAACTTGCAGCTTCAACACTTGTGGTACTTGCATTTTCTTTTGTTTGTTTTGTTGCCATCTTCACTTCTGTTTTTGCTATTTATGATTCCATTTCAGATTGCATGTTAATTATGTCGTTGTTATGTTGTTTGGTTGTAGTATAAATGCAATCTAGATGGATGTTCAATCATTTATTCAATTATAGAATTTTTATTGGTTTATTCCAGGTCATTCACTGAGAGATAGTTATTAATATACATCACTCTCTATTATCAAAAAATACTCTTTTATTCCAAAAATGTTAGGTTTATTTATAGATGAATCAATGAATTAATTAATTAATTAATTAAGTTAATTATGTACAAAATGAATCAATTAATGTTAATAAAAATGCCTGAAATATATTCACAAGTAGACAAGCATAAAAAATAATCTAAACTACCTATTTACAATAACAATAAGAAATGCCTAAGTAATGGCACAAAAATAATACAAATATATACTAGCATATGTGTAATAACATATATATGTATCTATACTGATAGATAATATACCTATAGTGACGTATAGAATTGTTACTAAAGCCTTAGAAAACTTATATACATATAAGGCAAAAAGTATGAATACTCTAGTGCTCTATATATACTAAATAAATATATATATTACATATACATATATGCTCTACTTATATTATATATACATATATAACACTACACACATAGAGCACCTATACTCAACACTTAGGTTTATTTTTAGTTGACCATGGTTACACTCTAACTCAGACAAAAATTATTGGTTAGCGAGCCCGATGTTTCGCAAGATCGACAGCCCTAGTGGGTCGGATCGAACCACTACTAGATTGGGTCCTAGTTCATTTATTTGTGTATTTTTATGCATTTTAGGTCCATTCAGGCCTACACCCATGCGCTTACACATGCACATGCACACACACGCACGCACACGATCAAAGGCGTGCATGCAAATCAAGGAACTTGTATGCTCATTTCATTTGCACCTAGCGTTGACGACTAAATGGGTCGTTGGTGCTAGTGCACTTATACGACTGCGCAAGTTTATTGCCACACGATGTGGCACTATATGGCATGGAAATCAGCGTTAAAAAACATTTGAAATTGGTCATTTTAGGCCTCGAATTTCATGCCCGACCAATTACATGGTTAGAAAGCCCATATATAGGACTAGTTAATTATGTAGTTAATTTATAATAATTACTTATTTAATTATATTTAAATATTGATTAAAGTTAGAGATTTGCACATGTTAAATTACCACTGAATTCCTTAATTAATGTTTAAATTAATAACTTAATTACTCAATTGACCTATAAATTAATTAATATACATTATAAAGTATTTATTAACCATTTTAAATTTATTTTTGATAATTTATTCTAATTTACATACATTTATATACACGGTTTAGATATATAACACTAATATACAGTATACATACTACTATATAGTATAAATACATAATAAATAGGTTGAAAATACTTAAAAGTGTTGGTACTAGAGCACCACGATCATTTGTTTTGATGATAACAAAACACGTGTTATTTAACATTTGCACTTGGAGTCATAGATTTCAGGTCAATTGCAAATGTAGACGTGTTTAGACGGAATTCGAGCTCGCATCCAGGACGGATTGGAGGAGCTTGATGGAGAACAGAGGGGATTCGCGAGGAGTGATAGATTGAAGATGGAAGGACAAGAAGAATAGGATAGAATTCCATTTTATTCCTTCCATGTACATTTGTCGTTATTTTCTTGCTCTTTATTTCCTTAGAAAATTATGTTAAAGAGCCTCAAAGTACCCTAATAGTAGTCCTAGGAACACTGGCACAACCCTAGGATACTTAGGTTTTCTGTAGAGTACTTAGAAAACCAATATAGTGTTCACACAGAGTTTCCAGACGTCTAATTCCCAAATCAGACGTCTGATAAAGTGTTTTAAGACGTCTGACTGTTGATTCAGATGTCTCATAACTATTTGGCTGGACATAGTTAGTTCTGTCCGATGAAATCAGACGTCCAGACCTTAGACCAGACGTCTTAGGAGACGTCTGATGACTTTGCCAGACGTCTAATTAGTGGACCGTTGGCTGGATTAGCGAACACTCAAGAATGTGACTGTTAGAGCCTTATTAGATGTCCATAGGACTTTCCAGACGTCTGATAATTGACCGTTTTGCCTCGGCTGACCCAAAATCTCTTCTCAGAGATTTTCTAGCTGTTGCAACGTTTGTAAATCCATTCCCACAGAAAAAGTAGGTTTCCAGACGTCCAAACATAGTGCTAGACGTCCTATATGTCGTCCGATGGACTTGCACAAGAACCCTGTTTAGATCTGATCCAAGTCAAGAAGGAGCTCACCCAAAATCAGACGTCTGACCTTGAAATCAGACGTCTTAAAGTGAACTTCCAGACGTCTGATGCCATAATTAGACGTCTGATAAGCCTGTCAGAACAATGATTGTTCCTGATTTCAGGTTGATTCTCTTGGGCTTTGCACCCAACGGCTATAGAACCTTTCCTAAGCCTTCCAAAGCCTTCCTAAGGCCTCTATAAATAGAGGGGAACCTTTGCAACAAAAAAACATACCAAAGATACACCTTTGCAACACAAAACACACCTAAGATACACAAGACACACCTTGCAATACACTTTCAAACCATCTTGTGTCTCTCTTGCTCTCCAAGCTCTAATTCTTCATCTTGAGAGCATCAAGCTTTGCGCACCCGCTCTCCCGCCGTAGTTCACGAGAGCGACGTAGCGCCGTCGTGTTGTTCACGCATCCGCGTCGCCGACACACTCCTTGCAAAGGGGAGTTTCCTAATTCCTATAGAAGCTTAGGTTTAAAATTACTTTGTTGGCTCTATAGGATTTTTGTTTTATCTTTGTTATTTGGTTGGGTATTCGCTTTGCGAATTCCCGTCTCCTTCGTGGGACAAAATCCTTCTCATGGAGAGAAGGGGTTGAGGAACGCTACCCTCGCACTTGTAGCGTGGTTGTAATTGAGGTTGAATCACCCTCGTTTAAAGTGATTCATTTAGTGGATTTTGATCAACTTGGTTGATCGAAAAATCCTAACTCGAGAGGGTTAGGTGGTGGTTTTCACCCAGTTTGGGTTTCCACCTAAAAATCTTTGTGCCTTTTGTGCGATTGTTTTTTTGTGAGATTGTTTTATTTTAATTCCGCAATTATTACGTCACCCCCTCCTGGTAGGGACGAATCTACAATTGGTATCAGAGCAGGTTCTTGCAAGATCGGAGTAACACCCGGCAAGAAGATCATGGAGGGGAGCACATCCGCAATCCGAATCTCCGAAGGGCAGTCCACGTCCCGTCCGCCATTCTTCGACGGGAGCAACTACCCCTACTGGAAGCTGCGGATGAAGACTTGGCTTCAAGCCAATGACTTCACGATTTGGGCCAGGTGCGAGACGCCATTTGAGATCCCAGAAAAACCCGCGGGAGGCTACTCGCAACAACAAATTCATGAACTCTTTTTGAACGCAAAGACCATGAACGCCCTCTACTGCTTAGCTCGGAGGAGTTCAATAGAATCTCGCAATGCGCCACCGCATACGAGATTTGGCACACACTTGAGGTAACTCACGAAGGTACCTCTAAGGTAAAAACCTCTAAAATTAATTTACTTTCTCAAGAATTTGAATCTTTTTCTATGAAGCCTAACGAATCTTTAAGTGAGATGAACACTAGGTTCACTCTCATTGTAAATACTTTGAAAGCATTAGGAAAGACTTTCATCAAGGGGGAGCTTCAAGGGAAGCTTCTTCGTTCCCTCGGACCGGAGTGGGAACAGAAGTCGCCGCCATCGAGGAGGCAAACGAGGTGGAGGATCTCAACATGGAAGATCTCCTAGGCAATCTAATGGCCTACAAGACTAAGTTGAAGCAGAAGAAGAAGGATACACCAGAGCCTAAACCGAAGAAGACTCTCGCCTTCAGAGCCGCGTCGGATAGCGAGGTAAGTTCCGACGACGAAGACTTTAGAATTTTACTTAAAAAATTTTCCAAGTTTTGTAGGGAATTAAAGAAAGAGAAAAAGGAGAAGGAAAGCCCGAGATGTTGCTACCACTGCAACGAGAAAGGGCACCTACAACCAGAGTGCCCTCTTCTCAAAAAGGAGAAGAAGAAGGAAAAGGAAAAGAGATCTAAGAAGAAGGCGTTCCAAGCCACTTGGGACGATTCCAGCTCGGAGGAAGAAGAAGAAGAAAAGTCTGTAGAAGAAGAAACCGCTTGCTTCGATTTCATGGCCAGAGGATGCGACAGCGAAAGCGAAAGTGACTCAGACAACGAGGTAAGTTACGACTTACAAGAAGCTTTTAATGAACTTTTTGAAGTTAGTAAAGCACTTAAGATAGAAAATAAAAGCATGAAAAAGAATCTTAGCTTTCTTAAATCTGAAAATGATAGGTTAGAAATAAAACTTAAGGATCTAGAAGCTTGTCCTAAAAAATGATAACCTATTATTAGGAAATCATAACCTCATCAATGAAAATAATAAATTGATTGAGGAAAATGTTGGTCTAAAAATAGAAATTTCTGATTTAAAGACTAAGATGGATATTATAGAAAAAGAAATCGCATGTCTTAGGGAAAACTCCAACAAATTAATCAATAAAGTAGATAATTTTTATAGCCCTAAGGTTGAGAAAGGATCTCCGTCAAGGAGACCCGCTAACAGATCCAGATCCAAGCTCACTTGGATACCAAAGAAAAATTTGGAATCTTGTTTTGTAGGTTTCAGGGATGACTACAACACAAAGGACTGGACCTACAAGCTCAAAGCTGGTCAACTCAAGTTGGGAGAACCAAGGAGTAGACCAAGGAGGAGAACAAGAAGACCGACGAGACGGCGAACAAACGATGGACCCGCAGCACGTCGACCACCAGAGTGGAGACCGGCGCCAGTGCCCGGGCCTCCAAGCTACGGATGGGAGCCCCATCCGATATGGCATCCACCACCACCATTCGGACCATTTTATTGGCCATGGTAGGTGAGGTAAAAATTCTTCACCCTATCTTTTTATCATTAGCATTTAGTTAGGGGGAGTTAAAAAAAAACTTATGAGCTAATTGTAAATTTTTAAGGGGGGGATATAAGGTAGCTAAATTTCCTTTAGAAAGGGGGAGAAAAATAATAGTTATCTTGTTGTTATAAAAAAAAAGGGGGGGGGAGGACATCACCTTTGTTAAAAGAAATTTATAGAAGAGCATGTCTTAAGAGGGAGTTATAGAAAATTTAAAATCAATTAAACCTTTTTGATAATGTCAAAAAGGGGGAGGATTTTCTGCACTATTATTTACGATTTTGTCATCATCAAAAAGGGGGAGATTGTTGGTGCTAGAGCACCACGATCATTTGTTTTGATGATAACAAAACACGTGTTATTTAACATTTGCACTTGGAGTCGTAGATTTCAGGTCAATTGCAAATGAAGACGTGTTTAGACGGAATTCGAGCTCGCATCCAGGACGGATTGGAGGAGCTTGATGGAGAATAGAGGGGATTCGCGAGGAGTGATAGATTGAAGATGGAAGGACAAGAAGAATATGATAGAATTCTATTTTATTCCTTCCATGTACATTTGTCGTTATTTTCTTGCTCTTTATTTCCTTAGAAAATTATGTTAAAGAGCCTCAAAGTACCCTAACAGTAGTCCTAGGAACACCAGCACAACCCTAGGATACTTAGGTTTTCTGTAGAGTACTTAGAAAACCAATATAGGGTTCAAACAGAGTTTCCAGACGTCTAATTCCCAAATCAGACATCTGATAAAGTGTTTTAAGACGTCTGATAACTATTAGGCTGGACATAGTTAATTCTGTCTGATGAAATCAGACGTCCAGACCTTAGACCTGACGTCTTAGAAGACGCCTGATGACTTTGCCTGACGTCCAATTAGTGGACCGTTGGCTGGATTAGCGAACATTCAAGAATGTGACCGTTAGAGCCTTATCAGACGTCCATAGGACTTTCCAGACGTCTGATAATTGACTGTTTTGCCTCGGCTGACCCAAAATCTCTTCTCAGAGATTTTCTAGCCGTTGCAACGTTTGGAAATCCATTCCCACAGAAAAAGTAGGTTTCCAGACGTCCAGACATAGTGCCAGACGTCCTATATTTTGTCTGATGGACTCGCACAAGAACCCTGTTTAGATCTAATCCAAGTCAGGAAGGAACCCGCCCAAAATCAGACGTCTGACCTTGAAATCAGACGTCTTAAAGTGAACTTCCAGACGTCTGATGCCATAATTAGACGCTTGATAAGCCTGTCAGAATAATGATTGTTCCTGATTTCGGGTTGATTCTCTTGGGCTTTGCACCCAACGGCTATAGAACCTTTCCTAAGCCTTCCAAAGCCTTCCTAAGGCCTCTATAAATAGAGGGGAACCTTTGCAACACAAAAACATACCAAAGATACACCTTTGCAACACAAAACACACCTAAGATACACAAGACACACCTTGCAATACACTTTCAAACCATCTTGTGTCTCTCTTGCTCTCCAAGCTCTAATTCTTCATCTTGAGAGCATCAAGCTTTGCGCACCCGTTCTCCCGCCGTAGTTCACGAGAGCGACGTAGCGCCGTCGTGTTGTTCACGCATCCGCGTCGCCGACGCACTCCTTGCAAAGGGGAGTTTCCTAATTCCTATAGAAGCTTAGGTTTAAAATTACTTTGTTGGCTCTATAGGATTTTTGTTTTATCTTTGTTATTTGGTTGGGTATTTGCTTTGCGAATTCCCGTCTCCTTCGTGGGACAAAATCCTTCTCGTGGAGAGAAGGGGTTGAGGAACACTACCCTCGCATTTGTAGCGTGGTTGTAATTGAGGTTGAATCACCCTCGTTTAAAGTAATTCGTTTAGTGGATTTTGATCAACTTGGTTGATTGGAAAATCCTAACTCGAAAGGGTTAGGTGGTGGTTTTCACCCAGTTTGGGTTTCCACCTAAAAATCTTTGTGCCTTTTGTGCGATTGTTTTTTTGTGAGATTGTTTTATTTTAATTCCGTAATTATTACGTCACCCCCTCCTGGTAGGGACGAATCTACAAAAAGTAGTATATACAAGTATACAACATAACTTACTTTAGTAGTAACTTAATTTACTAATTTATTTTATTTAAACTTAATAACTTAAATACAAACAATAAATACTTAAATAAATAAATATACAGGTATAGTACAGTATATAATAATTACTTAAATATGTATATACAGGTATAAATATGTTTATATATGTTTACTTATTTATTTAGAATTATATAGATGTATATACATATAATCTACTTTAAATAATTAGATAATTATATGATTAAGATATATATATTATAACTCAACATAAATATTTATTTAAATATATATATAATACATATATAAGTTAGTTATGTACATTATAAACATATATTTTATTATTTACATTTAACTTACTATTTAATTGATATTTACAAGTATAAATACTATATGCAAGGTATTTTTGGACTTTTTCGAGTTATATTATTTTCATGTTTTATAGAAGTAAAAGAAGAGAGAGAGAAGGTGAGATGAGAGAAGCGAGACTTCTTTTTGTGTTTTTCATTTTAAATTCATTTATTCAATCTCAAAGTAGATTGAACGATCTACTGGTATATTCTACTAGTTAGAGGGTTTAGATTACTTTAAAATTTTGTACACACCTATAATACTATTTAATCCTACTCAAGATACCTTTATTTTATTTTCTTACAATTCTTTATGTTTTTCTATGTATTCTCAATTTCTCCCAAATGTGGCTTAGAATAGATTTTTAACAAAGAACCTAAGCCTTAGAAATCAATTCAAGTGGCTGGAATTGTAGTTCAAACATTAAGAAACACTCAACACATTACATGAAACATGTTTGAACTCTTAAACATGATTTTTACATTACACTCAAATCTCCAAATTAAATAGATAACCACTTAAATGCTGCTGACAATGAACTTAAATAACAATTACAAGCAATTCAAATCAAATTAAACTTAAATTTTTGGTACATGAATGCTTGTTACATGAAGTTCTTTCATAAAAATACATTGCCAGCTCAATTAAAGCCTCTAAACCTAGCGGAACTAGTCGTACAATGGCTGTTGCTGTCAGCTGCTATCCAACAGCTTAGATCCGCTGCTGCTGCAAGATCAGTAGCCAAATTTGCTACACAAAAATCCCATCTCAGATCTAGAAAACCAGATCTAAGATCAATCAATCCTTAGAAAATCAATTTGTCCCAAAATCTACTTACAATCAGAAATTAAAACCCACAATAATCTCTTCAGATTAGAGAACAGAGCAACTGTTGTTGCGGTTCTCAGATCTAAATGCAATCAATAAAATCCAAATTTCACTAATACAAAACCTCTTTGAAAGACCTAGAGTTCAATTGAAATCAAATCACAAGTCCCAAAACCTCAAGAACTCTAGTTTGACCATTAACTTACATTATAGACAATGTAAAGGTAATGGATCAAACTAAGCATCAAATTCACCTGCAACATGAATCAAAACCTCCATAAAAGTCCTTAAAAACTCATACAAACCCTGGATATCAGATTGAAATCATTTTTGATAAGATCAAAATGTTGCCCAAATAGGGTTTTTCTTTTAGATTCACTTAGGTGATCTGATCACCTAATCATCATGCACACCATTAAGTGGTGTTCAAGATGATCAAGTGATGCTCTCAAATCCATTGGGTAATTTCTTTGGCCTCAAATCAGTACCATTGATTCTCCTTGGCTAAACTACCCAAAATACAACTCAAATTGGGCTTATGCTCATCTGAAAATAAAATCTAAATCAAAACACCTCAGAATCCTTACATTGCACACAATTAAGTGAATAAAACCTTGAATCGCTTGATTAAATCCATTTTAAATCGAATTGACTCCAAATCTTACGATTAGGCGTAAAATCCAAATACAAAGCAATCAAGTGAATCGAAGCAATTCAATCCAGATCGATGGTCTTTATGAACATATGAAGTGGATGGAGAGACCCCCAAGTGATCTTGAGTGATATATAGATCGAAAAGTTCAAGAACTTCGGATCTAGATATGCTCGGGTAGATGGAGTGGATTGCGGATTAAAATGCGAGGAAGAAAATAGAATGTAGATTGTAAAGCGTAGAGAAAGATCAGTGAATCGACATGAAGGTGGAAAAACATCTCTCTGATCTGAATTGATCAAAGAGGCGAAATCGAAGCTAATCTAAGATACTCCTAATCTAAACTAACAAGTGATGAATCAACCATCTAATTCTACTCCTAACTAATTTAGAAAGCATTTAAAACTACCTAGAAAATAGTAAACTATTGCACGAAAGTAGTAAAACCTAGCTAATCGGAAGAATGGGACCTATGGATCTCTAACCAGCGGTGGAGGGGAAGAATGGAGGGAGGATCTCCAGCGAGTGAAGAGTCTACTAGAGAAACTCCTGGGATGTCCCTAGTGTTACGTGATCCAGCTCGACGTAGATGATCAAGAAGGAAGAAGCTCCATCGTTGTCACCAATGGAGTCGAGTGAAGTAGGAAGAAGTAACTGGAGAGGATGAATGGAGAACCCAAGGAAGTAGGAGAGGGGTTCATCCCTCTCGCATGAGCTTAGGGGAGATGGTTATATAGGCACAAGGGGCAATCAGGGCACCGGAGTGTGGGATTAATCAAATTGGGTGGGAACGGTGGGATGAGAAGGTGAAGTGCGCAGGAACAATTAGGATGAAATCCCACCGTAGGAGGGGATCTGAAAGGGTAATGGTGCTGCACGCAAAGGCATGCGATATATGGATTAAGATCAGCCCTTGGATCTGAGGAGTATGCAATGGATGGTCACTGCTATCTGTGTTCCTCATGTAAATAGTAACTTAGAGAAGCGCCCAAGTTTAAAGGAGAAATTGTGGAGAATGCCCTTGTAGTGAAGGGGTATGAATGTTGTGCAGGAGCCCATAAATGATAAGAATAGTAACCATAAGGTCCCTGGATACTTTCACAAATGCCCTTGCGACTTTCAAAGAAGTCCCTAGAAGGTTTTATATGCATGAAATGTAAAGGAATGAAAGACCTAAATGTAATCTAATGGATGAAAGGTACTAATGATGTCCAAATGTAATGTAATTTTTATTGAAACTTAATTAAACATTTTATAACATGATTCAACTCTTGATTTGGACTTTGGAGCTCAAATATGTGTTCAATTAACATTTATATCATCAAATTGTATTTTCTAAATAGAATATCTCAAATGTGACCTAATTATGTTAACATCAATTGAGTGTTTTAGGTCATTTCCATTAATACTCATATGTAACCCATTTATTATGTTAAGAATATAGTGTTTAACCTAATTTTTAGCTTAACTTAATTATTTTAGCTATGATGAACCACACTCCATCAGCTATATGCTACTTCCTACCATCTTTACATTCGATTTTTGAACTTTGGTTTTCTCTGTTTTATGTCATTTGTGTGACCTGCTTCTTGCCATCTTCACATTCGATTTTTGAACTTTGGTTTTCTTTATTTTATGCCATTTGTGTGACCTCCTTAGATGATACTGCACTTGTGTTTGCTTTGCTATCATCTTCACTTCTGTTTCCAATATATGCTACTTCTTGTCATCTTCACTTTCCATTTTTGAACTTAGGAATCTGTGTTTTATGTCATTTATGCGACCTCCATGGATGATATTGCACTTGTTTGTTTTGCTGTCATCTTTACTTCTATTTCTGGTATATCCTGCTTCCTTCGATCTTCACTTTTGATTTTTCAACTTTGGTTGGAAGATTTTGTGGCTGGAGATATTTTCACTTCCATTAGGTGGCTGTTGTTGTCACAGCATGCCCATCAGGTTCTGCTGTTACCATTTTAGTGGGAATACACGGGACAATCATCTTTTTGCATTAACATTTTCTATTATCGTATTAATACTGCGAGATGATGAGAGCTCTTCTCATACTAGTACACATTCTGAGCAAATTTATATTGCTAAACCATTCTTAGGTTACTTATAGTTCTCACTAGACATGAAGTCTAAATATTTCATGGATTACAATTGTTGTCATTTTTTGTTTGAGATAAGTATGCAGATACTTTTTAAGTTGTTCTACTCATTTCCAATTTCTAAATAAGTAAATTGATTGTATATCATTGCAGGTAGGAATAAATAAAACGAAGGGAATTTTGTGTTGGCACTTCCCAGCTATCCAAATTACTCCCCACCGTGCTACACATCATTTGTTTGTAGCAATTGAAGATCAATATATATATATATATATATATATTGAGCATATAATTATGCTACTTTCCAGGTTGGACATTTGTGTTTTTTACACTAACCCACTATAATGTATGTAGGTGTAATTAACTGCTTGTTCGATCTTGTACACAATTGTATGAAATACAGTTAGTCAATCCAGTTAGGACAAACATTGTAAAGTTATACTTTGATCGATGAAAATTTTGATTTATAACTGTGCATTACTATTTGTGATTTTGTACATTCCTCATTTGATATTTTATCTTCACATAGCTGAATTTATTCATAATGTTACAACTACAACTATGATAATGATAACATCTTCAATTATTTCCATCATTTAAATTAACAACATAATCAACAAAGGAAGATTATAATTTTGTCACTGTTCAATACACTTTAATTTGTTGCTTTCGATTTAATCATACGAGAACTTAATTTGAATAACCACCGAAAAAATCATGTTACATGGTAACTATAAATATCATGTTCCAATAATCACTAAATTGGTTATGGGCAAAATCATCAATCAACTATTTTTTCAATTAACTTCATCTATTTATTTCACAAGTTTATTCCTTCTATCGAACATCTCGAGCATAATTAACCATTCTAATTTCTTAATGTGACAACAAATATAATCAAACACTTCTAATCCTAGCAATTTGAAAGAATAAAAACACCTAATTCCTTCAAATCCTTTACGTTTTTCAACTAACTTCATCCACTTATTCCATAAGTTTATTTTTCCTAGCAGAATTAACCAATCTAATTTTTTGACGTGATAACAAACACAACCAAATACTTACTTGAAATTAAAATACTTAATTCCTTCAAATCCTTTACACCCTTTTTTTATCTCTCATGATTATTCCCCCAACCAAATGCCACCTCAAAGTATTAGATGAATTTTTATAAGAAACATATTAATTCCTTTCATGAGGTGAAATTGATCTACAACACACACTACAAAAAAATAACCTTTCACGACATTTAATATTTGCTACTATATATCTTCTATTTATCGCTATATGTAATTAACAACACTTAAAATAATTACCACTCAAGTGCTACTTTCATTAGTGTCACTAAAAGGTTAGCAACAATTATATAGCCATCGCTAAATCATCGATATTAACAGCACTTTAATTATCACAATTACCGTCACTAATGATCTTCTTTAGGGAAGATTTATTAGCTATTATTGAATTATAATAGTGGTAATTTAATTAATATTATTAATATCACTGTATACTTTATTTAGCATCATATAAATTACCATAATAAACGTTGATAATGATCTGACAATTTATTTGCCACTTGCTTTATATTAATGGTAATTTAATTAACATTATTAACATTGCTATATACTTTATTTAATGATTTTTGTTTATACCACTAAAATGTCACTATTGATTTACTTTAGTGATACTTTATTTTATCATTTAATTGCCACTAATAATATTATTTAACTGTAACTATTTTCTCCAAATCACCACTATTAATTTACTTTAATGATGTTTTCTTATGCCACTAAATTGTTACTAATGATTTACTCTAATGACACTTTTTTTTGTCACATAATTGCTACCGTTGATTCACTTGAACAATACCGTATCATACCACTTATTTATATTCTTTACAAAGAAATAAATTTTTTTAACAAGCCCAAAACATAAGGACCCAGGTAATCCCAAATTTACTGATCCTTCAATAATAAAGTACAATGAGTCCTTATTAACTTCCCAAATCATTAAAGCACATATTCTACTCTTAAGGGTAACACAAAAGAAAAGAAAAATAAATAAATAAAATGAAGATCAATTCCAACAAATTTGAAATCTAAAGCACTTCATCAACATTCATCCCAATTGAAATCATTTGCAGCTTCAACCTTTTTCAAAATATTAGCAATGGTGGCACCAGCATCCACTGTCCAATCCAGTAGCAACAGCTCAACTCTTGACAGTAATGAATATCTACTAAAATTTTTAGCAACTCCGATCCACCATAGTTATTGCAACATCTGGCTACAAATGGAAAAATAACACATAGTTTAGAATAAGTTATTGCAAATTAAATATAGAGCACAGCCTACTGAAAAAAATTTTTTTTTTTTGTGAAAGTACAAGAAAACAAATGATATACCTTCTCCTCTATCAGGTTGGTAGATTTAAACAATCCAACATTCTTCAAAGCTACCAAAACTCTTTCCTGAATGCAGTTAATAGTAAAACCTAACCATAATCACGATGCATTTTCTCATGAAACTTATCAAAAATAAAATGAATACCATGTTAGCCCACCATAACCAATGCTCCAAGTTCATGACAAGCTTTGTAGGAAAGCATTCCCCACAAAGAGAAATCCAATAAAAAAAACAAATTACAAAAAATGGCTGAATTTGAATTAATTCTTGAATTTTAAATCACGTAAATGTCATCCCTCATCCTTCCAATTGCACTAATGAAGTCCCTTTGTTAAATTGGAGAACGACTTTATTTGAAAGGGGCCTTTTGTACTTCATTTTTTAGGAGGCTACCAAATGTGCTCAGCATATCAACTAAATCAAACGATCAAGGAAATTATAAGAGAAAGCTTATCACCCATCTAAATGGATAAATCAAATGTGAAATGGCCTTAGACATAAAAGTTAAAATGGTATATCTGAAACTTAAATTCAATGCACCGTCTGAAACTTCACAACATTCTGATATAAATCCACCCTTAATTTTTGGAAAGTTTAGAAGTGGTCCATGGGTAAAATAGGTGGCTGCATAACTGATATAGCCATCCTATCCTTTTAACTCCATAGACCTAAAATCTAAAATGTACTTCATATGCATGTTGGAGTGACTGGGAAGGCATTAAAATATGTTGTAACTGCTAGTATTGGTGGAAGCTTCTTGGGTCCACTATTTGTTCATACTGCTCTCCAAATAGCTATCGCCACTGGTACACCTACATGTGTAATCTATTGAAAGTAATAGTGCCTAGTTTTGTATGGACAACTTGAATGTCTAATGTGATAGGTTCCAAGTTTTGGCAATACACAGATCCAAAGGCTGCAGAATGTGCAAAAGGATAGCAGCTATGGTTGTAAGTATCCATGTTTATGGTGCTTTGTTTTGCCTTCGATAGGCCTGTCAATTTTTATTTATAGGAACTAGTGACCTCTTTTTTTTAAAATGCAGGAACTAGGACCATGTTTTAAGATTTAGTAGCTATATTAAAACTGGACAATATTTTAGTAAGGTTCCTTATTTTCTTATTCTTTACTTAAGGGATAAAACAAACGAGTAAGGAACCTTGAACTTAGACCTATTCAAAACTAATAGTATATTGTACATGGATACCCAAAGTGAAGTGAAAAGAAGGGCAAAACTAGCGTGAATGGATAAACCGGCACTCCCTCCGATTTCAGAAAGGGTGAAAATTGTGCATTACTTGTAAAATTCAAACAAGTACATGCTATAGAAGAACGATTTCACAAATGAAATTCAAAACAAACAATCACATGGTCTTATCTTGACTTTAATAAAGAAATCAAATTAATTGCAAGCAAATGATTTCCTTACCTTTTTATACGTCTGAACACATCTCTAAAGTTGGGTACTTTCTCCATTTATGGTGCTTTTAACTGAAGTTCTTTAGAGTCTTCCCTAATAATGAAATAACAGATACTTCTTATCTTCAAATGTCATAGAGAGGACCTCTCAGCTATCAGGCAAAAGCAAGATCATTCATACACAAAGCTTGCAAGACTACCTATTGCCACATAACTTCAGATTTTCCAAACAAAAAATACTCAATTAGAAGCCCTCTATTGTAGTAGGCTGAAGATTTATACCTTGCCTAATGCATATGTTTAAAAGCATGATGCCTGGGAGTTTAAGAAATGTTGAACAAAATTTCAATGGACAGACAAGTAAAGAAGGATCTATTTGGATTTTAATTGCATAGATACAAATCAAATTATTAGTCCGTCAACTCATAACAATCATTGTTCGTAAGGATTCTTTACTCTCTCCATGTGCTTATTCTCCAACTCGAAACCCACACCAGCCATGATATGCACATAAACACATAGCCTTACACAATACAAGAAATGACCATCATGTTCCAGTGTCAAAATATGGAACATATTAGAAAATTACAATATTTCAACGTAAAAACATCATTTTCCTCAAAATAGAATACATGAACTAAAATTTCTCTCTAAAAACAAAGGTGAGTTTCCACTTTCATTTATAAAAAACTAAATCAACTGATTGTGATTCTTAAAGCCAGGGATATTGTACCCTCAAAAAAAAGTAAAAGTTACTAAAAGAAAGAAAAAAGCCAGGGTGGACCTACACAGTCCCAACACTGAGTCAAAACTCAGTGAAAAATCTAAGGACAGGCTGCATGGTATATTAGTCCCAGTTACCAAAATGTTCTTATTGCAATTGATGCATTGCAGATGATTCAAGAAAAAATCCTTCAATTGGCAACGAAGCCATTCCATCATACACTATTCCAAGTGTTTGATTGGATCACTTGGTCTAACCTGCCATGTTTAGCATGCTCACACGTCCCTTGAATCTCCACCACTTGCCTACACACCAAGCCTCACACTCCCTTGATGCAAGCATGCCAGTTAGGAGTGTCTAAATAGAACCTAAGAGAATCTACATCTGCTTGGTTCAATTCAATAAGCATTTTTCAGGATTCAAGTTTGATTCAACATCATTAATATAAAATTGTGATTGGATTTACTTAGCCAAGAACCCAAATGGTTAACTCTTCTTCTTAGCTAGCCTATTAGCTTTCCAACTTATCAGTGCACTAAGTTGGGCTGTCATGCATGCAATATAATGTGCCATTTTGTGCATGGATCACCCAATTGTTCAAAGGTGTGATATGTGCTTTTGTGGAACATAAGTCATTTACAGTCATCCACAAAGTCTTCATTAAAAGATTGTCAAATGAGCAAACCAACTTCATTGTGAAATCACACAAAAGGTGAAAATAAGGCATAAACATACCTGTTCCTGAGAGTAGAGTTTTCAAGATGATAGCAAACTTTGCAAATCCATTAAGCCTAGCTTTATATTCCGTTCTTTGAACACTTTGTCCCCCTTTCTGCACAAAATAGCAGTATTAACCAGACAAAGGCATTGCTACAGGACCTTATCATCCATCACCTTTCCTAATTTCAATTACAAGAAGGCAACTTTCTTGCCTAAAAATCATGCAAGTCCTCCAGAAAGAGGACAAGTGGATGAATATCTAATCCTAGTACATAATAAACAAGTTAAGAAAAATGTTCTCATGATCTACAAGTGAGTGGCAACTTACATGTCAAATCTCAACAATGATATCTTCTTTTTTTCCTTCTTGAGAGCTTAGAATTTTTTTTTTTGGAAAAGAGAAAGGGTGGTTATCCGGTTGATAACCACCCAGATGAAAGCTTAGAATTATGATAATACAAGATTGAAAAATTACAAATCCAAAAGATAAAAGAACTTGGTTGCCAATTATTATGATAACCACCTAATTATTTATTTACAAAAAGGAATCTTGACTGTACAGGCAAGCATAAAAGGGTGCCATATGTTAAAAAGTGCATATATTAATATTTAACATGTCAGTGGGTTCTTCTAAAAACAAAACCCTTTTTTTGAGAAGAAAAAAACCTTAGTTGAATATATTGTTATACCTTGCTGCAAGCCAAGATTGTTTGTGTGACACCTGAGAGTCTAATGTGTCGAAATCTTGTGTTGATCCCACTGCTACCTCTAATCATCAATCCTATTTGATTTCTTGGGATCCTACCTGTTTCAACGGAAGATCCCTGGTGGTTCCATGGATTGAGTGAAGCACCAAGGATCAATAGGGGATCAAGGTTATGAACCATGGATCAGTAATAGCATCATTACAATCCACCAACAAAAATTTTTCTATATTGCTTTCTTGATATTATAGGAAAAAATGATATATGTAGTAGCAATATATTTGGCATCTTCCACAAATATTAACCAATATTTGATTACTTTGATTACTTTGTACTTGTCAGACTTTTTTTTTGTTTTTTTTTGTCAAAGAAAAATAATTAATGCAAAAGCTGAGTAGAATTATTTTCATATTACAGAGTAATGTGCAGTATGATGCAGAATATTATTTAATCCCCTGATATATGTCTTTATGCTCCTTCCATAAGCACTAGCATCCAGGCAATTATAAGAAAATTCTTGAACACAACCAACTCAGTTGAATCAAACAATATTCAATTACTCTTTGTACCTAAACTCCAGTTAATCTTGGAGTAGTGCTCCCCTCTAACCCAAAAGGTCTATCTTACACATTAATCATATAAACATAAGCATAGACTTGGATGTTTATCTTGCAATACCATGCTCATTCACAAGAATAAAATGGGAATCATACTCAGATCATGGTATGGCTCCATATCAGCAGCTTCTACAGAGTAATGACAAGAAGCTATAGCTCACATTGGCAAGTTGTATGATGCAAATTATCCAAAGCAGATGATTGGTGTCTTCTTAAGCGAGCAAAACTCAAGAAAATACCCATTGTCAAAGTAGATAAGTGTAGAGAGAGTTGGAAACTTTTAAAAGTTATTCTAATTTAGCCCATAGCAACCAGCTTTTACATCTAGTTAGTGGAGGGTTCTAGCAGAATGGTGGCCATATACATGTAATCAATTTGACCTTGTCAATTCATCTAGTAGCCAACTTTGAGCTGCAATTCCATTCTTGGAGATTACTTTAACAAACCATTCCTACTCCAACTCTACCATGTCACACCTAAAATAGTTCGATGAGTGTAGATCCAATGGGCTTTCACCATGAGAATTAATAACATTTGATGCACCTTCTCTGGCTATACTAATACTTTCATCAGTCACAACGACTTTTGTGTGAAAATTCAAACTTGCCTCATTCTTGTTCCCTTTTATGTCAGCTAAAAAATGTTGACCAGCATGAATAGGTGATTGTGGAACTACAATGGATAGAGGCCATGATGAGATCTGAGAATGCCAAGCAGGAAGAGTCAAATGTTGAACACATGGAACACCAGCAACCAAATTCTCTAGCTCTACCACCACTTTGTTGAAGCAAAATCTATGAGCTATCAACAAGCAGAAATGAGAAAGGAGTCCAGATGCATCTGCTGCTGATTGTCCTGCCATTGGCTGTCTGAGGTTATGATATTTTTCCTTTGCTTAATAAGCATATTCTCAAGAAAAAGATGCAGCAAGTAAATTAGAAAACAATCCGGATTCAGGATATTCAAACTAATAGCACTATTCCATTCTTCTACCTTCGCAAGTTGCAAAGAGCTAGACAAGGAAGAAGCATTCTTCCCATTATGTGTATGGCAGTTATTAATTCTAATCTTGTCACTCTAAGAGGTCAGAAGGAAACTATAGATCGCATAGGTGTCTTGGTTCATAACAATGTTTAGAGTTAAAGATGAAAAATGATGGTTTTTATCTCCTAGGAAGGTTCTTGAGTCTTGTAGTTTGTAGTATAAAGTAGAGGCTTGGCACTTAGTTTCTTGACAAATAATGCAAGTTCTTGAACGATGTAGTAAATATATCCAAGTTGAGTCCCTTTCCAGCTGTCATGCCTGCCTTTGTGTTAATTGAGCTCTGTATTTTAATTGACCTTCCTTCCATTTGCCATCAACATTCACTTCTCAAATAAAAGTAAAATACCAATAAACTCCATTAATTCAGCTCTGAAGTCCAAACCCTCCATAAGCATCAATTGAAATTCTAAACTTATGAAGTTGGATGATAACGCACATAATTTTGATAATTATTATATCAAAATTTGACAAGGATTGTCTGAGTTGGTCATTTTGGTGGGACAGGGGTGCCTAGATTATTGGGAGGAAATTCCATGCTAATATGAATCACATAAAATATTTCAATAAAAGAGTGCTTATTTTTGTAAAACTAACCTTGCCCAGAAAAAAAGTGCAAAATGCAACTTGATAAGCTTGTAACAAATGTTTACATTGAATCAACTTCTATTCTTGAAGTAAATGGGGCCTTATAGGGAAGAGCTCGACCCAATAGGAACAACAAACCCCTATGGACTGAATCCCTCTATGTTCTGTTTGACCATCGAATGATTCCCTGTCAGAGTTAATACTACACATATATGAAAAATAAATTTATATTAAAAAAATGTAAATTTTATGAAAATTAAATTGGAATGTAATCTATGATCTATTTCATATCCTAACTTTATGTTTACATGTATTTTTTTAACTTCCAATGTAACCTCTCATTAAAAAATTCTCTCTATGATTTAGGAAGTTAGGGGACCTCCCATGATCGGTTGCAAAGGGTCTTCTAGTATCTTTTGGATAAATGGAAGTGAGGTTGAGGGAGTGGACCAAGGCAGGGGTGATCCCCTTGCTAAGACTAATATGGTGATCGAAACCTAAAAGCTAATACAACTAACTAAAAGGTAGCACTAACCCAAAAGTGGAAAATCCACATTATCAATTCATGTTTCCTTCATCAGAGCCTTGCCCTTGATTCCTCTACCCCCATCCCATTAAACTAAAAAAAAAAAACTTCCATGGCCCATAAGCTATTTTGCCGAGACATGCTAATGAGAGTTGTATCGTTACCATCACATAACTCAGTTTATCATCCTCTATATGTTAAAATCAATCAATAATAACCTTGAGATATTCCACCCAAAAAAAATACCTCCTTTTCAATAAGAGTTGAACACCTCATAAACATCCATGAAATTGAGCATTACCAACTCCACCTATATCTATTTGGGATATTTTTCCAATGCCTATGCAGTCATCTATGATTAAACCAACTCATTTGATCTACAAGAAACAAAAAGAACTCTTGTTCTACTCATTTTAAGATCGCATGAGTGAGAAATCTATGCAATATTTCAAAAAAAAGGTCCTCCTATCATCACCTCTAAATCCTCTGCAATGAGGCGACCTCCTTAAATCTCCAACAACCAAAAAGACTCCCAATTCCATACTAGCCTTCCCATTTCCAGCTATGGGTCCCTTGTTCCATCCATCAGCACCGATTGCCCCCACTAACATATCCAAGAACGCATCTTTGCAGTATTTCCTACTAGAGATATGCTTGATAAAATAGATATATTCAAGCCCTGAAGGTAGTAAAGATTTTCTATATATAATATTTAGAGCTGAACATACAAGTGTATACAAGACAAATAAGATCAACAAAAGAACATATAAGATCAGCAAAAGAAATGTCCACACAAAAACATGAACCAGCAATATTTTGTTCTTTATTCTTGTTGTTGCAAGAATGGAAACTGCAACAAATATCTACGCTCTCACTGGGAACATCTTCTACATGAGACTTGTAATCATGACTACGTACTATTTGCAACAATACACCAAATAGCGCATGACTAGCTTCAAACATTTCAAGTGGTTTCTTTGATGAGATATTTCGATTTTGGATAGTCTCAAAGTAGAAATTTCTCCAAACAAGATGTGTAAAAGAAATTGCCGTTGCCATTGAAGTAGTGGTATGCTGTCTCAATAAGGAAAACCTATGTTAATGACCTAATTCACCTCTACAGGATTGTGAAACTGTCAATTCCCTTGATATTCAATGGCAAATACAAAGGCCAAAAATAAACCTAGTACCTGGCGGATGACCCGAACGACTATGATGATCAACAGTCGAAGATGCACTTTTCCTTTGCCACCACCTTGGTGTATCTTTCTTGAGTTGAAGACCATTCGATAGTAGAAATTAGAGCCATCGATAGGGATTAAGTGCCCCAACTGCGGCAACGGCTCCCTGGAGTAGATGGACGTCCGCGAGGACGACCCAAACAACAATGACCGCTTGTCACAGCTCGACCTCGACCATACCCTCTCCCTCTAGGCCTCCATCCTCTTCAACATCGTCGGTGCCTCCACCTGCCGCTGCACCTCCTCCGACGACCACCCTGATCCAAACCCAGAAATCCTCTCCGCCCTCCTCCTCAGTGACCACCATCGCCACGGCAGTAGCAGTAGCAGTAGCAACCCTTTCTCCAAGATGGAGCTCCTCCAGGGCCTCCGCCTTGTCGCAGATGAGGGCGATTGCGAGCGGGTGACACTCGTCAACCCAGAAGGAAGTGCCAGAGGAGGGGGCATCTTCTTGGGGAGGAGCAGCGGTCGACGGAGGTAGGAGGAGACGGTGGTGGACAGAGGTCGACGGAGGCAGCAGAGGCAGCTGCTGGAGGAGTGTCGAAGGATGTGGAGAATGGGCAAGTGATTTTGTTCCCTAGGAGATGAGGGCTCTTCATAGCAACCTCATTATCATTAAATAAAAAAAGTCTTCGGTCGTGCTATATGCAAGCGAACACTAAATTTATTTAGAGAAAATGAAGGAAAGTGTTCAGAAAAAATGAATCAAAATTTAGAAATTATTTACCTATCTTAAAAAAGAGTAAATAATTTTTATGGATAATTTTATTTATTATTAAACTTTTTTTATTCTTATAAATAATATCTTTTAATAATATGTTGTAAAAAATAATTTTTGTTTTTGTTTATGTAAAGAGATAAACTTAAATTTAACTTTTTACTCTTCATGTTATTAAAAAAATATTTAAGATGAATCAGTGGTCTTCTTTCACTTTCACCAAAACAGTTTTACCAATGCTTAACAAAGTTCTTTAGTGGCATGAAAACCTTTTTTTGCTAAATTATCCTTTAGAAATTAATAATATCAATTTATCATATACATATTGCGGCAACTACATTCGTAATTAATATTAATTGTCATTTGACAAAAATATTATAATGTCATAAATAATAATTGACACTAAATCAAAGGCTATAATGGCAATTATATTTGCCACTAATGCTAACTGTCATCTGACAAAAATATTATTGTAGCATAAGTAACAATTGTCGTTAAATCAAAAGTTATAATAGTAATTATATTTACCACTAATGTTAATTGTCATTTGATAAAAATATTATAGTGAGATAAGTAACAATTACCACTAACTCAAAGGAATTAGTGGCAAATGCAATTATGCTACTATCTAATTTGCCGGTAAAGGTTTTTTTTTATAGTAATATTTAAGAGCTTATTTACTTAGAAGATTAGGAAATTGGTATTAATCGTCATTTCTATTTACTTATTGAGTAATGTTAATGCTAGTTTCTGTTTACTTAAATTGGTATTAAGTTATAGTGTTAACTCTTTTAGTGTTTACTTGAACTAATGTTAATACCTTTTTTGAGTAGGATTTGGGTATGGGGGAGTTACAAAATTAACACCTATTTTACTAATATCCCATAGAAATGGTGTTAGTAAAACCAATGTTAAAAACCTTTAACTCAAGTTTTCACCATATGGGAAATTCGTAGTGATTGTATCAAGTTCGAAAAGTGATCTTGGGAATGTTATCCTCTTTTATTTACAATTGATGATACCCAAATCACATGTCGATCTTTGAAATATTGCAGATCCATATAGCTGATTGAATAAATCAACGATGTTGGGTAAAGGATTGTCACCTTATTCAATAACCTTAGTTAATATAAAGTTACATGCTTCTGTCTTTCTTTTTTACAAATAGCACAAGGGTTCCCCACAGTAACACACTGATTGGCCAAAATCGCAGTAGATGATAATGCGGTCGTTGCAGCATGAAATCGAGATTGTTTTAAAATTTGTAAAATCGAATTGAAAAGTGTTTGTGAAAGAAATTAGAAGTCAGGGTCCTCTCAGGGAGGCGAAACGGAGTTTTCTATGCTTTCAAAATGCTCGATGAAATATTTATTTTGTATTTTTCTATTGTGTAATTTTTTTAGGGGTTTTGAATATAGGACAAAATACGAAAAATAACGTGACTAACTACAAAGATGAATACAATGAAAGCAATAATTGAGAGCAAGTAAAAGTGCAAGAACAAGAGATAAGATGAAATAAAAATTTTATTGATAATAGGAAATTTGATTACAACTAATGAAAGAAAATAACATAAACATTGCAACTAGAATTATTACAACTAGAATTAAGTAGCTAGAACATAAAAGACTAGAACTAGAACTACTAGAAAACTAATAGGACAACTAGAACTAAATCTACTAGAATAAAAGAGATAGAGAGAGTAGAAATGTGAAAAAGTGGCGGGTGTTGAAGCGTTGAGATGGCGGTGGAGAGGACCACCTGATCTTCTTCCCCAAGTAGAAGAAGCGAAGATTTGGCGAAGATGAAGATGGAGGCTAGGGTTTTGTAGTAGGGAGGTGGTTGGTCATTAGTGGAGAAAAGAAGGTGGAGAAGATGGTGCCCCCAAGGGGGTTGTCCAAGGCAAGAGGGAATGTCCTTCGTGGTTGGTCATAGGTCTTTAAATAGGAAATAGGAAGGCTTGCGATTGGTGGAGGTGTTAAGTCTTGGATTAAGGATTTTGGATGGCCTAGATGGAAGCTAGATGGAGAGGATGGCTAGGATTAATTACTAGGGTTGCGTTGGGATTAGAGAAGGCTAGAGTTGGCTTGGGCTTATGATGAAGTGGAGCAAAGATGGAGGGTGAGATGAAGGCTTATCATGACTAGCCATGCGGTTTGGTTGGGGAGGATAGGGACAGCCATGGGGGGTTAGTTTAAGGTTGGGGTGGTTAGTCTTAGGTTGCCCTTGGATGTTATGTTGATGGTAGAGATTAAGGGACTAATATTGGCTAGCCAAATAGAGGTTTAGTCGGGATAAATGGTGCCAACTTTAGGTTTGTTTGGTGAGGTTTAGGAATAGTTGTTGTCCCTTGGATGATGGATGGATGGAGAGGATTTAACCATAGATGGCCAACCAAATAGTGGTGTTTGGAAGGGATTTCACGACTATAATAGGGCGGTTAGGGCTAGGATGTGTTGGCTTTTTGGTGGAGGTTAATTGACAAGTAAAAGATATGGAACTGGTTCACGCAAGAATAAAAAATGTACATTAATACACAAAATAAAAGTAGATTATAAAATGCAATAATTGAACCTAAAATGCATTATTTACATAATGATTCATTAATAATAACTATAATGCCCTAACCTAATGCAATTAAGCCTAAAATACCCTTAAACTAACATAAGTTAGGCATGAATTATCTAATTAAATATGAATTCATCACACACGAAGTCAAATAAATCCCTTATCTAATAGCTCTTGTAGTTGGGTCTTCAACTCCTTAAGCTCAGCTGGAGCCATCCTATATGGAGCTCTGGAGATTAGTTCAGTTCTTGGAACCAAATGAATCTCAAACTCTATTTCTCTATGTGACGAAATTCTTGGTAACTCCTCAGGAAACACATATGAAAACTCATTAACTATAGGGATGACTTTAACTTCTAGTTTATCCTTATTGGTTGCTATATTGTAGGCTAGGTACCCTTGACATCCTTCAGCCAGAAGTCTACAAGCTTTCATCAAAGAGATCCTCTTGATATCATCTTATTAACCCTGGCTCTTAAACTGGTGTTGTCCCAGTGGTGAAAAATCATCTTCTTTCTGAAACAATCTAAGAAGGCATGATGTCCAGCCAACCAATCCATTCCTTAAATTACATCGAAATCCTTCATATCAAGGATTATCAAATTTGTCTATAATTTATGGTTATTTATATGGATAGAACTATTGGTGTAAGGACACCACGATCGTTGATTTTGATGATAACAAAACATTTGGTATTTAACATTTGCATTTGAGTTTAAGATTTCAAGATAAATGCAAATGGATTCAAGTGTGAAGGAGCTCAAGCTAGCGTCCATGGCAGATTGGAGGAGCTTGATGAAGGAAAAGAGAAGATGGAGCTTCACGAGGAGCGAAAGCACAAAGAAGAATAGGATAGATATCTTCTTTCATGTATTTTGTAATTGTAATTATCTTTTTATTCTTTACTCTTTTATTTCCTTAGATTGATGTAAAGAGTGCAAAGTAACATACCTTAGTCCTAGGAACACTTATACATCACTAGGACACTTAGGCAAGCCCTATAATAGAATCAAAAAATCATTATAGAAATCAGACAACCTTGTCAGATGTCTAACTTGATCATTAAAGGTCTAATAATGGACTTTAAGACATCTGATAGTTTGTACACACGTCCAAACACTTAAGCTGGACTTACTGTTCTTTGACCATCACTATCAAATGACCAGCCCATAGTCCAGATGTCTTATAAGACATATGATGACCTTGCCAGATGTCCCATTAGAGGACCGTTGGCCTGTCTGAAATGACCCTTTCTAAGGACCGTTCGGAGTTTTTCCGGAAAGTTAGGGGCATGAGCAAAATTTTAAACCCCTTGGGTTTAGGAGTGTGGGGTTTACGGGGAAAGAGGGAATTTCAATGGGGTATCACACAATTTTTCCCTCCCTCTCTCTCTTCCCACTCACACACCCACGCACACACTCACGCACACACACCACTCCTTCCTCCCCAAAGCCCTAACTCCACCTCTCTTCTATTTAAAACCTCCCACACCCCTCTCCACTTTCATGCCACCACCTCCACCTTCGTCCTCACCCTTGCTACCGGTGAGCACCAACAGCCTTCCTGTCTCCGTTTGCAGCCGCACGTGGAGGAGAGGAGCTCGCAAGAGGAGGAGGAGAGAGGGAGAGAGTGTGAGTGAGGAAGAGGGAGGGCGTGGAAGGGAGGAGAGAGAGCTCAGGGAGCTTGAGCATGCGCAGCCGGAGGAGCTTGAGCAGGAGAGCTCGCATGCGAGGGAGCTGCGGTTGCAGCCGCGAGGAGCTCGAAGGTGCTAGGACCTCCGAGGAGTCCGGAGGTGTGAGGAGAGGAGCCGCAGATGAAGTTGCGGCCGTGGGAGCTCAAGAGGATGCGCACGAGGAGGAGGAGCCCGTGGAGAAGAGCTTCTCGACCTCCTGCAGTTGTTAGAGCCGTTGCTGCTGTGCTGTGGGAGGAGGCCCGCAAGAAGACGAACGTCGCGAGGAGTTTCTACGTACTGGATTTTTCCAGTATCAAACATCTGGAGCAGCAGGAGGATGTTCGGAGCTACAACCGGACGTCTGAAATCACGCGGAGTGCTGAGGTATGAGTTCTGTATGCTCATGCACATGTGTACATGAAGTACGTAAATATTTGCTGTCGCGGCTTTTGAACTGCGTTTGCGTGCGCAGGGATAGGCCTTGGAAAAGCATGTAAGAATGCTCTTCGAGGTGCTTTAGGATGTCTCCACAGCCGTCTGATAGGCCTATCAGACGTCTGGATGCACTGACAGACATTTGGAAAGATCCCAGGACGACCTTAAAGGGGTTCTAGACATCCGGCAGCAACGTAGGAATACATGGTGAGTTACTAACATCGTTTAAGACGTTTGGGCCTAGTTCCAGATATCTTATTTCAGTCTATATGCACGTTTTTGGCCTGTTCGAGGCCTAGACGGAGTCGGTTTTGCGCAAACGTAATACTGTTGTTTTCCACTCGAGTTTCTCTATGTGTTAGTGACACTTGTACATTGTTTTGAACTCATCTGTTGTGACTTAGTCACTGGTATAGGTCTCCAACCTATAGCGTGTTCGGGCGTGTTCGAGGCCCGCAAAGATGACAAGATCTGTGGTTCTAGCCCCCATTCTTCCCTTTGGTTTCCGGTAGAGTGGTTTACTTTAATGCTAAGATTTAAAGAAGTAAAGTGCATGTTTAGAATAATTTGATTAAACTCTAGGATGTGGAATGAACCCTAGGGCAGAAATGTATCAATGTGACTTGAGCTACACTGTTTACATTGATATGCATGTTAAATCCTAATTGCTAGCAAGTATATAGATACTTGATGTGTTGCTTCTTTAATTATTAAAACACGAGCTGCCTGTTATATGAATGAGAAGCAGAATGTGAACAACGAGATATGCGTATTGAGAAATGAAATGAAATGAATACAAACATGAACCATATGAGGAACTAGGAGAAGAACTCCTGTACACGGAAAGAATCTCGTATATAGACGGAAAGTGAGTTGGCCCTTGTGTACACAGTACCAAGGAGAGCAACTATCTCTTTAGTGTAGAGGGGAGCTAGACGCCCCTTGGATTGAGACACGTGGTTAGGACCAGTCACTCTACATCAACTCCTGTTGGCCCTCGTGTACGTGGTATCGAGGTAAGCTACTAGTGTAGAGAGGGAGCTAGTCACTCCACGGGACCCGGGGTTAGGACTAGCCACCCTACACCAACTCTTGTTAGGCCCACAAACCGAGATAGTCGGGCGAGGGTACGCGGACTGTGGAGGGGCGAGATCCCTGTTCTGAGAGGGCAAGGCCCTGTGCTGTTCCGTGCTATACTTTTGTGCATACCCGCTAACGAAAACGACTGACCACATGCCAGTGCGGGGTAGCTACCCATGCACTTATCACGTGTGCCGTAGTCACTGCTACGTCGCGATCGCGACCTCAGGGTGGTAGATCGGGTGTAGGACTACCAAGGGGGACTCTCTTGGCCAGGAGAGCACCACGTGTACATCCTATATTATGGGAAAACTGCAATCAAGATCGTTCCCTTGAAGAACAGGCAAGATCAAGAAACGAATGGATCCTTAATAGAATACATAAATCAGAACCACTTAGTTGAGATAAATGGAGATGAATAATTAATTAGTTACTTGTCTTATGTTAATTGCATGTAAATGGCTTAACCACCACTCTACTCAGCATTAGCTGACCACAGATTTTGTAACCTTGTTCAGGTCAGGGAGTTGAGCAACCAGCACCACCGGCTGCAGAGGGAGCTAGGCCCAGTTTAGCCTAGCCTTAACCGTTGTTACCTTTCTGCTCTAGAGCGTTCTTTCTGTTGTTGTAGTAAGTTCTTTGATATATGTAATACTATTTTGTTACATTTCCATTTTACTTTCCACTATTGTAGTTGTGATGGCATGTAATATTGTGAGACATTTTGTTCTGTTTCTTTTGTTGTCTCTTAGTTATTTCTGCTTAGTTACATTGCATATGTGGTTGTGGAATATTTTCTGCTTTTAGTTATTTCTCGTTGGTCGACTGGGTCTTGGGATCTAGTCAAGGAGAGCCGGTTTCAGGTCCTGTAGGGAGCCGGAACCAGGTCGTAATACTGTCAAACAATATCTTCGAGGTTTATCTGATTATCGCATTGATATTACTTTCCATATGTCAGTAGAGCCTTCTAGATGTCTGATAAAAAGACGTTAGCATAAATCTGATCCAAATGTACTATTGTCAGATGATTATAATCATTAGCCTCTCGGTAATCCATTCCTACAAAGAATTCTCTTTCCAAATGACCAGACACTTTGATAGACGTCCGACCTGTTGTTTGACTTATAAATACTAGAACCTTGTTTCTCTGTGGTCCGATTCTAGGAACTGAACCCGTATAGAATTAGACGTCTGATAATCTTCCTAGATGTCTTAAAATGACTTCTTAAACGCTTGTCTAGATCCAACTTAGTCTAGGATCATCAACCCTTTTAGATCAGACGTCTGACCTACAAATCAGACGATGACCTAAATGTCTGACCATAATCACAGACGTTTGATAACCCTGTCAGACTCTTTAATGACCTTGATTTCGGTGGGATTTTGGACCACTCTCTTGAGCCTTGTTTCAAACAGTTACAAGAGGCTTACAGAGCCTTCTAAAGCCTTTTAGGTGCCATTATAAATAGAGAAGCACCCTTCCTTGGCCATACACACCTTGAGAAACTACTTCCATACCTTTTGTGTCCAAGAAGAGACAGATCAAAGAAGTGCTCTTGGTCTCAAAGCTTCCAATTAAAAGCATTGTTACTCTACGCAATCACCCCTACGCACTTCCTATTAAGGAGAGATTTCTTGCTTATAGTAGCATAGCCTTATATTTACTTTATGGCTCTATGGTATTTGATTTTCCTTCTGTTTTTGGTCGGGTATTCGCTTTGGGAATTCCCATCTTCTTCACGAGAGAAAATACTTCTTGTGGAGATGAGAGTTTGAGGTATACTACCCTCTGTTGTAAAGTAGTGTGGTTGTAAGAGGTTGAACTATCCTTGTTTAAGTAATTCGGTTAGTGGATTTGATTGACTAGGTTAATCGGGAAATTCTAAATCGAGAGATTTAGGTGGAGATTTTTACCCAGGTTTGGATTTCCAGATAAAAATCCATTATGTCATTTGTGAGATTGCTTATTTGTGATTGTTGATTTATATTTCGCATAATTTATTTATCACGCTCGATCTCACCTCCTCCGTCAGAACCTACAAGTGCAACTAGGTTACAAGTAATTATCTACTCAATCTGTGATCGTGAAAATTCGCAAGAAAGTAAGAGCATTATTGTAGCACGAAATTACGACTGCTTAAAATGTCAACCTCCTAAAAATGAATAAAAATGGAGTGTAATGTGAGTCCAAGTCATCTTACAAGAAGGCAAAATGTTCAAGTCCTACTCGTGTATTTTTGCTATTTTTGAATATTTAATTTGTTCTTGATGTTTTTAAGAGGGGATAAGCTTATGAAAATTAAGAACAAGGACTAAAATGCAACGTCAACCTAAACATAATTCATGTGAAATTAAAATTTCAAATATGTAAAAATTTTAATAAAATTATTAGGGTTAAGTAAGTGGTTTTCACCAAACTATTAAAATTGAAATCAATTAACTAAACAAAATTTTATTAATCACCTAAGGACAAAATGACAAGATTGAATTACAACTATAACTACAACCAAGAGAGAGGGAGGGTAGAGCGAGAAATAGAAGAGGGTAGGGAGTAGTCTTTCCAAGGTGGTGGTGTTGAGAGAGTGGTGGTGGATGGCGACTACGACGGTGGAGAGGTGAAGTTTCATCACAAAGACCCCATTCCCGAGAGAGAGGGAGAAGAAGAAGAATGGGTGTTGAATAGGGATGAGGGATCAAGGATGAGAGGAGTGGTCTTGGGGAGTATTTGCAGAGGGAGGAGGCCTCCTTTGATCCCCAAGAAAATATTGGAATTTGTTCAATTCGGTGCCCCCATTATTTTCTAAGTTAAATATGTGAAATCCCATGAGAAATAGGCATATTCGCCTCTATTTTCGCTTAGGAATAGATCTGGACACCAATGAGTCCGTATTGGTCTTCTTTCCATTTTTCCTTCATTTTTCAGTCTGCCTGCCACTTAATTCCACCCTTGACAGGGCTTTTGTTTTATGCCAAGGCCTTGTTGGGCCCGCAGGAGTCAGCCCAGACCGCCACCACCGCCTCTCCTCACGCGTTGGGCGGGTGTATCAGCGCTGCATCGACACTCCTCATCCTTTTGACCGGTGCCGATTTTCTTTATTTATTTATTTATTTATTTTCTTTTTCTTTTCTCTTTCCCCTCTCATTTTCCATTCTTTTCTTGAAATTCTTGCACCATTTTTTTTTTAATCTTCCCTTTAATTCCAGACCATTGCATGTGGCCTCCTTGCCTCGGAGATCTCTTCACCTCTCTTCTAAATCACAAAAATAAAACAAATTAGTTTATTTCCTAAATTTGTAATAAATAGAAAAATGCAATATAAATTCAAAATAAAATCCTGAAAATACAAAAAAAAATAGCAATAGATAGCCATACAATCTCTACAAAATTGTTATGCGACAATCGATGTCAGTCAAGATGAAATTTGGACTACGTTATTCCTTGTATCAATGCAAACATGAAAGTGTGAATGAATGATCTAGTTTGTAGTTATGTAAATAGAGTGAATTTCTACGTGATATATATATATATATATATATATATATATATTTTATAAAGGCATTTAACTGCTTTTGAATGTTCTTGCCGTCATTTACATAAAAATCCTTTTCATTTATCTCAGAAATGTATGAGCAACTACATTTTGTCATCATTTGCAAAATCAACCACGCTGCTATCAGTTCCAAAATAAAATCTCTATAAACTTATTTTGAAAGGGATCGCAAATCATTCAATACGTCAGAAAATTTCCTCCATAGTATCCTATCTTTTACTAAATGTACATGAAAGTTATGCTCACTAACATGGATGCCAAATGATATTAACAAGCAATAAATTAAATTTTACCCTACCATACTTGAGCCTCTTGCATGTCCTCAAGCTTCTAAAGAGTCCT
Organism: Thalassia testudinum; assembly: GCA_037157565.1. NCBI lineage: Eukaryota > Viridiplantae > Streptophyta > Magnoliopsida > Alismatales > Hydrocharitaceae > Thalassia > Thalassia testudinum. The sequence goes on from JAZHRO010000026.1 coordinate 35,094,870, forward strand.
AGTGGTCAACCTTTCTATATCCTTAGCAGTAAAAACATTCATCTAATCCAAAACAAAATCTCCAGACACTTTAAAAGGCATTATAGATTATTCAATATGTCATAGAAATTTCCTCCATATTAATTTTTTGATCGAGGAATACATGAAAGTTATGCTCTCAGCATAGATGCCAAATGATGCTAATAAGAAATTGATCAAATTTTACCCTACCATACTTGAACCTCTTGCACTATCCTCAACCTTCTAAAGGGTCCTAGTGGCTAACCTTTCCATATCATTGGTAATAAAAATATTCCTCAAAATCTAATAGTTTAAAGGGCACTCAAGAAACATATGAAGGAAATCTTCATATACTCCTAGAAACAACAATCAAGTTCCAATCAATTGAATACCCCAACCCCAAGCACATCTTTGATTTTAAGTTTCTCGTGCAAAATAAGAATTGAGCAACTACTCTATCTGATAGCATACTCTTACCCTAGAGTATCTTCCATAAATCTACACTAGATCTTTTTGTTTTTTCAAGCTCCTATAGCTTGGCATTACATAGGAACCCATTTTCTTTTAAAGGTCAAGTGCAACCAATTTCACCAAGGACGTGTGTTGGGAAACGCAAAAGCTAATCCAAAAGTTGACGCACAAAAGTGTAAACATGATCCTCACTTGACATATCTCCTTTTTATGTAAGAAAAGTACTGACACATGATAGGTCCACCACTGTTGAAATCAACAACAAATCACTTTTGTATGAGTGCAACCACTCAAATCACCTTCAAAACCACTTTGCACCGATGCAAAACTACTTTTCACCTTCAAAATAATTTTGCATTGGTGCAATCTACTTTGTATCGATGTAAAATTAAATTCCAAATGTCTCTTCACCTATGACAAATGATTTTACACTTGAAAGGTGATTTTTCCACCTTAAGGTTTAGGGTTTAGTCTTTCGTGTTTAGGATTTAGCTTTGCTAAACCCTAAATCCTAAACCCTAAGGCAAAAAATCACCTTTCAAGCGAAAAATCACTTCTCATACGTGAAATCACTTTCCATGAACCTAAACCCTAAGGTCAAAATCACTTTGCATAGGTGAAACCACCTTTGGAATATTTTGCATAGATGTAAAATGAGATTTCACCGAGTGCAAAATCACCCAAGATAATTTATCACCGGTGTAAAGTTGTTTATCACCGATGCAAAGTTATTTATCACTTGTGTGTTGTAGGTTAAAGTGGTGTGATGCTTTTTGAATGTGGTGGGCCCCACTGTGTAATAAACCTTACATTCTTTTGCTTCTTTATATTAAATATCAATTATCAAGTAAATTCATATTCATAACGCTGCGTGAAATACAAGAACAAGACCCACAAATTCCCTCGCATCACTTTTTATGTCACTATCTGTGTTTCCTTACTTTTTAACTTTTACCAAATAAATTATTCGTCAATAAAGACTTGACCTTGAACAAATACCTCCAAAATGAGAGAGTTACAAAACTCAAGTATTGGAATTAAGAAATTACTCAGGGGTCAATTTGGTTAAAGGAATTACATGTCTAGTTCCTTGTTTGAGTATGAAATTTCTGGAAGTAAATAAAATTAAAATTGGATTTCTTATTCTAAAATAAAATAACTTCATCCTAAAGGTGGAATTATTTAATTCCTTCTTTTTATCTTTGATAATTTTACGATGTGACACTTTTTTTCCAAAACACTCATTTCAATTCTTGCCTTTCTTTTATTTATTTTTTTTTGAAAAGAGATTTTTTATTAACAAAGGGAAGTACCCAATACAAAATGATGCACCCTGACGAGGGGCAAAATATGTCATCGGACTCAAAACTCCATGAAAAGCTAGATAGAAAGTATCTAACCCTAAAAAAAGTCGAGTACAGGCGGGTCTGAGGATCCGACCTGCCTACACCCGGTAAGGCCCCGAATATGAGCTGGTTTGAAGGACCAACTCGCCTAGGGACCTGGCGTTGACTACTGGTAGTGGCACTGGAAGGCCTATAACCTGACAACGGATAGGCACCCTGACAAGTGGTGTACTAAAGATCATGGGAAAAATCTTGTTGGACAAGCTTCCCCTACATTATAAATAGTGAGGAGAGACCCTCGAGCGAACTCTTACGCAAGCTCGGGGTAAGGGAGAGAAATCTTGTAACCTCTCAAATTCCTGTGCATAGTTGGGAGTATCATCCTCCCCCCAGATGTACACCCCTTGCAGTGGAACTAGATCACCAAATCCCCTTGTCCCCCTCGTGATTGTTTGATGTTCATTGGGTCAAGTCCTATTGCAATGGAGACTCGACCACTTCCTCCTTACGATGGATGCTCATGTTTATGTAGTGCTCCTAGCCCTTGCAAATCTTTTGGTGGCCATCCGAGGTCCATCAAATGGTGCCTTCTATGGGAAGCGTCAACAAAAAATGCCATCGCTCTTTTGAGCATTTGGTCGCTGGGAGGAGGTGGCCTTTCAGCACCCTACCTCAGCCCCCCTAAGCGAGAACTTCCGTAGTGGTCTTAACCAATTGCAGCCCCACTCGTGGCTCCTCCCTCCTTAGGGGGGCTCGATCGAGATTCGGCATCTCCAAGCCCCGGTTGATGGCTTGAGGTCCCGAAGCGAACCCCTCTCCCCGTAGTATAGGCCAAGGAAGGGAGATACGAAGTTGAGGCCAGTGACCTTAGGTGTATGCCCTTACACATATCACCTGCCCACTCAAGAAGGGGGTAATGATAGCCTCCCGTTAGAAGCGTTCAAGGAGCCAGTCAAGGCCTGACGTAGAGGGGAGGCGGACCCCAATTGTGCCCCTGGGAGCCACCCCTGAGTGAGGATGCCATGTAGCCACCCTATTAGGAAACCTCGCCAGGCACTTTCGATCGTGCCTGCTCGGCATAGGCCCGCCTAATACCCGTCAACCAGCTAGCTAGATGTGTTGTCGGGCCCCCAAGAAGTAACGGGAAAATTCTAGGAACACTTCTCCAAGTGTCGAGGGGCTAAAGACAACCCTGAGAGGTTGGTAGAAGCCAAGCAGCGGAAGACCAAGCTCTTCCAATCCTACTCGGATTGAGTCGAGGCTCCATACCTTAGGGGAAGAAGGCCCTCGTGAGGCGACGATTCCCCGGCAGGCCGAGCTAGACCGTTTCGCTCCAAAGCGCGGATGCAACGTTATTGGTCGCACACCAAAGCACACAACGGGGCCCTAAGTAAATCCATGAGGACTGTAGAGCGAGGCAACTCCTCCAATTCCTACGATAGGTTGGCCAAGAGATGCGACAATTACGTCAGTTTCATAGAAAGAGAGAAGACCCCTGGGTAGGCGGGCCCCAACACCCATCCACGAGAGCAGCCCCTTCCACAGGCTAAGGGCCACCTTCGCTGAGATAGCAACCTGCCCAAAAAGGGTCATTGTTATGAGTCTCGCCAACCAGAGAAGGAATTCCTCAAGAAGTGCACTCCCTTAGCCATGAACCAAGCGGATGTGTTTGAGGGGAATTGACCCACGAAAAGTTGCCGCTTGGACCCCTCTACGCGAGGCAACAGTCCCTCGAGAAATGCACTCCCCTGGCCGTAAACCAGGAGGACGTACTTAAAGGGAGCCGGTCCATGGGAAAGGATTTGCTGCCCTCAAGACCCTCCGAGTGAAAGGATAGAAGGCCCATGGAGGGCTTAGAAGACCACGTTGAAAAGGAGCTTCGGCAATTACAGGAAGATAACATGGTCTTCCTTACGAGCCGAGAACTAGGCTAATCGGTGCCACGCCCAAGTAAATAGGCAGTGCCACCTTAGTTCCTCATTTGGTGAGCACCACCATCGAGTCCTGATCGTGACGCTCGCGTTCCCCGAGGCCCTACCCTGTTTCCCGAGTGCGTCAGTGTAGAGGACAAGGTAACCTCGAGATTTACGTCGCCATAGGCAAATGAGCCATTCCTTTTAAATTGGCTCTCCCAGGCATCTCCCCTTAATCTTCGATTAGGGTGATAAGGGTATAATCAAGCACACGGCATTCCAGGCAATAGCCTCCCCGCTTGATCCGGCAGGACGTTAAGGCTTGTTTCAGAAAATCTCCCTCCATTAGGACAGAAGAAACTCTCTTGGCCTTAGATCAGGCGGAAATATCAGCTAGGACACTTGTGTTATCTGAGGCCTTCACCTCCAGCCGACAGAACAAACTCCCTTCTTTGTTAGTGCAGAAGTCGAGGTGACCTCTACGTGCAATGTCTCTTGAGACAGGTCAACGACCTGCATAATGGACCTCTAGCGGCAACGCCAGCATTACTCTAAGACACTCACCTCTGGGTACGAAGGTCAAGCTAGTCTTCGGAGCTAACGGGCCACCTCTTGTGGGTCGGTGCGCCCATAGCTCCTTCATCAGTCTGGTGACGATGCTTTTCTCTCCCCCTACCGGTCATTTTGGCCATGGGTTCTTGGCAATTGAAAGGAGAGGCCAAAGGAGGAGAGAAGCCCTCCTCCACCCAACTTTGGAGAGGACGAGCACCTCAGCTAGGTGGCCACACTTAAGGTGGCTAAGTTGACGATAACATTGAGAAACCTATCCAGCTAACCCCAGTATACACCTGCGGCCAGATCCTCCTGTCATGTGCCCTGTCTCATCAAAAGATGAGAACAACGCATGGGAACCTGGTACAAACTCCTTAAGGCTAAACCAAAGTGACTTGGGAGTCCCCAACAAAGAAGGGGGGACCAAGTCCACGCAATCTAGCAAGGGGAAAAACCAGGTGGACCTACCAAGTGACTTCGGAATCATGGCCAGACTTTCCAATCATGACAATCTCCCTTCTCTTTCCTTTTTCTTCATGACACTACCAGGCTCGTCGAGGTCAGAAGGAACCTTCGTCCTTCTAAGGACCAGGGGAGACTGTTCCCCCATGGAGTCCCTACGGCAATAGACCAACCCCTTAAGGGTGGCCTACGCTGAGTGACCTATACGCATGTATTCCCCACCGTATGAAGGGCATTTCCATCAATGCCAACCTCGGTGTCTGAGGCCCTCGCATCATCGTGACGGCAAAAGTGGACAAAGACCTATCTTTCACAATAGCCGGCCGTCACTCACAGAAGCTAATGCCCACGTTGCCCACTCATTTGGCAAGTTGCCACGTGAGGATAGCAGGTCCAGGCATTAACCTGCCTATGTCCCTCCACAGGTCACCTCTTAAGGTTGGCCGGGACTTGGGCAGATGAGCCCAGCATTCCCTTATATCGCTGCCCCTTAAGGTCGACTAGCCTCCTCTTAAGGTCAACAGGTCACCTCTTAAGGTCGGCTAGGATTCAAGCAGACGGGCCCGACGTTCCCTTGTATCGTCGCCTCTTAAGGTTGACGAGTCTCCTCTTAAGGCCGGCAAGTCACCTCTTAAGGTCGGCTAGGACTCAGGCGGACACACCTGGCATTTCCTTGTATCATCGCCTATTGTAGCGGAAAAATTCATCGTAAAAAGATTTAAGTTTTGAAAACCCATCATCGTAATGTGATTTGCGAGAGAATTCGAACAATCAAATAATTTTTACCGAAACTCAAAAGGAGTCCCGGGTCGAACATAGGGAGGGTAACATTTGATCAAAAATCACGTTTATATTTGTTGTCACGAAGTAGATTAGCTGGTTGAATTAAATCTACGCTAGCTATCTACTTAAAGAATAATTAATAGAAGACAGAGAGAGAATCATACAAATAAAGACAAAATAGAGAGAGAATGAACAAATATTTCATAGTCACAGATTAATGTTCATTACAAGTACTCGCTACTCTAGAAAGTAAAAAATCTATACTGGAAAGCGATAAAAGAGAAGGTGGAGAGAGATTATCCACCTTGATAGTTGCTTGGAGGAAGAGCCGTGTTGATGGAGTGCCCAAACGAGGGTGGTGAGACGATGGACGAGGGAGAATGAAGACAGAAGATGGAGGATGGGGTAGGGCGACATCGTAGTGGGTCCTGCTTCCTGAATGGCTGTGAGAAGACAATTGCGAGTGCTCCACGAATGGGGGATGAGAAGGTGGAAAAATTCTATTTTAAACTCTAATGGAGAATCCCGGGTTTGGGACAACGTTTAGAGCTTTGGAGGGGGTGAGAGAAGAGAGGAAGAGATGAGAAGAATGTGGGGGTTGTAGGGCTTTTTATAGGTGAATAAGAAGGCGCAAATAGGTCATTTCAATATTAAAACATTAATGTAGGGGTCTTTAGTAACGGATGTAACCGTTACTAAAGCCCCCACATCGCTAAATACGTGCGCACGACCCTCTCCCCTTCATCTTCAAGCATTGAGGCATGCTCCCACATACGTGCAACCTCTCGATCGGATGGCTTAAATGCCCTCTTCTTCTTTGCGCACACGGCTTCCGCATCAGATCTGGTGTGCATCACCGGGTCATTACGCACGTTAGCATGCACCTTCATCCAGTGGGCCACGTCACGCTTCCTCAGCCATCCACGCTTCATCCAACAGGCGAATCTCGCCGGTGCCCGCGCCCGCGCCATGCTTGATTTGAGGTGAGGTCGGGTTCGAACCCGTGCCTCTGCCTTGCGAAGAAGAGCTCGCCCAACACGCTGCGTTCGCGTTTGAGGTGCTCTCATGCTTTAAGGCACACGCGATCATGGCCGTTGGATCAAGATCCAATGACCCAGATTTGATGGCCGGTTGAGGCGAGGAAGCACAACGGTGATCTTGGGGCGGTCTGGGCAGCTAAGATGGCACCACGTGGCACCAGCTTGACCATCCATCTTCTCTGACTTGTAGATGGTGCCACGGATGTCAGATTTGACCAATTTTCATGCCGTTGGGTTGCAATTGTCGATCTGAACCCATCTGTGCAGTTGGATCTGTTATCTGAAGTACAGATTTACACCACCTAGCCCCTTGATCTTAGATCTTTCTCAGACTGCATCTGATGCTACGGAAGTTCGATCGGGGCGATCTTGGAGTCGTTGAACTCCAATCGTCGCCTCGATCAGATCTGTATAGTTGGATCCTCAATCCGAGGCCCCGATTAAATATCACCTTGACCCTGGCCACCAAAAAGAGCAAATTACTATACAATTTGTACAATTTGACCTGAATGCATGATGATGCATGTTATGCAATATTTACAATACATGATGCTTATATAACACTAAGAACATGCATAAATAGATATTTTAGGCTACTTAGATGCATACACATCATCGCCTCTTCAAGTCGATGAGCCACCTCTTAAGGCTAGCGAGCCACCTCCTATGGTCGAGCGGGACTCGGGCGAACACACCCGGCATTCCCTTGTATCGTCGCCTCTTAAGGTCGAAAAGCTGCCTCTTAAGGCCGGCTAGTTACCTCTTATGGTTGGCCGGGACTTGGGCAGACGCGCCCGACATTCTCCTGTATCGTCACCTCTTAAGGTCGATGAGCCGCTTCTTAAGGCCGGTAGGCTACCTCTTAAAGTCAGTCGGGACTTGGGGGGATGCGCCTGACATTCCCTTGTATCGTTGCCTCTTAGGGTCAGCAGGCCACCTTTTAAGGTCGGTCAGGACTCGGGCAGACGCTCCCAACGTTCCCTTGTATCCTTGCCTCTCAAGGCCAACGAGTCGTCTCTTAAGGCCGGCAAGCCACCTCTTAAGGACGATAAGAACTCGGGTAGACGAACCCGGCATTCCCTTATAATACCACCTCTTGTGGCTGATGAACCACCCTTTTAGGGGTAACAGGAACTCGGGCTGACACGCCTAAAGATCTCCTATGCTGCTGCCTCTTTAGGCTGACAAGCCACATCTCAAGGACATATCACGAGAATCTAGGCCACTTCGCCTAACGATAGTATACAAGCCACCAAGGATGGTAGGGACTGGGGCTCTACCGCTCCATGTTCAAGACGACACGATGCGACGTCACATTATAACAATAATGCTAGCTTAGGCCCTTGCACCCCGAGTCCCGCCTAGCACACACTCGAACTCCTGGCTAAGAAAGTTCAAACATTGGCTCTTGGTTCCCGTTGCCACCTTCCAAGGTCGGCCTCCTTTCATTGCCACCTACTAAGGTAGGCTCTTATTTGCGGTCGACCCCAAGGGTCGACCTCCACAAATCTCCACCTGCACTTTCTTTGTCCATGGGCAAGGCTAGGCGAGGTAACACGTGACAGTATTACACCCCGCGGTCATGATGGACGACTATCTATCTGCAATAAAAATGGTGTTTTAAGTGTCGTTATTGTAGTATATTTGTCACAATGCAAACAGATGTCGCGTTATTTTATTAATTATAATTTTTTCTAGTTAGTTTCTAGGTCTTTCATTGGGAGGTAGTTATTGAAATACATCACTCTCTATGTCAAAAAATGTTCTTTTATTCCAAAAATGTTAATTTTATTTACAAAATGAATCAATGAATCAATTAATGAATGAATTTGTTAATTATATACAAAAGAATCAACTAGTTCTACCTAAAATGCCTTAAACATATTCACAAATAACAAGCATAAAAAATAATTAATATACACTATGTTAATTATGTACAGTACTCTAAGTAATACCTAAGTATAGGTACAAAAATAACTACTAATATTTATTATACTAAGTTATATTAACATACTAATATCTTTAGTAACATATTCTATACATACAGTAATATATATATATATATATGTCACTATAGCCTTAGTAAAATATATATATACATCATAAGGCAAAAGAAATACTTATACTAACATATATACATATCTATAGTGACAAACATAATTGTCACTAAAGCCTTAATGTTATATACATAGGAGGCTTAAACAACTGTATACTCTAAATATACATATATACCTGTACACGTATATGCTATACACATATATTTTACTTACATTATTTATATTACTTATATATATATATATCTTTCTATTATATATGTACTATACATGTATGTATACATATGATACATATATACAACTGCACACATACATACAAGCACACAATGCCCAACACTTAGTCTTTTTAGGGTCACTCTCCCTCACACACACATGAAGCACTGTTCATTAACCTAAAAATTGGGATTTAAATAGGCAGGTCGACCCTTTTTGTGGGATACACAACACCTCATAGAGGTGGGACCAGACTACTACTAGGGACCAACCCTAGTTCATTAAGCATGTATTTTTATTTAGTTATAGGTTCATGACAGGCCCAATATGGGCCCAGCTATAGTGCATGGCCCTCGCCCTACCATTGTTCATATGTATGCTCATATATGGCATGATCGGATAGGAGAGGAGTATGTAATGGGTTAATTGTGCATCGAGCGCTGACGACTGAAGTGCTCGGTGCAAAATTACCTTTTATACTATTTACGTGAGCTGGACGCATTTGTTTAAATAGGTCATTGTAGCTTGCGTTCGCAACATCGATTTTAAATGTAGAAACGGATGTGAGTTCGAGTGTCGAACACAGGGAGGCATGAAATCGACTTTTTCTATCACTTAGTTGTCACGGAAATGGCGGGTTTTGCTTGCACATGAGAAAACGCAGGAGGGAAAAGAGAGTAAGAGAGAAAGAGAGAGAGAGCCGGGTTAAAGTCTTTTGATCACAACATTTGTGCAAATTAAGATAAGAAAAACTCGGTAAAAAGAGAGAGACAATAGCTATATAAGAAACATCATTTAACATGCAACTTGAGTTTTACAGATACAACAATAGCTAAATGCTTAAACAAAAGTAAAGTAAAACTAGAAAAAAAGGGGAGAGAGAGAGGGGGGAGAAGGCGAGGCGGCCACGGCGGTGGAGGAGGGCTTCGTCGGCGACTCATCAACTCCGACGAGTACAAAGTGTGCTAAGGGAAGCTAGGAGTGGGGTAGAAGAGTTGCAAGTGTATTCAATGCCTTTACATGGGTAGTTGGAGGGGGTTTATACAAGAAGAAGGGGTTTCTAAATTAAGTAGGGGCTTTAGCGACGTCCAGGACGTCGCTAAAATCACCCCAGAAATGTTGGTGAAGGCCCCTGCCTATCGGTCTTCCACGCACGCCTGTTCTTCCTCCCGCGTGATCCGTGTGCGTTCGTTATGCACCGTCCGATCGAAGATCGGATGGTTGAGACTTCGCGTGAGCGCGCGCTAAGGATTGCGCTTATGCAGCACGTGCCTCGCGCATTATCATGAGCGTGAGCATCCGTGCGCGTCCACTGTGCCACGTGGCCTCCATCCACACCGTCCATGCATGGATCAATGGTTGAATTTTAATCGTGCGCTCGAATGTGATTGGCGTGATTCGAAAAGGCATCGGATGAGCATGTGGGAGGGCGCTGACCACTACGGTGTGCTTCAGACTTTGTCGCAGTTTTGCATGAACTCTCAGCCGTTCGATGGATGATCGGATGGCCGGGATCTCATCTGGGCACGATGGAGAGATGCTGCGGGCAAGCTGGTAGCTTCTCAGCCGTCCGATCGTCAGATCAGACAACTTAAAATGCTTCGCGCGATGAGGCAGGGGCACGCTACATGGGTTAGGGTGACGTGGCTGCTTGTGGGTCGTTGATCTAATGATCAACGATCAGAATTTCTTGGGCTAATCGAGGGAGCTTCGGATGTCGGATTTGAGTGATTTCGAGCCCGTTGGACTCGATTCGTCAATCTGAGTCCATCCATGCGGTCCGATTACTCATCTGATGCTTGTTTTAACATGAACTTGTACAAATAGCCATTAACATTGATTTATAAGCAATCTCAATGTGCAATGCATGTAATGCTCCCATGCCTATTTATGATGTGTTATTTGTGCATGTTACCCTTACGATAAACCCCGATTGATAGAATTATCACCACAAAATGTAGAGTTATCATACCCCCATGCTCATTCCTTGCTAGTCCCTAGCAAGGTTCATCCCAGCCATTATTCTCAGTCAGAATTCAGAAATTGATTACTTAGACATTTTGTTACTTGTCAACAGGAGGAAATATACTAAGAGCCTGATCTACAGAGACTAAATAGTGCTTGGGTATCTGCCAAAATATGAATCACCCGAATCCATGCTTAAAGCATATATACATATATATATTTTTCATCTTTTCTCATTTTTTGAATTTTTTTTGGAGTTGAGAGTGTGTCGGTAACATTTTACGACTATCCAACCCATCCATAACTTGAAAAAGACTCTTAGTGCTAAGCATCTTGATGTGAATATTGTGATAGACTCACTCAATGGTAATTAGAACAGACTTTGGGTTTCTACATCCCTAGGTGACTGGAAAAGGAAGTGCGTGCCTAAAGGTGTATCTATCCGATTGGTAGCTTTCTCCCTACTTTTATTTTATTTGGGGTCAACACAAGGGTGTTTCCAGTGTATATCTCCCCGGATTGCTCTACTTCCCTGCTTCTTCCTTAGGTGTTTTGGACTTTTTGTGCATTTAGTGAGCTGGGTTCTGAACAACTGGCCAATGGGCTGTTACCCATGACCACTTGCCAACCATACTTGTGCGGTGAAGTGTGGCTTATTTATTATTTTTCTTTTTCTTCTTTTTCTATTTTTTTTCTATTTCTCCCATTTTTTCTTTTTCTCTTTTCTTTTTCTTTTGTTGTTTAGTGGGTGGCTTCCCTGATCTTAGATTTACCTAGAGGCAATAAAAAGAAAGTGATCCTGTGGCTGGGCTCTAGACAACTGGTCAATGAGCTGTTACCCACGATAACTTGCCAGCCATACCATCTTAAAAGGTTCATTAGCTACCCAATTAAAGTTAGAATATCTGATAAGTGAGTTAGTGCGAAAATGTGTGCAGATGCTTAGACTAGAAATCCCTCCGAGTCAGAGGGTGGGTTAATAAGTCATATACTTATCACCCTACCTTATTGGCGAATTACAGTAAATTAAGGTTCCGAGGATTTGAGGCTAAATCCATAGTTTAATGGACACCAGGGCAGATTGATCCTGAAGGCCTAAAAAGTTTAAGTGTTCAGGTTCTTTTCGTATTATTTTCCACGTTGACAAGTTCCTAATGCCTAAGTTTTGCTTCCTAAATTCATCATTTTTCTTATTCTATTCAAAGTGATAAAATAAACTCAGAACATGCAAATTACCACCCCCCTCATGCTTATGTTGGATAATGTCCTCATTGATAAATAAATGGATGTAAAGGGGGTTCAAAAAGAAGCCACCTGAGTGATGTCGTGTACCTGGTCAGTCTGAATCTTCTGTGTTGCCTCCTAGGAAGCGTTGAGTTTAATGCCTCCAGCTGGGCGATGCTTCGTGTCAACCCTTGATGAGGGTGACAACCTCTTTGGGGGAACCTGGGCAAGGAAATGCTTTAATCTCTGATCGTTTACCGTGAAGGTGTGCCCAGTGTTCGAATCTGCAATTTCAACCGCCCGATTGGAAAAAGGTTTGACTACCTAATATGGTCCTGTCCACTTGGATCTGAGCTTCCTGGGAAAAAGTTTAAGTCGGGCATCAGAAAGCCAGACTTGCTGGTTAGGCTCGAAGGTCTTTCTATGGATGAGTCGGTCATGGACGGCTTTCATCTTTTCCTTGTAAAGTCGATTATTCTCAAATGCATCCCGAAGAATTTCCTCGAGCTCGAAGAGTTGGAGCGTCCTCTGCGTACTGGCTAACTGAGAGTCCATGTTACACTACTTAACAGGCCAGTAAGCCCGGTGTTCCAATTCGACCAGAAGGTGGCAAGCTTTGCCAAAGATCAGGCAATACGGTGACATGCCTATCGGGGTCTTAAAAGTGGTCCTGTATGCCCACAGGACATCATCCAGTCGTGTGGACCAATCCTTCTTTTCAGGTCTCACAGTCTTTTGTAGAATATTCTTAATCTGCCTATTAGAGACCTCAGTCTACCCATTGGTTTGCGGATGATACGGGGTGGCAATGTGGTGAGTAACCCCGTATTTTTTGAGTAGGGCACGGAACTGGGCGTGGATAAAGTGATTTCCACCATCATTGATCATGGCCTTCGGTATTCCAAATCGAGAAAAGATGTTTTGCTTAATAAAATCCATGACAGTCTTATGGTCACATCTGCGAGTGGCGACAACTTCAATCCATTTTGAGACATAGTCTACTGAGACTAAGATGTACTCAAAGTTGTTGGATGGTGGGAAGGGGCCCATGAAATCGATGCCCTAAACATTGAAGATCTCGACAATCAAAATGGAGTGAAGGGGCATCATGTCTTTTCTGGTCATGGTCCCTAAAGTCTGGCAGCGAGAGCAAGTCTTCACAAAGCTGTGTGCATCCTTAAATAAGGAAGGCCAGTAAAATCCAAACTACAAAACCTTTGCAGCCGTCTTCTTCCCCGAAAAGTGGCCACCACATGCTTGATCATGACAAAAGAATAACACACTTTGAACTTCTTCCTCCGGAATACACCTCCTGATAATCTGGTCAGCACAGAGGTGAAACAGCATGGGATCATCCTAGAAATAATGCTTGGCTTCAGCCAAGAACTTATCCTGTTGCTGTCTGGACCAACTGTGCGAGGCCTATCCAACTACCAGATAGTTGACGAAGTCGGTATACCAGGGTAGTTTCCTTTCGTGCACAGCCAGAAGTTGTTCATCAAGAAAGGTATCAGTCAAGGGCAAGGAGGGCCCAATGTGGTCCGGGTGGAGGTGATCGGCCATGACATTCTTGGACCCGACTTTATCGCGAATTTTCAGGTCAAATTCCTGCAAGAGCAGGATCCATCTAATGAGCCTAGGTTTAGCATCTTCTTTTTCCAATAAATGCTGGATGGCCGAGTGGTCCATATAAATGGTCACGTGGGATCCTAGGAGGTAAGATCGGAACTTTTCGAGTCCAAAAACTATGGTGAGTACCTCTTTCTCTGTGACTGTATAGTTCCATTGGGCCTCATCCAACGTCTTACTCGCGTAGTAGATCACCACAGGTTTCTTTTCTTGTCTCTGTCCTAGGACTGCGCCGATGGTAGAGTTTGATGCATCACACATAATTTCAAAATCCTGGGACCAGTCTGGGGGCTATAACACAGGAGCGGTGGAGACTGATTCTTTGAGGGTGGTGTAAGCCTGGATGCAATCAGGTGTCATGTGAAATAGGGCGTCGTTGGCCAGAAGGTCGGTCAAGGGTTTAGAGAGTTTGGAAAAGTCTTTAATAAACCTTCGATAGAAACCAACGTGTCCTAGGAAAGATCGGATTTGCCGGACCGAGATAGGTGGCAGAAGTTTGGAAATCAAATCAACCTTAGCTCAATCCACCTCAATGCCCCCATGCGATATGATGTGCCCGAGGATAATCCCTTCTTGAAGCATGAAATGGCTTTTTTCCCAGCTCAAAACCAAGTTAACCTCGATACATCACTTCAGGATTTTCTCCAAGTTGCTCAGACAATGGTTGAATAAGTTCCCAAACACTGAGAAATCATCCATAAAGACCTCCAGGTATTCACCCACCATCTCTAAAAAGATGGCTAGCATGCAACGCTGAAAGGTAGCAGGTACGTTGCATAACCTGTATGGCATACGACGGAACGCAAATGTGCCATACGGGCAAGTGAATGTGGTCTTCTCTTGATCTTCGGGAGCAATTGAGACTTGGTTGTATCCTGAGTATCCATCCAGGAAGCAAAAATATTTATGCCCTGCCAATCGTTCAAGAATCTGGTCAATGAATGGCAGAGGAAAATGATCTTTCTTGGTCGCCTCATTGAGCTTCCTATAATCAATGCACACCCGCCATGCAGTGCTGGTGCGAGTGGGGATGGATTCGCCACGCTCATTGGTGACAACAGTGAGCCTAGCTTTCTTGGGGACCACTTGAGTGAGGCTCACCCAGGGGCTATTGGAGATTGGGTAGATGATGTCAGTGTCAATCCACTTGATGATTTCCTTTTTAATGACCTCGCGCATATTCGGGTTTAATCGTCTCTACATCTGACTGGAAGGTCGAGCCCCATCTTCCAGATAGATCTTGTGGGTGCAATAGGTGGGGCTAATTCCTCGCAAATCCAAGATGGTCCATCCAATGGCTGCCCGATGTTCTGATAGGGTCGCGGTCAACTTGAGTTCCTGATCCTTGGTTAGATGGGCATTGATAATCATCGGGAAGGTCTGGTCAGGTCCAAGGAAGACGTACTTTAGATTTTCGGGTAGCAGCTTTAGCTCAAGTGTAGGTGGAACAACACTCGACGGGTAGGGGAAAGGTGGGAGTTGATCAGCATCAATCTCCTCGAATGGTGGTTGCTAATGGTAATCAGCTCTACAGAGGTTAGTGTGCACAGACGGGGATGGGCCAGAACAGTCGTCATAGGGTTGGGTCTGATGGTCTGATACAGAACTAATGGTGATGCATTTCTCAACCAGAGGCTCCACAGGATAGTGCTTGTAACGACCCGGTTCCCGAGTCCCTACGAGACACGAGAACCGGACCGACTCGACTAATCCCAAGACCCAGTCGTCCAACGAGGAAGTAACCAAAAGACAGTAAAATAAACCACATTCAGCATGAATATAACTAACAGTAAGAAAGTACAGCAGTAAGGAAAGAAACTACTACAGTAGGCACCACCACAACAGTAAAACAACATTTATCATATAACAAAAACTGCAGGTAAAGAAGGTACAGTGGAAACAAAACTACTCACTAGAACAGAAATAAAAAGAAGGTACAAAGCTGTGGTAACTCTACTGGACCCTACTCGGCCCAGCGTCCTCTGCAGCCGCCGACCCTGACTGCTCAACACCTGGTCCTGAAAAAGGTAACGAGTGTAACACGTCAGCAAAACGCTGAGTAGAGTGGCAAACTAACTAAAGGCAACAGTAGAGTGTACAGTAGCTATTATGTTCTATTACTTCCTTTATTTACATCTTTCAATTTTTCTCACTATTTCATTTATTTCTCAGATCCTTTACTTGATCTCGAATGTCCTCGTGGGACGATCTTGATTGCAGTCTTTTCCAAAAGTAGAAGTAGCACGTGGTGCTCTCCTGGCCGGGAGAGTCCCCCGTGGTGATCCTACCCTCAGTCAACCACCCCAAGGTCACTGACAGACGTAACGGTGACTACGGCACGCGCGATAAACGCACAGGTAGCTAGCCCGCACTGGCACGCGGTCAGTCGTTTCCATTAACGGGTGCGCCCAAAGCACAGCACGGAACCAGGGCAGAGCCCTCTCAGTAACAGGGGTCCAACCCCTCCACAGTAACCAAACCGGGGCCTTGCCCCTCCACAGTCCGCGCACCCTCGCCTGACTACCCTGGTTTGCCCTAGTGGGCCTAACAAGTCGGTGAAGGAGGCTAGCAGAACCCCGGGGCCCGTGGGGTAGCTAGTACTCTCCTAACACTACTAGCTCTCCTCGGTACTACGTACACGAGGGCCAGCAAGTCGGTACAGAGCGGCCAATCCTAGCCCCGGGTCCCTGGGGCGGCTGGCCCCACTCTGCACTAAACAGGTACAGGTACTTCCCTTGGTACTGCGTACCCAAGAGACAGTACAACTACATCTCAGTTCCATTCCTTTTTCTTTCCAGGAGTTCCACTCCTAACTCCCCGTAGGGTTCCAGTTCTTTATTTCAGAACATCATATGTTTCACTTTCCAGATTCACGTTCTCAAATTCCATGATCTCAAACATGTTTCTTTATTCATAACAGGCAGCTGTTAATTAAATTTACAGGCAGCTTTATATATTCCTTTCCATTTTTTCCAAGACTGCAGTAATATACATTCCACTAGTTTTTCCATCCTAGGATTCATGCCATATCCTAGGATCTATCATACAATCTAGTTTTCCGGCCCTAGGATTCATGCAACACCTAGGAGCTATCATTCCATATATTTCTCATTCCTAGGATTCATGCAAGCCCTAGGTTCTAGTTATGGTTCCATACTTTAACAGATTTTATTAATACTTAAAACCACTCTACCAGGTACAACGGGAGTAATGGGGGCGTGATCGGGAATCCCGCGCGCCTCCGCGACTCTCAAGACTGCAACCGAACGAGGTCCTATCACAAGGATCAAACACAAGGAGTGTCTCAAAACAGTGTATAGCTACTGTAGGCGGGTAGAGGAATTAATTCTGAAACGAACACAACTCGAATCACGGAAAACGGAGCCCAAACGGGCCCTAAACGGGTCGAGAAAGACGATACTGTGCAAAATCAGACGTCTGGAACTCCCTCCAGACGTCTTAAACGGTGGATCAGAGAATTACCTGCTCAGCGTGGTTTCCCAGACGTCCAGAAGTCTGCAGGGACGTCTTTCCTAGATCCCAGACGTCCGATGGTCACTTTGGACGTCTGGAGGTCACTCCCGCCGTCTGGTACAACTTCCAGACGTCTGATTCGCAAAGGATGACGAATCCGAAAACCTGCGCACAGCCAACCCCCCTCCCTCAGTACGGTCAGTCGACAAAAAGGAAGAAGAAAGCGGAAACTCACCTTTCAGACGTCTGTGTGATTTCACAGACGTCGACCTTGCCGTCTGGATATCAATCCAGACGTCTGATTCTGGAAATTTTTCCAGAATCAGAGCCCTGCTCGGCCTCCGCTCGCGACGTCGCCCGCGTCGCACCTCGCGCGTACGCTGCTCCGCCCGCAGTAGGTCCCTCTCCGCGACGCTCTGCGCCCCCTGCGCCCTCCGCCGGCCGGCCAAGCCGCTCCTGGCGAGCTCGCCCTCACGGCAGAGCCCCGCCCTCGCACCCCGCAGCTCCTCCGCGCTCACTGCGGCTGCCGCTGCCGCTGCGCCCTCGTGTCCGCTCGCTCTCGCGCACAGGCAGGAGAAGAAGGAGGAAGATGGTGGAGACGGGAGGGGAGGCGCGCCCCCCCCCTTTTAACGCCGCGCGGAGAGTTGAGAGAAGGCGGTCGCAGCCGCCTGCAGCCGCAGAGAAAGAGGGCAGAACGCAGGTCTGCGCGCACAGGCGCGCAGACGAATATCCCGTGCGAGCATAACTGTTCGCCAGACGTCTGTAAACTATCCCGGACGTCTGGTCAGTCGTCTGGATGTGATCCCAGACGTCTCGACAGACGTCTGGGACACCTCCCAGACGTCTTAAAAGGCGTCTGGGGCACGCGCTCGTTACAATATAACAAACTCAAAGGAAGTTTCGTCCCCGAAACTTGCGCCAACTAGGGTGCGGGAAAAAGATGTCCAAATAACCATAACAAACTCAAAGAGGACTGAAGCCGGTCCGAAAAGACGTACCCGCGAAAAGCTCCGGGTACCGCTCCCGCATTGCCGCCTCAGGCTCCCAGGTAGCCTCCTCGTACCGCTGGCTCCTCCACAAAACCTTTACCAGGGGTACTTGCTTTCGTCTCAACCTGCGGACGGCTCGGTCTAGGATCTGCACTGGCCGCTCGGGGTAGGTCAGGTCGTCGCTCACCTCGACGCTCTCGTGACTCAGTACGTGGCTGGGATCGGCTACGTACTTCCTGAGGTTGGACACGTGGAACACGTCGTGCACACCAGAAAGCTGCGGGGGAAGGGCAAGTCTGTAAGCAACGGGTCCAACCCGCTCCAGGACCTCAAAGGGCCCCACGAACCTCGGCGCGAGCTTCCCTCTCACCCCAAACCGCTGTAAGCCCTTCATGGGCGAAACACGAAGAAAGACGTGGTCCCCGACCTCGAACTGCACCTCTCTGCGTCTGCGATCTGCGTAGCTCTTCTGTCTGCTCCTGACAGTGCGGAGTCGTCTGTGGATCTGCTCAACTACCTCCTGACTCTGCCGGATCAACCTGGGGCCAACCTCCCACTTGGTCCCCACCTCAACCCAACTCAAGGGTGCCGTGCATTTCCGTCCGTACAGAGCCTCGTAGGGAGCCATGCCGATGCTCGAGTGATAACTGTTGTTGTATGCAAACTCTGCCAGGGGCAGGTGCTCCTCCCAAGAGCCCCTCCAGTCTAGTACACAGGCACGCAAAAGATCCTCAAGTGTCTGTATCGTGCGTTCTGACTGTCCGTCCGTCTGGGGGTGGTAAGCCGTGCTAAACCTCAACCTCGTCCCCAAAGCCTGCTGAAACTCAGCCCAAAACTGGGACGTAAAGCGGGTATCCCGGTCGGATACGATCTCCCGCAGAACTCCGTGTAGTCGCACCACATCACGGATATACCTCTCTGCCAACTGTGCTGGTCCCAAAGTGACTCGGATCGGCAAGAATCGTGCCGTCTTCGTCAATCTATCCACTATTACCCAGACTGCGTCGTGTCCTCGCTGGGTAACAGGTAAGCCCACCACCAAGTCCATGGTGATGCTCTCCCACTTCCACTCTGGCACTGGAAGCGGCTGAAGCGGCCCTGCAGGCCTCTGATGCTCGGCTTTCACCTGCTGGCACACTAAGCACTGCTGCACGAACTCACCCACATCCCGCTTCATCCCTCTCCACCAGAACTCGCGTCTCAAGTCATGGTACATTTTCGTGTTTCCGGGATGTATGGTGAATCTGGAACCGTGTGCCTCAGTCAGGAGCTCTCTCAACAGCTCCTCGTCTCTGGGGACGCACAGCCGTCCCCTCAAGCGTAACACCTGGTCTGTGAAAGAGAAGTCCCCTGGGTCCCCTGACAGTACTCTGTCGCGCAAAGACTGCAAGTACGGATCGGCCATCTGTCCCGTGATGATGCGGTCTATCAACTCTGGTCTGGTCTGCCGTGTCACCGTCACTGCCCCACAGTACCCTCGTAACTCTAGAGGTCGCCAACTGCCCACCTCCTCCAAAAGGCTCCAACTCTGTAACTGTAGACTGGCCAAGCGTGCGGGCGCCTTACGGCTCAAGGCGTCAGCCACCACATTGGCCTTTCCCGGGTGGTAGGAGATGCTGCAGTCGTAGTCCTTCAGGAGCTCCAACCAACGTCTCTGTCTCATGTTGAGCTCCTTCTGGTCAAAAAGATATCTGAGGCTCTTGTGATCTGTAAAAATCTCGAAGGTCTCACCGTACAAGTAGTGCCTCCATGTCTTCAGCGCGAAGACAACAGCTGCCAACTCTAGATCGTGGGTAGGGTAGGTATGCTCATGGGGCTTCAGTTGCCGCGAAGCGTAAGCGACCACGTGACCCCTCTGCATGAGCACACCTCCTAACCCCTGCAAGGAAGCGTCCGTGTACACAACGAACCCGCCACTACTGTCAGGGATGGTGAGCACGGGAGCCGAGGTCAACCTCTCCTTCAGCTCCAGAAAACACGCCTCACAGGCGTCTGTCCAAGCGAAAGGCACATCCTTCCGAGTCAACTGTGTCATAGGACGTGCAATCTGCGAAAACCCTCTGATGAACCGTCTGTAGTAACCTGCCAGTCCCAGGAAACTGCGAATCTCAGTGACTGAACGCGGTCTCTCCCACCTGAGCACTGCCTCGACCTTGGCGGGATCCACCGCCAGGCCGTCTCCAGAGATCACATGACCCAAAAAGGTCACCTCCCTCAACCAGAACTCGCACTTGCTGTATTTGGCGTACAGCCTGCGTCGTCTCAGAGTGTCTAGGACCATCCGCAAGTGCTGTCCGTGCTGCGTCCGATCTCTAGAATAGATGAGTACATCATCTATGAAAACCACCACAAACTGGTCCAAGTACGGTCTGAACACCCGGTTCATCAGGTCCATGAAAGCAGCGGGGGCATTGGTCAGCCCAAATGGCATGACCAAAAACTTGTAGTGTCCGTAGCGGGTGCGGAAAGCTGTCTTGGAGACGTCGGTCTCCCTGATCCTCAACTGGTGGTATCCAGACCTCAAGTCGATCTTGGAAAACACCGTGGCACCCCGCAACTGGTCAAACAAATCGTCAATCCTCGGCAGCGGATATCTGTTCTTGATGGTGACCCTATTCAGCTGTCGGTAGTCCACACAAAGG
Organism: Thalassia testudinum; assembly: GCA_037157565.1. NCBI lineage: Eukaryota > Viridiplantae > Streptophyta > Magnoliopsida > Alismatales > Hydrocharitaceae > Thalassia > Thalassia testudinum. The sequence continues at coordinate 35,115,627 of JAZHRO010000026.1, forward strand.
CGTAGGGTCCCATCCTTCTTCTTCACAAACAGTACCGGGGCTCCCCAGGGAGACGCACTGGGCCTCACGAAACCCTTCTCCAAAAGGTCCTGCAACTGAGACTTGAGCTCTCGCAGCTCAAGCGGTGCCATTCTGTAAGGCGCGGTGGAGATGGGGCTGGTCCCTGGTACTAGTGAGATCTCAAACTCGATCTCACGCTCGGGCGGTAGTCCTGGTAACTCGTCTGGAAACACGTCGGGGTACTCTCTGACCACCGGGATGCTCTGGAAGTCTGCCACGGGGCTGTGCTCTGCCACCACACAAGCTAAGAAGCCCTCACACCCCTGGCTCAAAAGTCTCGCCGCCCGAAGTGCCGAAATGCACCTGAAACCTCCGTCCACTGGCTGCCCGTGAAACTCGAAGGAAGGCAACTCCGGAATGGAGAAGACAATCTTCCTCTCAAAGCAGTCTACCAAGGCGTGGTAAGCGGACAGCCAATCCATCCCCAGAATCACCCCAAAGTCCTCCATCTGTATCATAATCAGGTCAGCTGGCAGGCTGTGTCCCCCGATGCTGACCCCGCAACCCGTGTACACCTCCTCAGCTACAAACAGCTGACCACTCGGACCTCTGATTACGAACGGATTCTTTAACAATGTATAATCCTGGTCCAAACTAACTGCGAAACTGTCTGCGACAAACGAGTGCGTAGCGCCGGAATCGAAAAGCGTGTAAACGAGTCTGCCAGAAACTGAAACCATACCTGCTACCACGGATCCCGAAGCTCTGGCGTCCCTGTGTGTTAGGGCATTGATACGCCCCTCAGCTCTAGGTGCGGACGAAGCAGCCACACTCTGCGTCGGACGGGTAGGTGCTGGCCGGTACCCTCCTCGCGACTGCGGTCCTCCTCCTCGCGCCTGGAAACCGCGACCTCCTGCGCGCCCTCCAGTGCTCTGCGCAGGAAGTATCTGCTGACCTCCTGCCCTAGATGGGCAGTCCCTCCTGACGTGGCCCGGCTGGCCACACTGGTAGCAGAGGGGAACCCGACTCCCGCCCTCAGTGAGTCCCTGCTGTCGGCTAGGCGGGGGTCCGGTGCTGGCGACTGGCCCCTGTCGAGGGCCCCCAAAGGCCACTGATGGCCCTGCACAACGTGACGGCTCTCCTGCGGACGCCACGTGTCTCCGTTCTCGCCGGCCCTGTGAGAAGTCTGGCTGAAAGGGCCTCTTCCGCCCGCCGTCGGTCTCTCGCGCGGACGGGTTGGTCTCCTCGTAAGTCATAGCTGCCTCTACCACCCTCGAAAACGTCGGCAGCTTCAGGGGTTTGACATACCCCCGGATCGCAGGCCGGAGCCCCTCGGTGAACCTCCAAAGGCGCTCCTCCTCAGTGGCCACCGCTGTCGCTGCAAAGCGGGACAGCTCCAAGAAACGCGTGCGGTACGCGCTCACGGTCATCGTCCCTTGGCGGAGAGTGTGGAACTCCCGCCTCCTCTGGTCCTGCCACGTCTGGGGAAAGTACTGCTCGCAGAAGAGGGTGACGAACTGGTCCCACGTCGGCTCGTCCCTCTCCTGTCCCCGGACCGCCCTCCACCACCGGTGTGCCGCACTCTCCAGCTGGTACGTGGCAAAGGCCACGCGGCACTCCACCGGGGGGCGAAGGGTGTCGAAGATCTTCTCCAGCTGCTCAAGCCAGTCCTCTGCCTCGGTCGGGTCCTCATCCCCCTTGAAGGAGGGGGGCTTCAGCTTCCGGAACTGTCCGAAAAGCTCGAAGTGGTGCTGTAGGGGAGGTGCTGGCGCACCTCCAGGCGAAGGTGCCTCGTGGACAGAAGTGTCGGAGGAAGGTGGGGGCGGCAGGGGCCCATCCCCTCCCTCGTGTCCAGCGCCGCGTCCGTCGCGTGGTCCCACAGAGGACTCCCCCTCTGCAACCCCAGGAGGAGGTGCTCAGGGCGGTGGGTGGAGCTCCTCTCGTACAATATCCCGTATCAGTCTGGCGAGGTCCTGGGCCTGGATGCCAGGGAGTGGTGGCTGGTCCACCGAGACGTCAACGACAGCACGTCCACCTCGCCGACCTCGCCCTCGGCCGCGTCCGCGGCCAGTCTCGCCAGTCCCACGACGAGGCATCTCCTGCAAGGAGACACGAAACAAAACGGAAGCGTCAAAACAGACGGTACCTAACAACACTTCTAAGAGCTCATATCAAGAGATATGTTGTGGTGGCTACTCTGGCTATAAACATGTGAATTGGTTATTTTCCAGTCAGTTGATTCACTTCTCGGGACGATCTTGCTCTGATACCATCTTGTAACGACCCGGTTCCCGAGTCCCTACGAGACACGAGAACCGGACCGACTCGACTAATCCCAAGACCCAGTCGTCCAACGAGGAAGTAACCAAAAGACAGTAAAATAAACCACATTCAGCATGAATATAACTAACAGTAAGAAAGTACAGCAGTAAGGAAAGAAACTACTACAGTAGGCACCACCACAACAGTAAAACAACATTTATCATATAACAAAAACTGCAGGTAAAGAAGGTACAGTGGAAACAAAACTACTCACTAGAACAGAAACAAAAAGAAGGTACAAAGCTGTGGTAACTCTACTGGACCCTACTCGGCCCAGCGTCCTCTGCAGCCGCCGACCCTGGCTGCTCAACACCTGGTCCTGAAAAAGGTAACGAGTGTAACACGTCAGCAAAACGCTGAGTAGAGTGGCAAACTAACTAAAGGCAACAGTAGAGTGTACAGTAGCTATTATGTTCTATTACTTCCTTTATTTACATCTTTCAATTTTTCTCACTATTTTATTTATTTCTCAGATCCTTTACTTGATCTCGAATGTCCTCGCGGGACGATCTTGATTGCAGTCTTTTCCAAAAGTAGAAGTAGCACGTGGTGCTCTCCTGGCCGGGAGAGTCCCCCGTGGTGATCCTACCCTCAGTCAACCACCCCAAGGTCACTGACAGACGTAACGGTGACTACGGCACGCGCGATAAACGCACAGGTAGCTAGCCCGCACTGGCACGCGGTCAGTCGTTTCTATTAACGGGTGCGCCCAAAGCACAGCACGGAACCAGGGCAGAGCCCTCTCAGTAACAGGGGTCCAACCCCTCCACAGTAACCAAACCGGGGCCTTGCCCCTCCACAGTCCGCGCACCCTCGCCTGACTACCCTGGTTTGCCCTAGTGGGCCTAACAAGTCGGTGAAGGAGGCTAGCAGAACCCCGGGGCCCGTGGGGTAGCTAGTACTCTCCTAACACTACTAGCTCTCCTCGGTACTACGTACACGAGGGCCAGCAAGTCGGTACAGAGCGGCCAATCCTAACCCCGGGTCCCTGGGGCGGCTGGCCCCACTCTGCACTAAACAGGTACAGGTACTTCCCTTGGTACTGCGTACCCAAGAGACAGTACAACTACATCTCAGTTCCATTCCTTTTTCTTTCCAGGAGTTCCACTCCTAACTCCCCGTAGGGTTCCAGTTCTTTATTTCAGAACATCATATGTTTCACTTTCCAGATTCACGTTCTCAAATTCCATGATCTCAAACATGTTTCTTTATTCATAACAGGCAGCTGTTAATTAAATTTACAGGCAGCTTTATATATTCCTTTCCATTTTTTCCAAGACTGCAGTAATATACATTCCACTAGTTTTTCCATCCTAGGATTCATGCCATATCCTAGGATCTATCATACAATCTAGTTTTCCGGCCCTAGGATTCATGCAACACCTAGGAGCTATCATTCCATATATTTCTCATTCCTAGGATTCATGCAAGCCCTAGGTTCTAGTTATGGTTCCATACTTTAACAGATTTTATTAATACTTAAAACCACTCTACCAGGTACAACGGGAGTAATGGGGGCGTGATCGGGAATCCCGCGCGCCTCCGCGACTCTCAAGACTGCAACCGAACGAGGTCCTATCACAAGGATCAAACACAAGGAGTGTCTCAAAACAGTGTATAGCTACTGTAGGCGGGTAGAGGAATTAATTCTGAAACGAACGCAACTCGAATCACGGAAAACGGAGCCCAAACGGGCCCTAAACGGGTCGAGAAAGACGATACTGTGCAAAATCAGACGTCTGGAACTCCCTCCAGACGTCTTAAACGGTGGATCAGAGAATTACCTGCTCAGCGTGGTTTCCCAGACGTCCAGAAGTCTGCAGGGACGTCTTTCCTAGATCCCAGACGTCCGATGGTCACTTTGGACGTCTGGAGGTCACTCCCGCCGTCTGGTACAACTTCCAGACGTCTGATTCGCAAAGGATGACGAATCCGAAAACCTGCGCACAGCCAACCCCCCTCCCTCAGTACGGTCAGTCGACAAAAAGGAAGAAGAAAGCGGAAACTCACCTTTCAGACGTCTGTGTGATTTCACAGACGTCGACCTTGCCGTCTGGATATCAATCCAGACGTCTGATTCTGGAAATTTTTCCAGAATCAGAGCCCTGCTCGGCCTCCGCTCGCGACGCCGCCCGCGTCGCACCTCGCGCGTACGCTGCTCCGCCCGCAGCAGGTCCCTCTCCGCGACGCTCTGCGCCCCCTGCGCCCTCCACCGGCCGGCCAAGCCGCTCCTGGCGAGCTTGCCCTCACGGCAGAGCCCCACCCTCGCACGCCGCAGCTCCTCCGCGCTCACTGCGGCTGCCGCTGCCGCTGCGCCCTCGTGTCCGCTCGCTATCGCGCACAGGCAGGAGAAGAAGGAGGAAGATGGTGGAGACGGGAGGGGAGGCGCGCCCCCCCTTTTAACGCCGCGCGGAGAGGAGAGAGAAGGCGGTCGTAGCCGCCTGCAGCCGCAGAGAAAGAGGGCAGAACGCAGGTCTGCGCGCACAGGCGCGCAGACGAATATCCCGTGCGAGCATAACTGTTCGCCAGACGTCTGTAAACTATCCCGGATGTCTGGTCAGTCGTCTGGATGTGATCCCAGACGTCTCGACAGACGTCTGGGCCACCTCCCAGACGTCTTAAAAGGCGTCTGGGGCACGCGCTCGTTACAGTGCTCCTCAATCTAGTCGTAATTGAAAGACTTAGTCACTCGAAGATATCCAACTACATCTTCCTGTCTTCGAAGGCGATTTCCATGCATCCCGTGTCACAATCGATGTTCGCTTTAGCCGTAGCTAAGAAAGGTCTGTCCAGGATGATGGGTGTGTTTTGTAGCTGTTCGGGGACTTCTATGTCGAGCACCAAGAAGTCAACTGGGAAGTAGAAGTCCTTGACCTGAACAATTACGTCCTCGACAACCCCCTTCGGGGTCTTCACAGATCGATCAACCAATTGGATGGTCACAGGTGTGGGTGTCAATTCCCCGAATCCGAATTGGTGATACAGGGTTGTTGGGATCAGATTGATCAAAGCACCTGTAACGAATGTGTGCCCCAGACGTATTTTAAGACGTCTGGGAGGTGGCTCAGACGTCGTACAAGACGTCTGGGATCACAACCAGACGTATGATAAGACGTCTGGGATAGTTTCAAGACGTCTGAAAATCCGTTATTTTCGACACACGCGAGTCGCCTGCGCGCCTGAGCGCGCAGACCGCATATTCCCCCTTTTTTTCTCTCTGCGGCTGCAGGCGGCCTGCCACCTCCTCTCTCCTCTCCGCGCGGCGTTAAAAGGGGCGCGCCTCCCCTCCCGTCTCCACCGTCTCCTTCTTCTTCTCCTTCCTGTGCGCGAGAGCGAGCGGACGCTGAGGGCGGGCAGCGGCGGCCGCAGTGAGTGCGGGGGTGCGGCGTGCGAGGGCGGAGCTCTGCCGTGAGGGCGAGCTCGCCGGAGCGGCTTGGCCGGCTGGCGGAGGGCACAGGGGGCGCGGAGCGATGCGGAGAGGGACCTGCTGCGGTCTGAGCAGCAGGAGCGCGAGGTGCGACGCGGGCGGCGTCGCGAGCGGAGGCCGAGTAGGGTCCTGATTCTGGAAAAATTTCCAGAATCAGACGTCTGGATTGATAGCCAGAAGGCAAGGTCGACGTCTGTAAGATCATACAGACGTCTGAAAGGTGAGTTTCCGCCTTCTTCTTCCTTCTTGTCGACTGACCGTACTGAGGGAGGGGGGTTGGCTGTGCGCAGGTTCGATGATTCGCCATCCTTTGCGAATCAGACGTCTGGAAGTTGTACCAGACGGCGGGAGTGACCTCCAGACGTCCGGAGTGACCATCGGACGTCTGGGATCTAGGAAAGACGTCCCCGCAGACTTCTGGACGTCTGGGAAACCACGCTGAACAGGTAATTCTCTGATCCACCGTTTAAGACGTCTGGAGGGAGTTCCAAACGTCTGATTTTGCACAGTATCGTCTTTTTCGACCCGTTTAGGGCCCGTTCGGGCTTCGTTTTCCGCGATTCAAGTTGCGTTCTTTTCAGAAGTAATTCCTCTACCCGTCTACAGTATCTATACACTATTTTGAGACACTCCTTGTGTTTGATCCTTGTGATAGGACCTCGTTCTGTTGCAGCCTTGAGAGTCGCGGAGGCACGCGGGATTCCCGATCATGCCCCCATTACTCCCGTTGTACCTGGTAGAGTGGCTTAAGTTTATTAATAAAATCTGTTAAAGTATGGAACCATAACTAGAAGCTAGGACATTGCATGAATCCTAGGAATGAGAAATGTATGGAATGACAGCTCCTAGGTGATGCATGAATCCTAGGGCTGGAAAACTAGTTGTATGCTAGATCCTAGGATGTGACATGAACCCTAGGATGGAAGAACTAGTGGAATGTATAATACTGCAGTCTTGGAAAAAAAAAAAATGGAAAGGAATATAAAGCTACCTGTAATTTGAATTAATAGCTGTCTGTTATGAATAAAGAAACATGATTGAGATCATGGATTTTTGAGAACGTGAATCTGGAAAGTGAAACATATGATGTTCTAAGATAAATAGCTGGAACCCTACGGGGAATTAGGAGTGGAACTCCTGGAAAGAAAAAGGAATGGAAACTGAGATGTAGTTTGTACTGTCTCTTGGGTACGCAGTACCAAGGGAAGTACCTGTACCTGTTTAGTGCAGAGTGGGGCCAGCCGCCCCAGGGACCCGGGGTTAGGATTGGCCGCTCTGTACCGACTTGTTGGCCCTCGTGTACGTAGTACCGAGGAGAGCTAGTAGTGTTAGGAGAGTACTAGCTACCCCACGGGCCCCGGGGTTCTGCTAGCCTCCTTCACCGACTTGTTAGGCCCACTAGGGCAAACCAGGGTAGTCAGGCGAGGGTGCGTGGACTGTGGAGGGGCAAGGCCCCGGTTTGGTTACTGTGGAGGGGTTGGACCCCTGTTACTGAGAGGGCTCTGCCCTGGTTCCGTGCTGTGCTTTGGACGCATCCGTTAACGGAAACGACTGACCGCGTGCCAGTGCGGGCTAGCTACCTGTGCGTTTATCGCGCGTGCCGTAGTCATCGTTACGTCTGTCAGTGACCTTGGGGTGGTTGACTGAGGGTAGGATCACCACGGGGGACTCTCCCGGCCAGGAGAGCACCACGTGCTACTTCTACTTTTGGAAAAGACTGCAATCAAGATCGTTCCCACGAGGACATTCGAGATCAAGTAAAGGATCCGAGAAATAAATGAAATAGTGAGAAAAATTGAAAGATGTGAATAAAGGAAGTAATAGAACATAACAGCTACTGTACACTCTACTGTTGCCTTTAGTTAGTTTGCCACTCTACTCAGCGTTTTGCTGACGTGTTACACTCGTTACCTTTTTCAGGACCAGGTGTTGAGCAGCCAAGGTTGGCGGCTGCAGAGGACGCTGGGCCGAGTAGGGTCCAGTAGAGTTACCACAGCCTTTTGTACCCCTTTTGTTTCTGTTCTAGTGAGTAGTTTTTGTTTCCGCTGTACCTTCTTTACTTGCAGTTCTTGTTATATGATAAATGCTGTTTTACTGTTGTGGTGGTACCTACTGTAGTAGTTCTTTCCTTACTGCTGTACCTTCTTACTGTTAGTTATATTCATGCTGAATGTGGGTTATTTTACTGTCTTTTGGTTACTTCCTCGTTGGACGACTAGGTCTTGGGATTAGTCGAGTCGGTCCGGTTCTCGTGTCTCGTAGGGACTCAGGAACCGGGTCGTTACAGCACCTAAGTCCAGGAGCGCTCTATTAAATGCCATGTCCCCGATATTACAAGATATCAGGGGTGCTCCTGGGTCTGTTCGTTTAAGTGAAAGGTTGCTCGATATCACGGAACTCGCTTGCTTTAAGACCACAACCTTCCTAGGTGCTTGGGGTTGTGGCTTACACTTTGGCGTACAGGCATCCTTTAGGAACTTAGCATAAGCCAGAAGGTGCTTGACTGCCTCAAGGAGTGGGATATTAATCTGAACATGCTTGAAATTTTCCAAAAGCTCCTCATTTTCCACAATTGCTTTCTTTCTCATCTTCTCCAAGGCCTCGGGGTACGGTGTTTGGATTTGAACTAGGTCAGTCTCTAGGTCCTTGGGTGTTTCCTACTCGTCTTCAGAGTGGGGTATCTCAGGGAGTAAGGTCATGGGAGGAGTCGGCCACTTGGGATCCTAGGTTTCAGTGCCTCTTCTCAAGGTCACCGCATTTGTAGAGGCATTGGGACCATAGGTTGATCCGTGAGAAGAAAAGGAAGAAGAAGCACCAAACCCAGGGGGTGTTTGTGGGGCAGGCTGGACCATGTGGGCCTACCTGGGATTGCCTTGGAACCCTTATGAATTGGGGCCTCTGTTAATCACGTTTCGCGGGTTCGGCTGTGGCTAAGAAGGAAGGGAATGTTGTTGTTTACAATCCAACAGCTGGTTCAACTATCCCTTCACTAATGTCATTTCCTCCTGGTGTTTATGGTTCATGTCGGCCTTCATTTTCATCAAGGTGTCCATTTGGCTTTGTGGGGGAGGGGCCACCCTATTCGGATTATAGTGAGGTCTAACCAGTGGACCTTGTTGATAGGAGGTTAGGTTTGGCTGATGGTTTGGCCTAGGTTGGTTCTGAAATTGATTCAGTTTCCGGTTTGTCCAAGTGAAGTTTGGGTGATTACGCCATCCAGCGTTGTAGGTGTTGGAGAAGGGGTCAGGTTTGGAATAACCTTGGATATCCTGGACATCTTCAAAGATAAAAGGTGCCGAGGGGGAGGGAAGAGAATAATTAAGGGCTGAGGGAGCAAAGGTCCCTCCCTAGAACATGTCAAGGGTTGTTCTAGGTGCATCTGGCTTAGTGGTTGAACTAGGTCAACATTGTGAGCTCCCTTTGCTAGGGAGAGAGTTTATAGTGGGTTCCTGGTCTGATTCAATAGTTCATCTATCTTCTTATCCACCAATTCCACTTGATCCAACTTCTTGGCAATAATATCCATGTCAACCATTCCAGAATTTGCTTGTACCTCATAGATCCCACCATAGGGTTGACTGGATCGACTGAACTGGGTCATGGAAGCATTGTTGAGCGAATTTTTACTCATAAACTCAAAAAGCTCAAACATGCTTTCCTCGTCTTTGTTCAGAAAGTTTCCTCTGCATGAGGCATCGACAAAGTTCCGAAGGTTGCTGTCCAGACCGTAGTAGAAGATCTGGGCCAATTGACACCTTGGAACCTCATGGTGTGGGCATTTCCTCAACAATTCGTTAAATCTCTCCCACGCCTCATGGAATTGTTTCCCGCCCTGGAGTGTAAAGGTGGTAATGGCTCTTCTGAGGGCATTGGTCTTTCCTACGGGGAAGAATTTCTTTAAGAATGCATGCCTCAGTTCTTCCCAGGTGGAGATAGATCTTCCTAAAGTTCTAAGCCAGTGAGATGCTTTGTCTCTCAGTGAGAAGGGGAACATCTTAATCAAAATAATGTCTAAGTTGATGTTCCTGGGCTTGACAATCTGGGCAATCCAGTCAAGGTCCTCTAGGTGTTGGAAGGGGTCCTCATTTGAGCTCCCATGGAAGTGGCTTTGAATCAGGCTCAGGACATTAGGTTTTAGCTCAAAATCATCTCCCCCTTCGGGGACCCTAAGATGTGGTTTGATCCGAATAGCAGACGGATCATAAAAGTCACGAAGGGGCCTAGGTTGGTTCTGGAATTGTGGTGGATCAGGTGGTGGTTGCTCCTACGTGTTCTGCAACCGATGTATGGCTTGCATGATAGTGTGGATCTGTTGCTGCTGAAGCTGGTGGTTTGCATTAATCTGGGCCTAGATGATGGCCATCGTATCTGGTGGAGGTTGGTCCTCAACCTCATCTACTCTAGGTTCGGCCATATCTCTAGAAAGATCAAGTCTCCCTTGGGTTTTCCGTCCCAAAACAAACAGCTCAGGATGAAGTGATCGTCTCCCATGCATACACTAGAGAAGAACGGGGAGGGATGCGAAGAGAAACAGATGCGAGAAGCGTGTGTGCTCAAACAAGCAGACAAGACTAGTCCTTATAGTGTATTCCTTAGGGGACCTAGAAATCTCAAAAAGAACGATCAAGTCTGTAGGCACGTAACCGCCCTTCCTAAGGCTAATCTGACTAGGTTGATTACGAGGGGATTGTGGGGAAGGTTCTTCCTTTGGTTTGCATCACCGGTACTTAGACCCCACAACCACGGTCGTTTGACACTTTCCCGCAGCCTAGTCACCAGATTTTATGAAGGGAATGAAGGCTAAGTGCCTAGCAACCGAAATCATGCCTTTCGAGACTTAAACCAGTCCTACCTAGGGCATGTCTACTCTGTTTTAATGAAGGCTTAGATCAGTGCTTGTGCTCAAGACATGTGATGAGGCATTGATTGGGGTGGTGTCTCTTAGTTATCCGATTCAAATGTGTGTGCACCTAACAAGACATGGTTTTCAAGTAAAGATTTAAGATGTAGTGTTTTTTAACGTTTGTCCTTACTTTAATGTCTTTTAGGGTTGAAGTGCCTTAGTGTTTTCAAACAAGTTTCAAGTGGGCACGCCAAGTTTTACACATAACAGGTGAGAGTGAATTTCCTTTAGAGTGAGGAGGCCCTAGAAAACAACCCTAATGTTCTCACCCAACTGTTCAAGCAATCTACCAGGTGAGTCGATTTTAAGGTGAGTGATGCGGCCCAAATCAAGTCATGGTGGCTTCGCAAACATTACTCAAAAAGAAAAAGAACACTCCAAAGAGATTATGTCTTTAAGAATGTTAGAGTGCATTTTTTTTGTTGGGTGATGAGTTTAGGATGTGAATCAAGCAATCATTCACCACGCTGATTTTTTCTCTGATTTTAATTTTTTTTAGATTTTTTTAGGTAAGCAAACAACCATGGGTAGAGCGATACTCATAACCGGTCTTTGCTGCATTCACTCCATCTCCATCGTCACGAGTCACGCTCCTTCGCCACCCAGGCGTCGAGTTCCTACAACCAATCAAGTAGAGGGAGAAAATGAGTTAGACGATGTGAGTATGGATGCAAAATGAAAGTGACAAAATAAATCCGTTGCCTCCTCGGCAACGGCACTAAAAACTGATGTGAGCCGGATGCGTTTGTCTAAATAGGTCATTGTAGCTCACGTTCACAATGTCGTTTGCAAGGTCAGTTTTAAATGTAGAAACAGATGTAAGTCTGAGTGTCAAACACAGGGAGGCATGAAATTGACTTTTTCTGTCACTTAGTTGTCATGGAAATGGCGGGTTTTGCTTGCACAAGAGAAAACGTAGGAGAGAAAAGAGAGTAAGAGAGAAAGAGAGAGAGAGAGAGTCGGGTTAGAGTCTTTTGATCACAGCATTTGTGCAAATTAAGATAAGAAAAACCTGGTAAAAAGAGAGAGACAATAGCTATATAAGAAATAACATCATTTAACATGCAACTTGAGTTTTACAGATACAACAATAGCTAAATGCTTAAACAAAAGTAAAGTAAAGCTAGAAAAAAAGGAGAGAGAGAGAGGGGAGAAGGCGAGGCGGCCACGGCGGTGGAGGAGGGCTCCGTCGGCGGCTCGTCAACTCCGGCGAGTACAAAGTGTGCTAAGGGAAGCTAGGAGCGGGGTAGAAGGGTTGCAAGTGTATTCAATGCCTTTACATGGGTAGTTGGAGGGGGTTTATACAGGAAGAAGGGGTTTCTAAATTAAGTAGGGGCTTTAGTGACGTCTAGGACATCGCTAAAACTGCCCCAGAAATGTTGGTGAAGGCCCTTGCCTGTCGGTCTTCCACGCATGCCTATTCTTCTTCCCGCACGTTCTGTGTGTGTTCGTTGTGCACCATCCGATCAAAGATCGAACGGTTGAGACTTCGCGTGAGCACACGCTAAGGATTATGCTTGTGCAGCGGTGCCTTGTGCGTTATCGCATGAGTGAGCATCCATGCTCATCCACTGCGCCGCGTGGCCTCCATCCGCGCCGTCCGTGCACGGATCAATGGCTGAATTTTGATCGCGTGCGCGGATGCGGCTGTCGCGATTTGAACGGGTGTTGGACGAGCGTGTGGGAGGGCGCTGACTGCTACGGTGTGCTTCAAACTTTGTCGCGGCTTTGCATGAACTCTCAGTCGTCTAATGGATGATCGAACGGCTGGGATCTCATCTGGGCGAGATGGAGAGATGCTGCGGGCAAGCTAGTGGCTTTCAGCCGACCGATCGTTAGATCAGACGGCTTAAAATGCTTCGCGTGATGAGGTAGGGGCACGCTGCGCGGGTGAGGGTGACGTGGCTGCTTGGGGGCCGTTGATCTGATGATCAATGGCCAGAACTTCTTGGGCCAATCGAGGGAGCTCCAGATGTTGGATTTGAGTAATTTCGAGCCTGTTGGACTCGATTCGTCGATCTGAGTCCATCTGTCTGATCTGATTGCTCATCTGAGGCCTATTTTGATATGAACTTGTACAAATGGCCATTAACATTGATTTATAAGCAATTTTAATGTGTAATGCATGTAATGCTCCTATGCCTATTTATGATGTGTTATTTGTGCATGTTACCCTTAAGATAAATCCTGATTGATAGAATTATCGCCACAAAATGTAGAGTTATCAACTGCTGCAGTGCATATGTGTTCCATGATGTGGCACATAAGTGCCAAATTGGCGCTACACTGCGCAATGATGTGTTTGAATGTGAGGGTTTTGGCCCTCGATTTGAGGGCTATAATTAGCTCTAAAATACAGATAAATTATATGGATACAAAGCTCCTATATAGAGCTACATAATTGTACAATCAATTTAGGAAAATAAATTATTCAATTATATATTAAAATTAGTTAAAGTTAGGAAATTTTACACATTAACTTAAGGGTTAATTTGGTAATTACTATACAAATTGATAAGTTAATCATACAATTGACCCTATATAGAGTTAATTTATATAATAAATTATTTATTACCCATTTTAATTTATTTTAGAGCCTTTATTTAACTTTATTTACATTTAAATACATATTTAAGTTAGTTATATACATATTTAAGTTATAAATACTGTAGTACACTATAAATGCAATATAATTGGGTTGAAAATACTTAAAATATTACTATACAAGTATACATTATAAATTACTTCAGTATTAACTTAACTTACTAATTTATTCTATTTTAAGTTAATAATTTACCTAATTATCTTAATAACTTAATTATCTACTGTAACTGTATAATTAAATTAATTTACAGGTGTCATACAGTATATATTACTTAGTTAAATACATATGTACAGTATGACATATAATTATGTACATATACATAGGTTTATATAATTACTTAAGCTAATATAAATTAATATATAATTATATAATAAAGTTATATATACAATAACTCATTCTAAATATTTTATTATATATATAGATTACATTTATAAGTTATTTATACACATTATTTACATATTGTACAATATATACACTTAGCTTAGTTTTATATTATATTTACAAGTATATACACACTATACAAGGTATTTTTGGGTATTTAATTTTAGACATTTTCTGATTTTTATAGTTTTTACATGTATAATGGAGGTAGGAAATGAGAGAGAAAGGATGAGGTGAGAGAGGAAGAGTTCTTTTTGGTGTTTTTAAACTTAGGTTCTTTTATTAAATTCAAAAGTATAATGAACCGTCGGCTAATATATTCTACCAAACCAAAGGTTCAGATTACTTTAAAACTTGGCGAGCATCAAAAAAATACCTAACCTTACTTAAAAAAAAGGTTTATTTTATTTTTTTATGATTTTTTTAATGTATTTTATTTATTTACAAACTAACCCAAGTTTAGGCCTTAAAAATGTTTGAAAGTGGAACCTAAGGCCTAAGAATTCAGTTAAAGAACTAGAAAGGGTGTTTAAACATCTAAAAGCATCCAGCAAGCATGTTACAACATTTATGAACATAAAAGCATGATTTTCTCTTTTAATTCCACTGAAACCTCATTTTGGACAGATTTAAACATGAAAGAGCTGATAATGAATCCAATGAGCTTAAAATAGCATTTTAAACTCAATTAAAATTCATTTTTAAGTATAGGAATGCTTGTTCACATTAGCTCTAGCAGTAGACACATACCAGCTTCATTAAATCCTTAATTACAACACTAATTCCACCCAAAATCTCTCAATATAGTCAAATTTCAGTCCAATCAGTCTAGATGCTGCCTCATTTTAGCAGCTAGAACCAACAGCAGCTACTGCTATATCAGCACACAGCAGCTGCTTAATTGAGTATCTACAACCTAAATCAGTCCTGATTTAGGGTCTTAAGTATTTCCACATAAATTAACACCTAGAGCTAGGTGTCCTTAAGCTCTGAAAATTTTCAAATCTACTGAAATCAGAGTCATATCCCAAAGAATGTAGTTGCTATGTAGCCTTTAATATATTGGAATGAGAGATCAAAACCAACTCAACTTTAGAAGCACTTATACATATAAAAATCAGTGTTGAATGTTTTTTGAAAAACATATCACATCCTAGATCTGAAATGTATGAGTTAAATCCAAGTAACACCATTTCCAAATCTTTTCTAAATCATTCCGAAATTCAAGGAAACCCAAATACAATTCCCATAAATAATTGAAATCCTAACATGTTCTTCATCTTACACTATAAACAGTGTAAAGTAAAATTCATATCCAGGTTTCAAATGCATTAAAGCTCAGTTCAAAAGTGTTTCGAACATTGCGTGAGAGATTTAGGACTCATTCAAAGTTAGATTGAAGCTCGAAGATGAAATACACTCTAATCTAATTCCTCTCTTATGCCATAGATAGCATAAAGAAAGAAATCAAATCAAACATTGAAATCAACTAACATTGAATCCCAAACCTTCATTTGAATTTCTCAAACTTAACTAAACTCCTGAACAACACATTAAAACCATTTTGATTTCAAATCCAAATCTCATCTAGATAGGCTTTTGAATCATTGCTAGGACCTCAAATCAAGAGGACTAATTATCCTTGGCTTTAACAATCAATGGAAAACAAAATTTAGATTAAGCTCAGATCAAATGAAATCATTGAATCACTTCGATCAAAACCATTGGAGGATCATTGTGATCATGGGGAGAGGATGGGATGACCCTCAAATGGAATTTGGCACTCAAATCATATTTGAATGGTCAATGCATTAGATCTGATTTGATGCCATGATGTGTGGGCATTTGATGGTAAAAACATGAGGCAAGCATACAGAAGTGAACGTTGAGTGTAGGGGGAGAACAAATGGACACTATGAAGGGTGAATTCATCTCCTCTGATCTGAATTGATTAGAGGAGGCGGATTTGGTGAAAGACTACCTAATCTACTCTACTCCTACATTTATCAATCAATCCATGAGTTGTTATCTAATTCTACTCCTAGAGAGATATGTACTACATTAACAGACACTATAGCTATCCTAGAAAGCATCAAAAACCTAATCTAATAGAAGAAGGGGACTTTTGAAGAAGATCTGCAACTAGTGGCTACAACGACGAATGGAGGAGGATCTCCGACGGTTTGAAAGTCCACTAGTGAACTTAATGTCGCCTTCAATTCTATGTGGTCCTTAGCGGCGAGGAATGGTAGGAGGTGGAACTCCATAGCGTAGAGGTGTTATGGGGAGAGGAAACTGGAGAGGATGAATGGATCAACTCAAGAGATGTAGTGGGGAGTCGATGCCTCGCACGCGAGTTCAGGAAGGTCCTTAAGTAGGTGCTTCAGTGATTGCGATAACCGCAATGGTGTGATTAAGTGATTAGGCCTTTAACGGTGGGATGGACTTGAGAGGAAGGTGGGAAGGTTCAATCCAAAAACACACCATTGGATGAGATCTGGGAGGTGCGGTGAAGCTACACTCAGGTGCACGCAAAGATTAGATTGGGATCGACCGTAGGATCAATGGATCAAAAAAGAGACAGATACGATGGCTTATGTTCTTGCGAGCTATAGTTGTTTGCGGTGTAGGCATGTTGGGTAAATTACACTCAGGTCAAAAGGGGCGAAGGGTTAGAATAATTATACAAAGGCCTATTAGTGGAGAAGAATGATGGTAGAGCAGACCCGGCCCTGTGGTTTACAAAGAGGCCCCTGGCGACTTGCAGAAGAGTCCTTGAAAAGTTTTTAGCTTAATTAAATGTATAAATGAAGGACCTGTTTGTAATGTGATGGTTTCAAGGTCCTAACGATGTTCAAATGCAATGGGATTTTTATGGAATGAGAACTAAACATATTAGAACATGATTTCACTCTTGATTTGAACTTTTGAACCCAAAAATGTGTTCAATTTGTAATTGGATCACCATTTTGTATTTATCAATAGAATATCTCATTTAGTTGACCAAATTATGTATTTTTAATGCTGATTTGATGTTTTAGGCTATTTTCCTTAATTTCCACACTTAACCCTTTTATCATGTTAATTATGTAGTGTTTAAACTAGTTTCTAGCCTAACTTGGGCATTTTAGCTATGATGAGCCACACCTCATCAGGTCGCGTTAACAAAGTCGACCCTCCTCCGCATGTGGGGGGGATGGGCCCAACAGCGAAAGGGTTGCGTCCAAAAATGGACGAGCTAACGATTGCCTTTGTGGACACAAGAACTACCTGGCGACCAACGTCCAGGCACTTACCTCTACAAATAGCCAAGGTAATGGATCACGATTGAACAATCAGATCCGAACTAGTCCTCACGGGAATTCAACCAGGCTTTTCAGCCGCGACTACTCGATTCAACCCACACGATGCTGCCTAGCTTGTCTGGGCAAAGGATCCACCCATTTAGGCAATTATAACCCAGCCAAAGAACTTAGGGCTGAGGCAAGGGAAGTCCACTCTACTAAAGCTCCGTGTTAGGCACAACTCTCAAAGAAGGTGGTGGCCCTAAACAAGGCATGCCCGTGGGCTCCACCAACAGAGCCTGACCTAACACTCCCTTATCAACGATAGGCACCGAAGTACTCCTACGATGGGCACCTTCTCCCAACCCCCATACGAGACACGCATGTGAGTGTTGCCAAAATTGGCCTTATCTCAACTAATGAGTTTCCCATGAAACCTAGGTGGACAACATAGTCAATGTGGCCATTGCCCCTTCGCCCTCGGGCACCAAGAGAGAGGGCCCGGGTGGCACTAGTAAAGCCCGAGTACCCTTCTCCACTCCGCCCTAGCAAACCTCGTCAGCAACCAACTCCAGAGAGTACGCAACAGACTAGGGCAACCCACTTAAAAGTCGGCAAGGCAAGCAGAGAATTCCTACCCCCTCCTTTTGCTACTTCACCAGGAGAACTTTTCAAATCGAGACGCGCGGAGTAATTACTCTTAGCCTAACCACTCCGTGAAGGATAAGTTCTAAGCACATGCAAAGGCACTAAATACCGAGTAGTCCCAGCACCACCTGGAGAGATTGTGCCAATCCTAACATTCTCCTGCCAAACCCCCCCCCCCCCCCCCCCCCCCCCCCCCCCCCCACCGACACGATCATACTATGTGTCAAGCAAAAGTGGGCAGACAAGGCACCAGGAAAATGGTTGGGCTATGGAACATGTCCGGGGATCTCTATGGACCATGCGCCGATGCCTACCTAGGTGCGGAACATAAGCATTTGGCCACTTCTCTGGACAACCCTCTCCATGGGCATCTCACTCGGCCGTGTAAAAAGTTACATGAGATGAAGTAACAGGACAAACCTCTATGCCAAGTTATTCGAGCAAACAATCGAAATGCCCCACAATAGGGATCAAGCAAAAACTTATGGAAGAGGTCCACATAATGCTTGTGAGCAATAAATCCCAGGCGGCAAACTAGTTCCTCACACTTGGCATATGAGCAATTTATCATAAACAACACAAGAAGGAACGAGGAATGAAAGATTCTCTTCCTTTATAAGAAATATCGACTGTTACATTTCTCGGATCAATTTCTTCGGCTAAGTTACTGCTGAAAAGAGATAAGTTGGTACAAAGGTAATGGTGGCACCATTCATTAGGACTTAGCGACTTCACCCTCGGTCTTCCAGGTTGCCTGCTTTCAACAATACAGGGTGATAGTGCAGTGAGAAGACCAGTGGCCCCTACAACTCCTGGCAGACCCACCCTGAATGACTCCTCGTCAGAAACTAGTCCGTCACCCACCAAGCACCGCTTGCCGACGTCCCTAGCAACGAGTGGGCTCCTGAACCCCCTGCCCCTCCACAGCAGAGGATTGTCCCACTTCCAGGACATGCACTTCCTTCTGCAGGGGAATAATAGCTGAACGAGGAGCCTGCTACCGGATCGGCGAGCCTTGACGGACTATGATGACCGCTTGAGGCAGTCGGGGTCGTCCAGAGGTGTGGAGAACCTTCCAATCTATTAGTGAGGCACCCCACCTAATTAATGCTATCAGGCCTTCAGCTGGCCCTTCCACAGGAAGTCCCCAAACGAACTTAACCATCTAAGTGAGCATCACGGGCGCCATCTGATAAAGGCCCTGCATATGGCTGGACAAATACACTTCCACCAGAGAAGACAACAGCAGCAACGACCCCTGCCCCACCCCCATGGAGTTACCAAGGGAGCCGAGCAAAGAACTAGAGACGTTGGTCCTCCACAAAGGAGTGACCTTCTCCTGAGCCTCGAATGGTGCCTCCGCAGCCCAGTGTCCGACGTGCTCTCCATGCAGAACCAAAGGGGATGACACCCCCAGCGGAACAGCCACTGCCTCATCCCTACCTGGGCCCAAGGAGCTAGACGCAGCTGGCTCCCTCCCAACGAATGCCCCCCCAAGCTCCCCTTGCGAACACCCTAAGGGAGCCTGCTCTGCCTCCTCTTCACTACAGGTCTCCCTCCCCTTGGAGTCTCCAAACGAAAAAAGAGACCTTACGCCAGCATAGGCCTCTTCCCCGTGAGAGATGGGTCTCATACCAGGAGGAATCATTGCGATGCCCAAAATCGTTCAGCGGAGAAAACCTCCAAGAGCCTACGCCAAGAAGCAAAACAAAGTAAGCACACGAGAAGGAGGACAACACCTCCGAGCATAACCCTTTTCCATAAGAAATGGCCAAGATCTCGAACCCACTTGCGTCGCAGTAGGCGTGTCAAACCGCAAAAAGAAGTCGGGAGCCCTCGCCTCAACCCGTGCATTGAGTGGGGGCACCAAGAGGGGCTGACCCCCATACGAAGAGCTACACGTGATCGCCCTTTGGTCGATTCACTGAATAAGCAGAAGTTTGATAACGAAGCTTTATCAAAGGAGTGAACAAAACATAGACGTTCTTCCACACAACTAATAAGTCCCTCAAATATGGCAAAGAGGGCAATGAGTCGTAAAGAGAGACCCATCACTGACCTCTATTTATAACCCCCTCCCCACAACCTCCTGAGGGCGGTGATGTCGTTCCACCTTCCCAACCCAGCAGGTTGCAGGTTCCCAAGGAACAAAACCCCCCAAGATATGGCGTTGATTGTGCAGCAGCCTGACTGCACTAACAAAACCGTTGTCAAGGACTCCGCACGTTATAACACGCCAAGCATTAGGGCCGAAGCTGTGAAAGCGTCAGTCGCCTTTTTGAGCGGGTGCGACGTTTAAAGCCATGACCTCCCACGCCAAAAAAAATTGCCTCAACTAATGCCGCTTCCTAAGGCCAGTGTGAGCTAGGGCTCATTCGCCCCAGGCTCAACTAATGCCTTCTCTTATGGCCGCCACAACCAGGGCTCATTCACCCCAGGCTGAACTAACGTCGCGTCCTAAGGCTGCCACGAGCCAAGGCTCATCTGCCCCAAGCTCAACTAACGTCGCCTCCTGAGGCCGGCACGAGCTAGGGCTCACTCGCCCCAAGCTCAACTAACGTCGCCTCCTGAGGCTGACACAAGCTAGGGCTCATTCGCTCAAGGTTTCGATATGCCTATACTCCTCCATAGGCCACCTCTTAAGGTCAGTAGAAAATCGAGCCCTTGCGCTCATGTTCCCTCAATACGGCCACCCCTTAGGGCCGTCAAGCTGCCTCTTAAAGTCGACGGGAAATCAAGCCCTTACACTTACGACCCCTCAATATAGCTACCTCTTAAGGCAGGCAAAAATATAGGCAAATATGCCTTCAACCTCCTTTGAAGAATGGCAGTACACTAGGCGAAGGGCCCCCAAAGCCACCTCTCAAGATTAGGCAACATAACAGGCGAATGCAAGCTCGGAGTAAATTCCGCTCCATGACAAATGCTCCTCTGCTTAAAGAAATAGTTGAGGCATCATTTGAGGGCATCACCTATCTGGAGTTTTCGCCACTACAATTACTCTCTCGACAAGCATCTACTCGCCAGAGAATAAGGGGCATATGATAAGGGGCAAAAGTTGCCCTCGAACTCAAAACTTTGCGAAAAACTCGACATGAAGTATCCGACTCGGAAGGTACAGGCGGGTCCAGGGATCCAATCCGCCTACACCCAGTAAGGCCTTGAATACAAGCGGGTCCGGAGGACTAACTTGCCTAGGGACCCGACGTCGATCACTGGCAGCAATGTAGGAAGGCCTATGACCTAACAACGGATAGGCACCCTGACAAGTAATATACCAAAGATCACAAGAATGATCTTGCTGGATAAGCTTCCCCCACACTATAAATAGTAAGGAGAGACTTCCAAGCGAGCTCTCACTCAAGCTCGGGGCAAGAGAGAGAAATTTTATAACCTCTTAAATTCTAGTGTATAGTTGGGATTATTATCCTTCCTCTAGACGTACACTCCTTGTGGTTAAACTAGGTTACCAAATCCCTTTGTGATTGTTTGATGTTCGTTAGGTCGAGTCCGCCTATTGCAATGGAGACTCAATAACTTTCTCCTAATGATGGATGCTCATGATTATGTAACGCTCCTAGATTTTACAAATCTTTTGGTGACCGTCCGAGACCCATCACATCCCAAAGGAGAAGGGAGAGAAAAGAAAAACCTAACACCCTCATAAGGGAGAGATTTCACCTCGAAGTAATGAGGGGAATCTAAAACTCAGAAGACATTAAGATAAGAAATAAAAAATAAATAAAAACAAAATACATCCTTAAATCAAAAATCGAACGAACTCACGTAAGAAAGGTGACCCATGCTCAAAATACAAAAGATACTTAATTTCCACCTTCATTCGACAAACTCATAATTTCTCATAATTTATTATTCATTTTTTTTTCTTTTTAACTTTCCCATGCCGAATATGCCCATGGGGGTCTGTAGGATGGACCGTAGGATACCATTTCATAATGGCGAATCCAAACGTGATGTTCGATATTGGACGGAAAAGGTGAGTGTAGCCCATGGGGATTGTAGGATGTTACATGGAGATATAAACCACCTTTAAATGATCTCGATGGTCAAAAAAATTGAAAATCCATGAATATAAAAATAACTATACAAGATTTTAAATATGATAAAGCATGGGTTTAATGTATTGCCGTTATAATCTTAGTAGGATAGATTTTGGGACGTATAGGTTGTAGTATTACTCTATGTATATTGGTGTCTTTAAATAGAGGAGATTAACAATAAAAGACAAATCTTAAGAGCCTCCAAAATACCTAATCGAATTTTTTCTCTAAGAGGGTTGCCAAGTGCTTCATGATTTTATATGAAACCTTTTTTGTCGTACCTTTTCCTATAAAGCAATAGTAAAGATAAGGCATAATCTCAACTCTTTACCAAGCCTTTCATCCTAATTTTTGGTTCAATAACATATATATCTTTCCAGATAGCATATGTATTATTTGGAATGTGTGACCTCTTTTGGTAAAGGAAGGTTTGAAAAAGAGCTTAAGAAAAAACTTGTTTACGGTGTTTCCCTTTCCTAAATTTTCATGTAAAAAAAATTACTATAAAAAATAACCTACTTATCTTATTGCTTATTACACTAAATAACCAAACATACAAAGGTGCTTATCCTATTGATAAATTTTATCCCTCCAAACGTAACCTAAGGTCCTTGTTTTCTTTTGAATAGTAGCAGTGCTACGTAGCATATTCATAAAGTTTGTGCTATAAAGTACCAACTATAAAAATTAAAGCTACATAGTATGAATTGGCAGTGTAGAAAAATCGTTATGCTTTGTGTTATATAGCATAATTAGATATATAATTTATGTTATGTAAATGGAACTTCGAAGCTTATGGTATATACAAATTAATTAAACACTTGTGATTGGTAGGCATTTCTTTAACAACTTACCAATGAAATTGGTGAAGGCGAATTGCAATGAGAATGGTTAATGAAGGGTGAAATCTTATGAGAAAGTTTATTTTGTTTTTTTTTTTATGACATAGAATCTAATTGAGCTAACTAAAAAGTAATTAGCCATCTCCACACACCAATCATCCAAGTAACATATAGATGGGTGTGAGAAAATTACCATGAGGTTCATCATTTACATCATTACTGTTATACTCGTAACACTTGGAAGGAAGTATGACTCAAAATCATGTCTGACACTAGATCACTGCCTATCACATTATTAAATTGGAGCAACCATCATTTGAACAAACACACACCCTCTATCGGAGAGTTCTTGCTGTAGTTATATGGAATGTATGACATGAAAGAAATACAAGTAAACATGGTGTGAGCCTATCCTCAAGCATCTCATTGGCAGCATGTATTTGCAAAAAGCTATGATTGTTAATGCTATTTACATTGTTGTAAATCTCTTTGAAATAATTTCTTGTAATATTTTATATCTAGTCTACAACCATTTTGAGTAATATATTACCTCTTACTTAAAAAAAAAAAGTTACCAAGCTATCAGTTGCGACATATCATTAATTGTGTAGTGAAAATCAAAGCCAAAACAGCTACATTTCCAAAAGGGAGACCCTTGGGCTGTCCTCGTCAAGATTGCTCGCACTTGTGCCCCTTCTGTCATGATGCTTAGGGTTAGTTTGGATGGAGGGATAGATTTCATGGGATAACTTTTTTACAGCTAAGTTATCCTCCATTTTTGTTTGAAAGTTATAAAGGTTATCCTGGTGGGTTAACCTATGACTGTTTGGAAAGTTTCTGGGTTAACTTGTGAAAACACATTGGATAACTCACAAAAAAAGCTTATCTCACATCAACCCTAGAATAATTTATCCCAAGTTAAGTCCTCTTAACCCGGGTCAAAATATCCTTCCCACCAAACAAGTTTAACCCCTATTTTGATGGATTATCCCTCTTACCAAAGTAAGCCTTAGAAATGTTTGATGTGTAAAAAAATCCATCTAAATGCCCACCCTCCTTTCTATCAAAAGCAAGGGCACAGATCTCCCTTAGTTTTTTTTTTATTAGAAGTAAATAATATTAAAAAAATGAAAATGATACAAGGACGCAACCTAAAGGCAAGGAAGAAGGATATCATACGCCCCTTAGAGAGTGAGAAAGTAGCTTCCCCTTAAGAGAAGGAAAATCAAAAAACATTCACCATAAGGAAAATAAAAAGAAAGAAAAATAAAAAAGAAGTACCTTAAACATCATTTTCGATACATGAAAAAACCCGCATTTCACGTAGTGTACGACACTACAAGAAAAAACCCACATCGTGTTAACAGGTGACGTATGGTCGAAACATGGCCAACCAAGCACCCCGTTGTGATGAATCCGACTTCAATGTGGCCCTAAACTTCAAAATGGACGTCGATCCCGAAGGAGAAGCAAAAGGAGGATTCGACATCAACAACCAGTGGAGTCCTTCCCTTCAAGCGAGTTCTTGCGACAATTGAGATGTTGCTGTCGCCGCTGCCGTAGTAGCCCACCGTCCATAGGACAAGACCATCGCTGCTGTTGCCACCACCGCAATAGCCTACCGCCCACCGGAAACTGCTATCGCAGCTACGGGATGCACACTGCGGCCACTACATCGTAGGTAGGGCCACCTCTTGTAGTGCCACACCGATGGAGGCAAAGGACATTAAGCTGCTAACGAAGACGACACAGCAAAAGGAACCCACAACGAAAGGAGGTGAGGAGGGGCGGGAGGAGTTGACATCTCATATTTGAGATGTTAGGGTGGAGGGGAGGAGGCAAAATGTAAGATGCTTAGAAATATTTGAAATACAATGTGCTTGCAATAAACGAAGTCCACCACCGACAACCATGCACCAATCCATCATCCAGACCCTCAGTTCTACTCTTCCTTCGGGAACAAAATGAGGTGCTTTGCTATGGTGCAGTCTCTCCCGATGCTGCCCATCACTTCACAGCCATTCCATAATGTGTTACACATAGCTTATAAAAAATCAAATCTATACATAACAACATTGAAGAAAACCAAAATTTTCCTATCACGTGTACTCTAAGAAGTGTCGTGCAAGGCATTTCATATTTAGAGAAAGTATGTGAAGTTTAAGTTAATTAAGGGGGTTAATTAAGGGTTGAAACACAAGGTAATTAACTAAAAGTAAAAGTTACGGTATATAATTTATGGAGAAATTATAAAGCTAAGTATAAACGTTAACGGATGGAAGGCGGGGGCCAATAGAAACATTTTGCCCCTAGACCTACGTGCAAATAGAGGGAATACCGGAATAGTAACATTCCCTATGAAAAACTCCAATAGAAAGATTTCAACAGCATGTTTGTTTGCAGTGTCTAAGCTTAGAAAGAATTAGCGTCTTCCCCAAGCAACCATATACAAAATGACCATTTCTTACCTCTTCCACTTGCGCACTATTTGAGAGCAATTTTTTTTCGTAAGAACGAAAAATTTATTGAAGGCTTAAGGCAGCTAGGTTAGATAGAGCTGTCAAACGGGATCCAACTCACGTAGACTAAATTTGTTTATAAATGGATCAGATCGAGGTCAATCTGTTTATAAAATGAATTTATATATTTCAACTTAAATTTGATTTGTTTAACACATTTAATGATAGGTTAAATAAATTAAAAATGTTAAATAAATTAAATATGTAAATTTTTTTTTCATTAATCAAATTTATTAATTTGAGTGTATACGTGGAGGTAAACCTAAATTCAACCTATTTAACAAATAAGTTAAATAAATTTAAATCCATTGAATCTAAGTAGATTCAGGTTCAATTTTTTTTATCAACCTTATATTACAAGTAATATTTATGACATTGACGGTAGTATCTCACTGTACAATAATAAGAAAAAATTCTAATATACATTAAAGTATGCATAACTTTATATATATATATATATATATATATATATATATATATATATATATATATATATATATAAATCATATCTACAAAATTAGGTCATATCAACTACAATGCATCGACAACACCTAAATATCAAATCAATATAACATAACATCATATATTTCGTATCATATTATACTCCATGTCTCTCTCTCTCATTCCTACCCTCCACCTAGGACTTTCTTCCCCTTTTTGACTTCGGTTGGCACGTACATTGTAGGCTATGCTTGACTTTTGTCCCACCACTGTAATTTAGCAGTTTGTTATTAAATGGAACATTTCAATTTAAGCTAATTTTAAATACTTTTTAATAGATTAGAGAGGTATTTAAAAATATAAGGTATTTTGATCATGCATCTACAAAGCAGAATGACGATGATAAGGAAATCTGATTGGATCTAAATAGGCACATTTAAAAAAAATACTTGTTTGCATAATTATTGATAAAAATTAATGTGGTAAAAATCCACTCATTTTAATTAGGTGTAAAACATACATGCAGGTGAAAAGTCCCAGCAGACTTGAAAGTAATGCGAAAATTTTCAACAAACTTTGCTTTATATTTTCATTACAACTCATCTAAATTGACCGTTGAGTTACCTACGATATCCCTCGCTCTTTTAATCAAGGTAATCAATCTCACAGGGAACCAGCAAATATATATATATTTGTTTAGTTTCACTTCATACTACTTGGTCATGCCGTGTTGAAAGTGAAGGACGAATTAATGTGGAATATGGAGAGGAAGTAGTGACATATTTGAGACAGATTGCTTAAAATTTTTTTCAGATTTTGAAAGTCATGGAATTGTTAAGTCCAATTGTAAGTATAAAAGATAACCGGTGAATATCACTCTAACCATGTAAATGAATAGATCTAGGGATGTTAATAAATTAGATTTAAATTAACTTTTATTATTATAAAATTTTTCTCTATTTATAATTTCATTCTTCATATTTATTTCAAATATAATTACAAAAAAATCCACCTCATATCAATTAAATTAATGGATATTATTTATTCAACAGCTATTTATTAATATATTGGTCTGTATATCATATTATTATTTTAAAATATTATAAAAGAGTATATATTTTACTATCAAAAATTTTCAAACACAACTATCATTTTGAGATATGTAAATAAATAAAAATATCATAAAAAAAGTAAATATCAATACTTTAAATATATTTTATGATTTATAATAAAAAATAACATCCAACAAAGTAACTTACATAGTCAAAGTGATATATAACTTACAAAGTAACCTTCAATACCATAGATATGAGTGATAATTGTGATTTATGGTTGTGCCTATAAAGACAACTAAGACAAGTCATGAGCGAGGACACTAACTCAGACTAGTCACTAAAGCAATTGATAAACAAGAAAACTCCACACTTCCTCTTCCATCTCTCCTACGAAAAAGAAAAGTGACCCATTTCCTGGGGCTCCGATCGGTCAGTGTTGGCTGATCAGAGCCCCCCGCCCACTATTGTTGGACCTCCCCTCTCCCTCCCCTGACCTTCCTCTTCTCTATGTGAAGTTGCAACGCGACATGCAAAGCCCATCATGCTCCTGTTTCTTATTGCATCAACGATGGTTGATCTTCTTCTTCGCCAGCATCGTTGTCATGGGATCGAGGGTTGCTACGCTCACAATGTGCGCAATCCATTAGTGAGGGTGGCCACTGTTCGTCCTCGTCGTTGGTGGAGTCGTTGTGAGTGTTGATTGCCGTCGTCAAACGGTTGACCCGTGGATCGACTACGAGGGTCTGGCTCGTTGTCTAGTAGTGCACTATCTCCTTGTCGTCGGACGTGCAACTACATGGGATCTCCTAGCTAGCACCCTTGATCAGCTACTGCTGCGAGGGCTTCAAAGGTTGAGGGTCATGGTGGTTCTCCATTGTTATTGTGGTTGTACTTTATATTAGGTGTAAAGTTAAGTCTTTTTTTTTATCTTTTATCATTTTCTATTTATTTTAGCATGGATGGGATAAGTTAGAGATCGTGTGAAACACGATCAAATCGTTGATCAGTCTATCTTTATTGATCTTACTTATCTCACGTAAAATCTTTGATATCATTCGAATCGTTATTGCATGATAAATAATAACACATTAGGTCGTGATGTCTTTTGTATATTTTATTTTACCTTTAACCAAGTATGACTCCTTCTGAAGAGATGATTTTTCCTCGTCAAAGGTACAATGTTACGATGCAATCTGCTCTGTTCTCGTTTAAAAGAAAACAAAAACTCAGACCAGTAACAGGGTGAGAGGAGACTTGTTGAATGAGATTTGACGTTGGAAACAAAAAGACAATAGATGGAAGTCGAAACAATTGCGGTGTGGGTTTTTTTTTCTCCTTTGTGGACGGTCGATTTGACATTGGTACTGTTTATGTCGTGTTCACAGAAATTCGATATTTTTTTGATCTGCTGACACTCTCATCTCTCTCCTCCATCCCCCATCTTTGTTATTAATTTTTCTATCTTATAATTTTTTAATTAAATATCAATATTTAATACATTTATATATATGAATATAAAATAATATATATATATATATATATATATATAAAATCATATAATACACTTATAATCTAAAATACTAATTAAAAATTAAAATACAATGACTAATATGTTTTGTAATATGTGATATTGTTTATAATTTTTTTATTAAATATGATATATTAATTTTTTATTATAAAAGTTAAGATATATCGATTAAAAATTATATTAAATTTTAATATTGTCGACTTTTACGTTGTTGGATTAACGTAAAGGGTAAAAATTAATTAGGAGTAGCGAATTTAGCAGCGAACATTTACGGCAAATTATAGGCGTGACACGTGAGAAGTTACGGAAATGCGAGGACGTGAGTAGCGACTCGTCAAAAATTTCGAAACATGTTGTGGCAACATAGCTATTTATGGGATTTCAAGAGTTTGGAGTTGAGACTCTACAAACCTAATATATATCTAAATCGGATCGTACGAGTTTAGGGGCATCTTTCCCCTATCTAAATCCAAACTTTATCAGATTTGTATCTAAAGGTCCAAAGAGTAAATTTTATCCATCTAAATCAAGTCAGGTCGATTTTTTCTTTGAAGAATATTGAATTGTTCACTCTATGTTATCCATGTACTGGATCTAATATCCAGCCGCAGCAAATCAAAATAGTAATACCCTATCAAGAGGTTGGAGTGTCCCTTTCTGTCTCTGAAAGTGATCGGTCAGCATCCAACCCAAACACAACTTTGAAGACAATAAGATCCACAACTGGTTTTGCAAAGCTAATCATCCTCATGGGATCCTTCAAATGATATCATTCTTCAACATAAGCAAAAGGGAAAAGAAAAAACATGAGTGAGATCATCCCATAGTGCATCAAACATAACTTACATAAATAGAATCTAAACATAGCAAGAATGGAGCAAAGAGAAATTTTCTTATCACCAATATTACGTAGAAGTGTTGTGTAGGGCATTTCATAGTTGGATGCAGTGTTAGAAATTTACGTTGGGTGAGAAAAGTAATAAAAGGTTATATATGTTTGTCACTGGAAACGTAATAGTAATTAAGAGGTGAAAGAAAAATGAGATAACCAAGTAAAAGTAAAGGTTGTAGTGTATAATTCATGAAGAAATTATAAAGCTAAGTGGAAACTATCATCACAAATATTGACAAAGGGAAGGGTGAATGAAGCATATCACCGTCTAGTCTACACGTAATTATAGGAGAATATTAGCATTCTCTATGAAAAGAACTAGGCACGAGTAGGAAATGTACGTTGCAATATGCTTTGCAATGTGTGCCTCCCACTGAATAAAATCCCTAAGGGTCAGAACTGCCAGTTTGCTTTATTTCTTATTTAAAATCCCAAAAAATTAGAAAAATACTTCAAAAAATCATAAAAAAGATTTAGATTGCATAGTTAGGTTAAGAACCATCTAGACAATTTTTTTTCCTTGCAAGATGACCTGTACTCTTAATATTACATTCCAAGTTTTAGGAGATGATTTTTAAATTCTAAATGTGTCTTCGCAACTACGATGGCATGATTATCTTTACTGTGATTTCATGATCAGTTTTTGGCATTGGTACTAAGAAGGCACATTCTTTAGTTGCTTTCTAATCTAAAGAAACTCCTAAGTAATAAAATATTCGTTGTAGTGTGATTTTTCAAGAACAGAAATAAATGTAACTGAGATCTCGGTGAGTCTTAGATTGAACACGGGGAGGCATAGGATCTATCTAACTAAATGCAAAAGTAAAGCAAATATGAACTAAGGTAAAGAAGGAGATGAGAAAAATGAAATCACAATTAGGCAATTACATAGATAAGGGGGGTGAGAAGCAAGATTTGCAAATGATAAGATGAAAACTAAACTGTTATTATTGTTAGAAAAGATGTCACTATTACAACTAGAACAAGTAACAAAATGTCTATTAAAACTAGAAATCTACTAAAACTAGAAATAAATGACTAGAAGAAGATGATGAGTTAGAGCATGGTCCATTGCAGTAGTTGCCTTGGAGATGAGGATGAAGTAGAGATGAGAAAGAAGCAGAGGAAGACGGCCACCAGGAAGCAACAAAGTCTAGGCGTGAAGAAGCTTTTTAAAGGAGGTGAGAGGGTGGACTAAATTGGAGGGGTAAGGAGAAGGTGGTGAGATTTGGGATTTATTCTAAACTAAGGAAGATTTAATGAAGGAAGGGGGGAGGGGTAGGCTCCTATTTATAGAGTTTCCTAGGTGTTTGATGGAGGGTTAGAATTTAATGGTAGGTTGATAGAGGGTGGAGATTAAAGGAGGTTTATGATGAAGGTTGTTGCAACAACTTTATAGGATTTCCCTTAGTTGTCTCGAGTTTCTGGCCTTGTTTTGTTCTGAATTTCAAATTGCACATAAAAGTAAAGTTGTAGCCCCTAAATTCAGCTTTCCAACGCAACTTGAATCACTCAATTTGGATTTAAAATGCAAAAGTTATGGCTTCAATACTAGACATGTGTTAGGCTATTATGAATTTCGAGATTAGGACTATGATTTGGTTTAGGTTTTTAGGATAGGCCTTTAGGTAGGTAATTTAGGACCCTAAAATGTAGATATAGTGGTGGATAAATTATTGCGTAATTTGTCCATACAAAATAGTATTTATTTGAGTATAAAAGGGATGGCCAAACAAGGTTTGTTGGGTTAGGATATAGAAATAGATTGGGTTTAACTAATGGGTTTATAAAATCAATTAGGCTAGCCAACCAAATTGGTTGATTAATTAGGCTCATGGATAACCACCTAAGGTGGGAAATTAGGCTAGGTAATTGGACGTTGGGTTAGGAAAAATTAAGTCTGTAAATGGGCTAACTTAATTGCTAAATAGGCTAGGTTAGAAAAAATAGGCTCATCGTCTTTGCATAAGTGAGTTTAAACATGAAAGTCTAGTCTCCAAAGCTCAAAATTGTTCCAAAATTGGTACCTGCACATAATATAACAAAGACATCAAGGTAACAGATATAAGTTGGGAAAAATTGTAGAAAAATCCAAAATTATGTAATATATACAAAATGCACCTATATGACTAAACTAACCTAACTAAATGCATTCTTCCCTAATCAACCCTCATATTAGCATTACTTAGGCATAATTAATGTAAATATATATAGAAATATCACTTTCTTTCCTTGCATTTGTGAGCTTGATATTATCCCTTTTTGGTAGGTATCGAGTACTTGGAGCGAAGTTTTGGCGGTGTGCAAAAGTAAGTTGCGAAGGCAAACATTCAAGTATGTAGGGCACAAATGAGGCATGTCTTAGTTCAAGATATTTTTCTTTTCTTTTAAGCTATTTGTATTAGGATTTTGGTGAGTGTATGATGAGGTGTGACTCATCATAGCTGAAATGCCCAAGTTAAGTTAGAAACCAGGTTAAACACTATTAATTAACACAAGAAATGGGTTAAGTGTGAGAATTAAGGAAAATGACCTAAAATATCCAATTTGTGTTAAAAATGCACAATTAGGTCATTTAATGAAATATTCTATTCATAAATGTAAAATGATGATCCAATGGTAAATTGAATACTTTTTTTAGTTCAAAAGTATATATCAAGAGTTGAATTAACTTCTTAAAGATTCAATTAAGCTCCAATAAAAATTTCATAGCATTTGAACATTAATAGGACCCCGCATTCATTAGATTACATATAGGTCCTCATGCATAACATTTTATTCATGCATAAAACCCTCAAGGACCTTTTTGAAAAGTTGCAAGGACCTTTTTGAGAGACTCTAAGGACCTTGTGGTTATTATTCCTTTCACTAATGGGCTCCCTCGCAATTTCCTGTTACGACTTGATTTCAGATTCTTACAGGACCCGAGTTCGGACCGCCTTAACTGTTACGACCCGATTCCCGAATCTCTACGAGACACGAGAATCGGACCGACTCGACTGATCCCAAGACCCAGCCGTCCAATGAAAGAGTAACCAAAAGAGCAATAAAATAAACCACATTTACCATGTATATAACTAGCAGTAACAAAATACAGCAGTAAAAAAAAGAACTACTACAGTACACACCACCACAATAGTAGAGAAATAAACAGGTACATAAATATGATGCTTACAATAAAAGAGTACAATGGTAACAAAAAAATACTCACTACACAAAAGAAATAGTATAGTAGGTACTACACAAGTAAGACTACTGGGCTATACTAGGCCCAGCTCCCTCTACAGCCACCGGCTCTGGCTGCTCAACACCTGGTCCTGAAAAGGTGACAAAGGTGACACGTCAGCGAAACACTGAGTAGAGTGGCAACCAAAAGCTAAGAAAAATAGTAAGGTGGACAGTAGCTGTTATTTTTAATCTCTTTCTTTATTCTTCCATTTACTCTTTCTTGAATTATTCCTCGGATCTTTCTCTTGATCTCGAATGTTCCTCGTGGGAATGATCTTGATTGCAGTCTTTTCCAAAAAGTAGAAGTAGCACGTGGTACTCTCCTGGCCGGGAGAGTCCCCCGTGGTGGTCCTACTCTCAATCAACCACCCCAAGGTCACTGACAAACGTAATGGTGACTACGACACGCATGATAAATGCACAGGTAGCTACCCCGCACTAGCACGTGGTCAGTCGTTTCCGTTAATGGGTGTGCCCCAAAGCATAGCACGAAAGAGTATAGGGCAGAGACCTCTCAGTATCAGGGGTCCAGCCCCTCCACAGTAACCAAACAGGGGTCTTGCCCCTTCACAGTCCGCGCACCCTCGCCTGACTACCCTGGTTTGCCCAATGGGCCTAACAAGTCGGTGTAGGAGGGCTAGCAGAACCCTGAGGCCCGTGGGGTGGCTAGTGCTCTCCCTACACTAGTAGCTCTCCCCGGTACTGTGTACGCGAGGGCCAAAAGTCGGTACAAAGTGGCCAGACCTAACCCCGGGTCCCTGGGGCGGCTAGCTCCGCTCTGCACTAAACAGGGGGATAGTCGCTTTCCTTGGTACTCCATACTCAAGGGCCAGCTCACTTCCCCAATTCTATTCCATTCACCTCTCAGGAGTTCTACTCCTAATTCCCCGTAGGGTTCATGCTCATATTTCTTTAACTAAGCTAATTTAGGTTTCATCATTTCAGCTTTATTTTCATATAGCCCATGTTCTCAACAGTTAATATCCATTCATAAGCAAGCAACTGTTATCCAATTACAGGCAATTATCATCTTTCTTTCTACTTTTCCAAGACTGCAATTTATATATTCATGACATTCATTTTGGTGTTTCTGTTCCTAGGATTCATGGCACACCCTAGGATCTATCATTCAATCTAGTTTTCCAGTCCTAAGATTCATGCCATACCCTAGGATCTATCGTTCAATCTAGTTTTCTAGTCCTAGGATTCATGCCATACCCTAGGATCTATCGTTCAATCTAGTTTTCCAGTCCTAGGATCCATGCCATACCTTAGGATCTATCGTTCAATCTAGTTTTCCAATTCTAGGGTTCATGCCGCACCTTAGAATCTTTTAATTATCCCACAAGTGCATAAATGTTGGTAAATAATTAAAGGGAGCCACTTTACCTGCAAAATCGGGAGTACTGGGGGCGTGATTGGCAAGCTCGCGTGCATCCGTAACTCCTAGAGCCGCAACGGAATGGGGTCCTAACATAAGGATCAAACACAAGGAACTACTCAGAACATGATGCAATTACTTTAAACAGGTAGAGGAACTAAATCTGAGAAGAATGAAACTTGAAACGCAGAAAACAGACTTCGAACGGACCTAAACGGGTCAAAAATGACAAGTCTGCCCAAAATCAGACGTCTGGAACATCTTCCAGACGTCTTAAACGATGGTTCAGGTCATACCTTGTTCCTGCGTGGTCCTTCAGACGTCCAGAATCTTGCTGAACCATCTGGACTTAGTTTCCAGATGTCCGACTGTCACTCCAGACGTTTGGAGACCCTCTCCGTAGTCTGGTGCTGTGCCCAGATGTCCAATCTGTGTGGGAGGGTGTGCCCTTGCGCCTTCTCAAATGAGACCTGCACGCGTACGCAACCGCCCTCAACACAAAAATGAGGCAGACCCCTCGGTGGAACGGCTTGCATGGCCGTACACGCGAAAGGAAGGAGAAAAGGAAATATTGTACCTTTCAGACGTCTGGATCTTCCTCTAGACATCTCCTGTGTCGTTTGGACATAGGTCCAGACATCTGATTCTGGGAAATTTTCCCTGAATCAGGACCTCCTCTCCCTCCGCCTGCTGCACACGGCCGTGCCGCGCCGCGTTTTCCTACTGCCTAAGCTGCAGTAGCGCCTCCCCAGCGCTATGCTCCCGCTGCGCACCTGCCGGCCGGCCTTGGCTGCTCCGGCGAGCTTATACCCTCGCGCTCTAACTCCCTCCCTCTCGCTGCAACCCCTCCTCTCCGCACACACACGGCAGCAGCTGCTGCCCTCGCCCGCTCACTCTCACGCTAACAGGAAGAAGAAGAAGAAGAGGAAGGCGGTGGAGTGATGGTGAGGGAGAGGAGAGGGGGAGTATTTGAAGGCACCGTGGGAGAGAGAGAGAAAGAAGGCTGCGCCTGCAGGGAGAAAAAAAGGAGAAGAAAAGAGGGCGGCGGTTCAGTCTGCACGCACATGTGCGCAAACGCGAAACCGTACGCCGAAAAAATTAATTTTCAGACGTCTGGTAAGGCTTCCAAATGTCTGGCCAGACGTCTAGACCAACTCCTAGATATCTTAAACGAAGTTTGATGTCAGGGTCATAACAACATAACAAACTCAAAGGAAGTTTTTTCCCCGAAACTTGTGCTAACTAGGGTGCGGAGAAGAACGATATATGCATAACAAACTCAAAGAGGATCGAAGCCGGTCCGAAAAGACGTACCCTCAAAAAGCTTCGGGTACCGCTCCCGCATCGCCGCCTCAGGCTCCTAGGTAGCCTCCTCGTATTATTGGCTCCTCCACAAAACCTTCACGAGGGGTACTTGCTTCCGTCTCAGACTGCGGACGGCTCTGTCGAGAATCTGCATTGGTCTCTCAAGGTAGGTCAGGTCGTCACCCACCTCGACGCTCTCGTGACTCAGGACGTGACTGGGATTGGCGACGTACTTCCTAAGGTTGGACACGTGGAACACGTCGTGCAGACCAGAAAGCTGGGGAGGAAGGGCAAGCCTGTAAGCAACGGGTCCAACCCGCTCCAGGACCTCAAAGGGTCCCATGAACCTCGACGCGAGCTTCTCTCTCACCCCAAACTGCTGCAGGCCCTTCATGGGCGAAACGCGAAGGAAGACGTGGTCTCCAACCTCAAACTGCACCTCTTTGCATTTTCGATCTGCATAGCTCTTCTGTCTTCTCTTGACAGTGCGGAGTCGCCTGTGAATCTGCTCGACTACCTCCTGACTCTGCTGGATCAGCCTGGGGCCAACTTCCCACTTGGTCCTCACCTCAACCCAACTCAAGGGTGCTGTACACCTCCGTCCGTACAGAGCCTTGTAGGGTGCCATGCCGATGCTCGAGTGATAACTATTATTATATGCAAACTCTGCCAGGGGCAAATGCTCCTCCCAAGAGCCCCTCCAGTCCAGTACATAAGCATGCAAAAGGTCCTCAAGTGTTTATATCGTGCGCTCTGATTGTCCGTCTGTCTGGGGGTGGTATGCTGTACTAAACCTCAACCGCATCCTCAGGGCCTGCTGAAACTCAGCCCAAAATTGGGACGTAAAGCAGGTATCCCGGTCGGATATGATCTCCCGCGGAACTCCGTGTAGACGTACCACGTCAAGGATATACCTCTCTGCCAACTGTGCTGGTCCCAAGGTGACTTTGATCGGCAAGAAATGCGCCGTCTTCGTTAATCTGTCAACGATTACCCAGACTGCGTCGTGTCCTTGCTGGGTAATAGGTAAGCCCACCACCAAGTCCATGGTGATGCTCTCCCACTTCCACTTTGGCACTGGAAGTGGCTGTAGCGGCCCTGTAGGCCTTTGATGCTCAGCTTTCACCTGTTGGCACACTAAACACTGCTACACGAATTCACCCACATCCTGCTTCACTCCCCTCCACCAAAAGACACGTCTCAAGTCATGGTACATTTTTGTGTTTCCGGGATGGATGGTGAATTTGGAACCGTGTGCCTCAGTCAGGAGCTCTCTCAATAGCTCCTCGTCTCTGGGAACGTATAATCGTCCCCTCATGCGCAGCACCTGGTCTGTAAAAGAGAAGTCCCCAGGGTCTCCTGACAATACTCTGTCACGCAAGGACTGCAAGTACGGGTCGACCATCTGCCCTATGATGATGCGATCTATCAGCTCTGGCCTCATCTGTTGTGTCACAGTCATTGCCCCACAGTGCCCTCGTAACTCTAGGGGTCGCCAACTGCCCATCTCCTCCAAGAGGCTCCAACTCTGTACCTGTAAACTGGCCAAGTGTGCGGGCGCCTTCCGGCTCAAGGCGTCAGCCACCACGATGTCTTTTCCCGGGTGGTAGGAAATGCTGCAGTCATAGTCCTTCAGGAGCTCCAACCAACGTCTCTGTCTCATGTTGAGCTCCTTCTGATCAAACAGGTATTTGAGGCTCTTGTGATCTATGAAAATCTTAAAGGTCTCACCGTACAAGTAGTGCCTCCAGGTCTTTAGCGCGAAGACGACAGCTGCCAGCTCTAGGTCGTGGGTAGGGTAGCTATGCTCATGGGGCTTTAGTTGCCACGAAGCGTAGGCGACAACGTGACCCCTCTGCATGAGCACACCCCCTAACCCCTGCAGAGAGGCGTCCGTGTACACAACGAACCCGCCACTACTGTCTGGGATGGTGAGCACGGGAGCCGAAGTCAGCCTCTCCTTCAGCTCTTGAAAACACGCCTCACAGGCATCTGTCCAAGTAAAGGGCATGTCCTTCCGGGTCAGCTGTGTCATAGGACGTGCAATCTGTGAGAAGCCCCTGATAAACAGCCTACAGTAGCCTGCTAGTCCCAAGAAACTGCAAATCTCAGTGATCGTACGCGGTCTCTCCTACTTGAGCACTACCTCGACCTTGGCTGGGTCCACAGCCAAGCCATCCCCGGAGATCACATGACCTAAGAATGTCACCTCCCTCAACCAGAACTCGCACTTGCTGTATTTGGCGTACAACCTACGTCGTCTCAGTGTGTCCAAAATCATCTACAAGTGCTGTCCGTGCTGCGTCTGATCTCGAGAATAGATGAGCACATCATCAATGAATACCACCACGAACTGGTCCAAGTACGGTCTAAACACCTGGTTCATCAAATCCATGAAGGCAACAGGGGCATTGGTCAGCCCAAACGGCATGACCAGAAACTCGTAGTGTCCGTACCGAGTGCGGAAAGCTGTCTTGGAGACGTCTACCTCCATGATCCTCAACTGGTGGTATCTAGACGTCAAGTCGATCTTGGAGAATACCGTGGCACCTCGCAGCTGCTCAAACAAGTCATCAATCCTCGGCAGCGGATACCTGTTCTTGATGGTGACCCTATTCGGCTGTCGGTAGTCCACACAAAGGCGTAGGGTACCATCTTTCTTCTTTACAAACAGTACCTGGGCTCCCCAGGGAGAGGCGCTGGGCCTCACAAAGTCCTTCTCCAAAAGATTCTGCAACTGAGACTTGAGCTCTCGCAGCTCAAGTGGTGCCATCCTGTACGGTGCTGTGGAGATGGGGCTAGTCCCCGGTACCAGTGAGATCTCAAACTTGATCTCACGCTCGGGCGGTAGTCCTGGCAACTCATCTGGGAACACGTCGGGGTATTCTCTGACTACCGGGATACTCTGGAAGTCTGCCACAGGGCTGGGCTCTGTCACCACACAAGCTAGGAAGCCCTCACACCCCTGGCTCAAAAGTCTCGCCGCCCGAAGTGCAAAAATGCACCTGAAGCCTTTGTCCACTGGCTGCCCGTGGAACTCGAAAGAAGGCAACTCCGGTATGGAGAAGGCGATCTTTCTCTCAAAGCAGTCCACCAAGGCGTGGTAAGCGGACAACCAGTCCATCCCCAGAATTACGCCAAAGTCCTCCATCTGTATCATAATCAGGTCAGCGGGAAGGTTGTGTCCCCCAACACTGACCTCGCAACTCGTGTATACCTCCTCAGCTACAAACAGCTGACCACTCGGACCTCTGATCACGAA
This sequence comes from Thalassia testudinum, assembly GCA_037157565.1. Lineage (NCBI taxonomy): Eukaryota > Viridiplantae > Streptophyta > Magnoliopsida > Alismatales > Hydrocharitaceae > Thalassia > Thalassia testudinum. The sequence continues at coordinate 35,153,711 of JAZHRO010000026.1, forward strand.
CGGATCCTCTAACAGTATACAGTCCTGCCCCAAACTAACCGCGAATTGGCAATGACAAACGAGTGCGTAGCGCTGGAATCGAAAAGCATGAAAACGAGTCTGCGAGAAATTGAAACCATACCTGCCACCACTGATCCCGAAGCTTTGGCATCCCTGTGTGTCGGAGCGTTGATACACCTCTCAGCCCTAGGTGCGGACGAAGCAGCCACACTCTGCATCGAACGGTTAGCTGCTGGTCGATACCCTCCCCCGGACTGCTGTCCTCCTCCTCGCGCCTAGAAACCGTGGCCTCCTGCTCGTCCTCAGGTGCTCAGCGCAGGAAGCATCTGCTGACCTCCTGCCCTAGACGGGCAGTCCCTCCTGATGTGGCCTAGCTGGCCACATTGGTAGCAAAGGGGGACTCAACTCCCGCTCTCAGTGGGTCCCTGCTGTCGGCTGGGCGAGGGTCCGGTGCTAGCAACTGGCCCCTGTCGAGTTACGGGTGCCACGTGTCTCCTCTCTCATCAGCCCTGTGAGAAGTCCGGCTGATAGGGCCTCTTCCACCCGCTGTCAGTATCTCGCGCGGACGGGTTGGTCTCTTCATATGTCATAGCTGCCTCCACCACCCTCGAGAACGTAGGCAGCTTCAGGGGTTTGACATACCCTTGAATCGCAGGCCAGAGCCCCTCGATGAACCTCCAAAGGCGCTCCTCCTCAGTGGTCACTGCTGTCATTGTGAAGCGAGACAGCTCCAGAAAACACGTGCGGTACGCGCTCACGGTCATCGTCCCCTAGCGGAGAGTGTGGAACTCCTGCCTCCTCTGGTCCTGCCATGTCTGGGGAAAGTACTGCTCGCAGAAGAGGGTGACCAACCGGTCCCAAGTCAGCTCGTCCCTCTCTTGTCTCCTGACCGCCCTCCACCACCTGTGTGCCACGCTCTCCAGCTGGTACGTGGCAAAGGCCACGCGGCACTCCACCGGGGGGTGAAGGGTGTCAAAACCTTCTCGATCTGCTTGAGCCAGTCCTTCACCTCAGTTGGGTCCCCCCCTTGAAAGAGGGGGGCTTCAGCTTCCGGAACTGTCCGAAAAGCTCAAAGTGGCACTGAAGTGGAGATGCTGGTGCACCTCCAAGTAAAGAAGCCTCGTGCTCGGAAGTGCCGGAGGAAGGTGGGGGCGGTGGCAACCCACCCCCTCCCTTGCGTCCAGCGCCAAGTCTGTCGTGTGGTCCCACAGAGTACTCCCCCTCCGCAGCCCCAGGGAGAGGCGCTCGTGGCGGCGGGTGGAGCTCCTCTCGCACGATGTCCCGTATCAGCTGGGCGAGGTCTTGGGCCTGAATACCCGGGAGCAGTGGTTGGTCCACTGAGCCGTCGACCTCAACACGCCCACCCCTCTGACCTTGTCCTCGGCTGCACCCGCGGCCCGCCTCACTACCACCTCGTCGAGGTATCTCTTGCAAGGAGATGCGAACACAGAACAAAAAAGACATCAATACGAATCGATATCAAGCAGAGAAGTCTAAGAACAGATGTCAAAGGATACGTTGTGGCAGCTACTCTAGTTACAGGCACATGAATTGGTTATTTTCCAGCCAGTTGGTTCACTTCTCGGGATGACCTTGCTCTGATACCATCTTGTTACGACCCGATTCTCGAATCCCTACGAGACACGAGAATCGGACTGACTCGATTGATCTCAAGACCCGGTCGTCCAACGAGAGAGTAACCAAAAGAGCAGTAAAATAAATCACATTCACCATGTATATAACTAGCAATAACAAAATACAGCAGTAAAGAAAAGCACTACTACAGTACACACCACCACAATAGTAGAGAAATAAATAGGTACATAAATATGATGCTTACAATAAAAGAGTATAGTGGTAACAAAAAAAATACTCACTACACAAAAGAAATGGTACAGTAGGTACTACACAAGTAAGACTACTGGACTCTACTAGGCTCAACTCCCTCTGCAGCCGCCGGCTCTGGCTGCTCAACACCTGGTCCTGAAAAGGTGACAAAGGTGACACGTCAGCGAAATGCTGAGTAGAATAGCAACCAAAAGCTAAGAAAAACAGTAAGGTGGCAGTAGTTGTTATTTTTAATCTCTTTCTTTATTCTTCCATTTACTCATTCTTGAATTATTCCTCGGATCTTTCTCTTGATCTCGAATGTTCCTCGTGGGAACGATCTTGATTGCAGTCTTTTCCGAAAAGTAGAAGTAGCACGTGGTACTCTCTTGGCTGAGAGAGTCCCTCGTGGTGGTCCTACCCTCAGTCAACCACCCCAAGGTCACTGACAGACGTAACGGTGACTACGACACGCGTGATAAATGCACGGGTAGCTACCTCGCACTGGCACGCGGTCAGTCGTTTCCGTTAACGGGTGCCCCCCAAAGCACAGCACGGAACTAGTATAAGGCAAAGCCCTCTCAGTATCAGGGGTCCAACCCCTCCACAGTAACCGAACAGGGGTCTTGCCCCTTCACAGTCCGCACACCCTCTCCTGACTACCTTGGTTTGCCCAGTGGGCCTAATAAGTCGGTGTAGGAGGGCTAGCAGAACCCCGGGGCCCGTGGGGTGGCTAGTGCTCTCCCTACACTAGTAGCTCTCCCTGGTATTGTGTACGCGAGGGCCAAAAGTCAGTACAAAGTGGCTAGACCTAACCCCGGGTCCCTGGGGCGGCTAGCTCCGCTCTGCACTAAATAAGGGAGCAGTCGCTCTCCTTGGTACTCCGTACTCTAGGGCCAGCTCACTTCCCCAATTCTATTCCATTCACCTCTCAGGAGTTCTACTCCTAATTCCCCATAGGGTTCATGCTCATATTTCTTTAACTAAGCCAATTTAGGTTTCATCATTTCAACTTTATATTCATATAGCCCATGTTCTCAACAGTTAATATCCATTCATAAGCAAGCAACTGTTATCCAATTACAGGCAATTATCATCTTTCTTTCTACTTTTCCAAGACTGCAATTTATATATTCATGACATTCGTTTTGGTGTTTCTGTTCCTAGGATTCATGGCACACCCTAGGATCTATCATTAAATCTAGTTTTCCAGTCCTAAGATTCATGCCATACCCTAGGATCTATCGTTCAATCTAGTTTTCCAGTCCTAGGATTCATGCCATACCCTAGGATCTATCGTTCAATCTAGTTTTCCATTCCTAGGATCCATGCCATACCCTAGGATCTATCGTTCAATCTAGTTTTCCAATCCTAGGGTTCATGTCGCACCTTATAATCTTTTAATTATCCCACAAGTGCATAAATGTTGGTAAATAATTAAAGGGAGCCACTCTACCCGCAAAACCGGGAGTACTGGGGGCGTGATTGGCAAGCCTGCGCGCCTCCGTAACTCCCAGAGCTGCAACAGAATGGGGTCCTAACATAAGGATCAAACACAAGGAACTATTCAGAACATGATGCAATTAATGTAAACAGGTAGAGGAACTAAATCTGAGAAGAACGAAACTTGAAACGCGGAAAACGGACTTCGAACGGACCCTAAACGGGTCAAAAATGACAAGTCTGCCCAAAATCAGACGTCTAGAACATCTTCCAGACGTCTTAAACAATGGTTCAGGTCATACCTTGTTCCTACGCGGTCCTTCAGATGTCCAGAGTCCCGCTGAACCGTATGGACTTAGTTTCCAGACATCCGACTGTCACTCCGGACGTCTGGAGATCCTCTCCGCCGTCTGGTGCTGTGCCTAGACGTCCGATCTATGTGGGAGGGCGTACCCTTGCGCCTTCCCGAACGAGACCTGCATGCGTACGCAACCGTCCTAAACACGAAAATAAGGCAAACCCCTCGGCGGAACGTCCTGCATGGCTGTACACGCAAAAGGAAGGAGAAAAGGAAATATCGTACCTTTCAGACGTCTGGATCTTTCTCTAGATGTCTCCTGTGTCGTCTGGACGTAGGTCCAGACGTCTGATTCTAGGAAATTTTCCCAGAATCAGGACCTCCTCGCTCTCCGCCTGCTGTGCACAGCCATGCCGCTTTGCGCTTGCCAGCTGCCTAAGCTGCAGCAGCGCCTCCCCAGCGCTACGCTCCCGCTGTGCGCCCGCCGGCCAGCCCTGGCTGCTCCGGTGAGCTTGCACCCTCACACTCTAACTCCCTCCCTCTCGCTGCAACCCCTCCTCCCCGAACACACACGGCAGCAGCAGCTGCTGCCCTCGTTCGCTCACTCTCACACTAACAGGAAGAAGAGGAAGGCGGTGGAGTGATGGTGAGGGAGAGGAGAGGGGGAGTATTTGAAGGCGTTGTGGGGAGAGAGAGAGAAAGAAGGTTGCGCCTGCAGGGAGAAAAGAAGGAGAAGAAAAGAGGGCGGCGGTTCAGTTTGTGCGTGCATGCACGTAGATGCGAAATCATACATCGGAAAAATTAATTTCCAGATGTCTGGGAAGGCTTCTAGATGTCTGGACCAACTCCCAGATGTCTTAAATAAAGTTTGATGTCGGGGTCATAACATTGATTAATCCCAAGACTTAATCATCCAACGAGAAATAACCATAAACAGAAAAATATACCACAACCACAAGTACAATGTAACTAAGCAGAAAATAATACGGAGACAATAAAGGAAACAGAACGAAATATCTCATAATATTTCAGGCCATCACAACAACATCAACGGAAAGTATAGCGTAAAAGTAACTGAAACAGTATTACATATAACAAAAGTACTCACTACAACAAAAATAAGCGTGTAGGAACAGAAAACGTCAACAGCTAAGGCTGGGCTCGACTGGGCCTAGCTCCCTCTACAGTCGGTGGTGCTGGCTACTCAACTCCCTGACCTGAATAAGGTTATAAAATTTCGGAGTCAACGAACGTTGAGTAAAATGGTGATTAAGCCATTTATATGCAATTAAGACAAGCAACTAATTATTAACTTTCATTTAGCTCAACCAAGTAGTTCTAATTTGCGTGCTCCTTTATTCATCTAGTTATTTCTTGATTTGGTTAGTAGCTCACGGGAACGATCTTGATTGCAGTCTTTTCCGTGATGTAGGATGTACACGTCGTGCTCTCCTGGCCGGGAGAGTCCCCCGTGGTAATCCTACACCCAGTCGGCCACCTTGAGGTCATGGTCGTGACGTAGCGTTGACTACGGCACATGTAATAAGCGCACGGGTAGCTATCCAGCACTGGCACGCGGTTAGTCATTTTCGCTAGCGGGTACACCTAAAGGTACAGCACGGAACAGTACAGGGCCTTGCCCTCTCAGAACAGGGGTCTCGCCCCTCAAAACAAAATAAGGGTCTCACCCCTCCACAGTTCGCGTACCCTCGTACAACTATCCTGGTTTGCCTTAGTAGGCTTAACAAGAGTCAATGTAGGGCGGCTAGTCCTAACCCCGGGTCTCGTGGGGCGGCTAGCTCCCTCCCTACACTAAGTAGCTCACCTCGGTACCACGTACACGAGGGCCAAGCAGAAGTTGGTGTAGAGTGACTAGGCCTAACCTTGGGGCTCAATCTAAAGGGGCGGCTAGCTCCCCTCTACACTAAAGGGACAGTTGCTCTCCTTGGTACTGCGTACATAAGGGCCAGCTCACTTCCCATCTACTTACTATGTACAGGAGTCCTTTTCCTAATTCCCCTTAGGGTTCAAGCTTGTATCCCTTTCATTCTATTTTCCAACATTCAGATCTCACTATTCGCATTACGGGTTTCATTCGTATATCAGGCAGCTTGTGTTTTTCTAAAGAAAGCATCACATCAATGGAATAATACATTTGCTAGAAAATTGGTTTAACATGCATCTCAGGGAAGACAGTGTAGCTTGAGCAAGATTCGTTCGTTTCTGCCCTAGAGTTCATTTCACACCCTAGGGTTCAAGTAAGTTATTCTAAACATGCACTTAGTTTTATTAAATCTTGATATTAAAGCAAACCACTCTACCGAGAAACACGGGAGGAATGAGGGCTAGAACAGCAGATCTTCTTGCCTCCACGGGTCTCGCGTGCTCAACTAGCTGGAGACCTATACAATTGACCAACCATATCAAACGAGTCCAAACCTGTATACAAGTGACACTAACTGTTAGAGAACCTCAAGCGGAAAACAATGGTACTTCGTTTGTGGAAATTTGATTTCGTTTGGACCCTAAATCGACCAAAAATACATATAATGTGTAAAATCAGACGTCTAGGACTAAACCCAGACATCTTAAACAAGCTTAGAACCCACCTTTCTTTCCTGCAGTTTCCTCAGATGTCCGAACTCCTTTGTAATCGTCTGAGGGAAGTCCCAGACATTGGACTCTCCTTCCGATCATTTGGAGGTATAGTCAGACGTCAGTCGATGTGTCCAGACATCCAAAAGTACCTCAAAGGGCGTATCGTGTGCCTTTCCAACGCTCTGCACCTGCGTACACATGCGCAGAGCCAAAAATGGCTAAGCATCCTGCGGTAAGGCCTGCATGGCTGGAAACCATGAAGAACACGTGCCTTGGCACTAAGCGTGCTTTTAGACGTCCGGCTTCAGCTCCGGACGTCCCTCTGCTACCCTAGACATCTGGGAGATGCTCCAGACATCTGATACTGGAAAATATCCAGTATGTAGAACTCTCCCGCGAGCTTCTTCTCTGCACGGACTCCTTTGCGTCGCCTACAACTGCTACACCAGTAGCCTTAGAAGCTTCGCGTCCTCCTCCTCCTCGCACGACTCCCTCGGCTCCCGCAGCTCCTCCATCCGTGACTCCTCGAGCTCCCTCGAGCTCTCTCCTTCTCTCCCATGCTCTTCCCTTCTTCGCTCACACTCTCTCCCTCTCTCCCTCTCCTCCACTCGTGAGCTTCTCCCACACTCATGGCTACAAGGGATGGGGAGGGGCGGATGCTAAGGGATGAAGTTGGAGGCTATGGTGATTGAGAGGGAGGAGGGGGTTGGGTTTAAATAGAAGGTGTTTAGGGTTTCGGGTGAGGAGTTCGGAGGAGAGAGAAAATGCATGTGTGTCGCATGCTTGCGAAAGGCAAAAGCATGTATGATTTTCCCCACTTTCAGACATCCGGCCATCAATCCAGACGTCTAGACAGATGTCTGATGAATACTCCAGACGTCTTATCCACCCCAAGAGCGGTGGGTCATTTCAACATAACAAACTTAAAGGAAGTTTCGTCCCTGAAACTTGAGCCAAGTGGGGTGCAAAAAAAGAAGCGTAAATGCACATAACAATCTTAAAGAGTATCAAAGTAGGTCTGAAGAGACGTACCCTCAAAAAGCTATGGGTACTGCTCTTGCATTGTCGCCTCAGGCTCCCAAGTTGCCTCCTCGTACTGCTGGCTTCTCCGTAGGACTTTCATCAGTGATACCTTCCTCTGTCTCAGACTCCGGACGGCTCTGTCTAATTTCTACACTGGCCTCTCAAGATAGATTAGGTCGTCTCCCACCTCGATGTTCTCATGGCTCAGAATGTGGCTGGGATCGGCGACGTACTTCCTGAGGTTGGACACGTGGAATATGTCGTGCACTCCAGAGAGCTGGGGAGGAAGGGCAAGCTGGTAAGCAATAGGTCCAACCCGTTCCAAGACCTTAAAGGGTCCCATAAACCTCGTCACAAGCTTCCCTTTCACGCCAAAAGACTGCAAACCATTCATGGGCGAAACACGGATGAAGACGTGATCCCAACTACACTTCCTTGCGCTTCCTATCGGCGTAGCTCTTCTACCTGCTCCTGACAGTGCGGAGTCGTCTGTGAATCTACTCTATCACCTCCTGACTCTGTCAGATCAGCCTGGGGCCAACCTCCCACTTGGTCCCTACCTTGACCCAACTCAGGGGTGCGGTACACTTCCTTCCGTACATATCCTCGTAAGGCACCATGTCGATGCTCGAATGATAGCTGTTATTGTATGCAAAATCTGCTAGGGGCAAATGCTCCTCCCAGGAGCCTCTCCAGTTTAGTACATAAGCACGTAGGAGGTCCTCGAGTGTCTGTATGTTGCGCTCTGACTGCCCGTCGGTCTGGGGGTGGTAGGCGGTATTGAACCTTAGATGGGTCCCTAATGCTTGCTGAAACTCTGCCTAGAACTGGGAAGTGAAACAAGTATCTCTATCAGATACGATCTCATGAGGGACTTCATCTAGATGCACCACATCTTTGATGTATCGCCCTGCTAGCTCTGCTGGCCCAAAGGTGACTCGGATTGGCAGGAACCGTGTCATCTTTGTCAACCGATCTACTATCACCCAAACTGCATCGTGTCCCCGCTGGGTAACTGGTAGACCCACCACCAAGTCCATGGTGATGCTCTCCCACTTCCACTCTGGCATAGGAAGTGGTTGTAATGGCCTTGCAGGCCTCTGGTGCTCGGCCTTCACCTGCTGGCATACCAAGCACTGCTGGACAAACTCACCAACATCCTGCTTCATCCCTCCCCACCAGAAGTCACGTTGCAGATCATGGTACATCTTTGTATTTCCAAGATGTATGGTGAACCAGGACCCGTATGCCTCAGTCAGGAGCTCTCTTAACAACTCCTCGTCTCTATTAACACATAGGCGTCCCCTCATGCGTAGTATCTCATTTGAGAAGGAAAAGTCTCCTGGGTCCCCTGTCAACACCCTATCTCGCAGTGTCTGTAAGTACGGATCGACCATTTGTCCGGCAATGATGCGGTCTATCAGCTCTGGTCATGCCTGCCGCGTCACTGTCACTACCTTGCAGTACCCTCATAACTCCTGGGGTCGCCAACTGCCTACCTCCTCCATGAGTCTCCAACTCTGTGTCTACAAGCTGGCCAAGTGGGCGGGCGCCTTCCAGCTTAAGGCGTCGGCCACCACATTGGCTTTCCCTAGGTGGTAGGAGATGTTGCAGTCGTAGTCCTTCAAGAGCTCTAACCAACATCTTTGTCTCAGGTTGAGCTCCTTTTGGTCAAATAGGTACTTGAGGCTCTTGTGGTCAGTGAATATCTCAAATGTCTCACCATACAGGTAGTGCCTCCATGTCTTCAGCGCGAAGACAATTGTTGCCAGCCATAAGTCATGGGTGGGGTAGTTATGCTCATGGGGCTTCAGTTGCCGCGAAGCGTAAGTGACAACGTGACCCCGCTACATGAGCACACCACCCAACCCCTGCAATGATTGATCGGTGTAAACCACGAACCCACCACTACTATCTAGAATGGTAAGTACAGGAGTTGAAGTTAGTCTTTCCTTCAACTCCTAAAAGCACGCCTCACACTCGTTGGTCCAGGAAAAGGGCACGTCCTTCTGGGTTAGCTGAGTCATAGGATGCACGATTTGAGAGAATCCTCTGATAAACCGTCGATAGTAGCTTACCAGTCCCAGAAAGCTGCGTACCTCTATCACTGTGCGTGGTATCTCCCACCTGAGCATGACCTCAACCTTGGTTGGATCCATAGCCAATCCGTCTCCCGAAATCACATGGCCCAAGAAGGTCACCTATCTCAGCTAAAACTCACACTTGCTGTACTTGGCATACAGCTTGCGTCATCTCAAGGTATCCAGGACCATACATAAATGCTGTCCATGCTGCGCCTGATCCCGTGAGTAGACTAGGATGTCGTCGATGAACACCACCATAAACTGGTCTAAGTACGGTTTGAAAACACGGTTTATCATGTCCATGAAAGTAGCAGGGGCATTGGTCAGCCTAAACGGCATGACCAAGAACTCGTAGTGCCCGTACCGAGTATGGAAAGCTGACTTGGAGGCGTCGGTCTCCTTGATCCTCAACTGGTGGTAACCTGACCTCAGATCTATCTTAGAGAATTATGTGGCATCTCTCAATTGGTCAAAGGGGTCGCCGATACGATACAGCGGGTACTTGTTCTTGATGGTGATCCGATTCAGCTATCGGTAGTTGACATAAAGTCACAGGGTACCGTCCTTCTTCACAAACAACACAGGGGCTCCCCATGGGGACACACTGGACCTCACAAAGCCCTTCTCCACTAGGTTCTGTAACTGTGACTTGAGCTCTCGCAGCTTAAGTGGTGCCATCCTGTACGGTGTAGTAGAAATGAGGCTGGTCCCCGGTACTAGTGAGATCTCAAATTCTATCTCACACTCAGGCGATAGTTCTGGAAGCTCCTCTAGGAAATGTCGGGGTACTCGCAGACCATCGGGATACTTTGAAAGTCGGCCACGGGGCTAGGCCCTGCTATCACACAAGCTAAGAAGCCCTCACACCCCTGGTCCAAAAGCTTCGCTGCCCGAAATGAGGGGATGAACCTGAAACCTCCGTCCACCAAGTGGCTGTAACACTCAAAGGGAGGCAACTCCTGTATGGAGAAGACAATCTTCCTCCCAAAATAGTCCACTAAGGTGTGATAGGTATACAGCCAGTCCATCCCTAGGATCACGCCAAAGTCCTCCATCAGGATTATAATCAGGTCGGCGGGAAGACTGTGTCCCCCTATAGCGACCTTAGCCCTAGGTGCCGATGAAGCAACCACGCTTTGGGTCGGGTGAGTAGTAGTTGGCCGGTACTCTCCTCGTGACTGCTGTCCTCCACGTGCTTGGTGACCGCAACCGCCAGCTCAGCCTCCAGTGCTCGGTGCGGGGAGCATCTGCTGTGCTCCGACCCTAGATGGGCAGTCTCTCTTAAGGTGGCCCAGCTAGCCACACTAGTAGCAGAGAGGGGCACAGCCTCCTCCCTCAGTCAGTCTCTACTGGTGGCTAGGCTGAGGTTCGGTGCTGGTAGCTAATCCCTGTCTGGGACCCCCGAAAGCCACTGGTGGCCTCGCAGAATGAGATGGCTCTCTTGCGGCTGCCACGTGCCTCCTCTCCCAATGGCTCTGGGAGTACTCTAGCTGGTAGGGCCTCTTCCGTCCATCGTCAGTGTCTCGTACGGTCAGGTTGGTCTCCTCATAAGTCATGGTCGCCTCAACCACACGAGAGAAAGTGGGCAACTTCAGGGGTTTCACATACCCCCGAATTGTAGGTCGGAGCCCCTCAGTAAACCTCCACAGGTGCTCCTCAATAGACGCAGCTATCGGGGCGAAGCGTGACAGCTCCAGGAAATGCATGCGGTATGCACTAACTGTCATCGCACTCTAACGGAAAGTGTGGAACTCTCGCCTCCTCTGGTCCTGCCAAGTCTATGAAAGTATTGCTTGCAGAAAAGAGCTATGAATTGGTCCCACGTCGGCACTCTCCCCTCTTGGCCTTTGACTGCCCTCCATTACCTGTGGGCTGCACTCTCCATCTGGTACGTGGCAAAGGCCACGTGGCACTCTACAGGAGGGCGGAGGGTGTCGAACACCTTCTCTATCTGCTCCAGCCAGTCCTCTCCCTCAGACGGGCTCTCATCCCCCTTGAAGGAGGGGGGCTTCAGTTTCCGGAATTGGTCGAAAAGCTCGTGGTGGAGCTGCAATGAGGGAACAGGTACACCTCCAGGCAAGGAGGGCTCGTGCTCAGAAGTGTCTGAGGGTGGTGGGAGTGGTGGAGGATCACCCCCTCCCCCTCTAGCTCGTACGACGCTGCGGCAGTTCCCCTGTCCCACGGAGGACTCTCCCTCCACGACCTCAGGGAGGGGTGGCCGAGGAGGCTGGTGGAGCTCCTCCCGTACGATGTCTGAGATCAGCTAGGCGAGATCTTGGGTCTGGATGCCCAGAAGGAGAGGTGGGTTGACTGGTGCCTCAGGTTCGGCACGTTCACCCCTCCGACCCTACCCACGGCCACGTCTGCGGCCTGCCTCAAGAACTCCCCATCGAGGCATCTCCTATAAGGAGATGCACAAAAAGAGCAGAAACTGTCAATGATACAGGATTACATCAAGAGATAAGATTCGAAGCGAAGATCAAAGCGATACATTGTGATGGCTATCCTAGTTACATCCATGCAGGTGGCTATTCTTCAGGCCATTTGGTTCATTTCTCTGGACGACCTTGCTCTGATACCATCTTGTTTCGACCTAATCCCAGATCCCTACAGGACCGGAGACCGATTTGCCTTGACTAATCCTAAGACCTAGTCGTCCAACGAGAAATAACCAAAAGCAGAAAAATATACCACAACCACAAGTACAATGTAACTAAGCAGAAAATAATATGGAGACAGTAAAGGAAATAGAACGAAATGTCTCATAATATTTCAAGCCATCACAACAACATCAGTGGAAAGTACAACGGAAAAGTAACTGAAATGGTATTACATATAACAAACATACTCACTACTACAGAAAGAAATGTGCAGGAACAGAAAACGTCAACAGCTAAGGTTGGGCTCGATTAGGCCCAGCTCCCTCTGCAGCCGGTGGTGCTGGCTACTCAACTCCCCGATTTGAATAAGGCTATAAAATTTCAGAGTCAGCGAACATTGAGTAGAGTGGTGATTAAGCCATTTATATGCAATTAAGACAAGCCTAATTATTAATTTTATTTTAGCTCAACCAAGTAGTTCTAATTTGTGTGCTCCTTTATTCATCTAGTCATTTCTTGATCTAGTCGGTTCCTCACAGGAACGATCTTGATTGCAGTCTTTTCCGTGATGTAGGATGTACAAGTGGTGCTCTCTTAGTCAAGAGAGTCCCTTGTGGTAATCCTACATCCAGTCAACCACCTCGAGGTCACGGTCGCGACGTAGCGATGACTATGGCAAGAGTGATAAGCGCACGGGTAGTTATCCCGCGCTGGCATGTGGTCAGTCATTTCCGCTAGTGGGTACGGCTAAAGATATAGCATGGAACAGTACAGGGCCTTGCCCTCGAATTAGAACAGGGGTCTCGCCCCTCCACAGTTCGCGTACCCTTGTCCGACTATCCTGGTTTACCTTAGTGGGCCTAACAAGAGTCGGTGTAGGGCAGCTGGTCTTAACCCCGAGCCCCGTGGGGTGGCTAGCTCCCTCCCTACACTAAGTATCTCACCTCGGTACCACGTACATGAGGGCCAAACAGAAGTCGGTGTAGATTGACTAGGCCTAACCCTGAGGCTCAACCCAAAGGGGTGACTAGCTCCCCTCTACACTAAAGGGACAGTTGCTCTCCTTGGTACCGCATACATAAGGGCCAGCTCACTTCCCATCTACTTACTATGTAGAGGAGTCATTTTCCTAATTCCTCTTAGGATTCATGCTTATATCCCGTTCATTCTATTTTCCAACATTCACATCTCACTATTCACATTACAGGTTTCATTCGTATATCAGGCAGCTCGTGTTTTTCTAAAGAAAGAATCACATCAATGGAATAATACATTTGCTAGAAAATTGGTTTAACATGCATCTCAGGAAAGACAGTGTAGCTTGAGCAAGATTCATTCATTTCTGCCCTAGAGTTCATTTCACACCCTAGGGTTCAAGTAAGTTATTCTAAACATGCACTTAGTTTTATTAAATCTTGATATTAAAGCAAACCACTCTACCGGGAAACACGGGAGGAATGGGGGCTAGAACTGTAGGTCCTGTCGCCTTCACTTGTCCCGCATGCTCAATTGGCTGGAGACCTATACAATTGACCAACCATATTAAACGAGTCCAAACCTATATACAAGTGACACTAACTCGTAGAGAAACTCAAGCGAAAAATAATGATACTTCGTTTGCGAAAATCTGATTCCATTTGGGCCCTAAACGAGCCAAAAACACGTATGATGTCTAAAATCAGACATCTGGGACTAGACCCAGACGTCTTAAACGAGCTCAGAACCCACCTTTCTTTCTTGTGGTTTCCTTAGACGTTCGAACTCCTCTATAATCGTCTGAGGGAAGTCCCAGATGTTAGACTCTCCTTCTGATCGTCTAGGGGTATAGTCAGATGTCTGTTGATGTGTCTAGACATCTAAAAGTACCTTGAAGGGCGTATCATGTGCCTTTCCAACGCTCTGCACCTGTGTACGCATGCACAGAGCCAAAAATGGATAAGCATCCTATGGTAAGGCCTGCATGGCTGGAAACCGTGCAGAACACATACCTTGGCACTAAGCGTGCTTTTAGACGTCTGGCTTCATCTCCGGACGTCTCTCTGCTACCCCAGACGTCTGGGAGATGCTCCAGACGTCTGATATTGGAAAATATCCAGTACGTAGAACTCTCCCGTGAGCTTCTTCTCTGCACTAACTCCTTCATGTCGCCTGCAACTGCTACGCCAGCAGCCTCAGGAGCTTCGCGTCCTCCTCCTCTTCACATGACTCCCTCGGCTCCTGCGGCTCCTCGATCCACGACTCCTCGAGCTTCCATGAGCTTTCTCCTTCTCTCCCATGCTCTCCCCTTCTTCGCTCACACTCTCTCCCTCTCTCCCTCTCCTCCACTCGTGAGCTTCTCCCACACTCGTGGCTGCATGGGACAGGGAGGGGCGGATGTTAAGGGATGAAGGTGGAGGCTGTGGTGATTGAGAGGGAGGAGGGGGTTGGGTTTAAATAGAAGGTGTTTAGGGTTTTGGGTGAGGAGGCCGGAGGAGAGAAAATACGTGTGTGTCGCATGCATGCGAAAGGCAAAAGCACGTATGGTTTTCCCCACTTTTAGACGTCTGAGCATCAATCCAGATATCTGATGAATACTCCAGATGTCTTATCCACCCTAAGTGCAGCGGGCCATTTCAACGTAACAAACTTAAAGGAAGTTTCATCCTCGAAACTTGAGCCAAGTAGGATACAAAAAAAGAAGCATAAATGCACATAACAAACTTAAAGAGGATCAAAGTAGGTTAGAAGAGACGTACCCTCAAAAAGTTACGGGTGCTGCTCTCGCATTGCCATCTCAGGCTCCCAAGTTGCCTCCTCGTACCACTGGCTTCTCCATAGGACTTTCATCAGTGATACCTAATTCTGTCTTAGACTCCGGATGGCTTTGTCTAGTATCTGCACTAGCCTCTCGGGATAGGTCAGGTCGTCTCCCACCTCGACGCTCTCGTGGCTCAGAACGTGGCTGGGATCAGTGACGTACTTCCTGAGGTTGGACACATGGAACACGTCATGCACTCAAAAGAGTTGGGGAGGAAGGGCAAGCCGGTAAGCAACGGGTCAAACTCATTCCAAGACCTCAAAGGGTCCCACAAACCTCGATGCAAGCTTCCCTTTCACCTTAAAATGCTACAAGCCCTTCATTGGAAAAACACAGAGGAAGACGTGATCCCCAACCTTGAACTGCACTTCCCTGCTCTTCCTATCGGTGTAGCTCTTCTGCCTACTCTCACAGTGCGGAGTCATCTGTGAATCTGCTCTATCACCTCCTGACTCTGTCGGATCAGCTTGGGGCCAACCTCCCACTTGGTCCCCACCTCGACCCAACTCAAGTGTGCGGTACACTTCTTTTCGTACAGAGCCTCGTTATGTGCCATGCCAATGCTCAAATGATAGCTGTTATTGTATGTAAACTCTGCCGGGGGCAAATGCTCCTCCCAGGAGCCTCTCTTGTCTAGTACACAAGCGCGTAGGAGGTCCTCGAGTGTCTGTATGGTGCACTCTGATTGCCCATCGGTTTGCCAGTGGTAGGCGGTATTGAACCTCAGACAGGTCCCTAATGCCAGCTGAAATTCTGCCCAGAACTGGGAAGTGAAACGAGTATCCCTGTCGGATACGATCTCGCGAGGGACTCCGTGCAGGCGCACCACATCTCTGATGTAGGAAGGATTACTTAGGATCTTTAGATATGTTTTGAGCCTCAATTTGAGTTTAAATGGGTTTTAGACAATTTTATGAATGTTTGCGGTGGTTGAGATTGATTGTCCAAAGAATTGGTTTTTGTCCATCTGATATTGATTTGAATGAAGATTTTGAATGTCTTTGCAATGGATTTAACCTCAGATTTTTATGGGATTCATGGATCAGTTGGTATTTGTAGTTAATGGGATCTTAGATCTGACTTTTCACATCTGAGAAGATTTTCTGGCACATACCTACATGCACAGGTAAGGACTCCACCTTCCTTAATGAACACTAGGGTTGAATTTTAAATTCACAAGGTCTTTCCCGACACTGTGTAGTGTGAACCAAGGTTACTTAGACTCCTAAGCCAAAGCAAACTAGTGAATCCTGTACTGGTACTCAAATACAAGAATACGTCCTAGGTTAGGAGAGATCGTGGTCTATCTTGTCAAAGCTTAAAGTGTATTAAGCCAAAGCTTGAGCGAATCAAGCTATAGTGGCCCGGAAAGTCTAACCAGCAAAAGTTGAATGTCCATAAACACTTATTCTATTTTTGTTTTCAGCTATAAGATCATACTTAAACACTTATATTCTTTTCAATTGCTTTTCCTCTCAAGATTTTCTATAGATTCTCCCTCAACAATAAAGATCAGGTCCCTTATTGTATTTTTGGAATTTTTTGTTTATGTAATTGTTTTGTATTTTTGACTTTGTAATTTTTGTTTCAAAATTTTCAAAAAATTTCAACTTTTTAGGTATTTTTTATAATACTATACTATATACACTACAGGTGTGTTTACAATTGCATTTTAGTAAATGATTCACCATTTACGCCCCTCATGCTTAAATGATGCAATGTCCTCATTGTATGAATAGGGTGGATGTAAATGCATGCTCTACTTTTCACTATCTTAGACTGGGTCATGGAAGAAAGTTGGAATGAGGAGTTAAAAATCTCTGTGCGGACGATTTCAAGTCTGATACAAGATCGGAGTGGAAAGTCGGGCTAAGAAATGAAATGCATGACATATGTGACAATGAATGTATGGTAAAAAATGCAAAGGTAAACACCTAATGCAAAAATGAAAAACAAGAAAGGTGGAAACAATTATATACAAAGGAAAGGTTTGCTAAGTTTAATGCCTTCAACTAGGCGTAAACCTAGTAGATGTTGTGTCATTAAAAATAGGTTCAAGAAGTTGGAGTGAAATAGTAGAATTGACAAGTCTAAGATCATGTGGCTCAATGAAGCGTTTCAATCTTTGTCCATTGACAATGAAAGGTTCAGATTTGTCAATCTCAGTGATCTCAACAGCTCTATTGTCAAAGATTCTTAAGATTTTGAAAGGTCCCGTCCACTTGGATCTGAGTTTCCCTGGGAAGAGTTTTATTCTTGAGTGAAATAGGACTTTCTGACTAGGGTGAAAGGTTTTCCTACATATGTGATGGTCATGGAAGGCCTTTAAGTTATCCTTATAAATCCTCGAGCTTTCATAAGATTCATTCCTTAATTCATCAAACTCGGAAATTTGTAGTCTTCTATGATCACCAGCCATCTCTAAGTCCAAGTTATACTTTCTGATGGCCCAATAGGCTTTGTGCTCAAGTTCTACGAGAAGATGATAGGGTTTCTCGTACACAAGTCTAAATGGAGACATGTCTAATAGGATTTTATGAGCTATCCTATATGCCCACAACACATCATAAAAGCGGGAAGACCAATCCTTTCTATCAGGTCGGATGGTAGTCTGTAAAATCTTTTTGATCTCCTGGTTGGACAATTTTGCCAGTCCATTTGTTTGAGGGTGATAAGGTGTAGCAATCCTATGTGAAACCCCATACTTCTGTAGTAGGGACTGGAAGTGGATGTTCCTAAAATGAGACCCTCCATCACTAATGATGGCTTTTGGTACCCCAAATCTACAAAAGATGTAATCTTGAACAAACTGGTTTACAATCTTGTGATCATTTGTTCTTGTGGGGATGACTTCAATCCATTTAGAAACATAATCAACTTCCAATAAGATATCTCGAAACCATAGGAATTTGGAAAAGGTCCCATGAAGTCAATGCCCCAGATAACAAAGACTTCGCATACTAAAATCAGGTTCAAGGGCATCATGTCTTGGCTGCCAATACTACCGAGAGACTGACAGCATGAACATGCCCTACTATATTCGTATGCGTCTTTGAAAAGTGTGGGCCATAAGAAATCTCTCTACAAAATCTTAACAGTGGTCTTTTTGCCAAAGAAGTGACCTCCACAAGCCTGATCATGGTAGAACGATAGAATGCTTTCTATCTTCTTGTCGGGGACACACTTCCTAATGATCTGGTCATTACAAGATTTGAATAACCAAAGTTTTTCCCAAAACCAATGACTAGCTTCGACTCTAAATTTGTTGATTTGGGATTTAATTCAACCATTGGGCACTACACTAGAAGCCAAGTAGTTGACAATGTTAGCATACCAAGGAAGATCAGAATGGATGACTGCAATTGCTCGTCAGGGAAGTTATTTGTGATAGGAAGTGAAGGAGATATCGCTTTATAATTAAGGCAGGATAAGTGGTCAGTTACTACATTAAGCTTCACAGCTTTGTCACGAATCTCTAAATCAAACTCCTGCAACAGCAGGATTGACCACACGTGTTTCACGAGTTTGAAATTAAGATTACAAGTAACCTGTCGTCGTAGTTGCAAAACATATGGTCAAATAAAATTTATACCGAAACTCCAAGGGAGTTCTAGGTCAAACACGGGGAAGCGAATATTTGGTTTTGAAAGTCTGTGTTTCTCTTTTTATTTGTTTATTTCATTTTTGTCTTTTCTAATTTTTTTGGTATTTTTAATAGGGCAAGAGATTAGGTCGATGAAAACTTGATCTACTTGCAAAAATGTAAGAGAGAGAGGGAGAAAGAGAGAGAGAAATAATCATCCATTCATGAACAACTGCAAAAGTAGGAAAACTACACTACAAAAGTGTAAAAAGATAGAAAGAGGTGAGAGAAATCCCCCTCGATGGTTGCTCGGAGGATGACTTACTCTGACATCGCCTGGAGGAAGGTGGTGAGGAGTAGGATGAAGGAGGATGGAGCTGGAGGATGGGGCAGGATGGCGTTGTGGTGAGGATCTTCTTTCTGAAGGGCGATGAGAAGACGACTACGGGATGCTCCACGAATGGGGATGAGGGGAGGGAAAGCTATTTGATTTTCTACTCTAGAGGAGCATCCCAGGCTTGGGACAAGCTCTCTCTAGAGCCATGGAGGTGGTGAGCGGAAGAAAGGAAGAGAAGGTTTGGAATGGTGGTGGGTAGGTCCTTTTATAGTGGAGGATGAAGAACAAATTTGCATCTGGGTCATTACTAACGTCCATAAACGTTGCTGTAGCTGTCACTGAAGATCCACCCTTCAATTCCTCTTATTGGCGCGCGCATCGCGTGCTGCGTGCTTCATGTGCTCGTGCTTCTCGCGTCATGTTGCGCACTCGATCTGAGCACCGTGGCACCCTCTACAAAAGAAAGAAGAATGGATGGCCAAGTGGCGCACCCTCTATAAAAGAAAGAAGAATGGATGGCCAGGTGGCGCCACGTGGCACCACGTGGCCATCTATTCTTCTTTCTTTTGTAGAGGGTGCCATGGTGCTCAGATCGAGATGATTCCCATGCTGCTGGACTGAGATCGTCGCTTCAGATCCATCCGTACGGTCGTATTTTCCATCCAAAACCAGTATGGATGTCGCATTGCCCCCTGTTCGTTGATCTTCCTTGGACTTCGTATGATGCTACGATTTTTCGATCTAGACGATTTCAGAGGCATTAGACTTCGATTGTCGTCTTAATCAGATCCGTACGGTCCGATCATCCATCCGAGGCCCTGAAATAAGTCTTCTTCTCTCCTGACTATAAAAAGGACCTAATTAACCTAAAATATATACAACTACTCTAAATGCAAAATGATGCATGTTAAGCAATATTTATAACATGAAATGCAAATATAAGTCTAGAAATATGCATGAATAGGCATTTTAACCTAAAGAGATGTGTCTATATCATATCTCCATGCCTATCTTTTGCTAGTCCCTAGCAAAATTAAACTATATGCTATATATAAAATCAAAATTAGGATTAGATTACTTAGGTCTAAGTCGTTTATTAACAATAGAAAATTTCAACTATAGTCCTAAACTACGAAGACTCAACAGTACCTGGGTGCCTGCCAGAATGCAGACCGCCCAAGTCCTCTCCTTATTTGAAAAGGGAAGATACATTTTTTTTTCTTTTCTAATTTTTTATACTTTTGGAGTTTAAGAGTTCCGGGATAACTTTTTACGGCTACCCAACCCGCCTAAGACTCGAAAAGGACTCTAAGTGCTAAGCATCTTGTGAAAATAGTGAAAGACTCACTAGACGACCGTTAAAATGGACTTCGGGTTTCTACGACCCTAGGTGACCTTGCCTAGAGGTTTATCTTTTCGAACGGTAGCTTTCTCCCTACTTCTTTTATTTATGGGGTCAACACAAGCGTGAACCCAGTGTATATCTTCCCAGTTTATTCTACTTCCCCACTTCTTCCCTAAGTGTTTTGGGAATTATTATGCATTTTTTTGTGAGCTGGGTTCTGGACAACCGGCCAATGGGCTGTTACCCACGGTAACTTGCCAGCCATACTCGTGCGGTGAAGTGTGATTTTGTTTATTTTTTATTTTTTTCTCCTTTTTCTATTTTTTTTCTTTTTCTTTTTGTTTGTTTATTATTATTATTATTTTTAAGTAGGTGGCTTCCTTGATCTAAGATTTACCTAAAGGTAATACAATGAAAATGGTCATGTGACTGGGCTTTGAACAATTGACCGATGAGCTGTTACCATCGACAACTTGCCAGCCATACCACCCTAGATAGTTCATTAACTACCTAATTTCTGAAGAAACCGTTGAAAAGTGAGTCAGTGCAAAAAATGTGTGTAGATTCTTAGGTTTAAAGTCCCCCCAAATCAGAGGGTAGGTTGATAAGTCGCATACTTATCATCCCAATTTATTAGCCAAATTAAAAATGAATTTGAATTGGCGAGGACTTGAGACTAAGTCTACATTTAAGTGGACACCCAGGCTAATTAAGTCCGAAGACTTGAAGAGTCTAAGTGTTTACGTCCTCTGTATCATTTCCTAAAGTCAATAACTTCCAAATGGCTAAGTTCTCTTTTCTTAATTTCTTTCTTTTTTTAAAATCTTTTTGAATTATCAATTTTTTTTAAAAGAAACTAAAAGAAATTCTATGGAGTTAACATAATGATTTCAGGAATTGATTATGCACCCCCTATGCCTAAATGATGCAATGTCTTCATTGTAAAAACAAAGACATGAAAAGGGCAGAGTAAACAGAATATCACCTGAATATCGTGAGGAATCCGGTCAGCTCCGTAGAGAACGTGAAATATAAACACGTGCTAAATTTAATGCCTTCAGCTAGGCATAAAATACATACAAGGAAGAAATTGAGAATTCACAAGTACGGGTCAGAATCAAAATAAAAATATTGATTCTCAGACCTGCCAATAGAAGATGTCTACAGACGTAGACCAGATTATGATGTAGACCCATGCCCCAGGGTTGAGTGGTTCTCAGGTTCTGGATGAAAATCACCCAAAATCGAAGGTTGTTGTGTTTGCAGGGCCAAACCTGCGGTTTAGTGGTGTGCAACCCAAGACCAAAGTGTCGGACAATGGGTAAAGATGGTTCAATAGGTGCGGTTGTCCACTTAACATCTAGCTCAGAAAAATAATCAGTTATTTTGAGCTTGGGTTGCACGTGAAAGATATCATAAGGGTCCCAGTAGAAATTAGGTGGTTTCAAGTCAATAGGTACCCTTAGATCCAAAATCAAAGTTCACTCAGAATTAGCCTCCCAAATTTTTATTTCAACAATTCTATCTTCCAACATCAAGGGCTCAGGCTCCAGGACCTCTAGCATATCATTCACCCCATATGATTCTCCCAAGTCCAGAAATCGTGGCTGAATCAAGATTGACTTAGGCACAATGATCTCAGAAGTCAGCTCTTCGGGGTGTAGATGAGGAATGGGGTCACTGATTGAATCATCAAGTAAATGAGGATTTGAATCCTCCATGTTTGCCCCAACTGAATCAAAATCTTCAATGACAGGGCTATCAAATGGTTCGTCATGCTCCTCGAGCCCATTTGTCTCACTAAAATCATCTTCTTTAAGCTCAAGTGAAACTTCACTAAGAGATTCCTCACACTCAGAATCAAAGAATCCATGATCCTCATTTATATATGTCTCAAAATCATGTCATTTCATAGTCTGTGGAGACATATTTTTCGTCATTCCCTGGCTCTAGGATCTCGAGTGAGAAACTCGATTCATCCTCAAAGGGTTGCTCTAGCCCAACCTGGTCATCTCCAATCTTAGAATATGTATCCCCCTTGACAGACGCCTGAGCGGGTTCAGGCATTGGCTCTCCTGAAGAGGGTTCATCTTGAGAATCATCCCAAGATTTGACTAGGGCAACCACAAATTTCATCCTCAACCTCGACAATTTCCCAAGAAGAAACTCACTTAAGTCCCTATCCCTAACACTTTGGAGCAATTCCAATAAAGAGCTATTCAGCTCACCGATCATTTTTATCATAGGCTCCAATGCTTCAGTGCATGATGTTGGCTGGGCTTCTAAAGATTGTATGGTGTTCCTTAAGTTAGCCAACACCCTGGATCTGGTTCACCTGAACCAACTGGTTCGGTTCAAGGTTGGGTGGGTTTGGGCTCATTCTAGGGGAGTCAAGATATTGAGGTTCTCAGGTTCCTCCCTGATAGTAGGTCGTCTCAGGTTGTTCAAAGAATGGTGGTGACCTATATTAAGCATAAGCCTGGGGAGGGTAAGTGTTATAATCAGCATATCCTTCATGGTTGTAGATCTAGCTAGGTTGATCATCAAAGGGTGGAGATCTATAATCATTGTAGCTCTGGGAAGGATAGTAATCATAGACTTATTGTCTAGGGTTAGACCCTAGACACTGAGGTCTGGATTCGTATCCCCAATCAAAGTCATCCCGGCTAGTGGATGGGTAATTACAAGTCAAGTTGAAATAGTAATCATCTTGGGGATAAGTGGTGGTAGGAGGATAGGATGGGAAATGCGTGTAAGAAGTGGAAGGATACATGGTGAAGTAAGGAGGGAAATCAGAAGAGAAAGGAGCCCTGCAATACAAGCAATCAACCCTGGCTTTAGGTGGGTTAGCCTAAAGACCTATAGACTCTCAGGACCCATCTTGAGATTATAAACGATTTGGTCTACTTTTATCCCGTCAATCCAACCAACTAGAAGGAGGGACTTGGGAGAAGGTTCTTCCTTTAGCTTGCGCCTCTGGTTCCTAGTGTACCCCCCAGCCGTGGTCGGTTGACGCTACTTCCCTAGCTAGACATCAGATGGACCAGTAGAAGCAGATTAATCGAAAAAAATCTCAGTCTGAGCCTCGAAGAGAGAATCAATCCTTAAGGCCAACGTCTACTCAATTTTAATTAGGCTTGGGATGATTGTGCTCTTGGAATGTGATGAGCCCTTTAGATGGGTTGCGCCCTTAATGATCAGTTAAAATGTGTGTGTGTGCATAACCAAGGTTTACAAATAAGGTTATTTGATGATGTGTCTTTTAAGGTTTAGCCTTGTTTAGTAGCTTTGAGGGTTTAATTCTTAGGTTGGTTCAATCAAGGTTTAGTAGAACACTCCAAGTTTTGAAAACACGGGTGATGATATGTTCCTTTAAAAATAAAAAATAATGTGGAGTGCCTTGTTCAACCCTATGAATCAACCCTAAGTGGCAAGTTACTGATGAATAGCTTTTAATTTGATTGGTGCAACCTAAACAAATTAATCAATTGACCTATTCGCACCACAGATTAAGGCACACAATGTCTTAGCCTAATCAGATTTCTACTCACTTATGTGTTTTGAGTTGAAGTGTACCGGGTCCATAGGTTAGATCCCAGTTAAGTGGTAGAATCAAAGTGGAGTGGTGCGCCTTAAGTTGAGAGTCGTGGGTGTTAAGGTGTGTCTCTTTTAGAAAATCCCACAATCAGATAACACTTTTTTTATTATTATTTTTTATTTATGTGGATGGCAAGGTAAGTGGAGGTGGCAAACAAACAAACAAATCTATATTAGCATTTATAAAAAGGACCTAAGTTGATTTGGGTTTGAGTTATTAGGTTATAGAATGAAAACTAAGGTGGGGGTGGTGTGGGGGACACTTACAAAACCTTCATCCGCACTTTTCTCTGATCTAACCGCTTTGGCCCACCTCAGAAGAGTACCTGCAATCACAGTAAGATCAGAGAAAAAGTGAGATAAAAGTTATGTAAGGTGGAAAAAACACGAAAAAAAAAAGAGCATTGCCTCCCCGGCAACGGCGCCAAGATGACCACACGTGTTTCACGAGTTTGAAATCAGGGTTACAAGTAACCTGTCGTCGTAGTTGCAAAGCACGTGGTCAAATAAAATTTATATCGAAACTCCAAGGGAGTCCCTGGTCGAACATGGGGAGGCGAACGTTTGGTTTTGAAAATCCACATTTCTCTTTTTATTTGTTTATTTCATTTTTGTCTTTTCTAATTTTTTTGGTATTTTTAATAAGGCAAGAAATTAGGTTGATGAAAACTTGATCTACTTGTAAAAATGTAAGAGAGAGAGGGAGAAAGAGAGAGAGAGAAATAATCATCTATTCATGAACAATTGTTTGTTACAACTACGAAAGCAGGAAAACTACACTATGGAAGTGTAAAACGATAGAAATAGGTGAGAGAAATCCCCCTCGAAGGTTGCTCGGACGATGACTCGCTCTGACGTTGCTTGGAAGAAGGTGATGAGGAGCGGGACGAAGGAGAACAGAGCTGGAGGACGGAGGATGGGGTAGGACAGTGTCGTGGCAAAGATCTTCTTCCTAAAGGGCGGTGAGAGGATGGCCATGGGATGCTCCATGAATGGGGATGAGGGGAGGGAAAACTATTTGATTTTCTACTCTAGAGGAGCATCCCGGGCTTGGGACAAGCTCTCTCTAGAGCCTTGGAGGTGGTGAGAGGAAGAATGGAAGAGGGTTTGGAATGGTGGTGGGTAGGTCCTTTTATAGTGGACGATGAAGAATAAATT
The DNA here is from genome assembly GCA_037157565.1 of Thalassia testudinum. NCBI lineage: Eukaryota > Viridiplantae > Streptophyta > Magnoliopsida > Alismatales > Hydrocharitaceae > Thalassia > Thalassia testudinum. The sequence goes on from JAZHRO010000026.1 coordinate 35,178,401, forward strand.
CGCATTTGGGTCATTACTGACGTCCATAAACGCCGCTGTAGCTGTTGCTGAAAATCCGCCCTTCAATTCCTCTTCTAGCGTGTGTAGACCATTAGTGACAACTGTAAGTGTCACAAAAGGCCCGCGTCGCTGAAGATTCCCCTCTGCTGGCGCGAGCATCGGGTGCTGCACGCTTTACGCACTCGTGCTTCCAGTGCCGTGTCACGCGCACGCGTGCTGGCATCCATCGCACTGCTACTGTGTGCGGCTGCAGCTGTGAGCGTGCACTGCTATTGGCCGGCGTTGGGCGGCTTGGATGGCACCACGTGGTGCCACCTGGGCCGTCCATTCTTCTTTCTTTTGTAGAGGGTGCCGCGGTGCTCAGATTGAGATGATTCCTGCACTGTTGGACTGTGATGGTCACTCCGGATCCATCCGTATGGTTGGATTTTCAATCCTAAACCCGTATGGATGTCACATTGTCCCCTAGCCGTTGATCTTCCTTGGACTTCGTATGATGTTACGGTTCTCCGATCTAGACAATTTCAAAGGCGTTAGACTTCGATCGTCGTTTTAATCAGATCTGTACAGTCCGATCATCTATCTGAGGCCCTGAAATAAGTCTTCTTATCTCCTGACCATAACAAGGACCTAATTAACCTAAAATATATACAACTACTTTAAATGCAAAATGATGCATGTTATCCAATATTTATAATATGAAATGCAAATCTAAGCCTAGGAACATGCATGAATAGATATTTTAACGTAAATAGATGTGTCTATATCAAGGATCCATCTAATCAGATGAGATTTTGCATCCTTCTCGGTGAGAAGATGTCGAACTGCAATGTGGTCAGTGTAGACTATAATGTGGGAACTTAAAAGATAAGGTCTAAATTTTTCTAGTGCAAATACTACTACTAGCAATTCCTTTCCAGTGACGGTGTAATCCTCTGAGCTTCATCTGAGGTCGTGCTAGCGTAATAGTTGACTGTAGGTTTCCCATCCAATTTTTGCTCAAGGATAGCCCCTACTGCATAATCAGAGGCATCACACATGATCTCAAAAGGGTGAGACCAATTCGGTGGTTGCAGTATTGGTGCCTTGGTAACCAGATCAAGAAGTGTTATATAGGCACTAACACAATCGTCAAAGATCTATTAGTCTACATCCTTATAGAAGAGATTTGTGAGAGGTCGAGTTATTTTCAAGAAGTTCGCTATAAAGCGACGATAAAAACCAACATGCCTGAGAAAAGATCTAATCTGTTTAATCGATGAAGGTAAAGGCAGGTCAGAAATCAATTTCTCCTTCGCATGATCAACCTTATTCCTCTCTCAGAAATAAGGTGTCCTAAGACTAGTCCTTTAGGGTGCCATAAAATGTGATTTTTCCCAGGAAAGTACCAGATCACATTGATGCATCTTTGCAGAACCTTAGTCAAGTGGTCTAAGCTGCATCGAATGTACTCTCGAAGACCGATAAGTCATCCATGAAGACTTCTAAGCAATCACCTACTAAATCAGAGAAGATTGCAAACATACACCACTGAAATGTTGCAGGTGCGTTGCATAATCCAAATGGCATCCTATGGAATGCAAAGGTTCCATAAGGGCAGGTGAAAGTCATTTTTTCCCGGTCATCAGGGTAAATTGCCATCTGATTGTAACTTGAGTAGCCATCCAAAAAGTGGAAAAATCTATTCCTAGCCAATCTTTCCAGTATCTGATCAATGAAGGGCAGTGGGAAATGATCTTTCTTCGTGGCTTGGTTGAGTTTGTGATAGTCAATACATACTTGCCACGAACTAGCAATCCATATAGGGATGACTTCTCCAGATTCAGTGGTTATGACGGTAAGTTCGGCCTTCTTAGGCACAACTTGAATAGGACTTACCCATTGACTATCAGATATAGGGAAAATGATTCCATTGTCTAACCACTTGATCATCTCATTTTTTACCACCTCCTAAAGTGTCGGGTTCAGTCTACGCTATGGCTATCTAGTGGGTCTAGATCCTTCTTCAATAAAAATCCCATGTGTGCAGTAAGGACTAATGCTAGTCAAGTCAGAAAGGCTCTATCCTATAACCTGTCTATGTGTTCTCAAGATAGATAAGAGTCGTGATTCTTGATTAGACGATAAGTGAGAGTTGGCAATCACAGGATAAGTATGATTTGGTCCTAAGAAGACATATTTTAAAGAGTCGGGAAGAGGTTTCAGTTCAACATGTACAGGATCAGGTGAGGGAGCAGGTGTGGAGATCTTAGAAGATCCTAGAGACACTAAGGGAAAAGGGGGCAAGTTCTTGATTTCTAAGGTTGGTGTCTCAGGGAGAGTCAAGTCAGAGTCCAAAGGGTGTTAAGGTTCTAAGTTAAGTGAATCAACCAATGTATCCTCAAACATCTTATCCAATGAATCGAAGGAACATATTTCCTCAATTAAACTACAAGATGGTCCCCTTTGGGCCTGAAATATATCAATTTTCATTCTCTGATCTCCAAATTTCAATTCTATAAGGCCCTCCTCACAATTGATGTTTGCCTTGGCTATAGCCAAGAAAGGTCTTCCTAGAATGATAGGAGTGTTCTGGATATCCACAGGTACTTCCATGTTAAGGACTATAAAGTCTACAAGGAAATAGAAGTCCTTGACCTGCACTATAACATCTTCCAAAACTCCCTGAGGTGTCTTAACTGATCTATTAGCTAATTGCAGGGACACCTCAGTTGGCTTCAAATTGCCAACCTCGAAATGTGTCAAAAGGGAGGTTGGGATAAGATTGATGGAAGCACCTAGATCAAGCAGTGCTCTATTGAATGTAGTGTTTCCTATCATATAGGAGAGAAGAGGGGTGCCTAGGTCTTTCTTCTTAAGAGGGAGGTTTGAAATAAGGGAACTCACTTGTTTTGAGAGAATGACAAGACCACTCCCTTTCTGAATTCTAGCCTTATGCTTAGGTGTACATAGGTTTTTCAAAAATTTAGTATAAGGAGGAATGGGGTGAATCACATCCAATAAGGGGATGGTTATATGGACTTGCTCAAAGAGCTTGAGTAGATCCTCAGGTGCCACACTAGGCTTCTTCTTTTCATCACTTTTCTTTTCTAAGGCCTCTGGAAAAGGTACAAAAGTGGTAGTAGGAGGATCAATCAAAGCCTCAGAAGAGTCAGGTACAGGTGAATCAGCAGTAGGAGTGGAAGGTCCAGGTTGAGATGTAGAAGTCGGCAAGGGTGGATTAGTTGTGCTTCTACCACTCCTAGTAGTGATAGCATTCAAATTAGATTACGGCATAGACAATGAATTAGAATCAAGTATAATAGGTGGTTGTGGATCAGAATAAGAAGTAGGATCAGAATAGAAAGAATTAGGATTGGTGTAAAGCTCAGTTTCGTGCAAGGTTTGTGATATGACATGTGCTTGACCTTGCAATGGAGGTCTAGGTTGGACATACCTCTGGGCAGCTATGTTCTTAGGATTGGGTTCTGCTTGAGATGGTAGTGAATGTGGTTGACGGGATTCCGTCAAGTGTGATAACTGGGGTCTCATCTCAGCTAGTGTCGCGTCTTGTCTCTACTGCATAGCAATATTTTGTTGTTGCATGTCAGTGAGAGATTTCATGATATTCCCCAACTGATCATCATGTGTAGGTCCAAGTTGAGAGTATTGGGCGAGCCTGGGTTGGGGTTACTGGCAGGCACGCGGTGGATACCTGTGTGGTTGTGGAGGTGGTGCTCTGATTGGGTTGTGAAGTGGTGGTGCAGAAGGTTGTTGATAGGTGGGTCTTTGTGAATTTCCCGACCATGAGAAATTTGGATGATTCCATCATCTAAGGTTATAGGTTTGTGAAAAAGGGTCATTATGAATGGCATGGAGCTCCTCCGAAGCTCCAGAATGTGCAGGGAATTCAGTGTAAAGAGGAACAAAGGTTCCTCCAACCGGTGAAGGATCGGAAAAAGTATAATTTGGTAAAGTAGGTTGTATCGTAGATAGATTGTTCACCGTTTCCTGCCCTGTGGGAAATTAAAAAGTGTGAGGTGAAGGTGGCAGAGAAGAAGAAGATGATGAATGTTTAGATAGGAATTCCATACATCATCTACTTTCTTCTCTATTAAGCCTACCTTATCTAGCTGACTAGCCACAATTTCTAAGTCTCTGTTGCTGGATTGGGCTTCATGTACCCTCGTGTGTGAGTAGGAATGAGAGGACTTTCTATTAAAAACACTCATCGAAGCATTATTAGTAGAATTTTCGACCATGCTTTCGAAGAGCTCAAAAGCTGAGTTCTTGTCCCGACACAAAAAATTTCCTCCACAAGTCGCATCAACAAAATTCCATGTGTCATCATGGAGCCCATGATAGAAGATCTGGACTTGTTGCCAGCATGGGACACCATGGTGGGAACATTTCCTAAGAAGCTCATGGAATCTCTCCTAAGCCTCGTGCATTTGTTCTCTTGAATTTTGCGTGAATGTGGTAATGGCACACCTTAAAGAGTTTGTGTGGGCCTACAGGAAAGTACTTTTTAAGGAACTCATGTTCCAAAGAAGCTCAAGTTTCTATTGGTGTAGTCCATGCAAGAGGTCTAAACCAGAAGGCAGCTTTATCTTTTAATGAAAAGGAGAACATTTTCTTCAAAAGTGTGTGCTGATCATGACCTTGCAAACCCAAAGTTTGAGCAAGGCTTTTCAGCTCCTCTAAATGCTGAAACAGGTCCTCAAAATCAAGACCATGGAAGCGAGGTATAAGTGTTATGATGTTTGCCTTCAGTTCAGCAACATGACCCCCATCGGGATAATGTACCACATGCATAGGTTGTGCAACTGCGGGATTATGTAATCTTGTAGTTGACGTCTACGAGGTTGAGGTGGTGCCTGAGGATTTCTAGGTTGAGGTTGGGGTTTCGCTAATAGATTAACAGCTTGTGCAACCTGTTGCACCTGTTGGGTTAGGGTGTTCATTTGTAGTTGTGTCTCAAACAGGTGTTATAAATGAGGCATAGGACCTCTCTCCGGTGGTGTTTTGTTAGGGAAGTTAGGGTATGGAGGAGGTTGAAACCTATGGTTTGGTGGTGATGGTGGAGGATGATGTGTAGAGAGATGTGGAGGAAGTTCTTCAAAATCCTTGAATTGTGCAGAATCGTGATCATCCTCAGGATGAGCAGGATGGTGGATAGGAGTTTGAGGCCCGGGAGGTATAGAATTTGATGTGGAAGGCATAGAAGTGGAAGCTTGGGCATCAGTACCTAAGGGAAGTACTAACTAAGGGTTTTGGGATCTCCTACCTTCAATTGAGTCGATTTTTGAAAAACGAGTTTTGAATCAATCACAACTCAAAAGGAAAGGTAAACAATCTCTATCACAATAAAATCAGAAATCCCAATCAATCTCAACAATCAAAAGACCAGTCAATTCAAGTCAGGAGAGATAAATCAAATTTTTCCTAGTGTTTGCTACACAAAATTAGTAATACGCAAACAAATATTTCAGAATAATTGTATGCGTTCTAAAGATAACCTAGCTAAGTGCAGACCTCTAAAATCCACCCGGAATCTGGATAAGACTGGCGTGCGAATCCAGACCCTTTGGTGGCTCAAAGAGATGAGATAGAAATGCATGTATTTGTGAACTTAATGTGATCGTGTAGTGTGTACACGATAACAATCAATAGAATTTCGGTGAAAAACTCAGTTAGGGTTTCAAACAATTTTTAGCGTCTCCTTTTGAATTTGATTTAGCATCCATACTTAGATCATTTCGCTTTTTAATTCTTTTCAAACACAAGATGGTCTTGTTAATTTTAAAGCAAATGCAGAGATGGCAGGAGCTCAGAAAAGATAGAAATGTGTACCTGACTCCAGCAATTCTACAGTTGATGCAATTTCACTTGTAATAAAATCTAGCAGGAAGAATGCAATCCTAAGTATGGATGCTTAGAGTATGTTGCTGCTAGATAAGGGATGAGTTATTTTTGTATTTTTTTGATTTTATAATTTTTTTGATTTTTGAAATGCAACAAACAAGAAAACAAAGGAAAAGAAATCGATACGGAAAATTGCGATACGGAAAAATCACGTCGATGAGAGATGAGTAGAGAGAGATAAAGAGAGTCCAAGTTATTACAATATGTGTGTGAGAAGAGGCTCGCACACAACATATGCTTGATGAACAGGTTTTGGCAAAGTAAAATCAGGGTTTGGAAAACCCGTCATCGAAATTCGTTAAACACGCTATCAAATATAATTTTTAATCGAAACTCCAAGGGAGTCCCGGGTCGAATACAGGGAGGAGATGTTTACTTTTGTTGAAATCCATGCTTCGTGTGCGCTGTTGGCGAGCACTAGTGTGTGTGCAGGTGCGCGCTGCTGTGCCAAATTGACTAATTGGGGGGCTTTGCGAGTCTCGAACCTGTGCTCCTCCCTTGGAGGCCGGTGCTTCAACTAATGCGCCAAGCCCACGTTTATGTCACAAAGGTGAGTCGTGGGCACGCGGTGAAGGGGGTCTCTCAACCGTTGGATTTTCATCCAACGGCTGAGATCTCTCATTGAGAAGCCCTTGGAGGGACATCGGGCAGCCTTGGGTGCTCTAGATGGTGCCACGTGGCACCATCTGGACCATCCACCTTTCCTCTCTTGCAGAGGATGCCACAATGCTCTGATCGAGGTGATTTCCACGTTGTCGTTCTGTGATCGTCGCTCCGAATCCATCCATACGGTCAGATTCTTCATCCGAAGCCCTAAAGATGTCGCATTGCCTCTTGGCCATAAAATGTCGAAATTACTAAACAATATACACAAATTATCCTAAATGCAATGTAATGCCGGTTATGCACTATTTATACTTAGGGAATGCAATGCTAGGCTTAGGAACTATCACTAATAAACATTTTATCATGAATTTATGTGTGTTTATCAATGTCTAACACAAATATCCTATGAATATACCTAGGTCTAAACTACCAACTAATTTAATCTGGAAAAAGTGGGAAATGCAGCCCCTTTATGGAAAAACTCCTTTGGGAAGTCGAGTATGAAGCGCAGCGAATTCGCCAGGAAAAAGAAGTCCACTTGCAAGAAGTCACTACTCTTCCTACTCCTCAAGTGCTGCTAAAACAATAAATAATTAGTAAGACAATTATATACAAAACCAATCAAAGAATATAATACTATAATCTATTTATATTACACGTATATATTATACTATTATAGTATACTTGTTTATTTACATTACATTATTTATATACATATACATTATATACTATATACTATACATATATATACACACACAAACAACACAGACATACACACACAACACACATATATACACCAAGGCACAGGGGGGTGATTTCAACACTTAGTTGTTGTAGAGCTCATTCAACACTTAGCCAGTTTTCTTCTTCCTTTCTCCTTTCTTAGCACTTAATTGGTTCACTCTCTTTTAGACCAGTTGGTTCGATTAAACCCAAAAATGTGGTTTAACAGGCAGGCGGCCTTTTCGAGGGATACATAGCACCCATTTGTGGGTGAGACTAGACCTCTACTAGGGCCACCCTAGTTTTTCATTAGGTGTATTTTATTCGATTCAATGCTCGTTAATGGGCCCACACAGACCCACTCTTAGTGCATTGCCCTGGGCCTATGCACCGTACATGGTACTCATATGCCATATCAAGTTTGTAAGAGGAGATGGTGTGATGATATGGTGGTGCTCAGCACTGTGACGACTAGTGAGGCCATATGACAAAATCCTAATAAAGCACTGCAGCAGGCTATAAACTTCCGATGTGCGCTACCTTTAGCGCCCTTCAAGCGCTGCAGCTACGTGTTGTGTTGTTCTGATGTCATGAATTTGGCCCTCGATTTGAGGGCCATAATTTAATCTAAATTAAAATTAAATTATAGGATTGTAAAGCCCTTACATAGGGCTACATAATTATATAATTACTTTACAGAAATAAATTAGTTTATTACATAATTAAATTAACTAAAGTTTACTATTTTTTATTATACACATTAAATTAGAGTTTACTTCATTAATTACAGTATAAATTAGTTAATTAATTATATAATTGACTTTATACAGAGTTAGTATACATAATAGATTATTTATTACAGATTTTTATGATATTTTATAAGCTTTATTTTAATTTATTTACAAGTAAATACATGTTTTAGTTAGTTTAACATATAAATAAACTATAAATACTATAATGCAATATAAATATAGTTTAAATTAGTTGAAAATACTTAATATTGTATATTACAAGTATACACTATAATTTACCTCAATATTAACTTAAATTGCTAATTTATTCTATTTTAACTTAGTAAATTACCCAATTAACTTAATAACTTAATTATTTACTATAAATATATAATTAAATTAAGTTATAGGAATTATAATATTTATATTATATAGATAAATAAGTGTGAATAGTATGAAATACAAATATGTACATATAAACATGTTTGTATAATTACTTATTATACATTTAAGTTATATAAATTAATATAAAATAATACAATAAGATTATATATACATTAAATTACTCTAAATACTTCATTTAATACATAGAATACATATATAGGTTATTTATATACATTTTATATATATATTATACAATATTTACATATATCTTAGGTTTAATTACTATATACAAGTATATACATGGTATTTTTGGGAGTGTTGGAGTATTTTCTGATTTTATGGGTTTTATATATATAGTAGAGATAGGGGATGAGAGAGAAAGGAATAGATAAGAGAGAAGAGTTGTTTGTGGTGTTTTTGATGTTTGGTTCTTTTATTAAGTTCCAAGGTATATTGAACTGTCGGCTGGTATGTTCTACCAAGTCGGGGGTTCAAAATACCTTAAAACTTGCCATACACGTGGAAATAAACCTAATCTTAATCAAGACACATTTATTTTATTTTTTTGGAATTTTATTATTATTTTTATTTATATACAAAGTTCACAAATTTTAGGCCTCAAAGAGTATTTAAGAGTGAAACCTAAGGCCTTGAAGTGAGGTCTAGTGGCTGGAAAGGGTGTTTAAACATTTAAGATCATCCAACACACTATATGAAATATGCATGGGCAGTTAAGCATGATTTTTGATGTGAGTTTCATTAATATTCTCATTTGGACAGAAATTCATGAATGTAGCTGACAATGAAATTTTAAATGAGAATTACAAGCTAATTCAGATCAAAATTAAATTCACACTTGTACATGAAAGATTGTACCACATTATTCTAACACTAAACACACGTCAACTCACTTTACACACTCAAAAACCTAGTTCCTTATCCAAACTTAGATCCTTATCCAGCCAAAATAGTAACTGATGATAGCTAAAATCAGCATCTATTGCTTTGTTATAGCTGTTGTCTGTTGAATTGCAGCTCAGATCAAATCATGAACCAGCTGGTCAGATGTCCTACAATACAAAGTTGCAGCAGCTATTGCTATCTCAGTAGAATCAAATGCTTCTCTGATCACTGAAACTAGCCTAGATCAGACCTAAGAAGGTCTAATCTAAGGCACATGATTGCCTAAAACACTTCTAGCAGATCAAACCTGCCCAAAATCGTTTGAAACCAAAAAAAATCTTCGCATTGTAATCATCACAAACATTGATCAGAAGGTTTGAAATCCATTTCACAATCAGATCTCAAATAAAAATCCAGGAAAAACCTCATTGACCCTTATACATGACCATAGACAGTTTTGTAGAAGGAAATCAATAGGAGCATCTAAAATCACTCAAAGTAGCTTTCAAACCTTCATTAAAACTTGGCAAACCTCAATCAACTTCTGCAACCCAGATTTAGGCAATTCTTGAACTCAAAAATGGTTTTGATGTGAAAATTAAATGTTTTGATATAGATCTCTCACTGATCTGATCTCCTGATCGTCTTGAACACCCTTGATTGGCGTTCAAGGTGATTTTTAAATCATCTCAGGATCCATTGGGTCCTTGCTCAATGAAATGACCCTCTCTAGGGGCCATTTAGGTTTTTCCTAAACTTTGGGGGGGGCTTAATACAATTTTAAACCCCCTGAATCTTGTGCTAAGACTTCGTGTGGGGGACCTAACCTATAATTTCCCCACCTAAAACCCTACGTAGCCTCATTTTCCCCCTCCCTCCCCACTCAACTCCTTGGGCGACGTGCCCTAACCCAACCTTTCCCCCCTTCATTCCAGCTCCATCGTGAGTGAGGGAGAGGGAGAGAACTAGTGAGGTGAGGAGGGTCGGCGGCATGCAGGCGTAGGTGCGGGGTGGAGGCCATAGGCTGCACAGTGGCAACGCGCGGATAAGCGACGTGCAGGTGTGCTGCTACACGAGGGTGAAACTGCGGCACCTCGCCGTGGAGTCGGTGGAGTAGGGCAGAGCTTTGGTCTGGTGGACTTCGTGGGCATTGCATGATGCTGGGGTCTTGCGTCACGAGGGTGAGGTCGCACTGTATCTTGCCCTGTGTGGGAAAGGAGCAGGTCAGCTGCTCGAGAATGGAGAGGATACCCATTTCAGATGCCTGGGTGGGGTAACAGACGTCTGGAGTGGGTCTTGGATGACCGGGCCATTCAATGGACATCTAAAGAGAAGAACTAGGGCGTTGCGCTGTTTAAGATGTCTAGTTAGTGTCCTAGACGTCTCATTTGAGCATCAGGCACTCCCTGAGACCAGTGGGTGGTTGGTTCAACCTGCTTGAACCAACCTAGCCTGGTTCAAGTGAATCGGGGAGGGCTTCTAGGTCAGTTCAAGGCCCAATCGAGGTTGGAATTGCGCAACCAAATTGTCTATTTTCCATGGTTGGAATCTAAATATGAGTGGAGATGCATGTTACCTTGTAGGTATGTGAACTAGATTTAAAGGAATTATAAATAAATCTCATGGAGAAGTAGAAGAATGAATTATTTGCTATGGTACAAACTTGGATAATGATGGAATGGCTTATCTACAGTGTGGTATGACTATTGCTTAGAGTTTAGTTTAGAGGCGAGCTGGCCCTCGTGTACATATGTACCGAGGAGAGCTATTCACCCCACATGTAGGGAGAGAGCTAGCCTATCCTCGGGTTGGGAACTAGGGTGGGAATAGCCTCCCTACACCAACTCCTGTTAGGCTCACGGAGACATTTGGGATAGTCGGGCAAGGGTATGCAGACTGGTGAGGGGTGCGACCCTTGTTCTGTTATGTGTGGTACTACTTAGTGCGTACCCATTAGCGGAAAGGACTGACCATGTGCCAGTGCAGGATAGCTTCTCGTGCATTTATCGCGCATGCCGTAGTCACCGTTACATTGCGACCATGACCTTGAGGTGGTAGACCGGGTGTGGGACAAATGTGGGGGTGTTCTCTCAGCCAGGAGAGTACCACGTGCACGTCCTGCATCGTGGGAAAAACTGCAACAAGATCGTTCCGTTAGGGAACATGTGAACCAAGAGATAACAAGACCCTTTACTGGAATTTTTAAAACACAAAACAGCTAGTACCTAGAAATGGAAACAAAATATGAATTGTGTGAAACATTTACAATTACTTGAAATTATTATTATTTTTAGATTCAAATGCATTATTTATTTTGCACTTTCCACTCTACTCAGATTTTGCTGACTACTACTACTTATGTTCAGGTCAGGGAAGTGAGCAGTCAGTGGTGTAGTTGGACTTTTTCTACTACTATCGTGAGTACTTTGGTTTAGAACCTCTAGTTCTATTTCCATTATTCATATATGGTTGTGATGGCTAAGTTGAGGATCTTTTTTTTCCTCGTGGTCCTGCTTACAGTTTTAATTATCGTATTCCTGCTATTTAATTGAAGATTAGCTATGTTACATGTGTGGATTGCATCCCTTTTGATGTGATTTCTCATTGGACGACTGGGTCTTAGGTTAGTCAAGGTGCTCCGACCCCAGGATCCACGTGGAGTGACGTAACATGTTTACATTACATAAAATGTCTATTTATGCATGCTCTTAAGCATAGAATTGCATTACATACTATAAATATTGCATAGCATGCATCATCTTGAATTTCGATTAGTTCGAATAAAATGGAGGTTAACTATCTCCTTTTATGTTCAGGGATAGGGCAGATTTTTATCGGGACCTCGGATCGAAGATCCAACCGTACAGATTTGATCAGGGCCACTATTGGAGTTCAATGACTCCAAAATCGCCCTAATCAGAAATCTGTGGCATCAGATAGAGATCGGGGAACCTAGAAGATGAAGGGCCAAGATGGTGTGAATCCACACTTCAGACGACAAATTTGATCGCACGGATGGATTTGGATCGACGATTGCAGCCTAACGATGCGAAAATCGACTCAATCAAACACCCGTGGCACCATCTACATCATCCAGAAGATGGATGGCCAAGATGGCTCCACGTGGCACCATCTCGGTCGCCCAACCGGCCGTCCTCAACTTCTGAAGCTACTAGCGCCCACACATCTTCGCCGTTGGATCAAGATCCAACGGCTGAGAGTGCATCCCAACCGGTGCTCCCATTCTCTGAAGCATAACTGAAGAGCTGCATCGACCGTTGGATCTCAATCCAATGGTCCTGATCGCGCACTCACAAGTCACCCTGCCCGCCCATCCATGCCTGTAGTGCAGTGGATAGAGCGCTTGCTCGCGATCGGGCACGCATTCGAGCTACAAGGAGCAGGCGTTGAGGCGTGGATGTGCGGGCGCGATTGACCGCCCGATGGTGATCCAGCGGCCACAAGCGCTCAATCCAGATCACGCGGCAATGCACGCCTACGCGTAACGTGAAATCGCACGGGCTAGGCGTGCGTTGAGGCGCTGCGGTTATCAAATCTTAGCCATTCTATCTCACGATTGAATGGTCGAGATTTGATGAACGTGGGCGACACAGGAGGTGAGCGGGCGGCAGGCGCAGCACACGTCGCCCACGACCTAGGCTTTAGTGACGCTTAATTTCGTCACTAAAGACCCCTTATTTAATATTTTGAAATTGTAAAGACCAAATTGCCCTCACTCCTTGCAATTATAAAAGGAGACCCCTCCATACGAAATGGGCATCCCTTCTTTCTCTTCTCTCCCTCTTTAAAGCTCAAGAGAAGCTTGTCCTACATCCAGGATGCTTCTCAAGAGATAAAGTCAAATTTTCGTCCCCATTTCGGAAGTGGATCCCGCGATGACGACGACGTACTGCCCCGTTCCCATTCTTCCTGCTTCGTCCTCCTTCATCCTGCTCTGTTCCCCATTGATGACAACCTCATCATAAACCCTAACTAGCACATTTTAACCTAATAAAGTGAACAAAAGCTCCTACATAACCTAAGGGAAGGCCTAATTCAGGGAATTGTTAATATGAGAATAGAACATGACACTAGGGGTAAAACTGTAATTTTACCATTGCAGTGCACCAACAGGATTTCTAAGGGTCTAGACATAGGTCAAGTGGACTTAATAAGAGAAAAAGTGGGATGGTTTGGTCAGAAAAGGGTTATGACGAAATCTAGGAATTAAATGACAGTATGTAACCCTAAAATAAACCCACTTTAATTCATTGAGTTCTAGGCAAGATAAAAATCAACTAAACCCTCTAAAATTTATATAAAAATCTCCCCTAGGGTTTAGGACCTTCAATTTAGCCATTGGAACCTGTTTTGACCTAGATTGAGGTCCATACCCAATTTTTGACCTAGTTTAGGTTTTTGTGCAAAATATCTAGTCAAACGTGGTCAAACCTAAAATTCAACTTCACCATTGGATTCCTTAGGTTCAAATTAGGTTTATGTAAAAATTTGGACCTAAGTGAAGGTCGTCTTGACCCACTTTGCAATTTGGTCCTCAAAATTACTTTCTAACCCTCAACTTTTTGAAAACCTTACGTTTACCCCCTCAACTTCCTCGTCATTTTCTTCACTTTGGTCCCTATACCACCTGCAGCAGAAGGCCATACCTCCGACGACTTTGCACGGAGGATGGCACCTGATCTGCATGGGGAGCCAGCCCCAGATTTGAAAGGGGAGCTCCCTGCGGAGCCCCCTACCACATGGGCTGCTCCCCATGCCCTGAAGCCCGCTATACCTCTTGTGCGAATGTGCGTGAAGTATGGGTCTCCGATCTGCCATACCTCCAGCGTGACCTTCCCGCCGCTTTGGCGCGCCTTCCGGCCAGCCATTGCCTATTTAAGGAGCGGCACACCACGCCGCATCTTTCAAGCTTAATTTGGCCTGAGATCCCCCTCCAATTCATCTCCTCCCAACTCCAGCCATCCGCCCAGAGCTTCCGGTGACTCTTGCTCTCCTCTCTCGTCACTCTGCCACAGTACCAGTGGTAGAGCGACCTCCGCCATCCTCCATCGCGCCGCGCTAAAGCAGCGGGCACCCTCCAACCCCTCTTTCTTGTCGCCATCTTCTTCCCCTTGGCACCTTTGTCTTTGACGATGGCAGGCATCGGCCGCTCGCCCTCCACCTCCCCAGTTCACTCCTAACCTACCAGATAAGTTTCCCTTACTTCCCTTTTTATTTCCCCTCTGTCAATTTATTCTTTCGACCCCTCGACTCCACTGTCCACCATCACCATCTCCACCTCCAACCACCAACTCCGATGAGGCCATTTCACCACCACAGACCGCTCCACCCCTCGTCGATCGGTCCCTGAGCTTCACCACCTCCCACTGATCACCTCTCGCCCTTCCACTCACCAAGCCACCCATTGAAACCTCCCTCCGAACAAACCCACTTGCACACACACAGTGTGCCCTAGGAACACTCCCACAGGCGTCCTCACGCCACGCTGACCCTCGGGCCACCTTCGCCACACCTTGGCGAAGCTCCCTAAGGCATCTGACAGGGCCGTAAGGCCGTGATCGTGATTTCAGGGTTGCAACCACCCCCGACATTGACGTCGAGCTTGGAGCAAGCTTGCGTGCAGCTCCAGGCCTCCCCAACCCCATGTCGCGAGCTCAGGCTGCGCGGACTACCCTTGCGCACTCAACCAGGTCTTCAATTGGTGTCGGGGGCCGAAGCTGCAGCTGCATTTGGACGTGACTCTTGCTACTAGGCACGCGATAGAAAGGTGGGAAGTTTAGTCCCACCTCAGGCATTTTCGAGCGAGCACAGGTACATAAATTGATTTTGTGTTCTCTTCTCGTTGCCTCCAATACACAGGGGTGAGGTCCCTCACCCCCCCATGCCTCATCCATGATACTCCTCCGCGGATCTGGCTAACCTGACCCGGTACCTGTGCACACCTCGCCCACCACCGCATGCCGGTGGGCTTGGTCCCGGGTGCGTATACTCGACCCGATAACCTAGTTGGCTCTGGGAGAGCTATGACCCGAAGAGAGAAATAGAGAGAGAGAGAGAAACGTGGGGAGGGTAGGGGTAGGTTTTGCATAATCGTGCTTGTGCAAGGAAGAAGGAGGAAGTAGAAGTAGCTGCGAGGAGAGGAAGAGAAGAAGAAGAGGCACAACACAGAAGGCAGAAGGAGGTAAAGAAGAAGGAGGAAGAAGTAGAAGAAGAGGCAGAGGCTGAGGACTTAGCCACAGGAGAAGGAGATGAAGAAGAAGAAGGCAGAGGAAGGAGCAGCACCAGCAGCCAAAGAGGAAGAAAAGAAAAGAGAAAGAGGGAGCTGCCACAAAGAGGAAGGCCAAGCAGGGAAGAAAGGAAGAGAAGAAGAAGCCAAGGAGAAGAAGCAGCAGTAGCAGCAGCCAAAGAGAAGAAAGGAAGAAGAAGGAGACGTGCACTGTAGCAAACGCTACTTAAGGCGTCTGATTCCTCGAATCAGACGTCTGAAGACAGAGAAAATAAAAGAGAAAGAGCAAAGAAGGAGAGAAAAGAAGAAAAAGAGAAAGCTTAATTCTACTTTTATTCTCTACAATTCTTTTTGTAAAACATTTCAGTATTGTGAATTATTATCTTTTTGCTTCTAAAATCAAGTTTGGTCCCTGAGTTCGACCTCGGAATTTTTTAATCTCGAGTAATAAAACAAAATCAAATTGATCACTAATCACCCATCTTCCAAGTGTCGTCTCGTCCGGCTCGTCCTCCAAGCGACCGTCGAGGAGGATATTTCTCTCTCCATTCTTTTTAATGCTTTCTAGAGTAGATTTACTGCTTTCTAGTGTAATCATTTTCTGCTTTCTAGTTGTAATGAGTAGTGTAACGAACAATCTCCTTGATATTGAATTCCATGTTCATTCTACATCTCTTTTTGGTTTTTGTTTGTAATATTCTATCTCTCTCTCTCTTTTATTTATTGTAAATAAATAGATAGTTTCTAATCAATTATTCTACTTCGTGATAAATAAAACAAACACATATTTTGAATCAAACGTCTGCCTCCCTGAGTTCGATCCGGGATTTCTATTCCGGTATAAATTTTATTTGTTGAACACGAGTTTTTCACTTTCAAACTATGACGATAGGTTTTCAAAAACCAAATACGATAGCGTAGTAACTCGTAGCTTCAACATGGAGTCGAGTTCGGGTCGTAACATTCAACCTCAAATCATTGTCACTGATTATCCTTGGTTAAACTATCCAAAATAACACTTAAATTAAGTGCATGCTCATCCAAAAAATCAAAACTAAATTCAACACCTTGGACTCATTGCATGACACCTAATTAAGCAATTAAAAACTTCAAAAACTTCAATTGAATTTGATAAAAACCAAATGATATCCAAATCATACGATTGAGCATTGAAAGCAATCTGAAAGGAATTGAGCAATTTGAGACAATAAAACCAGATCGGGGGGTCTTTGTGGACTTATGGAGTGAATAAGAGACCCCCCCAAGTGGATTTCAGGTGCAAATTCAGATCTAGAAGACAAGGCTTCAGATTTGAATTTGACCTTGATGGATGGGTGGAAGATGGATAAAATTCGAGGAAAAATCAGAAATGAATTGCGATTCGTAGGGAAAACTGTTTGAGTCGAAATGGAGGTGGAAAAACATCTCTCTGATTTGAATTTATCAAAGAGGGCAGAGTGGATCCAAGCTAATCTACTCCTACTCTACACTAAATCATTAAGCTAGTGAATTCTAATATCTAATCTACTCCTAAATTACTCTAGCTAATACTACAATTAATCTAGAAAATAGGAAAACTACACTAGGAAAGCAATAAATCTAGCTAACAAACGAAGGTGGTGTCCAAGGTCCATCGACTGGAGGTCGATGGCGATGAAATGGAAGAGACCCTCAGTTGACGAAGGAGATGTCCAAGAGCCAATAGCCGGCGGCTAGAGGCGATTGAAGAAGGGAGAGGAACACACTCCATCACTGTGGGTGATGAATGGGGGTGGAAGGCTGAGGGGATGGAAGAAGGGAACCACTCAAGGGGAGGGAGCTGGTTAAGTGTGCGTGAGACTTAGGGGAGGAGCTTAAGTAGGCAGAACATTGGATCAGAGCACCACAGTGGTGCGATTGGGCACTTAGGGCATGGGCGGTGGAGATGAACTTGCAAGGGTGCGCAAGAGTCAAAATCAAATCGTGGCCGTTGGATGAGATCTGGGGGGCAAGGTGACTGCATGCGTCGAAATGCACAAAGCTTCAATTATAGCTAGGCAATCAAATCAAGAGAGCAAAGGATGAACAATCACAATTGGCCTTGTTCTTGCAGCTACAATGCAAGTGCCCGTAACAGCTCTTTTGGTGGATTTACGCGAAGGCCCTTTAGGGCGAAGGGTTAGAAGTTTTGTGAAAAGGCCTATAAGTGGCCAAAAAGTCCTGTAGAGCCGTCCTCAGGTCTTGCAAACAAGGCCTTGGTGGATATCAAAGAGGTCCCTGGCGTATTTTTATGCATAAAATGAGGATGACTTAAGAACCTAAGTGAAAAACTATTAATGCAAGGTTCTAATGATGTCCAAATGTAACCAAGTTTTTATTGAAGCATAATTAAACATTAAAGAAGTTAATTTTACTTTTGATTTGAACTTTTGGACTCAAATATGTGTTCAATTTGCAATTGGATCATCATTTTACATTAATGAATAGAATATCCCATTTAATGACCTAATTTCACATTTTTAACCCATATTTGATGTTTTAGGTCTTTTTCATTATTTCCCACATTAACCCATTTCATGTGTTAATTCAGTAGTGTTTAACCTAGTTTCCAGCTTAACTTGGGCATTTTAGCTATGATGAACCACACCTCATTAGCTTCAAAGCCAGATTTAGCTGTTGGGTTTTCAAAGGGCTACAGCTACACAAGTTGCTACATTTGTTGGTAGCAATAATAGCTGAATCAGTTGCTGAAAATGGTTGATCTTGGTTGTTGAATTGTGATAGTAGAAGAGTTGTAGGTCTGAACATATGGATTTAAGCTAGAATTTTAAAGGTTTAAAGTAGCTGATATGTTGTATAGTGTTAGAATTTAATGTACAAGCATTCATGTACTCAAATTGGAACTTATTTTGATTAGAATTGCTTGTAATCTTTATTTAAATCCTTTGTTAGCTATTTGTATTGTGGCTAACTGTTCATATGTAAATTTAAATGAGAATTGAATTGAAAATTAGGTGCAAAAGTTTGAACATCTCTTATGTGAAGTGCTGGACATGTTTGAGTGTTTGAGTTGTTTTTTTAGCACTTAGAGCTCATTTTAGGGCCTTAGGTTTACTTTTAAAACATCCATTTAGGCCTAATGTGTGTTAGATTTGTACATAAATAAAAATAATAAAAAAAATCATAAAAAAATAAAATAAATCTATATTTAGTAAGATTAGATAATTCCTTAAGTGTATGCTAAGTTTCAAAGTATTCTGAACCCTCAGCTTGGTAGAACATACCAGCCGACGGTTCAGCCTACTTTGGAATTCAATAAAAGAATTCAAATCAAAAATCACAAAAAGAAACTATTCTTCTCTCATCTCACTTTTCTCTCTCTCATCCCCTACCTCTATTATACATAAAAATACCATAAAAATTATAAAATACCAAAAAATACTCAAAAATACCATGTATAATGTATTTATACCTGTAAATATTATTGAATACTAAACTATATGTAGATATTGTAGTATATGTAAATAATGTGCATAAATAACTTAAAATTGTATTCTATATATTTTTTATTAAGTATTTAAAATGATTTACTATATATATAACTTTATTGTATAATTATATATTAGTGTATATTAGAATAAGTGTATATAATCCTAAGTAATTTAAAATAACTATGTATATATCTATAACCATAATTGATACTGTACATATATATTTAACTAATCATTATATTTTGTATGATACCTATACATTAGTTTATTTATGTATTTATTGTAATTAGTAAAGTTATTAAGTTAATTAGGTAGATTATTAATTTAAAATAAAATAAATTAGTAAATTAAGTCAATACTAAAGTAATCTATAATGTACATTTATATATATTAATTTCAAATATTTTCAACTTATTTATAACATATTTATACTATATAATAGTATTTATACCTAAATTATGTGTATATCTATCTTAAACGTGTATTTAAAGGTATATAAATTAAAATAAAGACTTTAAAATAAATTAAAAATGTTTAATAAATACTTTAATATATAAATTAATTATTTATAAAGTCAATTTCATGACTGATTTATTAATTTGTACATTAATTAAGAAATTAAACCTTAATTTAATGTGTATAATTCCCTAAATTTAACTAATTTCAATATATATTTAAATAACTTATTTTTGTAAATAAATTATACAATTGAGTAGCCCTATGTAAGGTCTTTACATCCATATAATTTAATTTGATGTTGACACAAATAATAAAAGGTTCAACTCGAGATATTCTCATGATGGGATAAATTGAATTAGAGAGAATGCATAATGCTGAGTATATCCAATGTTTGATAAATCCACTACTTTGGGAAATGCACCAAGATGGAATTGAGAAATAGGAGAATATGATAAAGCTATTGAAACAGATCATCAATCAAAAATACCCATATATCCACTCAGAAATTGATAAGACATCTTGGAGCAACATTGAGGATTAATGTGATTTCCCAGAGCCCGGATTAGAAAATCGAGGTTGTTGTGGACCCCTAACCCAAATGGAATCAGATTCAAACTTTGTGCAGAAAGACATAGCTGATCTTGATGTTGGTTGGGTGGATCCAATTGCAAGTGTTCCCAATTATTAACCAACCTTAGAGAGCCATGAAGCTGGTCCATCATGCCTTTATTCTCCAAACACTTGTGATAAAGTAGAGTCAGAACCTCTTGAGGATGTAATTCATGCACCTTATCCTGTTAAGGTAATCCTTGAGAGTGATTCTGACATCCTAATAGAGCAATGTCCAGATTCTAGTAACCCAATTCTTAACTTTGACCTAGAATCTAGATTGGAGCCTATTTGGGATGATCATGAGGCCCAATGTGATGAGAATCAGATTTTAGATCTAAATTATGATTGTGGGCCCATATTTGATGGTTATACCTCTCTAGACCCCTCAAAAGAACGAATTGATTTCTTGCAAGTCGCATCAATTTACGATACAGACACAGAGGAGTTGAAAGAGTTGGGATTTGATTGGGTTTACCCTAGGAGCCAAGAACCCGAGCCTATGCCTAAAAAGAACACCTCTTTGAGCTCAAAATTTGAGATTAGGCTAGTGATTAGCCCATAGTTGTGGGCTATTTAAGTATTTAAGTGCCTAGACATTAGGTTAATTCAAACATTTATTTAGCATAAATTAGGATGTAAATAGATTAATTCATATTTTTAATTTAATTACATAATCCATTCATTGCATTCATATTTTAAGTGCATTTAGAATTAGCTTAGAATGGCATTCATCTAATTAGATAACCAATTAGGTACATTATTTTCATTAATATAAAAGTTGAGGGTTTGTATATAAATGACCCTAATATTTTAACATTATTTTCTTTATTCTTCTTCTTGCAGGAATGGCTGGCTGCCGCACCAACGCCACCAGCTGCCGCAGTGAAGAACCCATCCAAGGAGGAGCGGATGTGTTGGATCTGGTCGGGCAGCTGATTTCAAATTTGTGCAGGCCACTACAAAGGGAGGAGGGAGGCAGTCGAGCTCGGGAGGCCTCCACCATTGACCACCACTGTGCAAAGGAGAGATCTCCTTTCTTCCATTCCATACTGCTGGCCTCAATCGTGGCGGCGAGTCTCCACCACCGTGGGCGTGTGGTGTGACAGGCCACACCGCCATCCGAAGCTCGTCCGCATTACCGTGAGCACCTTAGCGTGCATCTCCCTCACCGTTGTCACCAACCACCACCGTCGCAGCTACCGTTCAACCACCCTTTCAGTCACTTAAGACGTCCGGGAAATTTCCCGGACGTCTAAAGCCACCCGCTCACCTTCAGCCTGTACCTTACCGCTCACCCGCGCCCTCTGCCAATAGCATGCGCACCGTCTGAAGTCCACCCGCACCTGCACAACCACATCCGACCACTTCACCTCCAGCTCCATCTCTACGCCCTCCAACCGCACCCACTCACCTCAGCCGCACCCGCACCCGCTTACCTCCAGCAGCACCCGCAACTTCCCCGCTCCTATAGAACCTCCAACTGCACCCGCGCCCTCTGCTAACCGCCAGCAGCACCTGCCTGAAGTCACCCGCAACTTCCCCGCGCTTGCAGAATCGCCAGCAGCACCCGCTCTCCACGCCAACAGAGCACGCATCGGCTGCAGAGCGTGCCCACGCCTTCAGCCGGCACGCAGCAGCAGCGCGAGGCAGTCCTCACCGCCAACAGGCCACGCGCGCTCACGCCAAAGCAATTGCAGCACGGCTGCAGCACCTCTGCCGAAGCTCATCCGGCCAGCTCCGGTCGCCGCACGACACGCCGCCACCACCACTTCGAAGCCCTCGGTCCAAGGGACTTCCTCCGAGCTTCCCGCGTCCGGCCATCCACTCCTCGTCGCACAAGGCAAAGGGGAAAAAATCCCCTGTTTTGCTACAGTAACCTGCCAATTAAAAATTACATTTTCTGCCATTGTCACTTTTTAATAATATTTTATTGATTCTGCATTGCGAAAAATATCCTCTTGTTTCTCAGAATTGCTATTTCAGCATTGTTTCTTGCTTCAACATTAATCTGAAGGCAATTTTGGCTTGATTCTTGTCCAAACTAGCTACGAACAAACGTTTTTAACTGGTGTGAATTTTAATACGTCATTGCCTCCCTGTAGATACGATCTGCTCCTCTGCGAGTGGTTATTTTTTTTCTTAAATATTGATTAGTCGATTTTTCCACCACATTAAACTGTAAATGACTTTAAAGCGAATAATCGACCAGTCAGCTAGATCCAAGTCAGGTTATTGATTCTATGCATCATGATTTATTTTGTGGTGGAAATCTCGATTATGAATCAAGTTTAGAAACTGATTTTTGCATATTCTCCGATGATTTCGAATCATACTCTGATTTCGAAGAACCTTTGTTTCCAGACGATTATGAGCTAGTCTACGACCTTAGCATCCATGACCTGTCCTTTGGTTATGATGCTGAGGCCAATGATTTGGACCGCGATGCAGCCACACCACATACAGAGCCTATCAAAATTCGATCCCAACCTCGATCTGCCATCGGAATCAATTTTTACTTTGATTCACCTCTCTAATTCGGTTGCATATGATTCACCTCCATCTTTTGATCAGGAATTGAACATTGATCAGGCCGAGAATCACATCTTATCCTTCTCTGATCACACCCATAGGGTTCCTACGTTTTCCACATATCCATTATCTTTTGAGGACCCCTACTTTGATCAGGCTGAGCAGATTCAGCCAAATCGGTGATTCGCGTTTCCACATCTTCTGAGCCACATAGCATTTGGTGGGCTCCACACTTATTGATTCACATCCATCAACCCACCAAACTGATTGGATTTGTCTGCATCATCAGCTCGTTGATCTGAACAAGCACTTGGTTGGACCAACCATGCTACTCATCAAGGTGCTTGTTCTACAAAATTCCTCTGATTTGACCACCCCTTCTCCTTGACCGCCTTCTTCTCATCTGAAGGCATTGAATTTAGCACTTAACGGGAGGCAACTCGTCATTCCAAAAATGGAGACCCTTCTGATGATCCTTTTGAGCTACACTCCTACTGCAATTTTGGGTTCAACTTTAGAATAACCAACTCCATGTTTGGTACTTGTATCAAAGCTTGAAATCATCCGTAATAGTCATCCCGACCTGTTTGCCCACCCTTTGACCCTGTTAAAATCCTTGAACCAAGCTGAATTTATACCCTCCTGGTTTACAATGAGAATATTGCAAAACTTAGGAATGGGGGGGTGTTAAAGTGTAAACAAATGGAAATTCAATTCTTTGTGGAGTTCGCACAAAAAAATACATATTCAAAAAAAAATGGAGAAAGGGAGGGAAAATTTTGAGAAATGATTGAAGATCTTTCTTGATGAGGAAATACAAAAAAATGTCTAAAAGGAGCAAAATCAAGAAAAAAATCGATAGTCATAGCAATTGATTATGGGATTTACTTAAGTTCTATACCAAATCAAAACAAGGATTAAGTCTTGAAGTGCTAAAGACAAGGAGGTTAGTAATAAGTGCTGATCTTATGCCTCTTGAACTTATTGTAGGGCTTAAACACTCACGTATTCATTAAGATTCGGATTAATCCTGAAGAGGTTGAGGAAAGTGTAAAGTTGATGTATTATGTCGAAGGCTTAGGGATTATTTGGCCCCTTTGGTTGCCCTTTGGTATGCAAGACTTGGTAACCTAAGCACCCAAAATCACACACTAGTTTAGTTCAGTGTGCTTAACGAAGAAATAATGCAAAAATTATTCTGTTCTAAAAAGCCATCTTGAAGATTTAGCTTAGGAGCAGCTCGAAGACACAAGTTGATTGGACGAGTTCCCAACGCGGAGAGGTGGAAAATTCTCCTCGAAGATGCGTATTAACATATCATCTCCTCAGTGCTTGTCTCCTAGGATATCTAAATATCCTACCGGGGGCATGTAAGCACTTTGTGCTGGTTCAAGTGCCATGGGCGAGATTATTCTGAAATGTCGATCGCTAGGGCCTTAATTTAGCTACAAAATGCCATGGGTGGTACTATCCTGAAGTGACAAAAGCCAAGAGTTCTAGGGGTTACCATGGGCAGTGCTATCCCGAAGCATCGAAAGCCAGTAACCCTTCGAGGATTGATGGTGGGGACAAGGAATCTGATACCGATCGTGTTTAGAGCCAATTCAAGGTTGGATCTAGGGAAATATAAAAAGAAAAGAGAGAAAACTCTCCAAATGAAATATCCTTCTCTATCTCTCTCTCATCAAAATGCACTGGCAAACTAAACCTGAACATGATACGCCTACTCTGCTTTAACCGCTGGGGTCAACGAACCTCTAGGCAGTTTTTGCGAACCTTAGAAACCTTTGTGGCAGACCCAGGCTGAAGTTGGTCAGGTATGGATCTTGGCTGATACTTGAATACCTCTAGGCTTATTATTGGCATTCTATTCTAATTTTTAGAGAGTGGCACAAATCAGGCATCTGAACATAAAAGCATGGTCTATAGATCTAGTTCTTTCCTAGAATTTTGCTAGGGACTAGCAAAAGTTATGCATGGGAGTATGATGCTAACACCATCATTAGCTATAACTAACTTGAATTAGTTGAAATCAAGTGATAAATGCTCCTGAATGGTCTCCTGAGAGTTGTGATGTAAACATGTTTACATTACATAAGATGTCTATTTATGCATGTTCTTAAGCATAGAATTGCATTACATACTATAAATATTGCATAGCATGCATCATCTTGCATTTAGATTAGTTTGAATAAAATGGAGGTTAATTGTCTCCTTTTATGTTCAGGGAAAGGGTAAATTTTTATTGGGGCCTTGGATTGAAGATGCAACTGTACATATTTGATCAGAGCGACAATTTGAGTTCAATGACTCCAAGATTTCCCTAATCAGACATCTGTAGCATTAGATAGAGATCAAGGAACCCTAGAAGATCAAGGGGCAAGATGGTGTAAATCCACACTTCAGACAACAAATTCTATTGCACGGATGGATTCGGATCAACGATCGCAGTTTAGCGGCATGAAAATCGACTCAATCCGACAACTGTGGCACCATCTACATCATCCAAAAGATGGACGGCCAAGATGGCGCCACGTGGTGCCATCTCAGCCGCCCAATCGGCTGCTGCACCCGCTGCTCCCTCTCTTCTTCAATCTGAGCGTCGCTTCTCTGTTGTTGGATGATCATCCAACCGTTGTGGATGCGCTTGCACAGATCTTAACCGCAACACAAACGCTTGTGTAGCGCGTTGGTTGAATGTGCTCGCGAGATCAGGAGGCGTGCGTTCGAGCCTACGTAAGCGGCTGCTGAGGCGCAGTGAGCGGGTGTGATTGACTGCTCGATCGCGATCGAGCGGTTGAGCGCGCTCAAAAGCACTCACGCCGCATTAGACACCCGCGCGTAACGCGGGATCAGACATTAGGGAGCGTGCGGTTGAGGCGCGGTAAGGATGCATCTCACCGTTTGATCTCGCGATCGAACGGTCGAGATTTCAAGAACATGAACGCACGTTTCACGCGTGGGAGGCGAGCGGGCTTGCGAGTGCCGCCCATGAAGGCCACGTTTGGACCTTTAGCGACGATTTTATCTGTCACTAAAGGTCCTGAATTAATGTTTTTCAAATTAAAAAGACCAAATTGCCCTCACTCCTTGCAACTATAAAAGGAGAACCCCTCCATATGAAATTTTCATCCCTTCTTTCTTTTCTCTCCGTCTCCAAAGCTCATGAGAAGCTTATTCCACACCTGGGATGCTTCTCAAGAGATAAAGTCAAATTTTCGCCCTCATTTCGGAAGCGGATCCCGCGACGACGATGACATGCTGCCCCGTTCCCATTCTTTCCGCTTCGTCCTCCTTCGTCCTGCTCCGTTCCCCGTCTTCCAGGCGTCGTCCCATTCGGCTCATCCTCCAAGCGACCGTCGAGGAGGATATTTCTCTCTCCGTTCTTTTTAATGCTACTTAGAATAGATTTACTGCTTTCTAGTGTAATCATTTTCTGCTTTCTAGTCGTACTGAGTAGTGTAATGAACAATCTCTTTGATAATGAATTCTATGTTTATTCTACATCTCTTTTTTATTTTTGTTTGTAATATTCTCTCTCTCTCTCTTTCTTCTATTTATTGAAAATAGATAGATAGTTTCTAATCAATTATTCTACTTCGTGACAAATAAAACAAATGCGTATTTTTAATCAAATGTCTGCCTCCCTGAGTTCGACCCGAGATTTCTATTACGATACCAAATTTTATTTGTTGAACACGAGTTCTTCGCTTTCAAACTACGACGACAGGTTTTTCAAAACCAAATACGTTAGCGTAGTAACTCGTAGCATTAACATTTTGGCGCCGTTGTCGGGGAGGCGACGCTATTTGATTTTTTTTTCGCATTTTCCAACTTTCGAACCATTTACCTCACTGCTCTCCTTTCTTATTGTGATTGTAGGTACTCTTTTGAGACGAGCAAAAGCGGTAGATTGGAGCAAAGTGCTGTTGAAGGTTCTGTAAGTTATCCCCCACCTCCCACCCATTAGTTTTCATTTCACCACATAACTACACAAACATCAATCAACCTAGGTGTTCTTATAAACTTTAGAGTTAGTTTTGTTTGTTTGTTTGACACCCACACCCGCCTCAACCTTCACATTTAAAAAGAAAAATAAAAAAAATCTCATAGAGGTACACAACCTTATCTGATTTTCAAACTCAACCGGTAGACTGATCTTTGGAGTCGGTACACACATCCAAACACATAATTGAGTAGAAATCAGATTAGGTAATCACTTGTGTCTAATTAAGTGGTGCAACAGGCCAATTGTTTGAGTTGATTTGGCTGCACCACTTCAATTAAAATCAACTCATCAAGTTGCTACCGCTTAGGTTCAACTCTTAGGGATTTACCAGGCACTCCACATTCTTTTCAGTTTCAAAGGAAAACATCTTCACCTGTGCTTTCAAAACTTGGTGTGCCAACAAAACTTGTTTGAAAATACCTAAAGTTGAATCCTAAAAGCTGCTAAGCAAGATTTGAACCCTAAAATTCATCGCATCAAAAATAATCTTGCTTGAAACCACTAGTTATGCATGCACACACACATCAATCAATCATTAAGGGCACAACCTAGATAAAGGGCCCATCACATTCCAAAGTGCATTCTAACCTAGCCCTAAATGAAACAGAGTAGACATTGGCCTTAAGGATTTGACTCGCTCTTCAGAGCCCAGAATGAGATCATTTTTGATTAGTCTGTTTCTACTATTCAATCTGATGTCTAGCTAGGGGAGCAGAATCAAACGATCGCGGCTAGGGGGTACACTAGGAACCGGAGGTGCAAGCCGAAGGAAGAACCTTCTCCTCAGTCCCTCCTTCTAATTAGTTGGATTGAACAGACAAAAATAGATCAACTCATTTCTTTATCTCAAGATTGGTTCTGGGAGTCTGTAGGTCTTTAGGCTAGCCCACTTAAGGATATGTTTGATTGCTTGTATTGCAGGGCGCCTTTCTTCCTCCCGTCTATCATGAATCCTTCCACATTTTATACGCATTCCCGCTCTTTCCCTCCTGTTATGAGTTATCCTCAACATGACGATTACCCCGACTCGTACTATAATCAACCATCAGTTAGTTGGGATAACTTAGATTGGGGACACAATTCTGGTCCTCTGTGTTTAGGTTCTAACCCTAAACACTATGATTGTGATATTTATCCTTCTCAAAGCCACATCGATTATAGATCGTTAACCTTTCATGGATAACCTAATACGATCTACAATCAAGAATGATACACTGATCCTTACCCATCCTCTGATTACACTGCCTTTAGGTCATCACTACCTTTTGAACAATCCGAAATGACCTATTATCAAGAAGGGTATAATGAATTTCAATTCGTTAACTCCTCTACACTGATCCCAAACCTGCCCAACCTTAAACCAAGGCATTTGGTTCATGTTAACCAGGTTCAAGATAAGGTTCTGGCTAACTTGAGGAATATCATACAATCTTTAGAAGTTTAGCCAATACCTTGCATTGAAAAATTGGAGCCCTTGATTGAGATGATTGATGATTTGAATAAGAATTTGTTGGATTGGCTCTAGGATGTTAAGGATAAGAACCTGGGTGAGTTTCTACTTGGGAAGTTAGCGAAATTGAGAATTAGATTTATGGTTGCTTTGGTTCAATCGAGGGATGATTCCCAGGATGAACCCCCTTTAGGAGAGCCAAGGTCAGAACCTGCTTAGGCACTTGTCGGGGGGGACACGTGTTACGAGGTTGACCATATTGAATTGTAGCAACCAATTAAGGACGATCTGATTTCTTCACCTGAAATCCCTGAGCCAGGATATGTGGAAACGTATATCTCCATGGACCAGAAAATGACAGATGATTTTGGGACATACATTAATACGGATTTGGATTTCTTTGATTCTGATGGTGAAGATTCAAGTTGCAAAGTCTCACGCGAGTTTACAGAACACGATTTTTGTGAGATGATTGGGCCTGAGGAATCTGATAGATCATTTGATAGCTCAATAACTGAGGAAACTGATCTTATTGGGGCTCACATTATGAATCCAAAATCGCATTTTCTGGAGGATTCAATCCAATGCCCTGATTGTCAGTTACACCCCATTGAGCTTATCGATGATTATGTTTTTGCGATAATTAGACCCAAGTCAATTCTGATTCAGCCACACCTTTTAGACTTGGAAATTTTAGACGGGGTGATTAATATGCAGGAGGTCCCGAAATTTGACATTCTGAATGAGGAGGATAGGAGCTAGGAAATTTTGATTTGGGAAGCAAATTCTGGAGGAAATAGAAGACCGAGTCTAAGGGTTCCAATTCATCTGAAACCATCAAACCAAAACCCTTATGACATTTGTTCTGAGGGTGTTCAACCCAAGCATACATTCATTGATTATCCTTTTGATGTCGAATTCTCTGTAAACCGACTCTTTGGTCTTTGGTTGCATCCTCATAAATTATAGGCCCAACCCCACTTGCATACTGATTTTAGGTTTTGGGTAATTTTTATCCAAAACCTTAGATATTCTTGATTATGGGGTATGAGTTTGCACCACAATATGGTCCACATTGTAGACATCTGTTGGCAGGTCAGAGGTTTCTTCTTTTTATTCTGATTCTGATATGCACTATGAATTCTTTATTTCTCTTTTTTGTATAGTGTGCCTAGCTGAAGGCACTAAATTTAGCACATTTACAGTTTTTGTTTATCTCGAAGCAGACCTGACAATCATGCAATTCAAGTGCTTTGTACTCTAATCCACTCTGTTTTATGTCTTTTTAATACAATGAGGACATTGAATTATATAGGCATGGGGGGTGGATATTCATCTCTGAATTTATTTATTAGCTCCATAGATTTATTTTATTTTATTTTATTTATATATATTAAAAAAATTTGGAATTAGGAAAGAGAACTTGGGTTTAAGAAAATTTTCAATTTTAGGAAATATTACATTAGGATCTGAACACAAAGACCCTTCAGGTCTTTAGACTTAATCAGCCTGTGTACCCATTAAAATGTGGATTTGTTTTTCGAGTCCTCGCCAACCTGAATTCTATTTTAATTCGAGTAAATAAGTTTGGGTGATAAGTACACGGCTTATCAACCCTCCCTCTGATTTGAGGGAACTTTAAGCCTAAAGCATCTACACACTATCTTGTCATTGACTCATTAATCGGCGGTTCTAACTGAAATTGGGTAGCTAATGAACCTTCTAGGGTGATATGGTTGGTAAGTTATCATGGGTAACAGCCCATAGGTAGGTTGTCCAGAGCCCAGTCACTGGACCATTCACTTTTTGTTGCCTTTAGGTAAATCTTAGACCAGGGAAGCCACCTACTTAAAATAAAAAAAAGAAAAAGAAAGTAAAAAAGAAAAGAAAAAAAAATAAAAGGAGAAAAGAAAAAAAAAGAAAACAAAAGAAATAAGCCACACCGCCACACGAGTATGGCTGGCAAGTTGTCGGTGGTAACAGCTCATCAACCGGTTGTTCAGAACCTAGCTCAATAAATGCACTGAAAATTCCCAAAACACTTAGGTAGAAGTGGAGAAGTAGAATAAACCAAGGAGATATACACTGGATTCACCCTTGTGTTGACCCCATAAAAATAAAAGTAGGGAGAAAGCTACCGGTTGTAAAGATACACCTTTAGGTAGAATTCTCTTTTTAAGGTCACCTAGAGGCGTAGAAATCCGAAGTCCGTTTTTAATTGCCGATCAACAAGTCTATCACAATCACAATAAGATGCTTAGAACATAGGGTTCTCATTAAATCTTGGGTGAGTTGAATGGCCGTAGAAAGCCACTCTTAAACCCTAAACTCAAAAATCCAAAAAATTAGAAAAGAAGAAAAAGCGAAAAAGAAAATTTTCTTTGAATAAGGTTACAACTTGTGGCGGTCTGTATTTTGGCAGATACCCGGGCACTGTTTTTTCTTTGAAAGTTCAGATCCTAAGTAAATATTTTCTTAATGTTGAAAATAACTTATGCCCAAATAATCCAACCTAATTCTTTTATAAATAGCATATAGGTTTTGCTAGGGACTAGAAAAAGATAGGCATGGGGGCGTGATGTAAACATGTTTACACTACATAAGATGTCTATTTATGCATGTTCTTAAGGATAGAATTGCATTACATACTATAAATATTACATAGCATGCATCATCTTGCATTTAGATTAGTTTGAATAAAATGGAGGTTAATTGTCTCTTATTATGTTCAGGGACAGGGCAAATTTTTATCGGGGCCTCGGATCAAAGATCCAACTGTACAGATTTGATCAGGGCGACGATTGGAGTACAACGACTCCAAGATCGCCCTGATCAGACATCTGTAGCATTAGATAGAGATCGAGGAACCCTAGAAGATCAAGGGGCAAGATGGTGTATATCCACACTT
Source organism: Thalassia testudinum (assembly GCA_037157565.1). Classification (NCBI taxonomy): domain Eukaryota; kingdom Viridiplantae; phylum Streptophyta; class Magnoliopsida; order Alismatales; family Hydrocharitaceae; genus Thalassia; species Thalassia testudinum. Next base: position 35,209,336 of record JAZHRO010000026.1, read on the forward strand.
CAGATGAAAAATCTGATCGCACGGATGGATTCGGATCGACGATCGCAGTCTAACGGCACGAAAATCGACTCAATCCGACAACCGTGGCACCATCTACATCATCTAGAAGATGGACGGCCAAGATGATGCCACATGGTGCCATCTCGATCGCCCAATCGGCCACTGCACCCGCCGCTCCCTCTTTTCTTCAATCTGAGCACCACTTCTTTGCCATTGGATGATCATCCAACGACTGTGGATGCACGTGCACAGATCTTAATCGTGACACAAACGCTTGTGTAGCGTGTTGGTCGAACGCGCTCGCAAGATCAGGAGGCACTCGTTAGAGCCTGCGCGGTGAGCGGGCGCGATTGATCGCTAGATCGCGATTGAGGGGTCGCGCATGCTCGATAGCGCTCACGTCGCATCAGACACCCACACGTAACGCGGGATCAGATGCAGGCGAGTGCGCGGTTGAGGTGCGGCGAGGACGCATCTCAGTAGTTCAATCTCGCGATTGAACGACCGAGATTTCAAGAATGTGAACATGCATTTCATGTGCGGGAGGCGAGCAGGTGCGAGAGCGCCGCCATGAAGGCCACATTCGGACCCTTAGCGACAATTTTATCCGTCTCTAAAGGTCCTGAATTAATGTTTTTCAAATTAAAAAGACCAAATTGCCCTCACTCCTTGCAACTATAAAAGGAGACCCCCTCCATACAACATTTTCATCCCTTCTTTCTCTTCTCCCTCTCCAAAGCTCAAGAGAAGCTTGTCCCACACCCGGGATACTTCTCAAGAGATAAAGTAAAATTTTTGCCCTCATTTCGGAAGTGGATCCTGCGACGACGATGACGTGCTGCCCCGTTCCCGTTCTTCCTGCTTTGTCCTCCTTCATCCTGCTCTGTTCCTCGTCTTCCAAGCGTCGTCCCATCCGACTCGTCTTCTAAGCAACCGTCGAGGAGGATATTTCTCTCTCCATTCTTTTTAAGGCTTTCTAGAATAGATTTAATGCTTTTTAGTGTAATCATTTGCTGCTTTCTAGTTGTAATGAGTAGTGTAATGAACAATCTCTTTGATAATGAATTCCATGTTCATTCTACATCTCTTTTTAGTTTTTGTTTGTAATATTCTCTCTCTCTCTTCTATTTATTGTAAATAGATAGATAGTTTCTAATCAATTATTCTACTTCGTGACAAATAAAACAAACGCGTATTTTTAATCAAACGTCCACCTCCCTGAGTTCGACCTAGGATTCTTGATCGTTGGTTTGATCGATTTGATTATATTTTATTACTCAAATATAGAAAATCACCGAGGTCGAACTCAGGGAGGAAACTTGATTCTAGAAGCGTAGAAAATCATAATTTACCAGATATTATTTTACAAAAAAGGTTAAAGAAAGGAAAATAGAAATGTATCTTCTTTCTTATTTTGTCTGCCTTTCTCTCTCTCTTTTCAGACGTCTGACTCCAAGGGTCAGATGCCTTAAATGCCTCTTGCTACAGTGCTTCTCCTTTTCTTTTCAGCTGTTGCTGCTGTTGGTTCTTCTTCTTCTTCTTTGCTGTCTCTGCTGTAAGCCTTCTCTTCTGACTTCTTCTTCTTCTTTCTTCTCTACTGTGCACCTTTTTGCTTTCTTCTCTCTTCCTTCTCCTTCTGCCTCAACTTCTCTGCGGCTACAGTGTCGTCTTCCTCCTCCTCCTTTGCTTCTCTGCTGCTCCAAGTCCTTCTCCCTTTCTCTCTGGCCGCAGCTATCTTCCTGCAGCTAAGTCCTCGTCGCTCCTCCTCCTTTGCTTCCTCTTCTGTTCCCTGCACAGGCATCTGGTTAGGCAAAACCTAACCCCTATCCTCACCGCGCCTCTCTCTCTCTATTTCACTCGAGGGTTCTCTCTCCCAGAGCCTACTCGGGTATGCAGGTCAGGTGACGTGCCCAGGTCCAGGCGTACTGGCGTAGGTGTGGTGCGCAAGGAGTGTTAGGTTAGGTAGTCGGGTCGCGGGTGCCAAGTCCTCGGGGGAGTGTCGCGGATGAGGTGTGGGGTGTGTCACCTTTTGGACCTGGTGGCCTGGGGTGCTGGTACCTGTGCGAAGCTTCAAGCAAGCTTCAAGCTCCTACGCTAATGGCGGAAGATGTCGCGACCTTGAAATCACAAATACAGCCTTGCGGCCCTATCAGAACCTTCAGCAGGCTTCGCCTGAGCACAGCGAAGGTGCTGCAGTGGTTGAGGTGGCGTGGAAATGCTTGAGTGAGCGTGCCTAGGGCTTACTGTGGCCGTGGAGTTGGGTGTGTTCGGTGGGTGAATGTGGAGGTGTTGGTGGTCAGTGGAGATGGGGAAATTGCTTAGTGGATGGTGGCAGAGGTTTTGAGGGGTCTGGCGAGGTGGATGGAGGCATGGAGTGGCGGGAACACCTCGCCGGTGGTCTGCCGGAGGTGGAGAAGGTGGCGGTGGACAGTGGCGTAGAGGGGTCGAAAATGAAAAATAAGAGGGGAAATGAAGAGGGGAGAGAGGAGAAGAGTTGCCACCTACTTAACAGATGAAAGGAGGGAGGAGGCGGTCGGTGCGTATTTACCGACACAGGAGACGAAGATACCCAGGGGAAGATGCGGTGACGGAGAAGAGGGACTAGAGGGAGCCTGCTGGTACGGCAAAGCGCGGCGGATGACGGCGGAGGTACTCCCGCCACCGGTGTGGTGGCAGGGCGACGAGAGAGGAGAAGGAGGGTTGCCGGAGCTTGCAGGTGAATGGCTGGAGGAGGAGGAGACGAAATTGGAGGGATTTCTTCGGCCAAATCAGGCTTGAAGGAAGCAGCAGGGGTTGTCGTTCCTTAAATAGGTGTCGGTCTAGAGAGAAATGCGAGGAGGAGGTGAGGATACCTCGTCGGAGGTATGGCCGGAATGAGACCCATACCTCTTGAGCGTTCGCACGAGAGGTATGGTGGTCAACAGGACATGGGAGCCAGCCCATGCTGCAGGGGACAACGTACGGAGTCTCCCTTTTAAATCTGGGGCTGGCTCCCTAGGCGTGCGCAGCGCCATCCTCCGTGAAAAGTTGCCAGAGGTATGGCATGCGTAGGCGGGTAGCAGAGGGACCTGTTTGATGAAGAAGACAGGAAAGGTAGGGGGGTCTCCGCAAGGCTTCAAAAAGCTAAGGGTTAAAAAGTAATTGTTGAGGACCATTTTGTAAAATGGGTCAAGGAGACCTTTTCTTAGGTCCAAATTTGGTATAAACCTAATTTGGACCTAAGAAATCTAATGGTGAGGTTGGATTTTAGGTTTGATCATTTTTGACTAGGCATTTTGCACAAAAACCCAACTTAGGTCAAAAATTAGGTATGGTTCTCAATCTAGGTCAAGATAGGTTCTAATGGCCAAATTGAAGGTTCTAAACCCTAGGGGATATTTTTTCATGAATTTTAGAGGACTTAATTGATTTTTATCTTGCCTGGAACTTTGTGAATTAAAGTTGGTTTATTTTAGGATTACAGAATGTCATTTAATTCGTAGATTTTGTCATAACCCTTTCCTGATCAAACCATCCCACTTTTTCTCTTCTTAATCCCATTTGACCTGTGTCTAGACCCTTAAAAATTCTGTTTATGTACTGCCATGGTAAAATTACAATTTTACCCCTTATGTATTATTTTATTCTCAGATTTGCAATTCCCAGATTAAGGCATTCCCTTAGGTTTTGTAGGAGCTTTTTTTCAATTTATTAGGTCAAAATGTGTTAGTTAGGGTTCATGATGAGGTTCTCATCTTACCCTCATGCCTATCTTTTACTAGTCCTTTAGCAAAAATTTAAGGTTTTAACCTCTATTTTAGACCATGAATTCCTTTCATCAAATTTGATAAGTGCTTTTTTTTTTTTTCTCTTGTCTCCTTGATTAGGTCAGAATGCCAACCATGGGCTTAAAAGGTACTCTAGTACTAACCAAGATCCAGATCTATCTAGCTTTAGTCTCAGTCTTTAGCAAAGGGTTTTTAAGGCCCACAGGAACTACCCTAGAGTTTATTGGACTTCGTGGTTAAAGCACCCGTACTTAAGACATTTTTAGCCTAGGTTCAGTTTGCAGTGCGTTTTGTAAGAGAGAGACAGAGGGTTTATTTGTTTGGAGAATTTTCTCTCTTTTTAATTCTAGCTTAAGATTGGCTTCACAACACGGTCTGTATCGGATTCCTTGTCCCCATCATCAATCCTTAAAGGTCCCTGGCAATCGACGCTTCGATATAGCACCGCCCATGGTAACCCCCAGAACCCTGGCTTTCGAGATTTCGATATAATCCCGTCCATGGTGTTCCGTGGCCGAATTCAGACCCTGGCAATTGATATTTCGTGATAATGCCATCCATGGAATCTGAATCAGCAGAGTGCTTACATGCCCCCAGTAGGATATGTAAATATCCTAGGAGATAAGCACTGAGGAGATGATATGTTGTTATGCATCTTCGAGGGGAATTTCCCACCTCTCCGCATCGGGAACTCATCCAAATCAACTTGTGTTGATCGGCCGCTCCTAATCTAGGTGACATTTTCAGAATATTTGAAATGCCTCTACGTGATTTTGATATTTATGCTCGCTGAACTAGACTGTGTGTGTGAATTTGGGTTCTTAGGTTACCAAGTCCCGTAAATCGAAGGTCAGTTAACGAGGCCGAATACTCCCTAAGCCTTAGACCTAATACTTAAGCTTTTCATTTTCCTCAACCTCTTAAGGAATATCTAGATCTTAACGGGTACTAAGAGTCTAACCACGAATGCCTAAAGTTCGCGTTGTTACTAATCTTGTTGTGCACTTTCTCTTTGCTTTTCTTTAAAGTGGTCTAGAACTTTGGTTAATTCCTTAATTTCTTACTAATGACTATCCCTTTTTCTTCTTTTTTTTATTTTGTGCTCCTTTTTAATATTATGCTATTTTCCTCCTCCTTTTGTGAAGCTTACCAGCACTTTCTTCCTTCCTCCCAATTTTTTTTTTATGTATATGTGAATTTTTTTTGTTGAAACATTTTCTTGTTATGTCTTTTCATTACACTTTCATACCCCCCATGCCTAAGGTTTGCAATGTCCTCATTGTTCATTAGGTGGGTTTTTATTTGTCTTGGTTCATGCATTAGGACAGATATTAGGTGAGTGGATGGGTCGAGGTGACTGTTGCGGACGATTTCTAATCTCAGATACAAGTATCTGAGTGAAGTCGGCTGTCCTAAAGTGAAAAGAAATGTCAAAAAAAGGTTTCGATTTTTCAAAAAGAATGACGGGTTGCCTCTCGTTAAGCACTGAGTTTTACGCCATCGGCTGGATGTAATCAGTTCAGGGAGAATGGAGGATAAATGATGACTCAGCCAAATTTGTATTGGTTACGTCGATGAACGGTTTGAGTCTCTGACCGTTCATGACGAAAGGTTCGGAATCGTGGCTGAGCAGACTGATCTTGATGGCTCCATTTCGAAAAATCTGTTGGACAAGGTATGGTCCGACCCACTTGGATCGCAGTTTTCCAGGGAACAATTTAAGTCGAGCATCGAAGAGTAGGACCTTCTGACCAGGGTGAAAGATCTTTCTAGATATGTGCTTGTCATGAAAGGCTTTAACCTGCTCTTTGTAGATTCGCGAGTTCTCATACGCATCAAAGCGTAATTCATTAATCTCACTTATCTGAAGCTTTCTGTAGGTTCCAGCCTTAGAAAGATCTAGGTTGCAGTTCCGTACTGCCTAATAGGCTTTGTGCTCCAGTTCGACGGGAAGGTGACACGCCTTCCCATACACCAATCTAAAAGGAGACATGCCTAATTGGGTTTTGTGGGAGATCCTATAAGCCCACAAAAGTTCCGGAAGTCGGGATGATCGGTCCTTACTGTTAGGTCAAACAGTAACTTGCAGGATTTTCTTGATCTCCCGATTTGAAAGCTCAGCTAGACCATTAGTCTGGGGGTGATAAGGAGTAGAGATTCGATGTGACACCCCATATTTGGTCATCAGTGACCTGAACTGAGCGTTGGTAAAATGGGTTCCTCCATCAGAAATGATCGCATGAGGAATCCCGAACTGTGAGAAGATATTCAGATGGATGAATTTGATGACGATCTTGTGATCACAGGTTTGGGTCAAAATGGCTTCGATCTATTTGGACATGTAGTCAACAGCGAGTAGAATGTACTCGAAGCCATCCGAGATAGGGAAGGGGCCCATAAAATTAATCCCCCAAATATTGAAAATCTCGCATACAAGAATCGGCTGTAAAGGCATCATGTCGCGATGGGTCATGTTGCCCAAAGTTTGGCAACGACTGCATTCCTTACAGTGACTGTATGCATCCTTGAAGATAGTGGGCCAGTAAAAGCCACACTGGAGGATTTTTGATGCGTTTTATGCCCAGAAAAATGGCCACAGTATGCCTGGTCATGGTATAGAGTATGTCATTGATTTTGACCTTCGAGACACATTGTCGGATAATTTGGTTAGCACCTATGCGGAATAAGTACGGGTCTTCCCAGATGTAGTACTTGGCATCAGAGCGCAACTTGTCTTTCTTGGCGTTCGGCCAATCAGATGGGATCTGGTGTGATGCCAAGTAGTTTACTAAATTAGCAAACCATGGAAGCCTAGTACCAATAGTCAAGAGGTGCTCATCAGGAAATTGCTTCGTGATGGGTCCAGAAGGGTTGATGATCTCAGAAGGAAGGTGAGACAAGTGGTCAGCTACCATGTTCTATCTTCCCGCCTTGTCAAGAATCTCGAGGTCGAATTCTTGCAACAGCAAGATCCATCAGATTAATCGAGGCTTTGCATCCTTCTTAGCCAAGAGATGCCTCACAACTGTGTGATCCGAGTAGATTATGACATGGGAACCCAGGAGATAAGATTTGAATTTTTCAAGGGCAAATACTATAGCCAGCAGCTCTTTCTCCGTAACCGTGTAGTTACGCTGAGCCTTGTCAAGTGTCTTGCTAGCGTAGTAGATGACCACGGGTTTCCCGTCAATCTTTTGCCCCAGAATTGCTCCTACAGCGAAGTCAGATGCATCACACATGATCTCAAAGGGTTGAGACCAATCAGGGGATTGTAGGATCGGGGCTTGGGTGACTCAGTCACGAAGGATCTCAAAAGCTTGAGTGCATTCCTTAGAAATCTCAAAGGGTACATCCTTGGAGAGAAGAGTGGTCAGGGGGTGCACGATTTTTGAGAATTCAGGGATGAAATGACGGTAAAAATTGACGTGCCCCAGAAAAGATCGGATGTCCCTAATCGAGCTAGGCATAGGAAGTTTAGAAATTAGGTTAACCTTGGCTCGATCCACTTGGATGCCTCTCTCAGAAATTACGTGTCCCAGGATGATCCTCTCAAGCACCATAAAGTGGCTCTTTTCCTAGGAAAGAACCATATTTACGTCAATGCATCGCCTGAGTATGTGAACCAAGTGCTGGAGGCAATCGTCAAATGATGCCCCAAAAACTGAGAAGTCATCCATGAAGACTTCCAGATTATCACCTACGGTATTAGAGAATATGGCAAGCATGCATCGCTGAAAAGTCACGGGTGCATTGTAGAGACCGAAAGGCATCCTTCGGAAGGCGTAAGTCCCGAAGGGGCAGGTGAACGTGGTCTTCTCTTGGTCCTCTGGATGAATCGCCACTTGGTTGTAACCGGAGTACCCATCAAGAAAGCAGAAGAATCTATTTCCCACTAGTTTTTTGAGAATCTGATCAATAAACGGTAGTAGGAAATGATCCTTCTTCGTTGAGGAATTGAGTCTTTGGTAATGTATGCAGACTCTCCACGAGTTGGCTATACCGGTAGGTATGACCTCTCCGATTTCAATCGTGATGGTGGTGAGCCCTGCCTTCTTGGGCACAACTTGGATTGGGCTCACCCAGCGACTGTCAGAGATTGGGTAGATGATCACTACATCTAACCACTTAATGATCTCCTTTTTCACGACCTCCTGCAGATTGGGGTTCAGATGTCTCTGCATCTCACGTGAAGGTCTGCGCCCTCTTCAGAATAGATGCGGTGTATGCAGTAAGAGGGACTTATTCCAGTCAAATCATTGAGAGTCCAACCAATGGCTCTGCGATGTTGCTGGAGAACAGCAATCAGACAGGATTCCTGGTCAGGTGTGAGTTTGGAGTTTATAATCACCGGAAGTGTCTGATTGGAACCCAAAAAGACATATTTCAAATGATCGAGAAGGGGCTTGAGTTCAAGAACGAGGTTATCAGCAGCAGCGGGTGGTTCAGAGTGAGTGTGGGGGACAAGGGTAGGAGTTATGGGTCTGTCTAGATCAAGTTCTGACATCTCTAATTGTGGTTTAGATCTTCTTGTGGTTGATGTGGGATAATCATGTTGTCCTCAATTTGTGGTTCATCAACCACGGCTCTGATGTTACAAATTTATTCAATGACACCGCAATTAATCCCTTGTTGGGCCTTAAAGATATCAATCTTGAGAGTCTAATTCCCAAATTTCAGCTCTATTTGGCCCTCTTCACAACTTATATTGGCCCTTGCAATGGCCAGAAAAGGTCTCCCTAGTATGATTGGTGTATCCCTTGGATTCTCAGGTGCGTCCATGTCTAGAACTATGAAATCGACAGGGAAGTAGAAATCCCGCACCCTAACAATAACGTCTTCAAGAATTCTCTTAGGTGACTTGATAGATCGATCGGCTAACTGCAATGTCACCTTAGTTGGTTTCAGTTCAGATTCTTCTTGGTGGTTAAGTAGGGATGTGGGTATCAAGTTTATGGAGGCACCTAGGTCTAATAATGCTCTATCAAACTGGGTTTCACCAATCTTACATGAAATCAGGGGAGTGCCTGGGTCTTTTGCCTTGGGTGAGAGTTTACTCATGATCACAGAGCTGGCTTGCTTTGATAGTACAATCGGACTCCCACTCTTGGTTCACGGCTTACGCTGGGGTGTACACACATTTTTCAAGAATCGTGAGTAAGCCGGTACGTGGTGGATTGCATCCATCAAGGGGATGTTTATTTGGACCTGCTCAAAGAGCTTGATCAAGTCCTCCTCAGGAGCCACGGGTTTAGTTGTCCTCTTTCCCTTGGTCAAGGCCTCGGGAAATGGAACCTTGGTTGGTTTCTCTAGGATGGGTCCAGGTTTTTGATCTGGGACAGGGATAGGAACATCCTGGATAACTATTCTAGGGTTTGGGTCACTACCAGGCTTTGAGTGGTCTGGATAAGGAGGGTCTTGGGTTGCTTTACCACTACGGGTCATCACAGAATTTAGTCCTGCCTGATTCTGGTTGGGGGTTGGTAAGATGGGCTACTGCTATTGGTAACCCGCATAGGAGGTTGATGCTTCCATCCCATCAAGTGATGGAACAGAAGGGGCCTGATAGATCAGGTGTGCTTGGCCCAGGTTTGGGTTCATAACGCGCCACTGGGTCGGCACGCTATTCGGGTTAGGCAGAAGTTGAGAAGGAAGTGTGCCCAGTTGGAGAGAATTTGCCAACTGGGCGAGTTGGTTGCGGACCTCTGTGATTTCGTCCATATGTTGTTTCTGGATAGCTGCATTCGTTCTTTGGATGTCACCCAGAGTTTGGAGGATAAGGGACATTTGGTCTTGGTTGGGCCCGGATGGATAAGTGGGGTTGGGCTGAGGCTAAGGCGGCTGATAAGGACAAGGGGCTTGTGGACGGGGCTAAAAGGGTGGTCTTGGGTTATGAGAATTTCCCACCCACTGGAAATTGGGATGGTTTTGCCATCCAGGGTTGTAGGTGTTGGAAAATGGGTCATTCTGTATGGCATTGAGGTCCTCGCAGGTTTGAGGGACCTTAGGAAAGTTAGAGAATGGGGGAGTAGAGTTACCCCAGCAAGAATAGAAAGGATCGGAGGTCCCTCCAGTCCTGGAGTCAGATGGGGGTGGATACGGGCCCATCCCAGGAGAAGGTCGATGGAAAATATTCTGCACAGTTTCCTGTACGGGAGGGGGCTGTGCGAAGGAGTTCTGCACAGAGGTGGCTCGCTACAAGTGCTGAGTCAGCTCATCCACCTTCTTCTCAATAATTGAGACCTTGTCCAATTGACTGGCCATTAATTCCAGGTAGACTGATGCGGACAGGCCCTACGTCTCATGTGCTCCCCTAAGGTTCGTCGCTGCACTGGTATTCGTCCGGTCGAATAATCCCATGGAGTCATTGTTGATGGAGTTTTCGCACATATTCTCGAGAATCTCTCACATGGTGTCTTCATGTTGACCCATGATATTCCCTTCGCAAGTTGCATTGACGAATAGTCTAATATCTTCACGGAGTCCCTGGTAAAAAGACTGGACTTATTCCCATTTAGGAACTCCGAGATGGGGGCACTTTCTCATGAGATCCTGGAATCGATCCCATGCCTCATGAAGAGGTTCTCCTGTCTACTGCGTGAAGTGAGTAATTTGATGGCGTAAGGCGTTTGTCCAACCAATGGGAAAGAACTTCTTCAAAAACTCGGACTGAAGTTCTTCCCAAGTGTTGATCGGGCGGGTTTGTGTCTGATACCAATGAGCCACCTTGTCCATAAGGGAGAAAGAGAACATCTTCATGAGTAAGATATTTCGATTCTGCGCATCTGACCCGAAGGTCTGGGCTAGATGCTTAAGCTGTTTGATATGCTGGAAGGGATCTTCAGAGTTAAGCCCCTAGAATTTAGGTATGGCATTAATCATGTTGGGCTTCAATTCAGAATCAGGTCCTCCAGTTGGGATTCTGACTCGAGGCTCAATTGCCACCGTAGCAGGATTATAGTGATCTCACATCATGGGGCGCTGCGGTGGGTTCATGAAGTTTTGGAAGAGATCATTAAGACGTTGGAGTAGGTGCTCAAGATTATTCTCTTCTTCAACATGATGAGCCATGATGGAAGAAGAAGGGGAATTAGGTTCAGAATCAGAAGAGAGGTCTATGTGGAGTGGTTGTCACACAAACAAGGGTACTGAGGCTTGGCCTCGGGGAGAGTGGATTTCTAGAGGAGGTTTAAAGGACCTCCTACCGAACATGCACTGATGGATTGGACGAGGTTAAAAGGTGTTGGACCCAATCAAGACACCCAAACTGTTGGGTGACTATAGAGGTTCGGGGCAGATGATACCCCTTGATCAGAAGGTCGTCCACCAGAGAATCACTTGGGTAGCCAGAGAGGGTGAGTCCCATGAAGATCCCTACACGATAGAGCGCCCCTACGGGTTACAGGGTTTCCCCCACCTGACCTCTCTTGTCACTGAGATTCTAGGTAGACCAAAATGGGGACCTTGACCTCTTAAGTCTACCACTTTTAATTACGATCAATGTGTTTAGGGTTTCACTTGAACTTTAAACCTTTTGTGTGCAAAAAGTGACCTAATTCAAAGGTTAGTTGATCCAAGGGATCAACTTCACCTGTTAGTTACTGTGAGAGCTTATTAGGTCCTTTCTTTTATGGTTCAAGTGAATTAAGAGCCAGATTGCTTAGCGTTTCTCTTAATAGGTCTTTTCAAGCAATGGTTTAGGCACACCTCTTTTTGGAATTTTCAGTTCTTGATTAGAAGATGTGTCTCTAAAACCCTATCTTTGAATCCTATGTTGGCTCTAATTGGTCCAATTAGTTTCCTTAGAATTGGGTAACTAGGGCTCAAGCAAGAAGGTTTTAGCCCTAGTTACCTTAAGTGGATATGCAAATAAAATGTGTTGAAATTTAAAAGCAAGCAACTCTGTGAATTACTATGTATAGAAAACAGATAACCCTAGATTGATTTTTCTTTTCTTTTTCCTCTTTAGAATTTAAGGGGCTTAGGAGAGAGGGTAGAAGGTTACCTGTCCCTTGGTGTGGTTGTTGTGCGGTTGCTTGTTCCTTCTTGCCTTCCTGTGCCTGCACAACAGAAGAGAGATTAAGTCAGTATTCAATCAGAACTTGTGATTTAGTAGCTTCTAGAATGCCCGTTGCTCCTCGGCAACGGCGCCAAAAACTGATCGTTGGTTCGATCGGTTTGATTATATTTTATTACTCGAATATAGAAAATCTCCAAGGTTGAACTCAGGGAGCAAACTTGATTCTAGAAGCGTAGAAAATCACAATTTACAAGATATTATTTTACAAAAAAGGTTAAAGAAAGGAAAATAGAAATGTCTCTTCTTCTTTCTTCTTTTGTCTGCCTTTCTCTCTCTCTTTTTAGACGTCTGACTCCAAGGGTCAGACGCCTTAAATGCCTCTTGCAACAGAGCTTCTCCTTTTCTTTTCAGTTGCTGCTGCTGTTGGTTCTTCTTCTTCTTTGATGTCTCTGCTGCAAGGCTTCTCTTCTGACTTCTTCTTCTTTCTTCTCTGCTGCGCGCCTTTTTGCTTTCTTCTCTCTTTCTTCTCTTTCTACCTCAGCTTCTCTGCTGCTACAGTGCCATCTTCCTCCTCCTCCTTTGCTTCTCTGCTGCTTCAAGTCCTTCTCCCTCTCTCTTTGGCCGCAGTTGTCTTCCTGTGGCTAAGTCCTCGCCGCTACTCCTCCTTTGCTTCCTCTTCTGTTCCCTACACAGGTGTCCAGTTAGGAAAACCCTAACCCCTACCCTCCCCGCGTCTCTCTCTCTCTCTATTTCACTCGAGGGTTCACTCTCCCAGAGCCTATTCGGGTATGCGGGTCGGGTGACGTGCCCGGGTCTAGGCGCACCGACGTGGGTGTGGTGCGCGAGGAGTGTTAGGTTTGGTAGTCGGGTCGTGGGTGCCAGGTCCGCGGGGGAGTGTCGCGGATGAGGCATGGCGGGGGGCGAGGGAACTCACCCCTGTGTGTCTTAAGGCAAATAGCACAATTCACAAAATCAATTTAAATCGCCCGTCGTGCTCCTACGTTTACGAGGTGGGACTAAATGTCCCACCCACTTCTGTTGGTGCCTGTAGCTGATGGCGCGAGCGATTGTAGCTGTAGCTGAGGCCCCTGACGCCAAGTGAAGGCATGGTTGATTTCGCGAGGGGATTCTGCACCTTCTAGACCTGGAGGCCTGGGGTGCTGGTACCTGCGCGAAGCTTCAAGCTCCTGCGCTAATGGCGGAAGATGTCGCGACCTTGAAATCACAAATACAGCCTTGCGACCCTGTTAGAACCTTCAGCAGGCTTCGCCTGAGCATGGCGAAGGTGCTGCAATGGTCGAGGTGGCGTGGAAATGCCTAAGTGAGCGTGCCTAGGGCTTACTGTGGCCATGGAGTTGGGTGTGTTTGGTGGGTGAATATGGAGGTGTTGGCGGTCAGTGGAGATGGGGAACCTGCTAAGTGGATGGTGGCGAAGGTTTTGAGGGGTCTGGCGAGGTGGATGGAGGAGTGGAGCGGCGGGAACACCTCGTCGGTGGTCTGCTGAAGGTGGAGAAGGTGGCAGTGGACATTGGTGTAGAGGGGTCAAAAATGCAAAATAAGGGAGGGGAAATGAAGAGGGGAGAGAGGAGAAGAGTTGTCACCTACTTAACAGATGAAAGGAGGGAGGAGGCATTCGTCATGTATCTGCCGACGCCAGAGACGAAGATACCAAGGGGAAGATACAGTGACGAAGAAGAGGGACTGGAGAGCGCCTGCTAGTACGACAAGGCGCGGTGGACGACGGTGGAGGTACTCCTACCACTGGTATGGTGGCAGGACGACGAGAGAGGAGGAGGAGGGTTGCCGAAGTCTACGGGCGAATGGCCGGAGGAGGAGGAGATGAAATTGGAGGGATTTCTTCGGCCAAATCAGGCTTGAAGGAAGCGGCAGGGGTTGCTGTTCCTTAAATAGGTGTTAGCCAAGAGAGAAACGCGAGGAGGAGCTGAGGATACCTCGTCGAAGGTATGGCCGGAATGAGACCCATACCTCTTGAGCGTTCGCACGAGAGGTATGGTGGCCAATAGGGCATGGGAGCCAACCCACGCTACAGGAGACAACGCAGGGAGTCTCCCTTTCAAATCTGGGGCTAGCTCCCTAAGAGTGCACGATGTCATCCTCCGTGCAAAGTCGCCGAAGGTATGGCCTGTGTAGGAAGGTGGAAGAGGGACCTATTTGAATAAGAAGACGGGAAAGGTAGGGGGGTCTCCGCAAGGCTTCAAAAAGCTAAGGGTTAAAAAGTAATCGTTGAGGACCATTTTGTAAAATGGGTCAAGGCGACCTTTCTTAAGTCCAAATTTTGGTATAAACCTAATTTGGACCTAAGGAATCCAATGGTGAGGTTGGATTTTAGGTTTGACTATGTTTGATCAGACATTTTGCATAAAAACCCAAATTAGGTCAAAAATTGGGTATGGTTCTCAATCTAGGTCAAGATAGGTTTTAATGGCCAAATTGAAGATTCTAAATCCTAGGGGATATTTTTTCATGAATTTTAGAGGGTTTAATTGATTTTTATCTTGCTTGAAACTTTGTGAATTAAAGTGGGTTTGTTTTAGAGTTACAAAATATCATTTAATTCCTAGATTTTGTCATAACCCTTTCTTGATCAAACCATCCCACTTTTTCTCTTATTAAGCCCATTTGACCTGTGTCTAGATCCTTAGAAATCCTATTTATGTACTGCCATGGTAAAATTTCACTTTTACCCCTTGTGTATTATTTTATTCTCAGATTTGCAATTCCCAGATTTAGGCCTTCCCTTAGGTTTTGTAAGAGCTTTTGTTCAATTTATTAGGTCAAAATGTGTTAGTTAGGGTTCATGATGAGGTTCTCATCAATTTCTATTCGGTACAAATTTTATTTGTTGAATATGAGTTTTTCGCTTTCAAACTACGACAACAGGTTTTTCAAAACCAAATACATTAGTGTAGTAACTCGTAGCATCAACAAGTTGTAATCCCACTCACATCCATTTTGAGGAAAGAGCATTAAAACTGGGTTAAATCTGTAGTTTTAACACCACATCATAAAAGTAGAGTAACCATAAGGTCGCCCAAGGGTTAAGTGAAGGTCAAATGAGCATTAAAGTCCAAAGAGTGGGTTCACAAAGATAGAAATAGGGTTTCACGTGTTTCGAGAACCAAAATAGCACACCCCAACCCTAATTTCAAACTCGCTTAAATTGAAGAGGTTTGGTCAGGGTAAAATTCATCTAAACCTCCTAAAATTCATTTAGAAATATTACAAGAGGTTTGGTACCCTTAGTTTGACCATCTGAACCCATTTCGACCTTGAACAAAGTCTTAGACGGAATTTTGCCCTAATTTGAGCTTCTGTGCAAATTGATCAGCCAAACATGGTCAAAACTCAAATCCGACTTCAACATTAAATTCCTTAGGTCTAAATTAGGTTAGTGCCAAAATTTGGGCCTAATCAGAGTCCATCTTGACATAGTTTGCACTTCAGTCCCTAAAACCTCTATTCTTTACATCTAAGCCCTAACTTTTGAGTTATTTTCAAAAACCCCCCTATCTTCATCTTCTTCTTCACAAAATGCCCCTTGCCACCTCTCATCTGATTGGAATCCTAGGACCCAAACAAATCGAGATTCAAGAGAGGAAATCTCTCTTGAATTTGCACTAAATCACTCCAAATTTAGTGGGATTGGTATTCTCATCATGGAGAATCCACTCGACCAGATTTCAAGGGCTAAAATCAACCCAACAAGTTAGGCGAATTCAAGTTTTTTCCTAAACAAGAGCTCCCTAAAATCCTATTTCATTGAGAGAATTCTTCCTAATTGAGCTCAAATCTGAGCTCTATATCAGCTCTAGATCGTTCGACGGTCAGAACTAGTTCGGTTTGGCCCTAAATTCTTCAACATTCTCTCCCTCCGACCACCTCCACTGCGACTCTGGAGAGCTTCCTCAATCCTCCATCATCTCCCTCAGCCACGTGTGATAGGCAGAGGGATTTTCTTCCTCTCCCTCATCCGCTTCTTGTCGTACCAAGCAGAGGCCCCCAGACCCCTTTCTTGCTCGTCGTTTCTCCCATTGGAGACTTCACCTTCCCCGACGCTGGCCAATCAAAGTCGCACGAATCTCCTTCCTTGTCGTCCATAAATAGGTTCACTCTCTCCCTCTATCTCCCTAGGTTAGTTCCTAGCCTCTTATCTTCTCAATTTGACTGACAAATCACCATCTTTCCATTCGTCTTCTTCATGGCTGGAAACACCTCTGGCGAAGTCTCATCGTCACCACACTCCACCAAATCACCTTCTTCCACCGCCAAAAGCTTCGCCTCGATCCACAAACCAAAACCCCTCACCCTATTGGCATTTCTGACCACTCCACAATGCCACCGGACAACCCATCAAACCTTCACCCTTGTCGACTCCGTCTGGACATCAAGAAGCTCCAAACACCTTGCCACCATCGTCACCAACTTCCTCGCCTCACGGCGATCATTATACGCTAGTTTAATTGGGCCAAGAGGCTGTCTTGTGACTTGCAGGTGTTCCCCAGACGTCTCGCCGCCATCGTCATCTTCATCGCCATCGTCCGTCATACTCTATCATCATTAGACCACACTACTACTCCTATTCAATGCGGACACCCCCATGCAGCCCTCCAAGCTTCCAATTAGAGAGAAGAGCTCTAGCAACAGCTCAATTGAGGTGACACACTTCATTGTAGCTGAATGAAGAGGAGTAGATGCTTAGTGCCACATCAAGAGTTTTAACCCCAAACGTAGCACTTAAATTGGTTTCGTGCTGATAGCTCTTCGCCTCAGACACGGGGTGAGGTCCCTCTCACTTACGTGCCTCTCACACCTCACCCGCTACACCACACTGGCAGGTTTGGCCCCCTGTTCATGACCTGATTACCCGTGTACCTGACTATCCTATACTTGGTTCTAAGAAAGGAAAGAGGAGAAATTCTGAGGGGGTAGGGTTAGGTTTTGTACTGTGCATCCTTGGGATGCATGCCTAAACGCCTTAACACTTAGCATCTCTGAGGCTTTGACTTGCATGGTGCCGTGATCATTTAAGCTGTCTAATCTCCTTTGACAACGTTTGATTTGGCCTTGGCTCTGATACTGTGGACATATTTGGTGACGTGGAATTGAGGCATTAGTGGTTGAAGAACCACTGTTGAGAAATTGAATGCATGGGACATGTGCCTAATGTGGGAGATAAGTGGTGATTTAAATCACCATTTTTAGTCTTTCTTTATTATTTTTATTCCAGCAACTTTTGAGATATAATTTGTTTATCATTGAATATCATTTTAAGTAAGTTATTCATTGAATATCCTTTTATGTTTAATTGATTGTGCTCATTGATTTAAATTGCGATTAGTGTCGTGAATTCCATATTTACTCCCTACGAACGACCTCGGACTCACTTGTGTTTTCAAGTTTAGAAATTTTAAGTGTTATTACGATTTTCGTACTATACTATGATGCGTATTTCTAGAAGACAATTCTCGCGATCAAACACAGGCTGGGGGCTTGTTACTATGCTAGGCCTGTTATAGACCTAAAATGAAACAAATGAAAATGCACCTTAAATGAACTATGGGCCGGCTTAATAGTGGTTTGGTCCCACCCTTATGGGGTGCTGTGTATCCCACGAAAGGTCGGCTCACCCATTAAAAGAGCTAATTTTTTGGTTGAGTGAACAATAAAGGGTTGTGTGTGTGTGTGAGGTATGAAAAATTGACTAAGTATCAAAGAAAGAAGAGAAGGGAGAGGAGTGTGGAAATGGCTAAGTGTTGAGAGAGTTGGAAGAGAATTGGCTAAGTTGCTTGTGTTGCGTGTGTACCTTTATATGTGTATAAAATGTATAAATATATAGTATATGATGTAAATAGTATAAGTATATAATAAATATATGAATATGTATAATAAATTACATATATATGTACAATGTATATGTGTATATATATAATATATATAAGTAAAATAGATTGTTGATGAGAACCTCATCATGAGCCATAACTAGCTCATTTTGACCTAATACAAATGATAAAAGCTCCAACATAACTCAAGGAAAGGCTTAACTCAGAGAATTCTGAGTTTAAGGAGAAAACAAGTCAAAAGGGGTAAAAATGCGATTTTACCAGTATAATCTGCATACAGGTCCAAACATAGGTCAAACAAACCAAATAAGAAGGAAAGTGGGATGATCTGATAAGGGTTACAGCAATTCAAAGGAACTAAATGATAATCTGTAACCCTAAAACAAACCCACTTCAATTCACGAGGTTCAAGGCAAAGAAAAAATGGAATAAACCCTCTAAAATTCATAGAAAAATAATCTCTAGGGTTTAGAACCTTCAATTTGACCTTAGGAACCCATCTTGACATACATTGAGAACCATACCCAATTAATAACTTAATTTGGGCTTTTGCGTAAATTGACCAGTCAAACAAGGTTTAATCTAGAAATAAAATTCACCATCAGATTCCTTAGGTCCTAATTAGTCATGTATAAAAACTTGAGCCTAAGAAGAAACCTTCTTGACCAACTTTACATTTTGGTCCTCATCTATTTACTTTTTGGCCCTCAACTTTTGAACCCTCGCATTTTGGCCCCTAACTCTCCTTCGTTCTTTGCGTTCAGGTCCTCCCTGCAAAACCTGCCAGCACCATGCTCCGGCGACCTTGCGCGGAGCATGGCACCGCGCAGGGTGAGGGAGAGGGTCTGGCAAGTCAACCGGGGGTGCCTTGCGTCGTCAGCCGTCGCAGGAACACCCCCCTGGTCGCTGCAACCCACCATACCGGCCGTGCGAACGCACGGACGGTATGGGTAACCTTACTCCGGCGTCCTCCGGCGAGGGAGACACGTCGTCTCCCTCCGCCCTCCTCTCTGGTTCAGCCCCTATAAATACCCCCCGTCGCTCCGCCGTTCAGGGGAGCTCGGTCCTGACGGAGAAAGACCCCCACTTCCTCTCTTCCCACTCCGACAGGAAGCCCTCTAGCTCCGGCAGCCTCCCCTCTTCCTCCTCGTCGCTCTGCCGCACTACCAGCTGCAGGGTTGCTCTCCCTCGCTCTTCCCGCGCCACGCCGCACCCAGCTGGCGCCTCTCCGGCCCTCTGCTCGCCGCCGCCCCTTCCCCCGGGCATCTTCGCCCGCTCCGGCCCCTCCTCGTCCTGCTAAGTAGGTAGAACTCCTCCTCTTCCTCCCCTCTTCCTTTTCCTCACTTTAAACATTTACTGTCGCCCTCGATTCCGACCAATCACCCTCACCTTCTCCGCCTCCGGCCATCCTCCGGCGAGCCGCTCCCATCACTCCAGCATCCCACACGGCTCGCCGACCTGCACATAATCTCCGCCTCCTCACCCTGATCCATTTCCACCCTTCCACTTCCCCCAAATCACCCTCTGCAACTCCACCGAACAAACCCATCTCTCGACCCACAGTCCGACCTAGGGCAGCCCTTAGGCTCCGCCCCGCCGCCTGCACACCCCCCGACCACCTTCGCCGTGCCACGGCGAAGGTCCTCCGCGTTTCTGATTGGGCCGAGAGGCCGTTTTTCTGTGGGCAGGTACCTGCGCTCGTCGCCGCCATTGTTGAAGCGAAGCAGCTTCTTCACTTGCTGCCCCAGGTGCGCCGCGCCCAGGTCACACTCCCAGGCTGTGCGGGGGCATTTCGGCAAAGCGTTAGGCTGCAGTTGAGGCGAAGCTCTCGCACGAAGCCCCCGCGCTTCGCCTCGACTGCCGCTGCTTCCTCCGCGCAGGCACCCAAATTGGGGTGGGACATTTAGTCCCACCTCGTAACCTTTCAGAGGAGAGCGCCCGCATAAAGGCAAAAAGTGCCTTATGCTCGTTGCCTCCTGAGCACGGGGTGAGGTCCCTCTCACTCACTCGCTCTCTCGACCCGGTCTCGTCCGCGCCCATGCCCCGCGGACCTGGCCCGACTCGACTTAGACTGACCTGCACTCCTCGCCCACCACGCACGCCGGTGGGCCTGGACCCGGGCGCGACCCGTACCCGGCAACCCGGCAGCTCTGGGAGAGCTATCCTAAGAGCAGTTTCTGTGAGAGAGAGACGCGGGGGAGGGTAGAGATAGGTTTTGCCCCTCTGATCAAGCTGTGTAAGTGTGCAGGCACAGGTGAAGAAGAACCGTGGAAGAAGACGAAGGCTGAAGGAAGGAGGATCACCGAGCGGCACTGTAGCAGCGGCAGTTTAAGTCGTATGATTGGAAAATCAGACGACGTCCTGAAGGCAAAGAAGGAGAAGGAAGGCGAGGCAGAGGAGAACACAGAGAGGCCAAGGGAAGAACTGAAAGAAGAAGAAGAGCACGAGAAGATCCGAAGAAAGAAAGAAGAAGAAGAACAGGATCGCTCTGCAGAAGAAAAAGGAAGAGACGAGCAGAAACAGCTGAAAGAAGAAGAAGAACATCACCACTGCTGATAAAGAAGAAGAACAAAGGAAGAGAGCAGAAGATCTGAGAAGGAAGAAGAGAAGCAAAGAGAAAAGAAGAAAAGCCAACAAATTCTCTCTCTCTCTCTTTATTTTTGTAATAAGAATTTGTATCTCTAGAATACAGTTTGCTCCCTGAGTTCGACCTCGGGAACTCTTTATTTCCGAGTAACAAATTGTATTAAACTGGTAATCACCTCTCTATACTATACTACGACGAAATAATAAAACTATAGAGGAAGGTCGCCACCAGTTTTTGGCGCCGTTGCCGGGGAGCAACGGCTATTCTAGAGGTAAACATTCCTGTTTCTTTTTAATTTCTGATAATCTCCTCTCTTTTGTGCAGCTACAGGAAATCAAGAAGACAAGCAACCGCACGACAACCACTCCAAGGACAGGTATTTGTTTTTTCCTCTCGTTATTAACCCCTAAACTCTAAAGAGGAAGAAAAGAAAAGAACAAGCAATATAGGGCTAACCTGTCTTCCATACTTAGTAACCATAAAAAGTTGCATGTTTTCAACCCATTATTCCTGCACACTATTAAGGGTATTTAGGGGCTAACACATTCTTGCTTGAGCCCTAATTACCCAACAAAGAGCTAACTGGACCAAGTAGAGCCAACCTAGGATCTAACACTAGGGATTTAGAGACACACTCCTTAAGCAAGAATTGAGAAAACCAAATGAAGTGTGCCCAAGCCCTTGTCTGAAAATACCTATCCAAAGAAAACCTAAAACAATTGGCTCTCTAAACACTTGAACCCTAAAAGACAAGACCTAAAAGCTCTCAAAGGAAACAAGAGGTAAAGTTGACCCCTTGGGTCAACCAACCTTAAATTAGGTCACTCTTTGTACTTAAAAGACTAAAGTTCAAGTGAAACCTTAAGCACCCTGATCTTAAAGTAAAAATTGGTAGACTTAAGAGGTCAAGATCCCCATTCTGGTCTACCTGGAACCGCAGTGACAAGAGAGGTCGGGTGGGGGAAACCCTGTAACCCGTGGGGACGCTCTACCGTGTAGGGGTCTTCGCGGGACTCTCCCTCTCTGGCTGCCCAAATAATTCTCAGGTGGACGATCTTTCTGATCAAGGGGTCCATCTGCCCCGCACCTCTATAGTCACCCAACACATTTGTGGGTGTCTTGATTGGGTCCAGCACCTTCTAAACTTACCTCTTCCAACAGTGCATGTACGGAAGGAGGTCCTTAAGACCACCCTTAAGACCTCCTTTAGAAATTCGCTCTCGTCAAGGCCAAGCCTCGACGCCCGTGTTTGTGCAGCAACACTCTCACATTATTCTCTCTTCTGATTCAGAACCAAGTTCTTCTTCTTCCCCCATCATGGCTCAGCCAGTTGAGGAAGAAAATAATCTGGAGCACCAGCTCCAGCGACTCAATGACCTCTTCCAAAACTTCGTACACCCACCACAGCATCCTATGATGCGGGACCACTACAATCCTGCTGCGGTGGCCATTGAGCCCCGAGTCAGAATCTCGACTGGAGGACCTGATTCCGAATTAAAGCCCAACATGATTCATGCTATACCTAAATTCCATGGGCTTAATTATGAAGATCCCTTCCAGCACATCAAACAGCTAAAGCATCTGGCCCACACTTTTGGATCAGATGCGCAAAATCGGGATATTCTTCTCATGAAGATGTTCTCCTTTTCTCTTATGGACAAGGCCGCCCATTGGTATCAAACTCAGACCCGGCCGATCAACACTTGGGAAGAACTTCAATCCGAGTTTTTGAAAAAGTTTTTTCCCGTTGGTCGGACCAACGCCTTGCGCCATCAGATTACACACTTCACTCAACAATCAGGAGAACCTCTCCATGAGGCATGGGATCGTTTTCAGGATCTCATGAGAAAGTGCCCCCATCACAGAGTTCCTAAATGGGAACAAGTCCAATCTTTTTACCAGGGACTCCGTGAGGACATCCGCCTTTTCGTCAATGCAACTTGCGGAGGAAACATCATGGGTCAACATGAAGACACCGTATGGGAGATTCTCGAAAACATGTGCGAGAACTCCATCAACAATGACTCCATGGGATTATTCGACAGGACGAATACCCGTGCAGCGACGAATCTTAAGGGAGCACATGAGATGCAGGGCCTGTCCGCATCAGTCGACCTAGAATTAATGGCCAGTCGATTGGACAAGGTTTCAATCATTGGGAAGAAGGTGGATGAGCTGACTCAGCACTTGCAGCGAGCCACCTCTGCGCGTAACTCCTTTGCACAGCCTCCTTCCACACAGGAGACTGTGCAAAACATCCTCCACCGATCTTCCCCTAGGATGGATCCATATCCATCCCCATCTGATTCTCGGATCGGAGGATCATCCGATCCTTTCTACGCCAACCTGGGGAACTCCCTTCCCCCTTTCCCTGATTCTCAAGAGGTTCCTTAGACCTGCGAGGACCTCAACGCCATCCAGAACGACCCATTCTCCAACACTTACAACCCTGGATGGCGAAACCATCCCAATTTTCAGTGGGCGGGAAATTCCCAAACCAAAGACCACCTTTTCAGTCCCGCCCACAGCCCTCTCGTCATTACCAGCCGCCTCAGCCTCGGCCCAACCCTACTTATCCATCAGGGCCAAATCAGGATCAAATGTCCCTAATCCTTCAGACTCTGGCTGACATTCAAAGAACGAATGCGGCTATTCAAAAACAGCACAAGGACGAACTTACAGAGGTTAAAACTCAACTGGCCCAGTTGGCAAATTATCGCCAGCCAGGCACACTCCCTTCCCAACCTCTTCCTAACCCGAATAACGTGCCAACCCAGAAGCGCGTTATGAATCCAAATTTAGGCCACGCACAATGGATTTATCAGGCCCTTACTGCTCCATCTCTAGACGAGATGGAAGCTTCAACTTCTTATGCGGGATTTCAGCAGCAGCCACCCCTCTTACCAAACCCAAACCAAAATCAGGCCGGATTAAATTCTGTAACAACACGTAGTGGTAAAAAAACTCAAGACCTGCATTATCCAAACCACTCCAAGCCTGATAACCATGACCCTAGGATAGTTATCCAAGATACCACTGTCCCGGATCCACAACCTAGACCTATCCTAGAAGAACCAACCAAGATCCCGTTTCCCGAGGCTTTGACCAAGGGAAAGAAGACCACCAAACCCGTGGCCCCTGAGGAGGACCTGGTCAAGCTCTTCGAGCAGGTCCACATAAACATCCCCTTGATGGATGCAATCCGCCACGTACCAGCTTACGCACGATTTCTAAAGAATATATGTACACCCCAGCGTAAGCCGCGAACCAAGGGAGGGAGCCCAATTGTTCTGTCAGAGCAAGCCAGCTCTGTAATCCTCAGTAGACTCCCACCCAAGGCAAAAGATCCTGGTACTCCCCTGATTTCCTGCAAGATAGGTGGTACCCAATTTGATAGAGCATTGTTAGACTTGGGTGCATCCATAAACCTGATACCCACATCCTTACTTGACCATCTAGAAGAATCTGAGCTAAAACCAACCGAGGTGACATTACAATTAGCAGATAGATCTATAAAGTCACCAAAAGGGATTCTCGAGGATGTTATCGTAAGAGTGCGGGATTTCTATTTCCCAGTGGACTTTATAGTCTTAGATATGGACGCACCTAAGAACCCTAGGGATACACCAATCATTCTAGGGAGACCTTTCTTGGCTACTGCGAGAGCCAACATCAGCTGTGAGGAGGGCCAAATAGAGCTTAAGTTTGGAGATCAAACACTGAAAATTGATATATTTAAGGCCTAACAAGGAATTAATTGCGGTGTCATCGAACAAATTTGTGACATCAGGACTTTGGTTGATGAATCACACTTCCAGAATAACTCGATTATGCCTCATCAACCACAGAAGGATCTTGACCCGCAAATAGAGGAGTCGAATCCAGATATGAACAACCCAGTAACTCCCACCCTTGAACCTCACATCTATACTGAACCACCCGCTGCTGCTGATAACCCCATCCTCGAACTGAAACCCCTTCCTGCTCACTTGAAATACATCTTTTTGGGTTCTAATCAGACCCTTCCTGTGATTATCAATTCCAACCTCAGTCCTGAACAGGAATCCCGTCTGATTGTTGTCCTCCAGCAACATCGCAGAGCCATCGGGTGGACTCTCGATGATTTGACTGGAATAAGTCCCTCTTATTGTACTCATCATATCTATTCAGAAGAGGGCACACGACCTTCTCGTGAAATGCAGAGACGCTTAAACCCCAATCTGCAGGAGGTCGTGAAAAAGGAGATCATCAAGTAGTTAGATGCCGGAATCATCTACCCGATCTCCGATAGTCGTTGGGTGAGCCCAATTCAGGTCGTGCCCAAGAAGGCAGGACTCACCACTATAACGACTGAGACCGGAGAAATCATTCCTACCCGATTAGCCAACTCGTGGAGAGTCTGTATAGATTACCGCCGACTCAATTCCTCCACGAAGAAGGATCATTTCCCACTACCCTTCATTGATCAAATTCTCGAAAAACTTGCGGGAAATAGGTTCTTCTACTTTCTTGACGGGTACTTCGGTTATAACCAGGTGGCAATCCATCCTGAGGACCAAGAAAAGACCACGTTCACCTGCCCCTTCGGAACATATGCTTTCTGAAGGATGCCTTTCGGTCTTTGCAATGCACCCACTACTTTTCAGCGATGCATGCTTGCCATATTCTCAGATATGGTAGGTGATTATCTGGAAGTCTTCATGGATGACTTTTCAGTTTTTGGAGCATCATTCGACGATTGCCTCCAACACTTGGTCCAGATACTCAGGCGGTGCATCGATGTGATTTTGGTTCTTTCCTGGGAAAAGAGCCATTTCATGGTGCCTGAGGGAATTGTCCTGGGACACTCAATTTCGGAAAAAGGTATCCAAGTGGATCGAGCTAAGGTTGATCTGATTTCTCACCTTCCTATGCCTAGCTCGATCAGGGACATCCGTTCCTTTTTAGGGCATGTCGGTTTTTATCGACGATTTATCCCTAATTTTTCAAAAATCGCGTGCCCCCTGACCACTCTTCTCTCCAAGGATGTTCCTTTCAAAATTTCCAAGGAATGCATGATAGCGAAAATACGCGGTTTGTTAAAATACGTTGTTGTAACGCGTAAATCCGCTTTCGCTCTTAAATTTATATTCCTAGATAGGGGAGTATCTAGGGTCGTCCAAGGAGGCAATATGGTTGCAAAATTGATTCTCTTGCTTGGAATATATCTCAACTTTCTTTTTGGTAATTTTCAATATACCATTTTTCTTTATTTTTGAACTAAGGCAACATGCGAAATTATGGCGGGAAAAGTGTTTACACTTCCAATTAAGTAAACTACTCTAAAGTGGCAAGTAGAGCCTCTCCCTAAGCTCACTCTAAGCAAGTGGAGGCCTAGAATAATTAGGGAGAGGAAGTGAAGAATGCTGAAAATAAGCAAATAGAAATGCAAACAAGATATGCGAAGAAGGCAACTAGATAATTGATAAATTGTTTAACAAAAATGCCTAGTAGAGGAATGCTTCTACTACTAGATAATTGAAATAAAGAAAGAAAACACAAATCCTCTAAATAGATGGTGAAGAAGAGGGCTTCTTGCTCCAAGGTTGGTGGCTCCCAAGCTTGAAAAGAATCCTTCAACTCCTTCCTTGCAGAACTCCGCCAAGGTGATGACCTCCAAGGCAAGCCCTAAGGGGGCGTGCCCTAAGTTTCTCTCCAAGGGTGGATGTCCACCCTAAGCTTTTCTCCTTTGCCTGGCCGTCCTCCTTGAAGTGGGAGAGTCCTCCTCCTTGGCGTGGCTCAAGTTGAAGAGAGTGGGGAGAAGAAGGCACCAAAAGGGCTGGTGATGTGCCCCTTTAATCTCCTTCTCTACTCCTTCTTCTTGGCCGTAGGTATAGGTTGTTTAGGTAGAAAATATACTAAGGGAGGATGCCCAAAAATGGTGGTAGGTGGTGGCTTTTTATAGAATAGGAGGGGGGCTATGGTGACCTTTGAAATGGATGGCCAAGATGAGTTGATGGAGGTGGTTGGAGATCCCATGGCCAAGGAGAGTTGGCGCCACCTTAAAGGGCACCAAGGGGTAGTTATGGGTGTTGACACCCTTTGGTGTTGGCGCCAAAATGGGCATTCTAGAAGGTCATTAGGTGGCGCCACCTTAAGGTTCTAGAAGGGGGGGTATGTGGATGGCTAGGATGGCTTATGTGGGTAGGTGTAGGGTGGATTTAAGGGGCTGAAAGTGGCGCCAATATAGAGGTGGTTAGGGGTGGTTTTTGGCGCCAACTTGAAGTGTCTTTTGGTGGAGATAATGGGGTGAAGGGATGGCTAGGAGGTGGCGCCAACTTGAGTAGAGTAGCTAGCTTAGGTAGGCTTGAGTTGGTGGAGCTAGCTAGGGTTGATTTTGGAGGTAATGAATGGCCAAGGAGCTGGTTGTTAGCTATGCTAAGCTAAGCTAAGATAAGCTAAGCTAGCTTAGCTAAAGGTGGAGTGGAGGAGAAGGTGTTGGAGCTAGGGTTTGGAGGAAGGAGCTGAGGAGGAGAGTCTGGAGCTGGAGCTGGAGCTGGCTGCTACTGAAGAGGCTGGCATGGGGCTACTCTAGCTGGCTTAGCTTGCTAGTCCTTTGCTAGCTACTAAGCCAAGCTAAAGTGAGCTAGCTTCTACCAAAATGAGCTAAGGTGAGCTAGGTCTGGTGCTCCCGGGGAGAATCAAGCTGGTTGAGGCAGCTAAGGTAGCTTAGCTCAACTGAGTTGAGCTAAGCTGAGTCCCCGGGAGCTGGACTTGAGCTTCCTGAGCTGAGATGAATTCTTCTTCAGCTGGCTGGAGTTGAGTGGAGCTGAATGTAGCTGGATCTAAGCTGGGGTGAACTCCTGTCAACTCAGCTGAGCTAGCTAGAGCTCCCTGTGAACTAGTGGGAGCTGAGATGATCTAGACTCAGCTAAGTTGAGCTGGATCTGAGCTGACTTGAGCTAGGGTGAGCTAAGATGAACTCTCTTGAGCTGCCATCCAGCTGAGATTAGCTGAATGGAGCTGGGATGAGCTAACCCTAGTTCAAGTAAGCTAGGTTCCAGTTGCGGTGAGCTTGATCAAGCTGAGGTGAGTTGGATCAAGCTGAGGTGAGATGGATTAGGCTGAGTTCCAGCTAGTCTGGGCTTCTCCTTCACCATTTGCCTTCTTGAGTGCTAGGGTTTTAGGGATCTGTGCATCTGTACATCCCTAACACTCACAAAAACACATTAAAACGATAATAAAAAATGCAATGCATACCTATCCTAATTTATGCCTAAATGCAGCCCAAAAACCCGTTTGCGGAGTAAAATCCTAAGAGCTAGGTTAGTTTTAAAGCATAAAAATGATGATAAACTGGCGTTTATCACACCCCCATGCTTATCTTTTGCTAGTCTCTTAGCAAAACATTAATTTTTTTGGAAAACGGAATTTTTGGGAAATCTAATTTTTTTGACTTTTGAGGAGAAAAAGAGATTAAGGGACCTTGGTAGATTAAAACACATGAGATATGGGATTTGTTGAAGATAAACATCAGGATTTGTTTTTGGATCCAACCATTAGATAGAACGGGATCAATATATCCTCAGAAAATTCACAAATTAACCCCTTGTTAATTCAGATGACTTGAAATGTTTGTTTTTAGGATTTTTCTGGCTCGTGAATCTGATTCGCAACTTGCAAATTCCTTTAAAGCCTTGTGTCGGTGCTTGTGAAAAGCCAACCTTAATAAGGACGTGTTATTATTATTATTATTTTTTTTTTATTTTTTTTTTATTTTTATTTTTCTCTCCCCCATGCTTATTTTTAGCTTAGTCTTACAACAGATGTGTCGGTATCATCATTCCCGTTACCATTCCTCGAGGGGGCTCTGGCGCCAGTACTTCGGGATAGCACTGTCCATGACACCACCCAGGAGCTCACAACCCCAAAACACGATGCGGTGAAAAGGGGCGCTCCAAGCAAACTCAAGCTCTTGCTCCGACGCTATAGGTAGAGCACCGTCCAAGACACTTGAGCTGCTGAAATGCGCTTTAATGCTCCGTCTAAAGATATGAAATATAGATATAGAGCAGCACCGAGGCGGTAACATGTTGACATCGTGTCCTCAAAGAAGGTTTTTTCCTTCTTCTCGACGGTGGGAACTCAAACCAATGATCTGCTTCAGACTTTTACTAAATCCAAACAAGGGAGTTTTTTCAAATTTTTTAGTTATTTTTAAGTATTGGCTTGTGTGTGAAAATTGACACAAGAAGTTTCTCAAGAACCGCAGGTTTTTGAATCAAAAACTAAGTCAAATACTTTCCATATTACAAAATAGGATCAAGTCACCTGAACTATCATGAGTTCAGGTGGAATTTTAGAGAAGGATATCTGATCTAGTCTAAAATAGACCCTGGAATTCTAATGATCAGATCCATATCCTCATCCTTAGTTTGTTAAAGATTAAATCCCATTGTACCAGAAGTGAATTTTTCGACCTTAGTCCTGATTTCAAAATTTTTCCTCAAAAAGTTTTCAACATTTTTTTTTTTTGGGTATGCAAGCAGGAAATAAATTAAAGAAAATTGCATGTTTTTAGGTTTTAAACATCCTAAATCGATCGTAAAAATTTAAAAACACCCCCCCATGCTCAAGATATGCCATGTCCTCATGCATTAGGAGGGAAAAGGAATTACCTTAGTGAAGAACGGTCAGGTTTAGGATGAATAAAACCTGGAAAAAGAAGAAAAAAGGAAAGCAAGAAAAAAAATGATGGGTTACCTCCCATCCAGTGCTATCTTTTACGCCATTCAGCCGGGCGTGAAGGTATGCACAGAAGACGGAAAATCATGTAAATAATTGGACACTTGGATGCCTGCAAAAAAGTTGTCTTCATCTAGATCCCTAGAAAATTGATTAGAAATAATATTGGGATCAAAGTGAGATGGAAATTGATAAGTGTGGCCCGAGTCTGGCCATGGTTTTAATTCAGGTTGGGTGCCAAACTCGGGCGGGGTTGGTGGCAGGTCCGTAAGAAAGGGGTCGGGGAAGGAATGGTGAGTTAGTGTGGAAAAATTAGGTGCGTGAATAGTGGGTGGGTTAGGGGGGTATCAGGAACAAATTTGGAGTCAAGACAAGTTTCCGGATCATAGATCTCGCCGACCACTGAGTCTGAATCAGAGTCCTCAAAAAAACTGTGGTCGATAAGGGTATCTATTAACATTGTCTCCTCCACCATATTAGAAATTTCAGTATCTGAGTCCTTGATGAGAACCTCATCATGAGCCATAACTAGCTCATTTTGACCCAATACAAAGGATAAAAGCTCCTACATATCTCAAGGAAAGGCTTAACTCAGAGAATTCTGAGTTTGAGAAGAAAACCAGTCATAAGGGGTAAAAGTGCAATTTTACCAGTATAATCTGCATACAGGGTAATTCAGGGCCCAAACACAGGTCAAAACAGCTTAATAAGAATAAAAGTGGGATGAGATGATCTAGTAAGGGCTACAGCACTTCCGAAAAACCAAATGATAATCTGTAACCCTAAAACAACCCACTTCAATTCACAAGGTTCGAGGCAAAGTAAAAATAGAATAAACCCTCTAAAATTCATAGAAAAATAATCTCTAGGGTTTAGAACCTTCAATTTGGCCTTTAGAACCCATTTTGACCTACATTGAGAACCATGCCCAATTAATAACTTAATTTGGGTCTTTACGCAAATTGACCGGTCAAACAAGGTTTAATATGAAAATGAACTTCACCATCAGATTCCTTAGGTCCTAATTAGTCATGTATAAAAACTTGAGCCTAAGAAGAAACCTCCTTGACCGACTTTACACTTTGGTCCTCATATATTTACTCTTTGGCCCTCAACTTTTGAACCCTCGCATTTTGGCCCCTAACTCTCCTTCGTTCTTTGCAATCAGGTCCCTCCTGCAAAACCCTGCCAGCACCATGCTCCGGCGACCTTGCGCGGAGCATGGCGCCGCGCAGGGTGAGGTGGGGGACCTGGCAAGTATACCGGGGGTGCCCTACGTCGTCAGCCGTCGCAGGGGCACCCCCCTGGTCATTGTAGCCCACCATACCGGCCGTGCGAACGCACGGACGGTATGGGTTCGTATTCCGACCATTCTCCGGCGAGGGAGACACGTCGTCTCCCTCCGCCTTCCTCCCTGTTTCATCCCTATAAATACCCCCCGCTGCTCCACCGACCAGGGCAGCCTGGATCTGACGGAGAAAACCCCCAGCTTTCTTCTCTTCTTCCTCCGGCAGACGCTCACCAGCTCCGGCGGCTTCCTCCCCCTCCACCTCTTCGCTCTGCCGCAATACCAGCAGCAGAGACTTCCTCCCCTGCTCTTCCCGCGCCACGCCGCACCCAGCTGGCGCCTCTCCAGCCCTCTGCTCGCCGCCGCCCCTTCCCCTGGGCATCTTCTTCTCCGGCGACAGTCGATACGACTGTCGCCCTGTCTCGGCCCCTTTCGTCTCCATAGCTAGGTCAGAACTCCTCCCCACCTCCCCCTCTTTCTTTTCCTCACTGTCTTTTATTTGATTAAACCCTCGACCGCTCCTGTTCACCCTCACCCTCTCCGCCTCCGACCACCCTCCGGCGAAGCCGCGCCCATCACCTCAGCGACCCACACGGCTCGCCGACCACCGCAGAACATCCGCCTCCTCACCCTGATCCTCTTCCGCCCCTCCACTTCCCACCAAACACCCTCTGCAGATCCACCGAACACACCCACTTCTTCGCTCACAGTTTGACCTAGGACGACCTGTTGGCTCCATCACGCCCCCTGCAGACCCCCTGACCACCTTCGCCGTGCCACGGCGAAGGTCCCCCGCCTGTCTGATTTGGCCGAGAGGCCGTTCTTCTGTGACCAGGTGACTCGCCCGCCGTCGCCATTACTGAGCAGGCAGAGCTCCTTCACCTGCAGGTGCAGGCACGCCTTCGCCCAGGTGCAACTCCCAGGTTGCGCAGGGAGTCTCCGCGAAACGTCCCAGGCTCGCAGATGGGGCGAAAGCCGCGCGTGAAGCCACGATCGCCCACTGCTCCCTCCGCGACGGGCGCTCAATTGGGGTGGGACATTTAGTCCCACCTCGGAACTTCTCGGAGGCGCGCGGACGCATAAAGGCAAAAAGTGCCTTATGCTGTCTGCCTCCTGACCACGGGGTGAGGTCCCCTTCACCCGCCCGGTCACCCGGTCTCGTCCGCGCTCACGCCCCGCGGACCTGACCCGACCCGACTGACCTGCACTCCTCGCCCACCACGCACGCCGGTGGGCCTGGACCCGGGCCTGACCCGAACCCGATTACCCGGTAGCTCTGGGAGAGCTTCCGAAGAGTGATTTCAGAGAGAAAGAGAGACGCGGGGGAGGGGGGTAGAGTAGGTTTTGCCTCTTGACAAAAAAAACTCTGAAGTGTGCAGGCAAAAGAAGAAGTGCAGGCGAAGAAGAAGGAGCTGCACTGTAGCAAATGCTCAGTTAAGTCGTCGAAGCACCGGGTCAGACGACGGAAAGTCAGCAGCCAGAGCAACACAGAAGGCAGGCTGAAGAAGAAGGAAGAGCAACGACCAAAGCAGGAAGAAGAAGAAGAAGAGCATCACCACGATTGAAGAAGAAGAAGAAGAGAGGTCAAGGCAGAAAACCAAAGAAGAAGAAGAACAAGGAGCTCTGAAGAAAGAAAAAAAACATCACCAACGCAGGAACAGCAGGAAGAATAAGAAGAGCATCACCATTGCAGAAGAAGATTATCACCGTAGCAGAAACCAAGGAAGAAGAAGAAGGAGATCTGAAGAAAGAGAAAGAAAGAAGAACATCACAACAAATTCTTTCCCTCTCTCTCTTTATTTTGTAAAAGAAACATGTATATCTCTAGAATACGACTTGCTCCCTGAGTTCGACCTCGGGAACTCTTTCATTTTCCGAGTAAAAAAATTTTATTTGAAATGTTGGCAATAACCGGCCTTACTACAACGTTATAACAAATACAAAACCGACGTTTCATTTTGGCGCCGTTGCCGGGGAGCAACGGCTATTCTAGAGGTAAACATTCCTGTTTCTTTTAAGTTCTGATAAACTCCTCTCTTTTGTGCAGCTACAGGAACTCAAGAAGACAAGCAACCACACAACCACTCCGAAGACAGGTAAATCTTTTCTCTCACTATTAACCCCTACACTCTAAAGAGGAAGAAAAGAAAAAGCAATATAGGGCTAACCTGTCTTCCATACTTAGTAACCATAAAAAAGTTGCATGTTTTCAACTCATCACTCCTGCACACTATTAAGGGTATTTAAGGGCTAACACATTCTTGCTTGAGCCCTAATTGCCCAACAAAGAGTTAAATGGACCAAGTAGAGCCAACATAAGGTCAAACATTAGGATTTCAGTGGAGACACACCCCTTAATCAAGAATTGAGGAAATCCAAAAGAGGTGTGCCCAAGCCATTGATTGAAAATAATTAACAAGAAAAATCCTAAACAATTGGCTCTCTCTAAACACTTGAACCCTAAAAAGAAAGGACCCAAAAAGCTCTCAAAAACAAGAGGTAAAGTTGACCCCTTTGGGTTAACCAACCTTAAATTAGGTCACTCTTTGCACTTAAAAAGACTAAAGTTCAAGTGAAACCTTAAGCACCCTGATCTTAAAATTGGTAGACTTAAGAGGTCAAGATCCCCATTCTGGTCTACCTGGAACCGCAGTGACAAGAGAGGTCGGGTGGGGGAAACCCTGTAACCCGTGGGGACGCTCTACCGTGTAGGGGTCTTCACGGGACTCTCCCTCTCTGGCTGCCCAGGTAATTCTCAGGTGGACGATTTTTCTGATCAAGGGGTCCATCTGCCCCGAACCTCTATAGTCACCCAACATTTTTTTGGGGTGTCTTGATTGGGTCCAGCACCTTTTAATCTCATCACATCCTTCAGTATATGCTTGGAAGGAGGTCCTTGAATCCTCCTTTAGGAATTCACTTGCCCTGAGGTTAGGCCTCAGTTCCCTTGTTTATGCAGCACCACCACCTTAATCTTTCCTCTGATACTCCCTTCTTCCATCTTGGCACAACACGAGTCTACATCGAAGCCTTTGATTCCACATCTTGATTCCACCACCTAATCCAAATATGCAGCCAAACCACCTAAGACTACCATTCAAGAAACCTGAATATCAGAGATCTATGAAAGATAAAATGATCGAGGATGCCATAAAATTCTATGAAAAAGAAGAAAAAACCTCAACACCAATAGGAGATATTCAGGTTGATGTCCCAACAACCACAGCCTTCATCATAAACTGTGCCCAAATTCTATTGACTGAAATTTCAAAAGGATCAACCCGAGATATGCTCATGACAGGATACATTGAGATGGAAAAATTACACCAATCTGAATACCTTCAATGCTTGACAAATCCTGTACTTTGGGAACAACACCAAGATACCCTTATAAAACGGGTAGAAATGATGAAATCAGTAGAACAAATTATCAACCAGAAATACCCGTATATACCAGAAACAAAGGATGAGTCATCTTGGAACAGTACTAAGAATCAATCCAGTTTCCCAGACCTCGGGATTGAGGCACAAGGTGGTTGTCGACTCCCAACCCAAATAGAAGATAGCATTAAAATAGGTTGGGAAGTTGCAGGAGAAAACAATGCTGAGCCAACCCTAGGCCATGAATCACCAAGCTTAGAACTCCAAGACTCCTGCAATAACAAGATTAGAATTGAACCTCTGGAGGGTATAAATTCCACCCCTTGTTTTGATAAAGTGACCCTCGAAGGTTATTCGGACTTAGGTTCTAATAATTCTACCCACATCCTAAGCCTAGAACCTAGATCTGAAACTTATTGGGAAGATTTTGAGGCCCTTTATGAGAAAGATCAAATTTTTACAAAATATGATTCCGGGCCTCTATTTAATGAATATCCCTCTCCAACATCCTCAGGAAATCTGATCGATTTCTCAAAAAACATGCCAATTTATGATACAGAAACTGAGGAGTTGGATGAGCAAGGTTTTAATGGGGTCTATCCTACCAACTTAAAGCTTGAACAGAACATCTTTTTGAGCCTAGAAGTGACATATAGGCTAGATCCCAATCAGGCTGCTGATTCCACATTTGATGATTTTTGCTGTGATGGAATTCATGATCATGAATCTCATTTTCGCCAACTCTCCGACAATTTCAAATCTGACTATAATTGCGGAGAGATTCCCCTTCCTGAACACGCCAGGCCTATCTACGACCTCAGTTCTCATGACTCTAACTCCGACTCTGAGGTCCTGATTCCCGAGATCACTGATAACACAGAATCATTCCTTTTCGATCCTCAGGAACCAAAAACAGAAAATGCCAAGAGTGATTGCAACCAAGAATCCAAATTTTTTCTCGAATCTGATTCCTCTCATCCTACAAACACTCTTCCGGCATTTGATAGTTACCCAGAGGACTCTCTACAGAAAACCACCTATCATCTGTTTCTAGAAGAGCCCTCGTACACAATGGCCACCTCGTCCGCACACACAGAACGGATCAAAACCTCTCCCAAACCCCGACCCGCAACCGGACTCAATTTCTATTCAGATTCACCTCCCACCGAGCCGATTGCATTTCCACATCGGGTTTCGAACATTGATCAGACTACATACCATGCTCTATCATTCTCTGATCACCCCTGTAGGGTTCCTGCATCAACCACTGATTATCCTACGGGTCCCTACTCTGACCAGGCTGATTCGGCTCAGCCAAACCCTGCGTTTACACTTCCACATCCATCTGAGCTTCATAGTTTATGGTGGGTTCCACACCTTTTTATCCACATCTATCAACCCACCAGATTGATTGGGTTTGGACTGCATCATCAGCCTGTTGATCTGAACAAGCACCTGGTTGGACCAACCAGGCTCTTAATCAAGGTGCTTGTCTTACAAAACTCCGCTGATTTGACCATCCCCTCTCCATCGCATTTCCCGCTTGGCTGAAGGCATCAAATTTAGCGCTCAACGGGAGGCAGCCCGTCATTCTCTTTGAAAACCTGAAACTTGTTCTGACAGCTTTTGCACTTGAAGTTCACACTTTAGGACAGCCGACTCCACCTCAGGTGCTTGCATCTGAGATTAGAAATCGTCCGCAACAGTCACCCCGACCCATTCACTCATCAAAACAGCTATCCTAATGTATGAACTTAGTTGAATAAAAACCCCTAGGTTACAATGAGGACATTGCAAATCTTAGGCATGGGGCGGTAGGAAAGTGCAAAAACGTGTAAGAAAAGGTTTCAAACAAAAAATTCACATATGCCAAAAAAAAATACCATAAAAATTAAAAAAATTCTTCGAAAAAGAATAAGAGGAGAAGAGGAGAAGGAAAATTTTGTGAAGGAGAAAAGAAACAAAATGAAAAAGGAGCACAAAATTATGAGAAAAAGTGATAGTCATTAGTAAGGAACTAAGGAATTAACCTAAGTTCTAGACCTCATTCAAGAAAATAACTGAAAAGTGCACAATGAGATTAGTAAGAATGCAAACCTTAGGCATTCTTGAATAGACTCTTAGTACCCATTAAGATCTGGACACTCCTCAAGAGGTTGAGGAAAATGAAAAGCTGAAGTATTAGGTCTAAGGCTTAGGAAGTATTCGGCCTCGTTAACTAATTTTTGGTTTACGGGACTCAGTAACCTAAGCATCCTAATCTCACACACAGCCTGGTTCAGTAAGCGTAAAAATCAGAATCACGCAGAAGCGTCGCAAAAATCTGAAAAAAAAAAAACACCTAGAATAGGAACGGCCGATCAACACAAGTTGATTTGGACGAGTTCCCAGCGCGGAGAGGCGGGAAATCCCCTCGAAGATGCGTAACAAAATATCATCTCCTCGGTGCTTGTCTCTTAGGATATTTACATATCCTACGGGGGGCATGTAAGCACTCTGCTGGTTCGGATTCCATGGATGGCATTATCTCGAAGTGTCAATTGCCAGGGTCTGGATTCAGCCACGGAATACCATGGATGGGATTATCTCGAAATCTCAATAGCCAGGGTTCCGGGGGTTGCCATGGGCGGTGCTATCTCGAAGCATCGATCGCCAGGAACCCTTGAGGATTGATGATGGGAGCAAGGAATCTGATACAGACCGTGTTGAAAAGCCAATCCTAGGCTAGAACTAAAAAGAAAAAGAGAGAGAAAACTCTCCAAACAGAAAAGCTTTCTATCTCTCTCTTACAAAACGCACTGCGAACTGAGCCAGGGCTAAAATCATTTCAAGCACGGGTGCTTTAACCACGAAGTCCAATAAACCTTAGGTTAGTTCTTGCGGGCCTTAAAAACCTTTGCTAAAAGACTGAGGCTAAGGCTAGACAGATTTGGATCTTGATTGGTACTAGAGTACCTTTTAGGCCTATGGTCAGCATTCTAACCTAATCTATGCTCAAATAAAAAAGGCACTTATCTAAAACCACTAAAAACTTCATGGTCTAGAACAAGGGTTGAAACCTTAAGTTTTTGCTAAGGGACTAGCAAAAGCTAGGCATGGGGGTATGATGAGAACCTCATCATGAGCCATAACTAGCTCATTTTGACCCAATACAAAGGATAAAAGCTCCTACATATCTCAAGGAAAGGCTTAACTCAGAGAATTCTGAGTTTGAGAAGAAAACCAGTCATAAGGGGTAAAAGTGCAATTTTACCAGTATAATCTGCATACAGGGTAATTCAGGGCCCAAACACAGGTCAAAACAGCTTAATAAGAATAAAAGTGGGATGAGATGATCTAGTAAGGGCTACAGCACTTCCGAAAAACCAAATGATAATCTGTAACCCTAAAACAACCCACTTCAATTCACAAGGTTCGAGGCAAAGTAAAAATAGAATAAACCCTCTAAAATTCATAGAAAAATAATCTCTAGGGTTTAGAACCTTCAATTTGGCCTTTAGAACCCATTTTGACCTACATTGAGAACCATGCCCAATTAATAACTTAATTTGGGTCTTTACGCAAATTGACCGGTCAAACAAGGTTTAATATGAAAATGAACTTCACCATCAGATTCCTTAGGTCCTAATTAGTCATGTATAAAAACTTGAGCCTAAGAAGAAACCTCCTTGACCGACTTTACACTTTGGTCCTCATATATTTACTCTTTGGCCCTCAACTTTTGAACCCTCGCATTTTGGCCCCTAACTCTCCTTCGTTCTTTGCAATCAGGTCCCTCCTGCAAAACCCTGCCAGCACCATGCTCCGGCGACCTTGCGCGGAGCATGGCGCCGCGCAGGGTGAGGTGGGGGACCTGGCAAGTATACCGGGGGTGCCCTGCGTCGTCAGCCGTCGCAGGGGCACCCCCCTGGTCATTGTAGCCCACCATACCGGCCGTGCGAACGCACGGACGGTATGGGTTCGTATTCCGACCATTCTCCGGCGAGGGAGACACGTCGTCTCCCTCCGCCTTCCTCCCTGTTTCATCCCTATAAATACCCCCCGCTGCTCCACCGACCAGGGCAGCCTGGATCTGACGGAGAAAACCCCCAGCTTTCTTCTCTTCTTCCTCCGGCAGACGCTCACCAGCTCCGGCGGCTTCCTCCCCCTCCACCTCTTCGCTCTGCCGCAATACCAGCAGCAGAGACTTCCTCCCCTGCTCTTCCCGCGCCACGCCGCACCCAGCTGGCGCCTCTCCAGCCCTCTGCTCGCCGCCGCCCCTTCCCCTGGGCATCTTCTTCTCCGGCGACAGTCGATACGACTGTCGCCCTGTCTCGGCCCCTTTCGTCTCCATAGCTAGGTCAGAACTCCTCCCCACCTCCCCCTCTTTCTTTTCCTCACTGTCTTTTATTTGATTAAACCCTCGACCGCTCCTGTTCACCCTCACCCTCTCCGCCTCCGACCACCCTCCGGCGAAGCCGCGCCCATCACCTCAGCGACCCACACGGCTCGCCGACCACCGCAGAACATCCGCCTCCTCACCCTGATCCTCTTCCGCCCCTCCACTTCCCACCAAACACCCTCTGCAGATCCACCGAACACACCCACTTCTTCGCTCACAGTTTGACCTAGGACGACCTGTTGGCTCCATCACGCCCCCTGCAGACCCCCTGACCACCTTCGCCGTGCCACGGCGAAGGTCCCCCGCCTGTCTGATTTGGCCGAGAGGCCGTTCTTCTGTGACCAGGTGACTCGCCCGCCGTCGCCATTACTGAGCAGGCAGAGCTCCTTCACCTGCAGGTGCAGGCACGCCTTCGCCCAGGTGCAACTCCCAGGTTGCGCAGGGAGTCTCCGCGAAACGTCCCAGGCTCGCAGATGGGGCGAAAGCCGCGCGTGAAGCCACGATCGCCCACTGCTCCCTCCGCGACGGGCGCTCAATTGGGGTGGGACATTTAGTCCCACCTCGGAACTTCTCGGAGGCGCGCGGACGCATAAAGGCAAAAAGTGCCTTATGCTGTCTGCCTCCTGACCACGGGGTGAGGTCCCCTTCACCCGCCCGGTCACCCGGTCTCGTCCGCGCTCACGCCCCGCGGACCTGACCCGACCCGACTGACCTGCACTCCTCGCCCACCACGCACGCCGGTGGGCCTGGACCCGGGCCTGACCCGAACCCGATTACCCGGTAGCTCTGGGAGAGCTTCCGAAGAGTGATTTCAGAGAGAAAGAGAGACGCGGGGGAGGGGGGTAGAGTAGGTTTTGCCTCTTGACAAAAAAAACTCTGAAGTGTGCAGGCAAAAGAAGAAGTGCAGGCGAAGAAGAAGGAGCTGCACTGTAGCAAATGCTCAGTTAAGTCGTCGAAGCACCGGGTCAGACGACGGAAAGTCAGCAGCCAGAGCAACACAGAAGGCAGGCTGAAGAAGAAGGAAGAGCAACGGCCAAAGCAGGAAGAAGAAGAAGAAGAGCATCACCACGATTGAAGAAGAAGAAGAAGAGAGGTCAAGGCAGAAAACCAAAGAAGAAGAAGAACAAGGAGCTCTGAAGAAAGAAAAAAAACATCACCAACGCAGGAACAGCAGGAAGAATAAGAAGAGCATCACCATTGCAGAAGAAGATTATCACCGTAGCAGAAACCAAGGAAGAAGAAGAAGGAGATCTGAAGAAAGAGAAAGAAAGAAGAACATCACAACAAATTCTTTCCCTCTCTCTCTTTATTTTGTAAAAGAAACATGTATATCTCTAGAATACGACTTGCTCCCTGAGTTCGACCTCGGGAACTCTTTCATTTTCCGAGTAAAAAAATTTTATTTGAAATGTTGGCAATAACCGGCCTTACTACAACGTTATAACAAATACAAAACCGACGTTTCAGTCCTCAAAGAAGTTATCATCATGGAATCTCCTGGAGGATTTAAAAATATCTAAGGTGATAGTTTGGCCTGCACAGTTGATATCCATTTTGCCTGTGTGGCAATTGATATTTGCCTTTGCAGTAGCCAAAAAGGGGCGTCCAAGGATTATCGGGGAGTCCAGTAATGATTCGGGTGCCTCAATGTCAAGAACCAGAAAGTCTGCAGGGAAGACACAATTCTGGACCTTGACTAATACATCCTCGACAATCCCATGAGGTTTGATTGTAGATCGGTCGGCTAATTGCAGGGTAACCTCGACGGGTTTTAATTCACCGATCTGAAATTCTTCGAATAAACTTGTGGGAATAATATTTACAGAGGCACCAAGATCAAGGAGGGCGCGATTAAATGTAGTGTCATCAATAATTACAGAAATTAAAGGCGCCCCCGGATCTTTCATCTTAGGAGGCAGCTTACTCTGTATGACAAAGCTTACTGTCTCCGAAAGATGCACCTGTCCTAGATTTTTGGCCTGCCTTTTAGGAGTACAAATCTCCTTTAAAAATTTAGCATAGGCAGGTATATATTTAATGGCATCTAGGAGAGGGATATTGATATGAACTTGCCCAAATAGCTCCATGAGTTCTTCTGTAGTGGGCTCAGATTTCTTTCTTTTGTTGGTGGTAGGGTAGAGAGCTTGTGGGAAAGGGATAGGAATCTTGTCTTGAGATTTTTGTTGTTCTTTTTCTTCCTGATGGGGAGGTGGGGAGTCAACTTGCACATGTATCTTACCAGGTTCGTGCGAAGGCTCGGGGTCAGTGGTGGTTTTCCCACTCCTCAAGGTAACTGCATGTGCAGTCGGATTATTATTTGGAGGAGGTGGGGGGGCCTGTGATTGCAGGAACCTGGGCGGCTGCTGAGGTGGATTAGGAGGAGGCTGATTTGGATAATGTGGATTTCTACCCATATAATGGTTCCCTTGGTGATTGGAATTGGGTATGGGTTGGGACGGAAGATGTCCTACAGGTCTTTGCGTGGGAGCAACCCCAATCTGATTGTTCAGATTTGTGATGTTGCGGGTTACTTCCGTCATTTTTGTTTGCATATCCTGCAGGGTCCGTAGCATCTGGGCATTGATATCTTCTTGGGATGGCCCAGGATGGAAATTTGGATTCGACCCATACCCATTAAAATGATATGGTTGGGAGGAAACTTGATTATTCCAGGAGTAGTTCGGGTAATTTTTCCAATTGGAAGAATTTTTAAAGGGCTCCTGGATGGCAGAAATATTTTGGGTGGGGTTAAGATCTGGATAATTGAAATTCCCCAGTGAATCATGGGCAACCTCAGAATAATCAGCAGGAGTGGTGTTGAGATTGTGCAAATTTTCTCTTCGTGGAAAGTTAGGTTAGGTTAGATGTGGGTGTGGAGCTTGAATTGATGTGGCGAGTCTTTCCTCAATTTTCTTCTGATTAATATGCATCTGGTCGAGTTTCTGAGCGATCATTTGAAGATCGTCTTGGGTGACTGGGATAGATTGAGCGCCTATTTCATGAACACCAAACTTCGGGTTTTGGGTTCTGCAAAATGTGTTCATGGAAGCTTGGTTAAATGAGTTTTCACTCATTTCTTCAAATAGATCATAAGCACTTTCAGCATCTTTATTTAAGAAGTTGCCGCCACACGAGGCGTCGACAAATTGTCGGATTTGGTCTTCTAATCCATGATAGAAGATTTGCACGAGCTGCCACAAAGGAATCTCGTGGTGCGGGCAACTTCTTAAAAGGTCCTGAAATCTTTCCCAAGAATCATGGAAAGTTTCGCCAGATTTTTGGTGAAAGGTCGTAATAGATCTTCGTAAGGAATTGGTACGACCTATGGGAAAGAATTTCTTGAGGAAGGCACTCTTGAGTTGAGGCCATGTTGTAATGGGTCGGCCAATGGTCCTGAACCAATAAGCGGCCTTATCTTTAAGAGATAATGGAAAAAGCCGCATCAGCCATATGTCTTCTTGCACATTTCGGGAACGGGTTGTCTGTGCAAGAAGAGTTAGTTCTTCAAGGTGGCTGAAAGGGTCTTCCCTAGGAAGGCCATGAAAGTGTTTAATCAGGTTCAGGACGGCTGGCTTGATCTCAAAGTCCCCCTCCGGTATGACCACCCCTGGTCGTTCCTCATAATAAGACGGATCATAGAAATCTTTTAGAGGAACAACAGGCTGCTGACGGGGTGGTGGGTTTGGCCTTGGATTGGCTAGGTTTTGGATGTTCCTAGTCAATGTTTGTTGATTGGAATTTAATTTATTAATCTGATCGGCCATCAATTTTAAAAGATCAGGTAGGGGGTCTTGATGTTGTGTGTGGGGCAACTCAAGATTGGGGAGCTCCAAGTGTGGGAAGTTACTGGTGGTTGGGTTTTGGGTGGAAGGGTTAGAATTAGGGTTAGAGGTGGGGTTAGAGGTAGACGTGGAAGGGTCAGTGGACCTATTTTGTTGTGTTTCCATTTTTTCAGGAGAAGACAGAAAAAGTGGTCTTTTTACGTGGGGGGCGAAATCAAATGGTCCTTCCAAGTGCGGATTTTGAGACTGTCGCCCGTGCATAAAATGGAAGAACGGGGAGGGGAGGAGAAGAGAAAGAGATGAGAGAAAGTGTGCAATTCAAACAAACAAAAACTAGACCTAACTTAATTGTGACTCCCTAATAATAACCTAAGACTTGGTCTATATAGGAAATAAGTAGTCAATAGTGAATACCCGTTCTATCAACAAATCTAGCCAAGTTGCTTAAGGGGAGGTTTGGGCCCAAACGTTTCCCAGGGAAAACCCCAGGTGCTTGTACAAACCCGCGCCTAGTCGTTTGACACGGCCCCTCAGCCTGAACACCAGATACAGATGACAGAATTGGTACTAACTAAAGAAAACTTAAGACCTAAATAGCAAGCCTAAGTTGATAAAGCCTTAGGGGTCAAGTTGCTACAAATTTTAATTAGGTCTAGGATTCTATAGTGCACATGGAATGTGGAGGGCGTTTATTGGGTTGTTGCCCTGTTATTTGATTTTTTTGTGTGTGTGCAGGAATTGGAGAGTGGCTCCAATGAAAATCAAGTTGTCACACAATTTTTTTATATTTTTGTCTTTTAGGATGTGATTTAATTAAATGAATTTTAGGGTTTTTCTCTTTAAGTTTTCAAACAAGTTTGAAAGTTCACAATCAAAGGAAAGACAAGTTGTATGTGTGATTGTATATTTCCTTTTAATTGAGTCTCTAAAGAGAAAGAAGAAACCCTAAACCAATTATCCCTGAGACAGAAATTTAACTACCAATAAATTATTTTTAGCTTTCAGAATTAAGTAGTGGTCCAAACAAGTCAAACAACACCACTACTTTGAATAAAATCAAACAAGGATTCCAGAAAAGATTTTTGTAAGATTTTAGGAATTTGTTTGATAATAGTTTTGAATTTTTAATTGTACTGGTGTCAAAGTCCAGAAATAATACCCGTGGGTATTATAGACTTTTCAGTATTACCACCGACCTCAGAAAATTTTTATGATTTTATATGATATGTAAAATTTCACAGGAATTCCAACAAGATAAATTTCACAAAAATTGGATGAGTATAAAAATTCTGAAAATTCACGGACAGTAGCAAAATAGGAAGATTAGAGGGTGTGACCCCTCTGTAATCCACGAAT
Organism: Thalassia testudinum; assembly: GCA_037157565.1. Lineage (NCBI taxonomy): Eukaryota > Viridiplantae > Streptophyta > Magnoliopsida > Alismatales > Hydrocharitaceae > Thalassia > Thalassia testudinum. The sequence continues at coordinate 35,252,480 of JAZHRO010000026.1, forward strand.
TTTTAAAAATTAAATACAAATCCAATTGATCTGAAATTTGGAACAGATGTTCCAAACTTAATTGCGAATCACTCTATGAAATTGTATGATTTTAGGAGGCCTGTGGTGTTAGGAATCGATTTTTCAAGTCTGGACAGAAATCTAGACCCGAAAAACAGAACACCAATACTTGCAATGGAATGGTGCTAAAGAAGCATACAAGCAAACAATGATTTTAAAATGCACCACTCCACTTAATTTAAGTGTTTAGGGTCCTGAAAGCCAAGTTTAATATATTTTTGTAGTTTTAATTAATTATGTGACTAGAAAGAGGAACCAACCTAAATTTTCGCAGGAAGAAAATGATCTTTAAGCTCTCGCTTCCAGATTCCCGCCTTCCCGCTGTAGTTACTGCACACACAAAAGAAAGAAAGAGAAGGGGATGAGATCCACTTCAAGCAAGAGAAAATGAGTTAATGCAAAGCCGTGCCTCCCCGGCAACGGCGCCAAAAAGTGATAGCGAAAATACGCGGTTTGTTAAAATACGTCGTTGTAACGCGTAAATCCGCTTTCGCTCTTAAATTTATATTCCTAGATAGGGGAGTATCTAGGGTCATCCAAGGAGGCAATATGGTTGCAAAATTGATTCTCTTGCTTGGAATATATCTCAACTTTCTTTTTGGTAATTTTCAATATACCATTTTTCTCTATTTTTGAACTAAGGCAACATGCGAAATTATGGCGGGAAAAGTGTTTACACTTCCAATTAAGTAAACTACTCTAAAGTGGCAAGTAGAGCCTCTCCCTAAGCTCACTCTAAGCAAGTGGAGGCCTAGAATAATTAGGGAGAGGAAGTGAAGAATGCTGAAAATAAGCAAATAGAAATGCAAACAAGATATGCGAAGAAGGCAACTAGATAATTGATAAATTGTTTAACAAAAATGCCTAGTAGAGGAATGCTTCTACTACTAGATAATTGAAATAAAGAAAGAAAACACAAATCCTCTAAATAGATGGTGAAGAAGAGGGCTTCTTGCTCCAAGGTTGGTGGCTCCCAAGCTTGAAAAGAATCCTTCAACTCCTTCCTTGCAGAACTCCGCCAAGGTGATGACCTCCAAGGCAAGCCCTAAGGGGGCGTGCCCTAAGTTTCTCTCCAAGGGTGGATGTCCACCCTAAGCTTTTCTCCTTTGCCTGGCCGTCCTCCTTGAAGTGGGAGAGTCCTCCTCCTTGGCGTGGCTCAAGTTGAAGAGAGTGGGGAGAAGAAGGCACCAAAAGGGCTGGTGATGTGCCCCTTTAATCTCCTTCTCTACTCCTTCTTCTTGGCCGTAGGTATAGGTTGTTTAGGTAGAAAATATACTAAGGGAGGATGCCCAAAAATGGTGGTAGGTGGTGGCTTTTTATAGAATAGGAGGGGGGCTATGGTGACCTTTGAAATGGATGGCCAAGATGAGTTGATGGAGGTGGTTGGAGATCCCATGGCCAAGGAGAGTTGGCGCCACCTTAAAGGGCACCAAGGGGTAGTTATGGGTGTTGACACCCTTTGGTGTTGGCGCCAAAATGGGCATTCTAGAAGGTCATTAGGTGGCGCCACCTTAAGGTTCTAGAAGGGGGGGTATGTGGATGGCTAGGATGGCTTATGTGGGTAGGTGTAGGGTGGATTTAAGGGGCTGAAAGTGGCGCCAATATAGAGGTGGTTAGGGGTGGTTTTTGGCGCCAACTTGAAGTGTCTTTTGGTGGAGATAATGGGGTGAAGGGATGGCTAGGAGGTGGCGCCAACTTGAGTAGAGTAGCTAGCTTAGGTAGGCTTGAGTTGGTGGAGCTAGCTAGGGTTGATTTTGGAGGTAATGAATGGCCAAGGAGCTGGTTGTTAGCTATGCTAAGCTAAGCTAAGATAAGCTAAGCTAGCTTAGCTAAAGGTGGAGTGGAGGAGAAGGTGTTGGAGCTAGGGTTTGGAGGAAGGAGCTGAGGAGGAGAGTCTGGAGCTGGAGCTGGCTGCTACTGAAGAGGCTGGCATGGGGCTACTCTAGCTGGCTTAGCTTGCTAGTTCTTTGTTAGCTACTAAGCCAAGCTAAAGTGAGCCAGCTTCTACCAAAATGAGCTGAGGTGAGCTAGGTCTGGTGCTCCCGGGGAGAATCAAGCTGGTTGAGGCAGCTAAGGTAGCTTAGCTCAACTGAGTTGAGCTAAGCTGAGTCCCCGGGAGCTGGACTTGAGCTTCCTGAGCTGAGATGAATTCTTCTTCAGCTGGCTGGAGTTGAGTGGAGCTGAATGTAGCTGGATCTGAGCTGGGGTGGACTCCTGTCAACTCAGCTGAGCTAGCTAGAGCTCCCTGTGAACTAGTGGGAGCTGAGATGAGCTAGACTCAGCTAAGTTGAGCTGGATCTGAGCTGACTTGAGCTAGGGTGAGCTAAGATGAACTCTCTTGAGTTGCCATCCAGCTGAGATTAGCTGAATGGAGCTGGGATGAGCTAACCCTAGTTCAAGTAAGCTAGGTTCCAGTTGCGGTGAGCTTGATCAAGCTGAGGTGAGTTGGATCAAGCTGAGGTGAGCTGGATTAGGCTGAGTTCCAGCTAGTCTGGGCTTCTCCTTCACCATTTGCCTTCTTGAGTGCTAGGGTTTTAGGGATCTGTGCATCTGTACATCCCTAACACTCACAAAAACACATTAAAACGATAATAAAAAATGCAATGCATACCTATCCTAATTTATGCCTAAATGCAGCCCAAAAACCCATTTGCGGAGTAAAATCCTAAGAGCTAGGTTAGTTTTAAAGCATAAAAATGATGATAAACTGGCGTTTATCAATGCACTCAAGCATTTGAAATCCTGCGTGACCGAGTCACCCAAGCCCCGATCCTGCAGTCCCCTGATTGGTCTCAACCCTTTGAGATCATGTGCGATGCATCCGACTTCGCTGTAGGAGCGGTTTTGGGGCAGAAAATTGACGGGAAACCTGTGGTCATTTACTACGCCAGCAAAACACTCGATGAGGCTTAGCGTAACTATACGGTTACTGAGAAAGAGCTACTAGCTGTAGTATTTGCCCTAGAAAAATTCAGATCGTACCTTCTGGGTTCCCGTATCATCATATACTCGGATCACACAGCTATGAGGCATCTCCTTGCAAAGAAGGACGCGAAACCTCGATTAATCCGATGGATCTTGCTGTTGCAAGAATTTGACCTTGAGATTCGCGACAAAGCGGGAAAGCAAAATGTGGTAGCTGATCACTTGTCCCGTCTTCCTTCTGAAATAATTGACCCTTCCGGACCCATCACTGAGCATTTTCCCGATGAGCACCTGTTGACTATTGGTACTAGCCTTCCATGGTTTGCTAATGTAGTAAATTACTTGGCATCTCATCAGATCCCGTCCGATTGGCCGAAGGCCAAGAAGGACAAATTACGCTCCGATGCCAAGTATTACATTTGGGAAGACCCGTACCTCTTCCGCATAGGTGCCGATCAGATCATCCGGAGATGTGTCCCGGAAGAGGAATTCAACAATATCCTCTCTTTCTACCATGACCAGGCATGCGGTGGCCATTTCGCCGGGCATAAAACCGCATCAAAAGTCCTCCAGTGCGGCTTTTACTGGCCCACACTGTTCAAAGACGCATACAGTCACTGCAAGGCATGCAGTCGTTGCCAGACTTTGGGCAACATGAGCCATCGCGACATGATGCCTATGCAACCGATTCTAGTATGCGAAATCTTTGATGTTTGGGGGATTGATTTTATGGGCCCCTTTCCTATTTCGGATGGTTTCGAATACATTCTGTTGGCTGTGGACTACGTGTCCAAATGGATCGAAGCCATACCGACCCGAACCTGTGATCACAAAATCGTTCTCAAATTCATTCATCAAAATATTTTCTCAAGGTTCGGGATTCCTCGTGCAATAATCTCTGATGGGGGGACCCATTTCACAAATGCTCAGTTTAGGTCATTAATGACCAAATACGGGGTGTCTCACCGAATCTCTACTCCTTACCACCCCCAAACTAATGGTCTAGCTGAGCTGTCTAATCGGGAGATCAAGAAAATCCTGCAAGTCACTGTTCGACCTGACAGGAAGGACTGGTCGTCCCGACTTCCGGAAGCATTGTGGGCCTATAGGATCGCCCACAAAACCCAATTAGGCATGTCTCCCTTTAGACTGGTATATGGAAAGGCATGTCACCTTCCCGTAGAACTGGAGCATAAAGCCTATTGGGCAGTACGGAACTGTAATCTAGATTTTTCGAAGGCTGGAACCCACAGAAAACTTCAAATCAGCGAGATCGATGAATTACGCTTAGACGCGTATGAGAGCTCGTGAATCTACAAGGAGCGGGTTAAAGCCTTCCACGACAAGCATATCTCGAGAAAAATCTTTCATCTTGGTCAGAAGGTCCTACTCTTTGATGCCCGACTCAAACTTTTCCCGGGAAAGCTGCGATCCAAGTGGGTCGGACCATATTTAGTCCGACAAGTTTTTAGAAATGGAGCTATCGAAATCAGTCCACTCAGCCACAATTCCGAACCCTTCATCGTGAACGGTCAGAGACTCAAGCCGTTCATTGATGTGACTTCTACTGATTTGGCTGAAGCATCTTATATCCTCCATTCCCCTTGAGCTTATTGCGCCCAGCCGATGGCGTAAAACTCAGCGCTTAACGGGAGGCAACCCGTCATTTTCCTAAAAATCCAAAACCTTTTTCTGACACCTTTTTGCACTTAAGGTTCACCCTTGTAGACAGCCGACCCCACCTCAGATGCTTGCATCTGGGATTAGAAATCGTTCGCAAAATTCAACCTGACCCATTCACTCATCCAAATTTTTGTCTTAAGGAATGAACTAAAAAAAAAAAAAAAAAAACAACCCCTTAGGTTACAATGAGGACATTGCAAATCTTAGGCATGGGGGGGTATGAAAGTGCAAAAACTTGTAAGAAAAGGTTTCAAACAAAAAATTCACATATGCCAAAAACACCATAAAAATAAAAAAAAAAATTTCGAAAAAGAATAAGAGGAAAAGAGAAGGAAATTTTGTGAAGAAGGAGAAAAGAAACAAAAGGAAAAAAGGAGCACAAAATTATGAAAAAAAAAAATGATAGTCATTAGTAAGGAACTAAGGAATTAACCTCAGTTCTAGACCTCATTCAAGAAAATAACTGAAAAGTGCATAATGAGATTAGTAAGAACGTAAACCTTAGGCATTCTTGAATATACTCTTAGTACCCATTAAGATCTGGACACTCCTCAAGAGGTTTAGGAAAATGAAAAGCTGAAGTATTAGGTCTAAGGCTTAGGGAGTATTTGGCCTCATTAACTAATTTTTGGTTTACGGGACTCAGTAACCTAAGCACCCTAACCTCACACACAGCCTGGTTCAGTAAGCATAAAAATCAAAATCATGCAGAAGCGTCGCAAAATTCTGAAAAGAACACCTAGAATAGGAGCGGCCGATCAACACAAGTTGATTTGGACGAGTTCCCAGCGTGGAGAGGCGGGAAATCCCCTCGAAGATGCGTAACAAAATATCATCTCCTCGGTGCTTGTCTCTTAGGATATTTACATATCCTACTGGGGGCATGTAAGCACTCTGCTGGTTCAGATTCCATGGATGGCATTATCTCGAAGTGTCAATTTCCAGGGTCTGAATTCAGCCACGGAACACTATGGATGGGATTATCTCGAAATCTCAATAGCCAGGGTTCCGGGGGTTGCCATGGGCAGTGCTATCTAAAAGCATCGACCGCCAGGAACCCTTGAGGATTGATGATGGGAGCAAGGAATCTGATACAGACCGTGTTGAAAAGCCAATCCTAGGCTAGAACTAAAAAGAAAAAGAGAGAGAAAACTCTCCAAACAGAAAAACTTTCTATCTCTCTCTTATAAAACGCACTGCGAACTGAGCCAGGGCTAAAATCATTTCAAGCACGGGTGCTTTAACCACAAAGTCCAATAAACCTTAGGTTAGTTCTTGTGGGCCTTAAAAACCTTTGCTAAAGACTGAGGCGAAGGCTAGACAGATTTGGATCTTGATTGGTACTAGAGTACCTTTTAGGCCTATGGTCAGCATTCTAACCTAATCTAAGCTCAAATGAAAAAGCACTTATCTGAAGCTATTAAGAACCTCATGGTCTAGAACAAGGGTTGAAACCTTAAGTTTTTGCTAAGGGACTAGCAAAAGCTAGGCATGGGGGCATGATGAGAACCTCATCATGAGCCATAACTAGCTCATTTTGACCTAATACAAATGATAAAAGCTCCTACATAACTCAAGGAAAGGCTTAACTCAGAGAATTCTGAGTTTAAGGAGAAAACAAGTCAAAAGGGATAAAAATGCGATTTTACCAGTATAATCTGCATACAGGTCCAAACATAGGTCAAACAAACCAAATAAGAAGGAAAGTGGGATGATCTGATAAGGGTTACAGCAATTCCAAGGAACTAAATGATAATCTGTAACCGTAAAACAAACCCACTTCAATTCACGAGGTTCAAGGCAAAGCAAAAATGGAATAAACCCTCTAAAATTCATAGAAAAATAATCTCTAGGGTTTAGAACCTTCAATTTGACCTTAGGAACCCATCTTGACCTACATTGAGAACCATACCTAATTAATAACTTAATTTGGGTTTTTGCATAAATTGACCAGTCAAACAAGGTTTAATCTAGAAATAAAATTCACCATCAGATTCCTTAGGTCCTAATTAGTCATGTATAAAAACTTGAGCCTAAGAAGAAACCTTCTTGACCAACTTTACATTTTGGTCCTCATCTATTTACTTTTTGGCCCTCAACTTTTGAACCCTCGCATTTTGGCCCCTAACTCTCCTTCGTTCTTTGCGTTCAGGTCCTCCCTGCAAAACTTGCCAGCACCATGCTCTGGCGACCTTGCGCGGAGCATGGCGCCGCGTAGGGTGAGGGAGAGGGTCTGGCAAGTCAACCGGGGGTGCCCTGCGTCGTCAGCCGTCGCAGGAACACCCCCTGGTCGCTGCAACCCACCATACCGGCCGTGCGAACGCACGGACGGTATGGGTAACCTTACTCCGGCGTCCTCCGGCGAGGGAGACACGTCGTCTCCCTCCGCCCTCCTCTCTGGTTCAGCCCCTGTAAATACCCCCCGTCGCTCCGCCGTTCAGGGGAGCTCGGTCCTGACGGAGAAAGACCCCCACTTCCTCTCTTCCCACTCCAACAGGAAGCCCTCCAGCTCCGGCGGCCTCCCCTCTTCCTCCTCGTAGCTCTGCCGCACTACCAGCTGCAGGGTTGCTCTCCCTCGCTCTTCCCGCGCCATGCCGCACCCAGCTGGCGCCTCTCCGGCCCTCTGCTCACCGCCGCCCCTTCCCCCGGGCATCTTCTTCTCCGGCGACAGTCGATACGACTGTCGCCCGCTCCGGCCCCTCCTCGTCCTGCTAAGTAGGTAGAACTCCTCCTCTTCCTCCCCTCTTCCTTTTCCTCACTTTAAACATTTACTGTCGCCCTCGATTCCGACCAATCACCCTCACCTTCTCCGCCTCCGGCCATCCTCCGGCGAGCCGCTCCCATCACTCCAGCATCCCACACGGCTCGCCGACCTGCACATAATCTCCGCCTCCTCACCCTGATCCATTTCCGCCCTTCCACTTCCCCCAAATCACCCTCTGCAACTCCACCGAACAAACCCATCTCCCGACCCACAGTCCGACCTAGGGCAGCCCTTAGGCTCCGCCTCGCCGCCTGCACACCCCCCGACCACCTTCGTCGTGCCACGGCGAAGGTCCTCCGCGTTTCTGATTGGGCCGAGAGGCCGTTTTTCTGTGGGCAGGTACCTGCGCTCGTCGCCGCCATTGTTGAAGCGAAGCAGCTTCTTCACCTGCTGCCCCAGGTGCGCCGCGCCCAGGTCACACTCCCAGGCTGTGCGGGGGCATTTCGGCAAAGCGTTAGGCTGCAGTTGAGGCGAAGCTCTCGCGCGAAGCCCCCGCGCTTCGCCTCGACTGCCGCTGCTTCCTCCGCGCAGGCACCCAAATTGGGGTGGGACATTTAGTCCCACCTCGTAACCTTTCAGAGGAGAGCGCCCGCATAAAGGCAAAAAGTGCCTTATGCTCGTTGCCTCCTGAGCACGGGGTGAGGTCCCTCTCACTCACTCGCTCTGTCGACCCGGTCTCGTCCGCGCCCACGCCCCGCGGACCTGGCCCGACCCGACTTAGACTGACCTGCACTCCTCGCCCACCACGCACGCCGGTGGGCCTAGACCCGGGCGCAACCCGTACCCGGCAACCCGGCAGCTCTGGGAGAGCTATCCTAAGAGCGGTTTCTGTGAGAGAGAGACGCGGGGGAGGGTAGAGATAGGTTTTGCCCCTCTGATCAAGCTGTGTAAGTGTGCAGGCACAGGTGAAGAAGAACCGTGGAAGAAGACGAAGGCTGAAGGAAGGAGGATCACCGAGCAGCACTGTAGCAGCGGCGGTTTAAGTCGTATGATTGGAAAATCAGACGACGTCCTGAAGGCAAAGAAGGAGAAGGAAGGCGAGGCAGAGGAGAACACAGAGAGGCCAATGGAAGAACTGAAAGAAGAAGAAGAGAACGAGAAGATCCGAAGAAAGAAAGAAGAAGAAGAACAGGACCGCTCTGCAGAAGAAAAAGGAAGAGACGAGCAGAAACAGCTGAAAGAAGAAGAAGAACATCACCACTGCAGATAAAGAAGAAGAACAAAGGAAGAGAGCAGAAGATCTGAGAAGGAAGAAGAGGAGAAGCAAAGAGAAAAGAAGAAAAGCCAACAAATTCTCTCTCTCTCTCTTTATTTTTGTAATAAGAATTTGTATCTCTAGAATACAGTTTGCTCCCTGAGTTCGACCTCGGGAACTCTTTATTTCCGAGTAACAAATTGTATTATACTGGTAATCACCTCTCTATACTATACTACGACGAAATAATAAAACTATAGAGGAAGGTCGCCACCAATTGTATATGTATGATTAAGCCTTATATATATAAATAAACTCTAAGGCTTTAGTGACGAATGTATCTGTCATTGTATATATATATGTATATATAAATGTTAGTAAACTTATTTCTTTTGCCTTAAGTTGTACATATTTTTACTAAGGCTATAGTAACATATACATATGTTACTACATATATAGTATATGTTATTAAAGTTATTATTATATGTTAGTGTATTTAGTCTAGTGTATATTAGAAATCATTTTTATACCTATTCTTAGGTATTATTTAGGATAGTTGTACATAACTAACATAGTGTAGTATTACTTAGCTTTTGATGCTTGTTCAGTTGTAAATATGTTTAAGGTATTGTAGTGCATATTCATTGATTCTTTTGTACATAATTGACCAATTCATTTATTATTTGATTCATTGATTCATGTTGTAAATATAATTGACATTTTTGGACATAAAGAGTGATGTATATCAATAACTGCCTCCTAGTGAACGACCTGGATTACATCAGTAAAAATTATGTAAATAAATAAAATGATGCAACATCTGTTTGCATTGTGACGACTATGCTATGACAACGACAATATTAAAACATGGTTTTTATTGCAACACAATTGTCGACTATCACGTATTATTTTGGACTATATTATTTTTATACTTGGACTCTTTCTCTTTCACTAACTCTTTAGTAGTAGTTGTTTGCTTGCATATATAAAAGAAAATTCTCTTATGCTTATTTAGAAGCTGCATACCCTTAGGCATTCATGGTAGGATATTGCATAGCAGCATCTAGATTTCAATTCTATTAAACTTGCATTAAGAAGAGTGCTGGACTCAAGCACACATCTTTCTACCCTTCTGAGATACTTGTCACCCACTTCTATCTCTCTTTGGACTTAATCAAAAGAATCTCATATGTTTGCATTGAATATATCTTTAAGTAAGAACATTAAAAGTCATTAACCAAATGAGGAACCTTAAAACACGATTCATGAGTGCTAAAGGCCTTATCTATGATTTTCTACCGCGGTGTTGATTAACACATCTTTGTGGCGCTGAGCACGCATATAAGGTCACCAAGAGGGAGTTAGTCAGAGATCAATTAGTCCGTCTCACCCGTACCTCAGGGAGTTTGGTGATAAGTGGGCTCAATCCGAGATTAACTTTGTTATTGATTATAGGTTTCTACCTCTTCTATTTGCATCTCAAGGGAAAGTTGTTGGAGGTCAACAAGTCCATCTCACCCATATCTCGGGGAGTCTAGAGGGGAGTGGGCTTGACTTGAGATCATCTTTAACTTGATCGTAGGTCCTTTTAAGGCACTCCGTACATTGGATTAGACGAGTAATTGTTTGACAACTTTTTTGGTCACCTACTTACATTAATATAAAATCTAAGAAAGTAAGGTGAAAACCACTTATGTTTGGCATTTGCTTTCTTGATTGTAGTGTATGCATGGTAGGAGGCCTCTGAAGAACCCTCTACACAAACCATTTAATAAGAACCTTAGTAGGAAGGTCAAATCAGCTGAAGAGATTAAGGTGGAAATGCCACTTGGTAACCCAGGTCAACTCAACCAAACAAGTCAACTTGAACTCTTCTAACAGCAACTAGCTCAATTCTAGCAAACCCAAGCATAAATACAAGCCTTCTTAGAGGTTGAAGCCCAAGCTTGAGAACAAGTCAAGAATTAAGAGCAACCTAGGTGATCATGAAACATCTGTTTTGCATAAAAGGTGTGTTTTAATTTTTTTTGTATCGTTGTTTTGTACTATAGTGTCACAATGCAAACAAATGTCATGTCATTTTTATTTATTTACATAATTTTTACTGGTTAATTCTAGTTCAGTCACAGAGAGTTAGTTATTGATATACATCACTCTTTATATTCCAAAAATGTTCTTTTATTCCAAAAATGTTAATTATATTTACAAATGAATCAAAGAATGAATGAATTGAGTTAATTATATACAAAATGAATCAATTAATACTAACTACAATGTCTTAAACATATTTACAATCAAATAAGAATGAAAAACTACCTAATCTTTTCTATGTTAATTATATACAATTTTCCTAATTAATACCTAAGTATAGGCATAAAATATAGTATAAGTATATACTAAAGTAAGTTTTTCTAACATATACTAACAACTATAGTGACATATGATACACCTACATTGACAGATATAAATGTCACTAGATAAAAATACCTTAGGAACATATGTACAAAGCTAAGGTATTTACACTAACCCATAATACTATATATATATATATATATATATATATGCACACACACACATACAAGTAAATGTACATACTATACCTTTATATGTATACTGCATAACACATGCACTCAATATTACTTATATATATGGATATATACATATAACTTATATATACAAACACTCACACACAGACACATACTCACACACACCACACACTAAGTTAACTCAACACTTTACTCACACACACACGCAGTTGATTTTTCTTGACTTAGCTCTTAATTTAACGTTTACTTAACAAAATTTATTTATTGGAAGGCTTAGATTTTTGTAAGATCAACGGGTCATGTAGGTCGGATCGGTACGACTACTAATCCATGCCCTAGTTCAATTAGGATACATTATTATCCATTTTCAGGCCCAACAGGCCTACACACGCACCCACGCAGCATGCACACCCACAGGCACATGCACGAGCCCCAAGAGAATGCCCTATATGCTCATCAATTTGCCCCCAGCGCATGTCGACCGGTGAGGTCACATGCACAAGCACTTAAATTGTGCACTAGTGCTCATTGCCTGCTGATGTGGTGCTAAAGTTAGTGCCTTTTTGGCGTCGTTTGGGGCCAGTTTTAGCCTCCAAATTGAAGGCCTAAATGGTATCCAATTTTATAATAAATTATATGGTTGGAAAGCACTTACATAGGGCTACATAATTATGTTGTTAATTTAGTGTAATAATTCATTTTATTATATTTAAAAATTTCTTAAAGTTACTACTTTATACATGTTAATTTATTACTTAATTACTTAATTAATGCATAAATTCATAAGTTAATTATTCAATTGACCTAATATTTAGTTAATTTACATAATAAAGTATTTATTATACATTTTGGTTTATTTTTAGTTGTTTGTTTTAATTTATACACATTTATATACATTGTTCTGATAATATACACTATTATACAATATAATTATTACTGTACAGTATAAATATATTATAAATATGTTGAAAATACTTAATATTATATTATAAAAATATACAAAATATTTTACTTCAGTAATAATTTAATGTACTAATTTATTTTATTTTAACTTAACAATTTAGCTATATAACTTAATAACTTAAGTATATACACTAAATACTTAGATAAATAAATTGACATGTATCATACAATATATAATAATTACATTAATCTATATATATAGTTATAATTACCATTATACAATATATACATGGTCATTTGTATTTACTTAATTATATGTACATATAATATAAATAAATAAATAATTAATTATATAATTACAGTATATATTGTTTTACTTAACAAAATTACTTATTTAAATAGATATAATAAGTATATAAGTTATTTATGTACATTTAATTTATATAAGTTAATGTTTACATTTAGCTTAGTATTAAATAGTATATACAAGTACAAATACAATATATAAGGTATTTTTTATGAAATTTTGACTTTTTCTGATTTTTATAGTGTTTTTGTGTTTTATAAGAGTAGAATGAGAGAGAGAAGGTTAGAAAAGAGAGAGAGAGTTTCTTTTTGTGTTTTTCAACTTAGGTTCATTTATTCAATCTCAAAGTAGACTGAGTCGTCTACTAGTATGTTTTACTAGCTAGAGGGTTTAGAACACTTTGAAACTTCACACACATCTAAAAATATTCCTAATCCTACTCAAGATAGGTTTATTTTATTTTTTTACAAAATTTTTAGATTTTTTTATGTATTTACAGCTTTGCACAAATGTGGTTTAAATGAATATGAGATAAGTGAACCTAAGCCGTGAAACCCATTTCTAAAGGCTGGGACTGCAGTAAGACACTCAAACACATCCAGCAAACATTATAAAATAGTTCTGATCATTAAAACATAATTTATACATCAAATTTCATCCAATTTACATAATGGACAAATTAAACAGTATAGTATTGTTAACAGTGAATTCACCATGAAATTACAAGCCAATCAAGTCAAATTTAAAGTCAAATATCAGTACATGAATTCTTGACATGAATTCCTAACATTACACAATAGTGCCAGCTCCTTTTTAATCCAATACCCACTCAAAATCTACTGATATTCCCCTAGTTCAGTGATGCAGCTACTGGAAGTTCAGCAACATGAATCTACGAATTGTCATTTGAAGGATCTTTTTGATCTCTCGATTAGAGACCTTGGTTTTCCCATTGGTTTAGGGATGATAAGGTGTAGCAATATGATGTGTAACCCCATATTTTATAAGTTCCTAAACTGGGCGTTATTGAAATGGGATCCGCTGTCAGAAATGATGGCACGTGGTACCCTAAAACAAGCGATAATATGACTATGTATGAAAGGAATGACAATTCTATGATCGTTTGAGCGTGTGGGTATAGCTTTGATCTAATGGGATACATAGTCAACTGTAAGTATAATATACTTGAAGCCAGAAGAGGACGAGAATGGACCCATGAAATCTCTGCGCCAAATATCAAAGATTTCATAGATAACAATCGAGTTCGGAGGCATCATGTCTTTGTGTGACATACTACAAAGAGTTTGGCAGCGACTACATGCCTTACAATATGTTTGTGAATCTACAAATAAAGTGATCCAATAAAACCCACACTGCAAAACTTTTGCAACGGTCTTACGACTAGAGAAATGACCGCCACAAGCTTGGTCATGATAGAGAGATAGAATAGAATCAATCTCAGAAGAGGAAACACAACGCCCGATGATTTGATCGTTGTAGAGTCGGAAAAGATACGGATCTTCCTAGAAATAGTATTTGGCTTCTGATTTGAGTCATGATTTGTGATTCCCATCCTAGTCAGGCAGGAATTGATGTGTAACCAAATAATTGACGATGTCTGCATGCTAAGGAAGATCAGATGATATAATCAAGAGATGTTCATCAGGGAAGTGTTCTGTGATTGGAGCTGATTCGATATTCTCAGAAGGAAGGCGGGAAAGATGGTCAATAATGACATTCTGTCATCTTGCCTTGTCACAAATTTCTAGGTCAAACTCTTGCACAAGCAAGATCCATCGGATCAACCTATGTTTCGTGTCCTTCTTAGAAAGAAGGTGTTTGATTGCTAAGTGATCAGAGTACATGATAATTAGAGATCCAAGGATGTAAGATCTGAACTTTTCCAATCCAAATACTATCGCTAGCAATTCCTTCTCGATAACCATGTAATTCCTTTGTGCTTCATTCAAAGTCTTACTAGCGTAGTAAATCACTACAGGATTTTCTTGATTTTCTATCCCAAAACAACTCCAACTGCGTAATCAGATGCGTTGCACATGATTTCGAATGGTAAATTCCAATTAGGAGGTTGCAGAATAGGAGCCTATGTAACTCTATCTCTCAATGTCTTAAATGGAGATATACACTCCTCACTCATCTCAAAAGTCGTATCCTTTGTGAGGAGGTTTGTGAGTGGTCGGGCAATCTTTGAAAAGTTGAGAATGAATCTTCTGTAAAAACCAACATGCTTGAGAAAAGATCGGATGCCCTTAATCGAGTCAGGTATTGGAAGGTTTGAGATTTGATTGATCTTGGCTCGATCTACTTGAATACCTCACTCAGATATGAGATGACCAAGTACAATGTCCTCTGGAACCATAAAATGGCTCTTTTCCTAGTTGAAGACAAGATTCACTTCAATACATCGCTTAAGAATCTTCGACAAATTATCCAGACAAATTTCAAATGTTTCCCTGAAGACTGAAAAATCATCCATAAAATCCTCCATATATTCACCCACCATCTACGTAAAAATGGCTAACATGCAACATTGAAAAGTCGCGGGTGCATTGCAAAGCCCAAATGGCATTCTTCGGAAAGTAAAGGTTTCGAAGGGGCAGGTGAAAGTCATTTTCTCTTGATCTTCAAGATAGATTACGACTTGATTGTATCCAGAGTAACCATCCAAAAAGCTGAAGAACCTATTACCAGCTAATCTCTCAAGGATCTGATCGATGAATGGTAGAGGAAAGTGGTCCTTCTTTGTAACCGTGTTGAGCTTGCGATAGTCGATGCAAACCCGCCATGAATTTGCAATTCGTGCGGGAATAGTTTCTCTAGATTCGATCTTGATTATGATGAGTCCTATTTTTTTAGGTACCACTTGAATTGGACTCACCTAAGAGCTATCAGATATAGGATATATAATGTTAGCGTCTAGCCACTTGATTATTTCTTTCTTTACGACCTTCAAATTCGGATTTAGACGTCTTTGAGCTTCTCTTGAAGGTTATGTCCCACCTTCTATATAGATGCGATGAGTACAGTATTAGGGCTAATCCCAGTGAGATCATGTAAAGTCCACCCGATTGCCTTCTTATGATCTCGCAAAACTGCGATCAATTTTGATTATTGTGATTCAGATCGATGGGAATTGATGATTACAGGGTATGTTTGATTGTGTTCGAGGTAGACGTATTTAAGAGTATCAGGAATGGCTTCAGTTCAATAACAGGAGTCAGATCAGTAGAATTTGTGGTGGGATTTTCGATCGCAAAGAGTGGTTGAAATGAGTCGTGTGATTCAGATTCAGGATCGAGTGGAGATTCTAATAGTGGGTTTTCATCTTGAGGGTACAGGATATCAAAAGACATGTTTTCTAGTTCTAAGGAACTAGGGTTATCCTCAAGAATAGAAATAGATCTAATCTCCTCAATCCATTTGCAATCTAATCCACGAGGAGCTCTAAATATATCCAATTTAATTGTCTTCTCCCCAAATTTTAACTCAATCTTTCCAGATTCACAATCTTTATTAGCCTTCGCAGTGGCCAAAAAGGGTCTCCCTAGAATAATTGGGGTATCTCTAATGAATTTGGGTACTTCCATATCATGTACAATAAAATCCACAGGAAAATAAAAGTCCCGAACTCTAAAAATTATATCCTCCAACATTCCTTTAGGTGACTTAATAGATTTATCAGCTAATTGTAAAATCACATTGGTAAGCTTAAGGTTTTCTATTTGGAAATGTTCTACCAAAGAAGAAGGAATGAGATTAATGGATGCTCCTAAATCTAGGAGGGCTCTATCAAAGCACTGGTTCCCAATTATACAAGAAATAAGTGGAGAACCCGGGTCTTTCTTTTTCAAAGGAAGCGTACTCGAAATAATTGAGCTCACTTGCTCAGAGAGTACTACAGTGCTTCCTTTCCTCGACTTTCGCTTAGGAGTACACAACTCCTTGAGAAATCTCGCGTAAGTCGGAATGTGCTTGATAGCATCTAGGAGTGGGATATTAATATGCACCTGTTCAAAAATTTTAATCAAGTCTTCATCTAATGTAATAGGTTGTTTCTATTTCCTAGACTTCTTTAGGGCTTCTGGAATGGGACTTGGATTTCCTACTCTACTGAAGTATTACCCTAATCTTGCGAATTAGCAGGATTCGCGGGATCGGGTGCGTTACCTCTTACAGGTGTAGAAACAGGGGCAGTTCTAGATGTACTAGGGTCTTGGGATAGGTTTCGTGGATCTATTGGATCCCTAATGGAAGTCCCATGGTGGGTTGTAATAGAGTTAATACCCACATGAGAAGAAGATGGTGAAGAAGATGTTTGTTGATTTTGGAAAGACGGATTTGAGTGTAGAGGCTGGTCGCCTTGAGTCAAAAAGGTTGTTGTTGATATGGATACTCGTAGTTGGGAGGTGCAGAGGGTGGATTCTGATTTGGATCTGATTCAGGGGTATTTGGTTAAGAAAGTGGACTTGTCCCTGATTCGGATGTTGACCTCCTAGGTGAAATCTCTGTTGGATATTCCTAGGGTTTGGAACTGGCTAGGATGGAAGGGCCCCTAGCTGACGAGACTCAGCTAACTATGTGATTTGGCCCCTAAGGTTAGCTAGTTCTGCTGAACATTGCTATTGGACCTCAGTAAGAGCCTCAGCATTCTGTTGTTGGCTCTCAATCACAGCTCGCAAAATCTGATCGAGCTGGGAGTCTCTATTTGGCCTCGTGTAGTTTTATGAACTCGCGTGAAATGGCCTCGCCTTGGATTGCTAAAATGACAACGTAAGTGGGTTTTGCCTGGTCTGAGTCAAATATGATGGTCTTTGTGAATGGTCAGACCAAGAGAAATTTGGGTGATTACGCCATCCAGGATTATAGGTATTCGAATATGGGTTCGATCTTGGTGTAAATCCTTGGATGGCATTCAAATATAAGGATATGGCGTGTTTTTCGCAAAAATAGGAAGTGGGGAAAGAGGTGGGAAAGATTGTGGGACAAAGGTCCCTCCTTGGGTTGGTGTAGGAGTAGATAGCAAACCTAAGGAAGATGGATCTCTAGAATCTAGATTATTCATAAATTCCCTCCCCGCAGGAATTTGCGGAAAAGGTAAATGCGCGGGATTTTGCATAGCGAGTAGAGGCGTAGGAGTCTTCATCGTATTTTTGACCTCGTCTAGATGCTTCGCTACGATATTGATTTTGTCTAGTTATTCTGCAATAATCTCTAAATCCTTAGAACTAGACGAATTTCCGATCTCGTGAATACCCTTCTGATGCGAGATTGGATGCAGATTTTAATGCGGGTTTCCTCACGTGAATTGCGACATTGAGGCATATTTGATCTAGTTTTCCGCCATCCTTTCGAATAGTTCTGAAGTAGATTCTTTGTCGTGATTCAAGAAATTCCCTCCACAAGAGGCATCAACCAGATTGCAAATGCTCTCTTGTAATCCATAATAAAAGATATGCATTAGTTGCCAACAAGGGATGTCGTGATGTGGCCATTTCCTTTACAATTCATGAAAGTGTTCCCACGCTTCATGAATTAGTTCTCCTTAATTCTGAGTGAAAGTCGTAATGGCTCGCCTTAATTCATTGGTACGACCTATAGGGAAGAATTTCTTTAGAAAAGCATATTCGAGTTCGCTCCAAGTAGAGATAGGTCGTGTGATCATTCTGTACCAGTAGGTAACCTTATCCTTAAGGCTAAAGGAGAGCATCTTCATGAGTAGGACTTCCCGATTTTGATTTCGAGGACCAAGAGTTTGAGATAGATTTTTCAGATCTTCTATGTGCTAGAATGGATCCTCGGATGCAAACCCGTGAAAGTGTGGGATTAGACTTATAATATTCGACTTTAACTCTGGGTCATTTTCCCCTACATGAATCCTAACATTAGGCTCTACTTGTGCATTGGAAGGATTATAGTAGTCTTGGAGTAGAGGCCTAGGACGAGGTGGATTCGAGAAATCAGGTTTTCAAAACCCGCCTCAAGTCTAGGAGGAAAACGAGTTTGCTGATTTTGTAGATTTTGAAGAGCAGCCGTCAATAGATTAATTTGACAGTTCTACTTGAGCATCTACAAATTCTAGTTTAGGAGCACCTCATGGATATCAAAAGGTGGCATCTCCTTCTGACTAGAAGAAGAATGGATCTCAGGATTCAGGTTCTGCATATGGTCCATAGGATCAAATGCAGAAAAAGCAGATGTATCAGACGGGAAAATAATTGGTTGCTTCAGTGCAATCGGTCTAGGTAGACCTGCTAAAGGAGACATGAGAGGTGGTTTCAGGGATCGCCTCCCGTGCATAAACCAGAAAAAATGTGCAAAGGCACACTCATGCCACTGTGGAAAAAACAACGACAAACAAAACCCAAAAACAGGGCAAAAGCGGGTTTTTCTTCTTTTCAAAGGAAAAGAAGAATCCTAAAATACGTAGAAAATAGATTTGATGCAAACAAATACAGTATCAATCCAAAATACACGTCCTAGAACATGTCTACACAGGTGCGTATCCTTAAGGCTCGAAGGTCTAAGGTCTAGGATTGAGACCGCTCACTACTGCCTCCCTGGGGCTCTAGTAGTGAGATAGACTTGTTAATATTCAACCAAAGCCCTAAGAGGTGTAAAGAGGAGATGTCGAAAATATAAACTCATGTGACTCTAGTGATCGCACTGTGAATGCAGTAGCATGCAACAGACTGTATGATAAAAACCCGCACGTAATCTGCACACAGATTATATGTCATGAGTTTTAAAAGTTCTCTTTTTAGTTAATCTTTTACAAAAAATGATAGAAAGTAGTAATGTGACCGCTTATTATATCTTTTCAATCAAATATATGGTTTTGCTTATTACTCCATGACAGGGATCTACGTGGGTTTTTGCAAGTGTTTTCTAGCTGATGCAAGATAACAGAGTATAAAATCCTGAGTCAGATCATAGATATACTAGTAGGAATATGCACTCCTAGGAGTGTATCCCTAACATGTTGCTGCTAATCAGATAGAATGAGTATTTTGTATTTTTTAATTTTTCTAACTAATATGCAACAAGAAAATCTACACTAAAGACTAAGGTAAAGAAATACTCACAATGGGTATGTATAATGGGAATACGAAAACATAAACAGAAAAAGAAAACTTGCCTCCTTTCCTGAGAATACCCGCAAAGATATCCTTGAAAAGAAGATAGAACAAAACAAAAACAAAGCTAATTAGTAAAAAGAATTATTTATAAACTACAAATAATGGCGAATATATATTACAGTTACCTCCCTGGCAACAATGCTATTAAAATGCTTCGTTAATTCGTGACACAGTTAACTAAGTTAATTAAACTTAATTAATTACACAAGAATGTAACTTAGGTTAACTCGAATTGATATTGAAAGCGTAGTATATGGTCAAATTTACTTAACAATTTAGAATTTAAGATCTTTTTTAACTATTTGAGTTCAGGTCGTTCACTGGGAGGCATAATTGAATCCTAATTCACCATTAATCCCTAAGCATAATTACTATCTAATTAATCAGTCAGATTATAATTATAATATATTTAAGCACACGAATAATTGCACAAAAGATTAATCAATTAAAAGCATACAATATTCCATTAAGAAACAAGTTTATAAGAGAAATATTTGCCATTTAAAACCAAATGGAAACATTGTTTATTACAAGATATAAGGCATAAAATGCTTATAAAGGATATTAGGCCTTATTACAACATTTAAAACTTGATTGCAAAAGATATAATAGCTTCAGCCTCAAATCAGACGTCTGATAAGAAGAATAGACGACTTAAAAAATAAAATTAGACTTTTGATAGAGTTCATAGATGTCTACTTCTCTCTTATAGGCATCCTTCATTTCTCTTCTTAAGCTCCTGTTGATGTGCATACATCTAAATAGCCAAAAATGTCTATTAATACATGTTCTTAGTACCATATTAGCATCATGCATTGTAAATATAACATAACATGCATAATCATGCATTTATGTCAAATTATACAAATTGTAAAGTAATTCTCTCCTTTTATGGCCAGGGAAAGGGCAGCTTTTAATTAGGGCCTTGGACCGAGGATCCAACTGTACGGATTTGATCAGGGAGACGATTGGAGTTCAACGACTTCAAGATCCTCTTGATCGGACATCCGTAGCGCCAGATATAGTCTGAGGAATCTTAGAGATCAAGGGCCAAGATGGTGTCAATCCACACTTTAGACGACAAATCCGACCTCATGGATGGGTTCGGATCGATGATCACAGCCTAACGGCGTGAAAATCGGTCCAATCAAACATCCGTGGCACCTTCTACAAGTCACAGAAGATGGACAACCAAGATGGTGCCACATGGCGCCACCTCAGCCATCCAAACCGGGCCAGCCAAATTTGCAAGGACCCGCAGCTACACTTCTGAAGGCAAAGGCACGGAGGATCTGGGCCGTCGGATCTTGATCCAATGGCCACGATCGCGCACACCTAATTCCTAAGTGAGACAAAGAAGAGGCCGTAGCGCATTGGTCGTGGGCATGTTCGCGAAGCAGAGGCCGCGGGATCGAATCCCCGCAAGCCTCAAATTGAGGTGAAGGTGCGGGGAGCATTCAATTCAGCCGTTCGATGAAGATCGTGCAGGCGAGGAGCGAGCGACGTGGCACAACGGATGCGTGCGGTTCACGCATGTGTGATCCTACGTAGATGCAAATGTTTGATCAGACGCGAGGGGTGCAATGCATTTTAAGTTGTTGGATGCGAGATTGGATGGTTGAGAAGGGGCATGCTTGTGCGTTGAGCTAACGAAGAGGCACTGGCAAGGAGCATTTAAAGCCATCCGATCTTGAGATTGGACGGTTGATCTTGCAAGAACGTGGATGAGCGTTGAGCACAAGGAGGCAAGGAGGTGTGTACACCTTAGCCATGATTGGGCTTTAGTGACGCTTAAATCCGTCACTAAAGACCCCCTCATTTAATGTTTTGAATATGTAATGACCAAATTGCCTATAATCCTTGCAACTATAAAAGGAGACCCCTACCCTACGAAATTCTCATCCCTTCCTCTCTTCTCTCACCCCCTTCAAAGCTCTAAGAGCTTGTCCCAAACCCGAAATGCTCCATTAGAGTTAAAATTAGAATTTTTCCACCTTCTCCCCCCTTCGTGGAGCATCTCGCAGTTGTCCTCTCACTCCATTCAGGAAGCGGATCCTGCGACAACGACGACGTCCTGCCTCGCCCCCGGTTTCTCCCGCTTCATCCTCCTTCTTCCCGCTCCGTCCTCTATCTTCTAGGTGTCGCTCCGTCCGGCTCATCGAGGAGGATACTTTTCTCTCCATTCTCTTTATCGCTTTCTAGAGTAGATTTACTGCTCTCTAGTTGTAATGATTAGTGTAATGAATATCATTTGATGATGAAATCTATGTTTATTTTACCTCTCTTTTGTCTTTATTTGTAATTTTCTCTCTCTCTCTCTCTTCTATTTATTATTTGTTAAATTGATAGCTAGTTTTCGACCAGCTAATCTATTTCGTGACAAACAAAACAAACACGTATTTTTAATCAAGCATCCCCCTCCCTGTGTTTGACCTGGAATTTCTTTACAAATTTCGGTAAAATTTTATCTGTTGACGGATTGTTTCGCAAATCAAACTACAACGGTGAGTTTTCAAATCCAACTCCGATCGCGTAGTTTTCTGCTTCAACACTTGTCTTCTTTTATTTCTCTCTTATCTCTTCGCTTTCCTTTTGCTTCTCTCTTGTGACCTCTCTCTTGAGCTCTATTTGTTATCTCTCTTCTTAAGCTCTCCTTAACTCATCTTCCCTTGTATTTCCTTACTAACTCTCCTTCCCTTCTTCTTTCTTTCTTTACTGTGCACTCTCTAGTCCCACACTTAGCCAAATTTGCAC
Source organism: Thalassia testudinum (assembly GCA_037157565.1). NCBI lineage: Eukaryota > Viridiplantae > Streptophyta > Magnoliopsida > Alismatales > Hydrocharitaceae > Thalassia > Thalassia testudinum. Next base: position 35,274,774 of record JAZHRO010000026.1, read on the forward strand.
CCAACTAAGCCCATTAACCTCTCAATTATAAAAATTATGGTTTTTAATGGGCAGCATGGGATTTTTGAGGATACACAATGCCCACTAGGGGCAGGACTAAACCCTACTAGACCCATGCCTAGTTTATTTATTGTGGATTTCAATTTATTTTTAGTAGTGCACAGTATCAGTCCATTCCTGGGCCCATGCACGTGCATAGGTGCACACACCCACGCATAGGCACATGCACATACACGCACCCGCACACATGCTCAATTCATTTCGTGCCCTGTGCTGATGACCGGGGGGGGGGGTTGTAGCGCAAAAATGTGAAATACCATGTCGCACGCTCCAGAACTCCCGATGTGGGACTATGTTCAACCCTTCTAGATCGATCTTCCAAGGAAGATTCCAGTCGACTCAATGGCTTAAATCGATCGATCTAAGGCTAGATGGAGAGTTGTTGAGATGCTCTACAAAATTAAAGCATCAATTTGATGCTTCAAACAGGATTGGTCCATCGATTTGATAGACGAAGTTGGTAGCTTCACACGGCCATTTCAAGCCTACATAGAAGGTCTTCAGGTCTTATGGCCTGTAGAAGGAGGTGTTTCCCTCAACTGAGGGTCTGAATACCTTCAGTTAGGTATTCCGCACATATTGGAGAGAAAAAGAAGCCTAGAAGAGGCTCAGGAAGCAGTAGAAGCTCAAAAGCTTTGTTCTCAGTGTTCAGAGCTCAGAATTGAGCTCCAATTTGATCAGAAGATGGCTCAAATCACCAGGAGTTGATCTAAACTGATTTAGAATGCTTAGAGTAATTGCTCTAATCAGGATTTGACTTCAAATTTCAATGAAAAAGTTCAATAACAATATTGGGTTCCATATGAGCCCAAATTGTGCAGTAGGTCATATCTCAATTAATCCTCAATAAGATCCTAACAAATCATCCTAAAAACATTCTAAATCTTTCCAAAAACCTAATCAGCTTATTCAATCAGAGATTCAACAATCTACTCCTTGAATTCACTCCCACTTTGACCATTAAAGCTTAATAGTTGACTTTGACAACATATCACCATAGCTTCAAATTAAAGACCTAATTATCCTCAAATCAACTCAATGAATCATTTCCGCATTCCAAAATCAAGTTTTGAGCCTACCTTGAATGCTTATAGGCACTGTCGCCTGAATTGGGAGGGAGGTGTGATCGGCAGAGTGATCTATAGGTTTTCAGTCCAATTAAAGACCTATGACAGATTACCTAGGTTTCGCTAAAGCTTTTGGGCCTATTCCCAAAATATAAACCCTAATAGGTTTATCTCTCCAACTCTGCCAGAGTTGGAGAAGACAAAGATCAAACTAGAGCTCTAGACATTAAAACACAAATCTAACTCTAGAAAATTAATCTCTAAGTCTAAAATAATCTATGTGGAGCTTCTTAGGACAAGTTAAGGGTTGAAGCTAAGGAATGGGGTTGCCGGAGTTCGTCGGAGCTCCGATGAACTCAGAAAAGGGTACTGAAATCCAAAACTCCATTGAACAGGCCATGAATGATCTCAAAAGATTTCTGAGGTTGCAAGGGACCTCAGGAACACCTTAATTGCTCCAATCAAAGTCTAATAAATGGATTGATCAGTGAATTCAAGAAAATTGAATTCTGAGTTCATGTGAACTCAAAGATAGATTTCTCACTCAATTGAGTAAGGGTTAAGGCTCAAGAGAGACTAGCGATGCTCTGCGAGTAGGTGATTTAACTCTTGAGCTGCCATTGACAGCAAGCTCAAGAGGTTGAGATGAATTGGGTGTTTCTTGTTTAGATGATTATTTAACTAATTGATAAGTCAAACGGGGCCCTTAAGTGTTGATAAGGCGATGGAGGGCCTCAATGAGTGTGTTCTAAGCTCAGAGGCCTCCATCGTGGATAGTGGAGGTCGTCGGTGAAGATGAAATGGTTTCGGCGAACAAGCTGATAAAAATCATGGGAAGTAATATGAAACCATGGGAAGCAAAGGAAGATGAACAATGAGTTAAAAAGATCAAATCATGCTCCTGACGAGCTCAACGAGCTTGTCAGAGCTGAAGACGACGGAAGAAAAACTAACATTATAACTGACTACCTACCTAACTAACTACACTATCCTACTCTAACTTGCCTAACCTACTGTTACCTGGATGAAGAGGGTAGAGATAACTCCATCGATGATCGTAATGGAGGAGGAAACAGAAGGGCAGGGGAAGAAGTCCAGCGGGTGAATTTGCGGAGTGGAAGCAGAGTCTGGAGTCGTTGCCTTGTCCAGAGATGCGGCGAAGGATGATAGAGCTTGGCAGAAGGTGGAAAAGATCGGATGAAGGCGATGGAAATGGGGGACGGTCACCAGAGTAGGAGGGAATAGCCTATTGGAAAGCTCAGTTGGGGAAGAGGGTAGGGAGCTAACCACTTAAATCGGAGGTATGGCGAGTTATTTATAGGTGATGGTGGAGGATAAGGGGGGTGTACTTGGACAGAAAAGCGTCTAGGTTCAACTAAACCATCGGCGTCATCTAAGACACCGGTGAGCTCATTCGCTGACCTAAATTAGGATTTAAGGTTTATCTAAACCATCGGATGACAAGGAGGGGGTAAGTGGAGCAATAGCGGCAGCGGCGATGGCTGTCAGGCGCGGGATAGCGGGTGATCGAGCAGTGTTGTCACTGATGTACAGGAGCCATCCGTGCAGATGAAGATGAAGAAAGGAGGAAGACGATGCTGTGTACATAGGGACTAAAATGCAATAAAAACTAGGAACCATTTTGGAAGAAAAGGACTCGATTAAAATGATTTCTAAGGACCAGAATGTAAATTGAGGCATTTTAAGTTAAATTTAATTTAATTATTTTCCAATTTTTTATATTTAATTATAAATTAGATAAATATTATATAAATGACTTGAATTTACATCTTTAACTCATTTAGTTTTATTTATTTAATTAATTTACTTAAGTTATTACATACTTAAGGTTAAATACTGATAATGTTGAATTAAATATTAATTAGGTAGCTAAATATTTATAATTCAAGTCCAAATTATTATTTAAATTATTAATAACATTAATTGACATTTAGTTTAATATTATTAACTTATTTTATGGTCCTTATTAATTTGTCCCTTATATTATAATTAAACCCCAATAAGACATATTCTTAGCTAATTAACTAGGGAAACTAGTTAATTAGGGGTATTTAAGAGCCATGATGAGTTTCTCATCACTACTATAATGAAACCAGCAGCTACTGCTGCTGCTACAATAAAACCAGTAGCTACTATTGCTGTGCTTGTTGCTGCTGAACTACTTCACCAGCTGCTGCTATTGTGATGGAGATCAGCCTAGATTAGACATGAGAAGGTCTGATCTAAGGCTTATGAATACCCAAAACACATCTCCAACGTATCAAATTATCCAAAATCCATTGAAAATCAATTGGAAAATTTGAAAATCATAGAATCAATTCTCATTCTTTAAAAATCTTTAATGACCCTAAAATGATCTTCACTCTACATTATAAATAATGTAGAAGAGATAGTTCAAATTAGATATTAAAAATCATTTCACAAAATCTCCAGATCTTCATTTTAATCTTCTAAAACCTCTATTAAGCACCAAATCTAAGATTGAATATTATTGGAATTAAAACCTATGTTCCCTTGTTTTGGGGCTTTCATTTTGGATCTATAAGGTGATCTGATCACCTAATCACCTTGCACACCATTGGTTGGTGTACAAGGTGATCTAGTGATCCTAAGAAAATCATTTGGGTCCTTATTTAACCTCAATTCAGTACCACTGAATATCATTGGTAAAACTACCCAAAAACAAGGCTCATATTGGGCATATGCTCATCTACCAATCAAATTTGAATTGAAACACATATGAGTCCTCGCAATACACCCAATTAAGCAATTAAAACCTCAAATCGCTCGATTAAACTCGTTTAAACCTGAATTGACTCCAAATCACGAGATTGGGTGTGAAACACAAATATAAAAGAATCAAGTGACTTAAGTCAATCAAAACCAAATCAGGGTTCTTTGTGAACATATGAAGTGGATGGAGAGATGCCCAGGTGATTGCAAGCACTATCTAGATCACGTAGCCTGAGAACTTCGGATCTAGATATGCTCGAGTGGATGGGGTGGAATGCGAATCAAATTGTGAAGGAAATGAGTACAACGTGGATATTAAGGTGTAGAGGAAGATCAATGAATCAATACGAACGCATGAAAACACCTCTCCGATATGAATTGATCGAAGAGGGCTTGAAGTGACCCTTCCCAAGGGTTCAAAAATTTTTCAGAATCTTAGGGGCGTAGACGTAATTTTAAACCCCCTGGGTTTAAATTGTGGGCTTTACTGGGAAACAGGAAACCTTGCGGGGGCAACCCCACAACTTTCCCTCTCTTTTTCCACCATCACCCACGCACACACACACCCACCCAAACCCTAACCCTCTCCTTCATAACACCCCCTCACCCCTCCATTCTCTCCAAACCACCACCTCCACTTGCACTCCTCCACCACCTTGCCGCCAATGAGCATCTTCTCCCCTATCCCCTTGTAGTTGTGAGTGGGGGAGAAGGAGAGGGGAGGAGCACGAAGGAGAGGGAGAGAGACAGAGAGCATGAGCAAGGAAGAGGGAGAGCGTAGGCAAGCGAGGGAGCGTGGAGGAGAAGGAGAAGAGAGGAGCTCGGAGGAGCTGAAGGAGCATAGAGGACGCCCTCCATTCACCTTGCCACTGCCACCGTCGTTCATTACCTTTCTGTTCTCCCCTCGCAGCCATGCGTGGGAGAGAAGGAGGAGAGGGGAGCTGGAGGAAGGGCTCAAAGGGGAGGAAGAGAGAGTGTGGAAGATGGAGAGCACCAGGGAGAGGAGCTGCTGCAGCTCCATGGGCAGAGAGGGGGTGCTTGCTAGAAGAAGAGCTTCGCGAGGAAGCTCTGTGTGTGGACATTTCCACAGTATCAGGTGTTTGCAACCCTTTTTAGATGTCTGGAGGGGTCGTCAAACATCCAGAGAGAGCTCCAGATATCCGATATCATGTAGAGTGCCGAGGTATGTACCCTAAACGAGCCTGCATGCATGTACGTTAATGTTATGTGTCGCATTTTTAAACTCTGTGTGCATGTGCAGGTACGAGGAGTTGGAAGGGCGTGTGACATGCCCTTTGAGGCACTTTAGGACATTTAGAGACCATGTTAGACGTTTGACTGCTCTTCCAGATGATCGAGAGAGGTGTCAGACGTCTACAAGCTCCCTCAGATGGCTACGAAGGGGTTCAGACATCTGAAAAAGGTGCAGGAAAGCAAGGTGAGCTTCTATGATCGTTTAAGACGTCTGGGACTCACCCCAGACATTTGATTTTAGTCAGAATGCGTGTCTTTGGTTGGTTCAGGGCCCAAACGGAGTTGGTTTTACGCAAACGAAGTATCATTGGTTTCCATTCAAAATTCTCTATGTGTTAGTGTCACACCTATACTATTTTGAACTTGTTTGACATGATTGGTCAATGGTATAGGTCTTCAGTCCGTAGTGTATACGGGACCTGCGGAGACGACGGGATCTACCGTACAACCCCCATTCCACCTGAGTATCCTGGTAGAGTGGTCTTCTCTAATACTGTGATTTAATTGATTAAAGTGCATGCTACATTAGAATGATCTGGTTGAACCCTAGGATATGAATTGTAACGACTCGGTTCCCGAGTCCCTACGAGACACGAGAACCGGACCGACTCGACTAATCCCAAGACCCAGTCGTCCAACGAGGAAGTAACCAAAAGACAGTAAAATAAACCACATTCAACATGAGTATAACTAACAGTAAGAAAGTACAGCAGTAAGGAAAGAAACTACTACAGTAGGCACCACCACAACAGTAAAACAACATTTATCATATAACAAAAACTGCAGGTAAAGAAGGTACAGCGGAAACAAAAACTACTCACTAGAACAGAAACAAAAAGGGGTACAAAGCTGTGGTAACTCTACTGGACCCTACTCGGCCCAGCGTCCTCTGCAGCCGCCGACCCTGGCTGCTCAACACCTGGTCCTGAAAAAGGTAACGAGTGTAACACGTCAGTAAAACGCTGAGTAGAGTGGCAAACTAACTAAAGGCAACAGTAGAGTGTACAGTAGCTGTTATGTTCTATTACTTCCTTTATTTACATCTTTCAATTTTTCTCACTATTTCATTTATTTCTCAGATCCTTTACTTGATCTCGAATGTCCTCGTGGGACGATCTTGATTGCAGTCTTTTCCAAAAGTAGAAGTACCACGTGGTGCTCTCCTGGTCGGGAGAGTCCCCCGTGGTGATCCTACCCTCAGTCAACCACCCCAAGGTCACTGACAGACGTAACGGTGACTACGGCACGCGCGATAAACGCACAGGTAGCTAGCCCGCACTGGCACGCGGTCAGTCGTTTCCGTTAACGGGTGCGCCCAAAGCACAGCACGGAACCAGGGCAGAGCCCTCTCAGTAACAGGGGTCCAACCCCTCCACAGTAACCAAACCGGGGCCTTGCCCCTCCACAGTCCGCGCACCCTCGCCTGACTACCCTGGTTTGCCCTAGTGGGCCCAACAAGTCGGTGAAGGAGGCTAGCAGAACCCCGGGGCCCGTGGGGTAGCTAGTACTCTCCTAACACTACTAGCTCTCCTCGGTACTACGTACACGAGGGCCAACAAGTCGGTACAGAGCGGCCAATCCTAACCCCGGGTCCCTGGGGCGGCTGGCCCCACTCTGCACTAAACAGGTACAGGTACTTCCCTTGGTACTGCGTACCCAAGAGACAGTACAAACTACATCTCAGTTCCATTCCTTTTTCTTTCCAGGAGTTCCACTCCTAATTTCCCGTAGGGTTCCAGCTCTTTATTTCAGAACATCATATGTTTCACTTTCCAGATTCACGTTCTCAAATTCCATGATCTCAAACATGTTTCTTTGTTCATAACAGGCAGCTGTTAATTAAATTTACAGGCAACTTTATATATTCCTTTCCATTTTTCCAAGACTGCAGTAATATACATTCCACTAGTTCTTCCATCCTAGGATTCATGCCATATCCTAGGATCTATCATACAATCTAGTTTTCCGACCCTAGGATTCATGCAACACCTAGGAGCTATCATTCCATATATTTCTCATTCCTAGGATTCATGCAATGCCCTAGGTTCTAGTTATGGTTCCATACTTTAACAGATTTTATTAATACTTAAAGCCACTCTACCAGGTACAACGGGAGTAATGGGGGCGTGATCGGGAATCCCGCGCGCCTCCGCGACTCTCAAGACTGCAACCGAACGAGGTCCTATCACAAGGATCAAACACAAGGAGAGTCTCAAAACAGTGTATAGCTACTGTAGGCGGGTAGAGGAATTAATTCTGAAACGAACGCAACTCGAATCGCGGAAAATGGAGCCCAAACGGGCCCCAAACGGGTCGAGAAAGACGATACTGTGCAAAATCAGACATCTGGAACTCCTTCCAGACGTCTTAAACGGTGGATCAGAGAATTACCTGTTCGGCTTGGTTCCCCGGACGTCCATAAGTCTGCGGGGACGTCTGCCTAGATCCAAGACGTCCGATGGTCCCTCCGGACGTCTGGAGGTCACTCCCGCCATCTGGTACAACTTCCAGACATCTGATTCGTAAAGGATGACGAATCAGCGAACCTGCGCACAGCCAACCCCCCCTCCCTCAGTACGGTTAGTCGACAAGAAGGAAGAAGAAAGCGGAAACTCACTTTCAGACGTCTGTATGATCTCACAGACGTCGACCTTGCCGTCTGGATATCAATCCAGACGTCTGATTCTGGAAATTTTTCCAGAATCAGAACCTTGCTCGGCCTCCGCTTGCGACGCCGCCCGCGTCGCACCTCGCGCGTCCGCTGCTCCGCCCGCAGCAGGTCCCTCTCCGCGACGCTCTGCGCCCCCTGCACCCTCCGCCGGCCGGCCAAGCCGCTCCTGGCGAGCTCGCCCTCACGGCAGAGCCCCGCCCTCGCACGCCGCAGCTCCTCCGCGCTTACTGCGGCTGCCGCTACCGCTGCGCCCTCGCGTCCGCTCGCTCTCGCGCACAGGCAGGAGAAGAAGGAGGAAGATGGTGGAGACGGGAGGGGAGGCGCGCCCCCCTTTTAACGCCGCGCGGAGAGGAGAGAGAAGGCGGTCGCAGCCGCCTGCAGCCGCAGAGAAAGAGGGCAGAATCGCAGGTCTGCACGCACAAGCGCGCAGACGAATATCCCGTGCGAGCATAACTGTTCGCCAGACGTCTGTAAACTATCCCAGACGTCTGGATGTGATCCCAGACGTCTTGACAGACGTCTGGGCCACCTCCCAGACGTCTTAAAAGGCGTCTGGGGCACGCGCTCGTTACATGAATGAACCCTAGGGCTGAGAAGGATGAATGTACATTTCTTGAACCATGTTGTACTCTGAAATGCATGTTAAAGTATTTATTACTAGCAACTGAATAGTTAATTGATGTGGTGATTACTTAATTTGTTGAAGCATGAGCTGCTTGTTATATGATTAAGAATCGAAATGTGAATGGAGATATATTCCGTATCATGAAATAAAACCCTACAAGGAACTAGAAAAAGGAAATCAAAATGTTGCGATATGGAAACTCTGATGGTTACAGAATCTTTCGCTTATTATGAGGCATGACGGTTAGTTGAGCTTTAACTTGGGCGTGAGCTGGCCCTCGTGTACGCACGTACCGAGCAGAGCTAATTGCCCTTCTTTAGAAGATATGCTGGCCCTTATGTACGCACATACCAAGGAGAGCTAGATACCCTTCTTCAGAAGATACGCTGGCCCTTGTGTACGCATGTATCGAGGAGAGCTAATCACCCCTTGTATAGAGAGAATAGGCTGGCCCTCGCGGACATGGTACCGAGGAGGGCTACGGTTACTTTTGTGTAGGGAGAGTGTTAGCCACCCTTGGGTTGGGACCCGAGGCTAGGAGTGGTCTCCCTACGCCGACTCCCGTTAGGACCATTGGGCAAATCGGGATAGTCGGGCGAGGGTACGTAGACTGTTGAGGGGTGTGGCCCTGTTCTGTTCTGTGCTGTACGTTTGGGCATACCCTTAGTGGAAATGACTGACAGTGTGCCAGTGTGGGGTAGCTACTCGTGAGCTTATCGTGGGTGCCGTAGTCACCACTACGTCGTGGCCATGACCATGGGGTGGTAAACTGGGTGTAGGACTACCACGGGGTGCTCTTCCGACTAGGAGAGTGCCACGTGTACATCCTGCATCGCGGGAAAACTGCATCAAGATCGTTCCCGTAGGGAACAAGTGGATTTGAGAAATGTTGTGGACCCTTACTTGTAACTGAATCAGAAACACGTAGATGTTTAAACGAAAATAAATAATAATACATAATTGGAAATTGGATGGTTAGTTAGCTGCTTGTTTCTTTTATGTTTAATTGCATGTAAATGACTTATCCACCACTCTACTTAGCGTTAGCTGACCATAGATTTATATAACCATATTCAAGTTAGGGAGTTGAGTAGCCAGCGCCACCGGCTACAAAGGGTGCTAGGCCCAGTCGAGCCCATCCATAGTTGTTCTCTCTCTTTTCTGATGCAGAGGCTTTCTGTTAGTAGTGAGTACCTTTAGCATATAGTAGCTATTTCTGTTATGTTTTTCTCTATTTTTGTGTGATGGCTATGTTAATGAACATTTCTATTCCACTTGTGGCATGTAATATCTTTGAGATATTCTGTTTTATTTCCATTGCTGTCTATTATCTATTTTTGCTTAGTTACATTGTATGTGTGGTTGTGGAATATGTTATGCATTTGGTTATTTCTCGTTGGATGACTAGGTCTTGAGATTCAGTCGAGGCGAGCTAATCTCGGGTTCTGTATGGAGCCAGGATCGGGTCGTAACAGGGCTAAATCGGATCTATACTATTCTACTCCTAATCTATACTAAATCAGATCAACACAACTGATAATTTCTACTCTAATTGATCTAAACTAAGCTAGAATGCAATAAATCTATCTAGAAAGTGTTTAAATCTAACTAGGAAAGCATATAAATCCTAGCTAAGAGGAAGAATAGGATGCCTAGCTTGTAGTTGGTCACTACACTGATGAAGGGGGATGAGGAGATCTCTAGTGGAGCGAACGAGGTCCCTGGATCCACATCGGGTTGCTGTAGCGACGAAGATGAGGAAGAGAGGCCGCCCCTATCATAGACGACCGATGAAGGAGGAAGAAGAATTGGAGATGTGGACAATGACCAACTTAGAGGGAAGGGAGCTGGGAAAGGCCCTAAGGCTCGCAAGTGAGCTCAATTTATAGGCGCTTGAGGGAGTGTCACCAGATTAGAGAGGAGGGCATGAAGGGTTCAAATGGTGGAGATGAGTTGGTGAAGAATGCGGGAAGGGTTAGAGTAATAAGGACCCTTGGATGTGATCTAAGAAGTGTTGCGGAGCTACATGCATCGGTGCGAGGAGAATGGTGGAAAATCCATCGTAGGATCAAGGCATGAGGGATGGACAGCTGCTGGAGCTTGAGTTCCTCGTGGAGGAACAGTGAAGAAGAATTTCTCACCAGGTGTTTTAGTACGATTGCATGAAGAGCCTAAGGAAGTGAAGGGGTGGAAAAGTTATGAGAAAGCCCATTAGTGATGGAAATCAGGTCAGAGTAGTCCTTGGTGGCTAACAAAGAGGCCCCTACAACTTACAGAATAGTCCTTAGAACGTTTTAATTTAAGAAATTGTGAAGGACTTGAATATGCATGAAGGACCTGAATGTAATACTCTAAATGTAAGGTCTTAATGATGTCTAAATGTTATGAGATTTTTATTTGTACTTAATTGAACATATTAGAAGTTAATTCAACCCTTAATTTGTCCTTTGGAACTCAAATAGGTGTTCAATTGATATTTAGATCCTCAAATTATATTTATGAATAGAATATCTCATAAATTGACGTAATTATGCTTTTTTTACTCAAATTTGATGTTTTAGGTCATTTCTGTTAATTTCCACACTCAACCCATTTATTATGTTAATTAGATAGTGTTTGTCCTAGTTTCTAGCTTAACTTGGGTATTTTAGCTATGATGAGTCACACCTCATCACTAGGCCCTTAAGGGACCTCTATATTCCCTCAAACTACACATATGAACCTTATGTGTGGGTCTCGTAAGTTCATGCAAATTTCAAGATCAAACCCACCACTATTGCCTTATTACCACACATGCACAGGAACAATTCTAAGGATCCCTTCCAACATTTAGAAGAATTAGAAGCTATTATCCAAACCATTAGGATCTAGAACATGATTGATGATGTGTTGAGGATGAAATTGTTTCCCTTCTCTCTCAAGGATAAGGCTATCCACTAATATAGAACCATAAGGAAAGTGATCACCATATGGGATGAATTGAGGAGTGCTTTCTTAAAGAAAATTTTCCTTATAGGTAAAACTAATAACTTAAGGAGAGTTATCACAACATTTTCACAACCACTCGAGGAACAATTACATGAAGCTTGGGAAAGGTTGATGGAATTAACCAGGAAATGTCCCCACCATGAGATCCCGAAGTGGAAATTAGTGTAGATTTTATATCATGGGTTGAATGATCAACTTAGGAACTCTATGGATGCCTCATGTGGTGGTAACTTTATGAGTAAGGATGATGATAGTGCCTTTGATCTCTTTGAAAATATGAGTGAGAATTCAATGAATCATGCATCCATGAGTATCTTTGGAAGGTTCAATCAACCTAAAGTAAGAATTCACGAAGTTCAAGATACATCTAACCAGGTTGATATGGGTATAATATGCCAGAAGTTGGATAAGGTGGACTTGGTCTCCAAGAAATTGGATGAGCTAATGATTCAGACCAAGAATCCCTTAGGGTCACAATCACATACACTCAGTCAAGGAACAACTTCACATGCACTACAACTTTACATAACCCGCATAGCTTAGGTACACAATCTTGATCTGGCTCAACCTGTGAGCCCTTTGACTCTGGAACTAGTTTCTACATTCCAACTTAGAACCTTTGATCCCGCCCTTCCTAATTCCTCCTATCCGTCCTATCCTGCCTATTCCTCTGTTCCATCTCAAACCTTTGAGAACGTCCAAGCTATCCAAGGGAATTTCAGATCAAACCCATACTTCAATATGTATAATTCAGGTTGGAGAAACTATCTTGATAAGTCCATTGTAGTGTGCTAAATTAGAGCCTAAGCATATCATTGTTAGAATGAGAATTTGGTTGAAAGTTTACATTATTTTATGATTTCTTACGTATTTTATTTTGATAAAGGATCATCATGTGAGGGAGCAATCCACTTCCACCATAAAGCCCTCACCTCACCCACCATATCCCATATGTACCTCTCATTATTCATCCACGTAAATACCCTCAACCAATCTCCTACAACCGTCGACGCTCCCCCTATCCAAGCCTTTCACGTAATCACACACCTATCCCTCAGCACTCCACGCTATAGGTATCCCAATCCCATGCAAGCCTTCTCCCGTCACTAACCAAAATTGCCACAACAAATCATATCCCACCGACTCTCTATCTATCCAAATAGAAAATCCACCGCCACCACTGTTCTAGCTACATAACTGTCACTAACCAATTCCCTCGGTGATTCCCTTCCCTCTCGCTGTTTTTTTTAATCGCAGATCCCCCCCCTCCCCCCCCCCCCCCTGCTCCTCGCTACATAACTGGAGACCCCACGCACCATCCTGATCATCATCCCCCAGCGACCCCCCCGCCGCTGGTTTTTCCTCTCGCTCCCACGCCCGAACAGACCCACTGACCTCCACCTCACCCGCTCCCTCTCTCACGAGCACCTGCAGTACCCTTACCACGACGAGCCGCGCTCCTCGACTCCTCCCTCCGCGCAGACAGCAGCAGTGGCCTACGACCGCCCCGCTCCCTTGACCGTGGCAGAGGGGTCTCCTTGCCCTTGCACGATAGCTATCGCCCTCACCATGGTTGGTGGTGACAGCACCGATCTTCGGCCACGACAGCCATCGCGACCATCAGCGCACGAAGACCACCACCACGACTTCCTCTTCTTCAACCTCTGCACTCCACGCTCGCGCCCACAGCCAAAGCCGCCGCCGTCCCGCTGCCTCTGGCCACCACCAAGCGCACCATCATTGCCACCATGACCGTACTCCTCCCATGCACCCCCATGGAGGTCCTCGCGGCTAACCGGAGCTCCCGTGCACGACCGCATGCACGCACCACAATCCTCTGTCTCCGAACAATAGCATTTGCATTAGTTTTTTCTACATTTCTCTGATTCAAGTTACTGTTAATTAATTTAGTTGATTTATTTTTCATCTCATTATATTTCTCTTTCCCTTCTGCTCTCTCTGTCTCTCTTATTTGAGTAAGCATTTTTGCGACAATTACTTTCATATTATCTGTGAACACAAATGTACTGTATCAGTGAGTTTATTAAGTTTGTTTCTCGTCGTGGATATTACCTAATTTTTTGTAGTTTTTTTTAGTAATTAATATTTTATTTATGATTTTTTTTCCACCACACGAATTACAACGACAAATTATTTCTTGATATTATCCAGTTAAAGTGAAATTTCCTGAACACAACTTAATTTCTCTTAGAAGAGCTCAAGGGAGAATAACCACCAAGTGATTCAATCCAAGCCATATTCTTTGAATCAAAATTTGCAAGGACCCATTAACCAGCTCTATTCATCCCAGCCTACTCACTAGACCACCCAAGCTGACCTGAACTTGCAGAATTAGAAATTGATGGTGGAGATGCAAGCCTCTATGCTGCAAATGATGCAACAGATGCATCAATCCTTTAATGATTTAAAAAATCATGTAGGGAAAAACTAGGATAATACACAACCCGAAGCCCTACTTCCCCAATGCACAGAATAGAGTTAACAATCTCCCTGGGTTCAACCAATATAGGGAGCCTTAGCAAAACCAAGCTCATTTGATTAATCAAGGCCCACTTGGCTTCAATCTAAACAAGTTCTAAAATAGGCTTCACCTATTCTACCCAATCCACCTTGGGGTACCACTCACTGGCATGCCTTTGCAAATGCATGCCATCACCCTAAGGAGTGGTACTAAAACTAGGATCTTACTTGCCTTTTTGATTTAGCAAGTGCAAATTAACATTTTGCTCTTTAATGCTATTAGATATATCCCGACCTATGCTAAATTTCTGAAGGAAATCTGCACTCCAAAGCATAAGGCCAGGACCATGTCCCTTAGGAGGGTAGTGTTATCTAAATAGACCAACTCAGTGATTTTGAATAAACTACCCTCTAAGAAGAAAGAACCTAGAGCCCCTCTAGTCTCATGTGTGATTGGTGATATGACCTTTGACATGGCTCTACTTATTTTAGGTGCTTCCATTAACCAAATTCCAACATTGATTTATGAGAAAGTTAGACTCAGTGATGTGAAACCAGCATTTGTTACTCTTCAGTTAGCCGATTGATCAATTAGAACCCCGAGGGGAGTGTTGGAAGACATAGTAGTCAAGGTCAAGGACTTTTATTATTTGATTGACTTCATAGTCCTTGACATGGAAGTACTTGACCAATTTAACCAACACTCCAATCATATTAGGTCATCCCTTTTTAGTCACTTCAAAGGCTTATATTGATTGTGAGACAAGGGACATGAGGATTGCCTTTGGGGATAAAATAAGTAACTTAACATTTTCAAGGCATTTAGGAAATTCAAAGATTGTAGGTCAATTGAGGAGCTTGGAAGAATTGAAGTGGTGCTTGAGGAAGCTGTGACCATACAATCAACAAAAGAAACCACCCCCGAGGTTATGAAAAAGGACTATTCTAGCTACCTGCGATAGTATGAAGAGGATATTCATGCGTTAGAGGAATTGTTTGTGGTGAGAGAGGAAAAACTGCTTACCACTACACATGAAGTGGAATTGAACTTTGAATCAAATTATGATTCACTTGTCCCAATCATGGATGATCATATATGTCAAGTAGATGAACACATGATTATCTATGAAGATTCAAGATTTGACTCAGCATCCATGGATAGGCAGTTAAATTGTGGAGCAACTGTAAGATCTACTTGAAAAGATATTGAAGAATTGGAAAAGTTGTTGGGAATAGATGTTGAACAAATTGAACCAGAATCAGATCTAATTGTGGCTCATCAGCAAGTGAAGAATTGGATTCACTACCAAATACTTGGTTGAGTCAGTCTTAGGACAACCTTGAAATTGAATCTGATCACTTAAGGGAGGAAGTTAAAGACAAACAAGCCTCTTATTTTATGAACAATTTCATGAAACCATTTAAGGATGATATTCGCGAAATAGAGGCCTTGTTAGGAGTTACTATGACCAACTTTCCCCTAGATCCAAAGATGAACTTGAGCTATGTCCTAAAATTAAAACCATAGAAGTTGTCGATACATTTGTCATAATACCTAATAATATTGAGAATCAGATGTTGAATATTCGGGATTGTAGTTTAAGTACCATTAAGGTTTGAAGGATGGATTTGTTATCACTGACGAGGAGGTATGGTGAGGCCATCTATTGGTGGGAGGTGTGGAATGGGACCCATATAAAACCTAGATGGTTTATGGGCAGAGCTAGGGATAGAGCAGACATTACACAATTCTCTGAGAACTTGGAATAATTTCAAGGATCCTTTTTATCTTCATCTGTCTGATTTTAAAGAGGATGCTACTTGTTATTCCTCACCTCTTAGGCCTCTTAGGGGAGTGATGAGGTGTGGCTCATCATAGTTAAAATGCCCAAGTTAAGCTAGAAACTAAGCTAAATACTGCATAATTAACATATGAAATGGGTTAAGTGTAGGAAATAACAAAAATGACCTAAAACAGAAAATTTGTCCTAAAAATGCAAAATTAGGTCATAAGTTGAGATATTCTATTCATTAGTACAAATTGATGATCCAATTGCAAATTGAACACACATTTTGGTTCAAAAGATCAAATTGAAAGAGAAATCAATTTCCTCAATGTTTAATTGGGCTTTAATAAAAATTTGGATACATTTAGATATCATTAGGACCTCGCATTCATGACATTACATACAGGTCCTTCATCCTTCACATATTCATGCATAAAAACCTCCAAGTACCTCTTTGATAACTACCAGGGACTTCCTTCCAATTCAAAAGGGCTGCGTTGCAAGAATCTTCGCCACTAATTGGCTTTAGCGCATTTTCTTCATCGTTTCTCATGTTTGGGTCTCTATGTAAAATCTCCATAAGACCTGCAGCTGTGGTGCACCTTTGGGTGCACTGTTCACTCATAGAACATGTGAGATCTAGGCCATCGATTCCTTGCATCCCTTGATCAATGGCCAAACCCAATCGAACTTTCGCGTGATTTTGTGCATGGAATCACCCCCTTATCCTGATCCAATCCAATGGATGATCTTTGATTTGGATGCATGTGCGCTCCTCTCTATCAATCTCCACTGTAGAAGCCTTAATGGACTAATCACACCACTGTGGTGCTCTGATTCACTCGACTACTTGAGCAGCTACCCAGCCACTCGCACGTGTTAATCGCTCCCTCCCCCCTGAGTGGTTCCCTTCGTCCATCCCCTCAACTCCCCTACGTCAATTCCTCACTTGCAGTGACAGAGCAGGAGCAGGCTCTCCTGCCTCCTTCAATCGCCTTTAGCCGCCAGCTGTTGGCTCTTGGGCACCTCCTTCTTTAGCGAAAGGTCTCCTCCATTTTGTCGCCATCGACCTCGAGCCGGTGGACCTTGGACTCCACCTTCATCTGTTAGCTAGATTTAATGCTTTCATAGATTAGTTTTTCCTTCTTTCTATATTAGTTTTAGTATTAGCTAGTGTAGTTTAGATTAGTTAGAATAGCAATCACTAGTTGATATGATCTGAATTAGTTTAGCTTAGAAGTAGAATAGCATAGAGCCGACCTGACCTCCTTGATCAATTCAGATCAGAGAGGAGTTTTTTGCATTGTTGCATTGACTCATACAGCTTTCCCTACACCTCATAATCCATTTCTTCTGATTTCCTCACATCCCTACTCACACACGGGGGTACACGAAGCCCAATCCAGCACAAGAGACTTAGAAATTATGGCTAATCAGCTAGATAAGGTGAGCTTAATAGAGAAGAAAGTAGATGAAGTATGGAAATTCCTATCTAAACCTTTATCATCTTCTTCTCAGTCACCTGCACCTCACACTTCTCAGTTTCCCATAGGTAGGGAAACTGTGAATAATCTTTCTGTGACACAACCTGCATTACTGGACTATTTTTTTTCCTATCCTTTACCAGTAGGAGGAACCTTTGTTCCTCCCTACACTGAATTCCCTACACCTTTTGGAGCTTCGGAGGAGCTCCACGCCATTCACAATGATCTATATTTGCAAACCTATGACTCTAGATGGCGGAATCATCCAAATTTCTCGTGGGTGGGAAATTCACAAAGATCTACCTTTCAACAACCTTTTGCACCACCACTTCACAACCCGATCCGAGCATCACCTCCACAACAACACAGGTATCCATCGCGTGCCTACCAGTAACCCCAACCTAGGCTCGCCTAATACTCTTAACCCGGGCCTACACGTGATGATCAGTTGAGGACAATCATGAAAGCTCTTGCTAACATGCAACAATAAAATATTGCTATGCAACAGAGACAGGACAC
Organism: Thalassia testudinum; assembly: GCA_037157565.1. Lineage (NCBI taxonomy): Eukaryota > Viridiplantae > Streptophyta > Magnoliopsida > Alismatales > Hydrocharitaceae > Thalassia > Thalassia testudinum. The sequence goes on from JAZHRO010000026.1 coordinate 35,292,464, forward strand.
GGCATTAGCTGAGATGAGAGCCCAGCTATCGCACTTAATGGAATCTCGTCAACTACATTCACTTCCATCTCAAGCACAACCTAGACCTCCTTTGCCAGGTCAAAAGCACTTCATATCACAAACCTTACACGAACGTAAGCTTTATTTTGATACTAATTCTTCCTATTTTGATCCTACTTCTTATTCTGATCCACAACCACCTATTCTACCTAATTCTGATCCTTCATCTAAGCCGCAAGTTGATTTGCATGCCACCACTACTAGGAGTGGTAGAAGCACAACTCATCCACTTGTATTGGCTTCTACATCTTTACCTAGACCTTCCATCTCCACTCGTACAGTTGATTTACCTATGCCTGACTCTTCTGAGCCTTTGATTGATCCTCCTACTACCACTTCAGCCTTAGAAAAGAAGAGTAATGAGAAGAAGTCTTGTTCGTCTCCTGAGTAGGATTTACTCAAGCTCTTTGAGCAAGTCCACATAAGCATCTGATTGCACCGCAAAAATACACCTGCAATTGTGCCATCTTGTGCTATTTCCTAGCATTACCAATGCATATTAGGGTTCTATAATCGCATTGGTAAAAATACATGCATGCATGCATTTAATTGAGAGGAGAGGAGAATAAATAAAATGGCCTCGCAATTACTTTTTTCCTCAAGTGCTGCCTCACAAATTTCCATCTTCATTTTTTATTTCTTTTTGATTTTTGATTTTTGACTTTTTCTTCCCACGGCTGCATGCATCTTCTTCTTCTCCTCGCGCCATACTTCCCTGCAGCAGCCCTCTCCCTGCCAGCCGCAGCAGCCCAATCCCTGACACTCCATGCACAAGCCATGCATAGCCAGGGCATGGCTGTGCATGGCTTTCTTCTTCTATAAAAAGGCCACGACTTCTTCAAAGCCAGCCTGGTCCAACTTCAAAAAAAACCAAACGCAGTACTTCCAGGCCACCACCCTCTCCTCCGTCTCCCTCCATACACCGACCCTCCTCCTCCGAGGAGACACCCGGCGGGCAGGAGCCCTCACTGTGGTGCACACCACCACAGTGAGACCTCCACCGCCCAGCTCTTCAAAGAGCCGGTGGGCGTGGTGGCTCTTCTCTCTTTTTTTTTTCGTTCCAGCACCTTCAGCCATTGGAGCATAGGCTTGAAGCTTGAAGCTCAAAGCTCCAGCAGCTGCAGCAGCCGCAGCCGCCCAACCTCTTTCCGAGCAAGCCTGCAGGCAGCCTTCACCCTCTGTGCATGCCTGCAGGCCTCTCCGCCTCCTGCTTCTTCGCTCTGTCATGCCCTCTTCCGCCTGCAACTGGCCATTGCGCTCCTCTGCAACCGGCCGGCCAACCCTCACTGTGCACCCCAGCAGCGCCCGTGTCACCCTCGCCTTCCCCCATGCATGCCAACTCCCTCTCCGCGCGCTTTGTCGCGAGATTCTCCGTGCCTGCAACTGGCCAATGTAGACCGTCTTCCTTGCGCGCCATCCCGCACGCGCCAGCCGCGAGCCGGCAGCACTCACACCACCTGCAGCTCTCGGTTTCATGGCGCAGACGACCACTGTAGCCGCTGTTCACGCCAGTCTGCGCGACACTGTGGCTACAGTGGGGTGACCGGTGAGCTTCTCACTTAACCGGTCACCCGGCGTGCCGCTACCACCGTTCGCCCGTGCGCGCACCCGCCTACGCGTCTCCGCCCGCGTCGTCCGCACCAACCCGCGCGTCTGCTTCGCCCACTCCCTTCGCCTGTGCCTGCGAGAGCCCGTTCCAGTCATTCCGTGTAGCGCTGGGCACTGCGGTCCTCTCCGTACCAACTCTCCTGCATGTGCGCTCCTCTCTGCACGAACATGCACCTGTGCACGCACGCGTGGAAGCCTCCAGACGACGCCCGCTGGTCGCAGACGACTTAACCCCCAGCAGGAACCGAGCGCTCTCCCGCTCTCTCTCTCTCTCTCTCTCACTCTCTCACAACACTCTCACTCTCTCTTTACACCGACGCTCACACACACCTACACTCACACTTTCTTACACACGCACACCTATACACTATTATATACCTATATATATTGATATATATACATATATATATATCTACTTATATCCATATATATTAGTATTTATATAACTAAGTATTAGTATACATATATATATATATACATATATCTATACATATATTAGTACTTATATAAATATGTATCAGTCTATACACACACACACACACACATATATATACATATACACTTATATATATACATATATATATACATATAGATATATTTACATATATACATATATATATATTTTCACATTATTTACCATACGCTGTATCGTAGGAATATCTTCACCAGTTGCTGATATTCCTCGATACACGCGTACAAAAAAAAGCGTGTTCGCATTCATCTTCCACCATCCATCCTACACGCGACACTTCGTCCTGTTGGTTGAGTCTTTCTAGACGACGACCGACTCGACACCGTGCTACACTACATCGTCACCTCCACCCCCACCCCTTTATACATATATAGTATAGTCATATATATATATATATAGATACCATAGTTACTTTACTTCTATTTCTCTTGCATGCCCATAAAAAGATAGAAAAAATATATAAAAGAGAAGATAATCCTTGACTTGCAGGTACCCCATCTTACGAATAGCAAGACCCATTTTGGAACCTTGTTTCGGCTAAAAGCCAAGAATCCAATTTTGAGGGTGTGCCTCAAGGACAAAGATTACCAGAAAAAAAATCTAAATAGAAAAAAACACCAAAAACACAATAAACGAACGGAAGAGATTCGTTGTAGGAAAGGCATAGAAACTCGACTTGTAACTCCACTTCCTTGAGTTCGACCCTAGGCCTAAAAGTGACTAAGATAAAATCAAATAGGCCAGGTAAAAAAAAAAATTTTGTAAAGAGATGGTTAGGTCCGATTTAGGTTAACCACTATACACACTTCAACGATAAAATCATCATATTAACAACCTATTTAGGTCTGACACCACACCTTTTCTGGCGCCGTTGCCGGGGAAGTGCACCTTCAAGTAAGTTTTTGCTCCATTCTTGTAATTTTTTTCTCTTCACTTCTCTCTTCACGGGTATCTATGTTTTTCGTGTACAGGTGAACCTGGTGCAAGGAGAAGATAGGCAGACGAAGTCGGAGACATGGGCAGATCCAAGAGCAGGAATGAGAGCGTGAAGACACCGACACCGCACTGGAGCTCCGCACATGTTGCTGCACAAGTAGGTTCTTTTTTTCTTAGCAACTTAGGCTAACTTGTCACCCTTAAAAAGAAAAAAACTAAAAAAAAAAACTAGATAAACTTCTTGGGATCTCTTGTGGCAAGTGGATTAAAATTCACTTGTTTGATTGATTGTCTTTACTCCCACCGCCCCAGGATTTCCCGCCTTATTTCGCATAGTGAAAATCCAAAAATCTTGATTCTTGAATTTTTTGCCGTGTGAAGTATTCTTTGAGGAAAACACAAAAAGATTGATTGCACCCCTCTTTTGCCTCACTTATCTACAATTCGGGATCACCTTTTTGGTGGGGAGACTTGGAATTGAGTTAATTCCAACCCTACCACGACTTTTCAACTTGCCTAAGATTCGATCCCGAATACTTCAACCCCAACAATTTGATTTTCTTTATCTTTTGGTTGAGGCTTGTGTGGACATCTTTTTGGTGATTGGGAGCACTTGAATTGAAGTGTTTTGGCTCCCTTTCACATAAACTCTAAAGCTGATTCGTGCATCCACACATAGAAAATCTCCATTTAGGGTAGCCCATTGCATTTTAGCATGCATTAACTAACTGATATTGAAGAAGGTTTGTTGGGCTTTGAAGAAAACCTATATTCTCTCAAAAACCTGGAGATTGGTTGAATTGGTAATTCAGAGAAATCCTAAAATTCATACTACTTAAGGCTGAACTCTAAAAATCATTCACTAATTAAAAACTTCAATTCGGGGAGATTTCCCTGTTGCATGCTTGTTTTACACACTCTGAAAATCAGTCACTTGGGCATTACCTGTAAACAACGCCCTTCACATTCCAAAAGCACTTGACCCTAAGCCTCTAATTAAAATTGGTAGTAACTTGACCCTTACTAAGGATTGGAGGTCTAACTACCTGCGTGTAGCGTCTACGTGCTGGTGAGAGTTCCCGCGTGCTATCGGGTGTCTAAGACTGGGGCAAACAGCCTTTCAATCTAGCCCGGTGGTTCCGCGATGCTTGCATTCGGTTCCGTAGTTCGTGATAGTAGGTAACTTAGATCTTTAGGTCTAAGGGCACACTGTAGAGGTTAGGAATTTGATTGTACTAATTTGTCACCAAGTGTACCTTTGCAGCATCATTTCTCTCATCTCTTTTCCCTTCTCATCTCCCCAATTCTTCCTGCAGTAGTGCATGTTTGGGAGGAGGTCACAAAGCCCTAAGCTGTTTGAATTGACTGCTAAATCTAGAAAAGAAGCCGAATCATCCTCCTCCACAAACATGTCTGCACGCTCACCCCCAAATCCCGAGGGAGGAAACCGTCCTCAGAACCCACCAGGTGGTGGAGCCTTAGATCCCATAACCTGCCTCCAAGCCCAAATGGAAATGTATAATGAATGAATTGAGGCCATTCGGGAAACATTAGAGGAAATGCAAAACCCTCCCGAACGGGAGGAGCCTAGGTCTCTTAGCTCCTATCAGAATCCCGCTGCTACAGAGACCATAGGACAAATTCGGGTCCCCATGGGCGGGGACGACATTGAATTGAAACCTAACATTATTGGCCTAATAAATTTTCACTTTCATGGTCTTGCAAGTGAAGATCCTTTTCTCCACTTGGAAGACCTAACCCGACTGGCTAAAATGGTTAAACCAAGAAATGTCGGGTTACTTATAGTCATGAAAATGTTCCCATTTTCATTGCGGGATAAAGCGTCGTAATGGTTGCGCACCTTGGGAGAACCATCCACTCTTGGGAAGAGATGCGAACAGCGTTTCTCAAGAAGTTCTTCCCAATCGGGCGAACCAATGCGCTTCGCCGTGCTATCACCTCTTTTACGCAACAAAACGGCGAACAATTTCATGAGGCATGGGAGAGGTATAATGACCTCCTCAGGAAGTGTCCGCACCACGGTCTGCCTAAGTGGCATATAGCCCAGATTTTCTACTACGGGCTAAATGAGACTTTGAAGCAGATTGCAGACACTTCTTGCGGAGGGAATTTTATGAATAAAGACGAGAATGGAGCATTCGAATTGTTTGAAAATATGAGTGAAAACTCGATGAACAATGCTTCCATTGTCGCCTTTAATCGTACCAGCCAACCCCAAAATGTCCATGAAGTTGACATAGGACCCTCCCATTCATCCACTGATCTAAGCCTTATTGCACAAAAACTGGATGAAGTCTCTGTCATGCACAAGAAGCTGGACGAGCTTTTGGCCAACCCCGCCCGATCTATGGCAAATACCCCCACTTCACCACTTCATCACAATTCCAATTCTTCCAACACCAGGCTTATTCTGAGAAACCCCATAAGACCTTCCTTACCGAGTGTCGCGCCGAATGACTCGGTAAGTCATGTGGAATTGGCTTCTGCGAGCCAGTATTTCGACACGGTGGACCAAGCCTCCGAGTGCTCGGATGCATACTTACATGCGGACACGTCTTCTGGCATAGAAGACGTTTGCGCCTTGGGGAACAACCCGTTCTCTACCACTTATAACCCAAGGTGGAGAAATCATCCGAATTTCGCATGGTCCAACAACCCGCAGCGCCAAAACCCCGCGAGTGGACCAATGCAACCGTCCGCACCCGTCATCCTAAGGGCCTAGTCTAATCCTATGGCAAATCCGCCATCAGGCCCTTGCGTACCGCAAGCAGAACATGCATCAAGTCCTCTTGATAAATTGATGCTAATGATGACGGATATGTCAAAGCGCCATGAAGAGAACATGACCTCTCTTCAGCACCAATTGGCGCAGCAGAATGCTGAGAGCAGTTAACTACGCATGGCGACTCGATCTCAGGGCACTCTTCCCGCCCAACCTGTTCCAAACCCGCAAAACTTCGTACCCCATGGTCCTCAACCATAGGTACAACCTTCTCAGGGATAGGTGCACCAGATTCTGCAGGCTTCGAGCATTCCACCGGGATTTCAAGCTAATCCCGCTGCAGCACCGTACTCTTATGTCCCTATTACGAACCCTCCTCCGCCGTATGATCCCACTGGACCCGCATCGTCCAATGCTATCACTACGAGGAGCGGTAAGCAAACCGTCGATCCGCTTTGACCTGATCCTGGCCCGTCTTCTTCTTCATCACCCTCTCATTCGGGATGCGCACCGCATTCGCGAGAGGATGATACACCCAAATTGTTGCCAGAATCAGTCCCATTCCCTGAGGCTCTACTGAGGGAGCCAAAAGGCAAGAAGAAAGACACGTAGGCCTTTGATAACCTACGCAATTTGTTTAGGGATGTAGAAATCAAGGTACCCCTGCTTGAGGCTATCGACCACATACCTATTGTCGCCCGATTTTTCAAAGACTACACAACACCCAGGCGACAGTCAAAGAAAACTAAGAATCCGGTGGTTCTCTCGCCTCATGAGAGTTGTGCTATACTGTCAAACCTACCACCGAAGCAGAAAGATTTGGGCACACCGCTTATTTCCTGTACATCCAAGGCTGCAGTTTTAACCATGCCTTGCTTGATCTAGGATCTTCCATAAATCTCATACCGACCATCATGCTCGAAAAATTTTCTTTGGGAAATCTGAAACCCACCCTTGTCACGTTACAGTTGGCAGATCATTCTGTCAAAATATCAAAGGGTGTGGTGGAAGATGTGGTGGTTAGGGTCAATAGTCTCTGTTTTCCTGTTGACTTTCTTATTTTAGATATGGAAGTTCCTAGTTCACTTTCTGATTGTCCGATCATGCTCGGTTGACCTTTCTTGGCCACAGCCCGTGCCCTTATCGACTGCGAGTCGGGCTATATTGAGATTGCCATTGGATTTGAAAAGATCAAGCTTAACATCTTCAAGGCAGCCAAGAACTTTGATTGAGATTGCATCGAGGATGACACATCTGACGAGGACATGGCCGTCAGCGCGTGTATCAGACCAATTGGGACCTATTCTGACTGTTGCGAATTGCCTATAAACACTGTCGACTGCCTGACCAACACATATTGTGACGTTCCCCCATCCCTCCCTTGTCCCGTACCTTCTCCTGGCCAGACTTCTGACGAGGTTTTCTCCGCTTCCCATACCTCGTGGTCTGAGTCATTTCCGAGCTGCTCACCGCCGGTCCACACTCTTGAAAATCGGATTTCCCTTTCTCTCCCTCCAAATCAGGCGAATTTGCAACTCCACACTGGGACCTTAAGCCCATATCCTACTCACTGGGGCTATTCTTTTTTGGATCCATCTATCCAAAGAGCCCCTCTTCTTGGCCAATCTGAAGGCCAACTTCTTCTTCCTGACTTATTCTCTGTTCCGCCTGGGACACTCTCCTCCCAGAAAATGCTAGATCTTTCACCACCTACCCTACCACCCTGCTGTATACCCTGCACTTCACCTCTCGTTACCCGATCTTTCGTCCTTTCTCTACCCTTCCCTACATGCATATGAGGACATAGCATTGTTTGGCATAGGGGGGGTGGATAGGCATCCATAGGATCTGGGTATTTTATGGTATCATGCAGTTTCCACCCATTTATAAATATGCAAGAAAAAGAAAAAGAACAAAAAAATATAATATAATAATAATAATAATAATAGAAATGGTGTTTAGTAATGATCTAAAGGCTGAAACAAAAATACAATAAGTGTTTATGGATATTCAACCTCTGTTCTGAAGACTTTCCAAGCCGCAAAAGCTTGATTCGCTCAGGCTCGGGCTTAATTCACTTGAGCATTGACAAAATATATCAGAATCTCTCCTAGCTAAGGATGTATTCTTGTACCTGAGACACCAGTACAGGATCCATTGGTTTGCTTTTACTTGAGAGCTTAAGTAAACTTGGTTCACACTACACATATCAAGAAAGACCAGGTGAACATAAGATCCAACCCTAGTGTTCATTAGGGAAGGTGGAGTCCTTACCTGTGCATGTAGGTAGACTTTTTATCCCAGGTTTTAGTCTTGTGTTTAGGAGAAACTCTTTCTACCAGAAAGACACTCTCCTGCTAAAAAGAAAAGTGTGCTCCTCCAAATAAAGTTGTAAGAGATATACTGACACGTGTTTCAAAAAAAAATGCAAATAAGTCAGTATATTTCACAAATATCTATAAAATCTTCCTACGAAAAATACCTTGTTTTCCTGTGAGCCACAAATGTCAGAAAAAGGGAGTTGAGTTTTCCGTCATCTTCTTAAGGGTTAATCCGAAATCACGGGCTGAAACTAGGACCAACCTTTACTTAAAAATTCGTGAAACCCTGGGCTTGAGTCTTAATGCTCATCTGGTCAGTCTTGATCCTTCACTATGCACTAGCCATAATCTCTTGAGCTCTCGAGTATGGCAAAAACCTCCTGGATCCTGGAAATCGTACTTAAGGTTTAAATATCAAGAGTCCTGGTTAGTCGAGAGATGATCTATGTCATGTAAGACTTATAGTACTAGTAGTCTTCTCTACAATTGGTTCTCACAATATCCAACAATAAGCACACCTATGTTGCCTCAGAAGAAAATCTTCAGCTTAAGATCATTTCTAAATACTACAAAAAAAAAGTTTTGCTAGGGACTAGAAAAAGATAGGCATGGGGGTATGATTGCACCGCAAAAATACACTTGCAATTGTGCCATCTTATGCTATTTCCTAGCATTACCAATGCATATTAGGGTTCTATAATCGCATTGGTAAAAATACATGCATGCATGCATTTAATTGAGAGGAGAGGAGAATAAATAAAATGGCCTCGCAATTACTTTTTTCCTCAAGTGCTGCCTCACAAATTTCCATCTTCATTTTTTATTTCTTTTTGATTTTTGATTTTTGACTTTTTCTTCCCGCGGCTGCATGCATCTTCTTCTCTCCTCGCGCCATGCTTCCCTGCAGCAGCCCTCTCCCTACCAGCCGCAACAGCCCACTCCCTGACACTCCATGCGCAAGCCATGCACAGCCAGGGCATGGCTGTGCATGGCTTTCTTCTTCTATAAAAAGGCCACGACTTCTTCTTCAAAGCCAGCCTGGTCCAACTTCAAAAAAAACCAAACGCAGCACTTCCAGGCCACCACCCTCTCCTCCGTCTCCCTCCATACGCCGGCCCTCCTCCTCCGAGGAGACACCCGGCGGGCAGGAGCCCTCACTGTGGTGCACACCACCACAGTGAGACCACCACCGCCCAGCTCTTCAAAGAGCCGGTGGGCGTGGTGGCTCTTCTCTCATTTTTTTTTGTTCCAGCACCTTCAGCCATTGGAGCGCAGGCTTCAAGCTTGAAGCTCAAAGCTCCAGCAGCAGCGGCAAGGCAGCAACAGCAGCCGCCCAGCCTCTTTCTGCGCAAGCCTGCAGGCAGCCTTCGCCCTCTGTGCATGCCTACAGGCCTCTTCGCCTCCCGCTTCTTCTCTCTGTCATGCGCTCTTCCGCCCGCAACCAGCCATTGCACTCCTCTACAATCGTCCGGCCAACCCTCACCACGCACCCCAGTAGCGCCCGCATCACCCTCACCTTCCCCCGCGCACGCCAACTCCCTCTCCGCGTGCTCTTTCGCGAGCTTCTCCGCGCCTGCAACCGGATGGCGCAGACCATCTTCCTCGCGTGCCATCCTGCGCGCGCCAGCTACTAGCCGGCAGCACTCACACCACCTGCAGCTCCCGGTTGCGTGGCGCGGACGACCACTGTAGCCACTGTTCACACCAGTCTGTGCGACACTGTGGCTATAGTGGGGTGACTGGTGAGCTTCTCACTTAACCGGTCACCCAGCGCGCCACTACCGCCGTTCGCCCGTGCGCGCGCCCACCTGTGTGTCTCCACCCGCGTCACCCGCACCAGCCCGTGCGTCTGCTTCGCCCGCTCCCTTCGCCTGCACCTGCGAGCACCTGTTCCATCCACTCTGTGCAGCGCTGGGTGCTGCGGTCCTCTCCGCACCAACTCTCCTGCGTGCGCGCTCCTCTCTACGCGAACACGTGCCTGCACATGCGCGCGTGGAATCCTCTAGATGATGCCCGCTGGTCGTGGACAACTTAACCCCCAGCAGGAACCGAGCGCTCTCCCGCTCTCTCTCTCTCACTCTCTCACTCTCTCTGACAACACTCTCTCACTCTCTCTTTACACCGACGCTCACACACACCTACACTCACACTTTCTTACACACACACACCTATACACTATTATATACCTATATATATATACGTATACCTATATATATTGATATATATACATATATATATTTATCTACTTATATCCATATATATTAGTATTTATATAACTAAGTATTAGTATACATATATATATATATACACACACACACACATATATCTATATCTATACATATATTAGTACTTATATGAATATGTATTTGTCTATATACATACACACACACACACACACACACACACACACACACATATATATATATATGTATGTATAAGTATATGTATATATATATGTATATATATAAGTATATATATATATACATATATATATGTATATATATATATATACATATGTATATATATACATACATACATATATACATATATATACATATCTAGATACATATACCTATATATATATATACATCTATATAGTATTATATACATACATACATATATATATATATATATATATACATCTACACATATATATATCTATAACTATATATATATACTTAGCTACATATATCTATATATCTACATATATATATATATACCTATATATTTATAACCATATATATATATATATACATATAGATATATTTACATATATACATATATATATTTTCACATTATTTACCATACGCTGTATCGCAAGAATATCTGCACCAATTGCTGATATTCCTCGATACACGCGTACAAAAAAAAGCGTGTTCGCATTCATCTTCCACCATCCATCCTACACGCTGCACTTCGTCCTGTTGATTGCGTCTTTCTAGACGACGATCGGCTCGACACCGTGCTACACTCCATCGTCACCTCCACCCCCACCCCTTTATACATATACAGTATAGTCATATATATATATATATACCATAGTTACTTTACTTCTATTTCTCTTGCATGCCCATAAAAAGATAGAAAAAATATATAAAAGAGAAGATAATCCTTGACTTGCAGGTACCCCATCTTGCGAATAGCAAGACCCATTTTGGAACCCTGTTTTGGCTAAAAGCCAAGAACCCAATTTTGAGGGTGTGCCTCAAGGACAAAGATTACCAGAAAAAAATCTAAATAGAAAAAAATACCAAAAACACAATAAATGAACAAAAGAGATTCGTTGTAGGAAAGCGTAGAAACTCGACTTGTAACCCCACTTCCCTGAGTTCGACCCTGGGCCTAAAAGTGACTAAGATAAAATAAAATAGGTCAGGTAAAAAAAAAATTTTGTAAAGAGATGGTTAGGTCCGATTTAGGTTAACCACTATACACACTTCAACGATAAAATCATCATGTTGACAACCTATTCGGGTCCGACACCAACATCCCCTTGTTGGATGCGATTCGTCACATTCCACCTTACGCTAAGTTTTTGAAAGACATATGCACACCTAAGCGTAAGGCTAGAATTCAGAAAGGGAGCGGTCCTGTCATTCTCTTGGAACAAGTGAGTTCCCTTATTTCAAACCTCCTTATTAGAAAGAAAGACTCAGGCACTCCTCTTCTTTCATGCATGATAAGAAACACCACATTCAATAGAGCACTACTTGATCTAGGTGCTTGCATCAATCTTATCCCAACCTCCATACTAACACATTTCGATTTTGGCAATCTGAAGCCAACCAAGGTGTCCCTACAATTAGCTGATCAATCAGTTAAGACACCTCAGGGAGTGTTGGAAGATGTTATAGTACGGGTCAAGGACTTTTATTTTCCTGTAGACTTTATTATCCTTGACATGGAAGTACCTGAGGATATCCAAAACACTCCTATCATTCTAGGAAGACCTTTCTTGGCTACGACCAAGGCGAGCATAAGTTGTGAGGAGGGCCTTATAGAGTTGAAATTTGGAGATCAGAGGATGAAAATTGATATAGTTCAGGCCCAAAGGGTACCATCCTGTAGTTTAATTGAGGAAATTTGTTCTTTAGATTCCCTGGATAAGTTGGTCGAGGATACGTTCATTAATTCACTTAATTTAGAGCCTCAACGCCCTTGGACCTCTAATTTGACTCTTCCTAAGACATTACCATTAGAAATTGAGGACTTATCTCCTATTCCCTTAGTGTCTCTAGGATCTTCTGAGATCTCCACACCTGCTCCTTCACCTGATCCTGTACCTATTGAGCTTAAACCTCTTCCTAGCTCTTTAAAATATGTCTTCTTAGGACCAGATCAGACCTATCCTGTGATTGTCAATTCTCACTTATTGTCTAATCAAGAATCATGACTCTTATCTATCCTGAGAGCACATAGATAGGCTATAGGATGGAGACTCTCTTACTTGAATGGCATTAGTTCTTCTTACTGGACACATAGGATTTTCACTAAAGAAGGTTCTAGACCGACCAAACAACCATAGCATAGACTGAACCCAACACTTCAAGAGGTGGTTAAGAATGAAATGATCAAGTGGTTAGACAATGGAATTATCTTCCCTATTTTTGATAGTCAATGAGTAAGTTCTGTTCAGGTTGTGCCTAAGAGGGTCAGACTTACCATTATAACCACTGAATCTAGAGAAGTCATCCCAACACGGATTGCTAGTTCGTGGTGAGTATGTATTGACTACTGCAAACTCAACCAAGCCACGAAGAAAGATCATTTCCCATTGCCCTTCATTGATCAGATACTAAAAAGATTGGTAGGGAATCGATTTTTCTACTTTTTGGATGGCACTCAGGTTACAATCAGGTGGCAATTCACCCCGATGACCACGAAAAAATGACTTTCACTTGCCCCTACATAGCCTTTGCATTCTGTAGGATGCCATTTGGATTATGTAACACACCTGCTACATTTCAGCAATGTATATATGTTTGCAATCTTTTTCGACTTATTAGGTGATTGCTTAGAAGTCTTCATGGATGACTTCTCAGTCTTTGGAAGCACATTTGATGCATGTCTAGACCACCTGACTAAGGTCCTGCAGAGATGCATCAATGTGAATCTGGTACTTTCCTAGGAAAAGTCACATTTCATGGTACTAGAAGGATTAGTTTTAGGTCACCTTATTTTTGAGAGAGAAATTGAGGTTGATCGTGCGAAGATGAAATTGATTTCTGACCTGCCATTAGCTTCGTCAGTTATGCAAATCAGATCTTTTCTCGGGCATGTTGGTTTTTATTGGCGCTTTATAGTGGATTTCTCAAAAATAGCTAGTCGACTTTCTGCGACAATTATCAATAATCACAATAAATTGCTATTAGCAGGTTTTTGTTCCCAGCAACGGTGCCAAAAATATAATCGTCGATGATCGGTTCACACTAAAAAGAGGTTTTAAATGTTGTTGAGGTAGTATATGTTACAAATGCAAACCGATGTCACATTAAGTTTATTTATTTACTTAATTTTTACTGGTTTATTTCAGGTCATTCACTGAGAGTCAGTTATTAATATACATCATTCTCTAAGTCCAAAAATATCCTTTTATTCCAAAAATGTTGATTTTATTTACAAAAATGAATAAAAGAATTAAATAATCACGTGAATTGGTTAATTATTTACAAAAGAATCGGTTAATACATGTTGCAATGCTTGAAAACATATGTACACAAACAAGCATAAAAAATTATGTATAACTACTCTATGCTAATTATTTACAACTAATATAGATAATACCTGGTGCAAAAATAGTTAATAATACTTACTATACTAATTTAAATTAATATACTAACATCTATAGTAACATATATAATATATACATTAACATATATAAGTGTCGCTAAAACCTTAGTGAAACTATATACATAACCTAAGGTAAAATAAGTATCTATAGTAACATATATATATACAGTGACGGATGTAAGCATCACTAAAGGTCTTAGGTTATTTATATACATATTTGAGATCTCAAACAAGTACCTATTCTACTTATATATATATACTTACTATATACGTATACTTATTTATTTACATTATATTATATTATTTATATACATATACTTATTATACACACTATATATATATATATATATGTATACATATATACACAACACACACATACACAGACATACAACACACGCTCACAAGGGCTGTGGCTACTCTTATCTTCTTCACACTTAGCGAATTTAGGGCTCACTCTCTCTTAGACCGATTCGGTTCAACCCAAAAATTTAGTTTAATAGGCGGACGACCTTTTCGAGGGATACACAGCACCCTTTTCAGGGTGGGACCAGACCTCTACTAAGGCCACCCTAATTTAGCTACTTAGGTGCATTACATTCGGATTTATGCTCGTTATTGGACCCAATTAGGCCCTCGCACAGTGTATGGCCCTCAGCCCATCACTGTGCTCAATGATATGCCATATCAATGCTCAAGAGTATTGGGAGAGAGGAGAGTGTGTATAAGGGTGCCCAGTTCCTGACAACCGAGGGGGATGTATGATAAAAATAATATATATATACATATATATATATATATCGGTGCGGCACTTCCACAATGTACAATGTGGCGCTAAGAAGCGGCCGAATTTGGTTGTTATTGCGCTGGAACGTCTTGATTAGTCAATTTGGCCCTCGATTTGAGGGCAATAATTTATTTTAAATTAAAAATAAATTATACCATTGTAAAGCCCTTATATAGGGCTACATAATTATATAATTACTTTACAAAAATAAGTTATTCTATTATATAATAAAATTGGGTAAAGTTGACTATTTATACATGTTAAATTATGTGTTAATTTGTTAAGTAAAGTATAATTTAGTTAATTAATCATCAAATTAAATTAATAAAATATTAATATACATAATAAATTATTTATTACACTTTTTTATTATATTTTATAAGCTTTAGTTTAATTTATTTACATTTAAATACATGTTTTAGTTAATTTTACATATAAATAAACTATAAATAGTATAATACAGTATAAATATAGTTTAAATTAGTTGAAAATACTTAATATAATATATTACAAGTATACAATATACTTTATCTCAGTATTAACTTAAATTACTAATTTATTTGATTTTAACATAATAAATTACCTAATTAACTTAATAACTTAATTATTTACTGTAAATATATGATTAAATGCAATTACATGTATTATAATATTCATAATACATATATAAATATGTATGTACAGTATTAGGTATAAATATGTACATTTAACTAGGTTTGTAGAATTACTTAGTTTACTATACATTTAAGTTATATAAATTAGTAGATATTTATATAACAAGTTATTCTAAATACTTAATTTAATACATAGAATACAAATATAAGTTATTTACATAAATTATATACATATTATACAATATTTACATATAGCTTAGATTAAATATATATATACAAGTATATACATAGTTTACATAGTATTTTTGAGAGTTTTTGGTATTTCTGATTTTTATGGGTTATATATATAGTAGAGATAAGGGATGAGAGAGAAAGAAAGAGATGAGAGAGAAGAGTTGTTTTTGGTATTTTTGATGTTTGGTTCTTTTATTAAGTTCCAAGGTATACTAAACCATCGACTGGTATGTTCTACCAAGTTGGAGGTTCAGAATGCCTTGAAACTTTGCATACACTTACAAATAAACCTAATCCTAACCAAGACACCTTTATTTTATTTTTTATGATTTTTTAAAGATTTTTATTTATATACAAAGTAACATAATTCTGGGCCTCAAAGAGTGTTTTGAAATGAATCCTAAGGCCTTGAATGAACTCTAAAGGTTGGAAAAGGGTGTCTGCACATTCAGTAGTGTCCAGCATATCATATAAAAGGTATACAAATAGTTAAACATGATTTCCACTTTAGATTTCATTAATTTCCATCATTGGACAGTTAATTCATGCAAATAGCTAACAATGAGATTTAAAATGAAAAATATAAGCAAATCAAGTTAAATTAAAATCCACTTCAGTACATGAATGCTTCATACATGATATTCTACACTACATAACAGGTTAGCTCACATAAACACTTAAAACCTAGCCCAAAACAGTAGCTGCAGCTGCATCAGATCAATGCTGTTGAAATTCAGTAGCTACAGTTGCTACTATGGGTTTCAATTGGACAGCAAAAAGGTGCTACAACAGTTGCTGTAGCCATTTTATTAGTTACTGGCTACTTCTTCGATCACTGAAAGCAAGATTTTATCGCAGAGAATGTAGCTGACAATGCAGCCTTTGATGTGTTGAAATGAGGGATTCAAAACCAAAAACACATGTTTAAACAACCATAAAAACTAATTGGGCTTCAAACTCATTTTAAAAACCAAATGTGTGTGTTAAACTCTTCATCAACTACCCTTAGAAATCAAATCTCATCTTAAATCAAGGATTGGAAAAAAACATTCAAGATATGGAATGATTGATTAAATCCCACAAGAAATCATTGCAAACTCTTTACTAACATCTCTGAATTTCAAGTTAAGTTAAACATAAGTTCCAGAAATCATTACGACCATAATGAGATCCTTATCTTACACTACAGACAATGTAAGATAAAGATCTACATTAAACTCCCAAAGCATACAAATCCAATTCAAAGATGATTAAAAAACTTTCAAACTCGATTGCAAGCTTTCAAAATCATGAAACATATTGATTTAATCCCTCTCTTATGCTATAGACAGCAAGAAGAAAGAAATTAAATCAGTCAATGAATTCCAATCAATTTGAATCCCAAATATTTATAACCCAGAAGAATATACTAAAATTCTTTAGGTTAAAATCCAAATCTCAATCAAATGAGGATGTGAATCATTGCTAGGGCCTCAAATTAGTAAAACTAATTTTCCTTGGCTCTAACAATCGATGAACTAAAAATTCACATCAATCATCAAATCCAAACCACATCTGAGAAATTCCACAATTCAGCTCAATCAAAATTAGGGCAAAGTCATTTGTGAGTAAACGAAGTGAATGAGATGACCCTAAAATGCAATTGGTGCATATAACATATCTAAAAGCGATAGTGATATGCGGAAATGATAGCGATAGTGATAGCTCAATTGGCGCATCTAGATCTGTTAATGGCCTAGATGGATGGGTGAATGGTGGATATGCGGAAAATCAGAAGATGTGATAGTGATATGGAGAGGGAGATTAATGCATTGAAATGGAGGTGGAAAAACACCTCTCTGATTTGAATTGATCAGAGAGGGTAAGATCGAATCTATGCTAATCTACTCCTACCCTACACTAAACCATCACCAAAATTTGATTTTTAATCTACTCCTACTAATCTAAATTACACTAATTACTAATCTAAGCTACTCTAAAAAGCAGGAAAATCTATCTAACAGGAGGAATGGGTTTGCTTGGATCCAAAGTCGGCATCTAAGGAGGAAGAATAGGGGAAGATCTTCAGCGAGTGAAGAGCCCACAAGAGGAGCTCCATGGTCGTCCTTAGGCGTACGTGATCCCTAGAGGCGAGGAGGAATGGAAGGTGAAAACCACACCCTATCACAGGTGTGGCAAGTGAAGGGGTTAGGATAGCTAGAAATGGAGGAAGGGATCGGCTCAAGAGGTGTAGTGGGGAGTTGATCGCGCGTGCAGGGAGCTAATTAGTTGCTTAAGTAGGCAGGGGAGTGAGTCAGATCACCGCGAAGGTAAGATCAAACACCTAAAGCATGGGTGGTGGAGATGGGCTTACGAGGGCGCGTGAAAGTTTTAATCCAAATCACGGCCGTAGGATAAGATCTGGGGCAAAGGGTGATCACACGCATTGAAGTGTGCGAAGCTTCAATTGGAGCTGGGCCTTAGGATCAAGAGATCAAAGGATGAACGACCCAGATTGACCGAGTTCTTCGTGTGTGCAGTAGACCTGGTGCAGCAAGTGTGTTGGAGGTTTTGCAAATAAGCCCTTTAGGGTGAAGGGGTAGAAAAATTATGGCGAGACCCATAAGTGGCAAAGAAGAAGGCAGTGTAGTCCCTGAGGTGTTACAAAATGACTCCTGGCAGCTATCAAATTGGTCCTTGAAGGTTTTAAATGTGAAGAAAATGTATATGACCTAAGGACCTAAGTGAGAAACCATAAATGCGAGGTCCTAATGATGTCCAAATGCTACTAGGTTTTTAATGAAGCCCAATTGAACATTAAGGAAGTTAATTTCACTTTTGATTTGAAATTTTAAACCCAAATATGTGTTCAATTTTGCAATTGGATCATCAATTTACATTAATGAATAGAAATCTCACTTTATGACATAATTTCATGTTTTTAACACAAATTTGGTGTTTTAGGTCATTTCCACTACTTCCCACACTTAACCCTTTTCATGTGTTAATTCAGTAGTATTTAACCTAATTTCTAGCTTAACTTGGGCATTTTAGCTATGATGAGTCACACCTCATCAATAGGCCGACCTCTCACAAATCTCCTCTCTAAAGATGTGGACTTCCAGATCTCTGATGATTGTGTTCGTGCCTATACGACACTTCGTGATCTGGTTACCAAGGCACCAATACTGCAACCCCTGGATTGGTCTCACCCTTTTGAGATCATGTGTGATACCTTTGATTATGCAATAGGGGCTATCCTTGGTCAAAAATTGGATAAGAAACCTACAATCATCTATTACGCTAGCAAGACCTTAGATGAAGCTTAGAGGAATTATGTAGTCACTGAAAAGGAATTTTTAGCAGTAGTATTTGCAATATAAAAATTCATCTTTTAGGTTCCCACATTATAGTATACACTGACCACACTATAGTTCGACATCTTCTCGGGAGGAAGGGCACAAAATCTCATTTGATTAGATGGATCCCGCTGTTGTAGGAGTTTGATTTAGAGATTCGTGACAAGGTCGGGAAGCATAATGTGGTACCTGACCACTTATCCTGCCTTCCTTCTAAGGTGATATCTCCACTTCCTATCACCACCACTTCACAACTCGATCCGAGCACCACCTCCAGAACCTCATGGATACCCTCTGCGTGCCTACCAGCAACCCCAACCCAGGCCCGCCCAATACTCTCAACCTGGGCCTACACAAGATGATCAGTTGGGGATGATCATGAAAGCTCTTACTGACATGCAATAACAAAACATTTCTATGCAGTAGAGACAGGATGTGGCACTAGCTGAGATGAGAGCCCAGCTATTGCACTTGACATAATCTCGTCAACCACATTTACTCTCATCTTAGGCAGAACCTAATCCTATGAACAAACCTGCCCAGAGGTATGTCCAACCTAAACCTAATCCTCCCTAAGGCCAAGCACACTTCATATCACAAGCCTTGCATAATTCTGATCCTTTTGCACCTTACTCAAATAAGCAACCACCTCTTCTTCCCAATCCAAATTCATCTTCTTCATCTTGACTCTGCATTAGCTTATTGAAGAAGTGGAAGCTGTTGATTTTTCTGGATATATTGTTTCTTTACTTGGACCTTGAGCCAAGTAACTTTGAGATGATTTGGTTCTGTTTACTTGAACCTTGACCCAAGTATCTCTGATTTGATACCCATTTTCTACTTGGGCCTTGTACTAACTATCTGACTATGATAGATTATGGAGCTATTCTTCACCCTTGAGATTGACAAACTTCCATTCTATTCACCATGATCTGTATTCCTTAATTGAACTTCATTGACTTGTCAATTCTCAACCCATCTTTTTGGCTCCTACATTCTTGACAACTTCTATTGGGTTTACGACTAGCTGAAGGCGTTAAACTTAGCAAACCTATCTTCTTGTATATAGTTGTTTTCACCTTTCTTGTTTTCCATTTCTTGCATTAGGTGTCTACCTTTGCATTTTTAGCATACATTCATTGTCACATATTCATGCATTTCACTTCTTAACCCGACTTTCCACTCTGGTCTTGTATTAGACTTGAAATCGTCTGCACAGAGATTTTTATCTCCTCATTCTGACTTCCTTCCGTCACCCAGTCTAAGATAGTAAAAAGCAGAGTATGCATTTGCTTCCACCCTATTCATACAATGAGGACATTGCATCATTTAAGCATGGGGGTGTAAATAATGAATCATTTACTAAAATGCAATTATAAATACGCCTGTAGTGTATACAGTATAGTACTATCAAAAATACCAAAAAATTGAAAAATTTTTGAAAAATTTGAAAAAAAATTACAAATTAAAAAATACAAAAAAATGTCAAAAACAAAAAATTTCAAAAATACAATAAGGGACCTAAACTTTACTGTTGAGGGAGAACTCTAAAAGATAGAAAAAAAACTCTGAGGAGAAAAAAGGCATTGAAAGAATTTGTGTTTAATTATGATCTTATAGTTGAAAATAAAAATATAATAAGTGTTTATGGATATTCAACTTTTGCTGGTTAGACTTTTTGGGCCACTGTAGCTTGATTCGCTCAGGCTTTAGCTTAATACACTTAGTCTTTGACAAGATAGACCACGATCTCTCTTAACTTAGGACATATTCTTGTACCTAAGTCACTAGTGTAGGATTCGCTGATTTTCTTTGGCTTAGGAGTCTAAGTAACCTTCGTTCATACTACACAGTGTCAGGAAAGACCTTGTGAATTTGAAATTCAACCCCAGTGTTCATTAGGGATGGTGGAGTCCTTACCTGTGCGTGTAGGTAGACTCTTTGTCCTAGTCTTTAGTCTTGTGTCTAGGAGAAGCTCTTTCCACTCTTTCCACCAAAGAACTCACCCACAAAATAAAGTGTACTCTACCAAATAAAGTTGTCGGAGACATACTGACGGTTACTTGTGAAAAAAAAATGTTTCAGAAAAAGAAATTCTTTGGAATAAATCAAGTATGTTCTCCAAGTCCTGTAAATACAGTTTTCCACCAAGAAAAAGAAAGATATTTTCAGGGTGCAATACAAATACCCTATTTCCACCAAATATTCTTTGAGGCACAATGCAATAAATGTTGGGCTTGAATCTTTCTCACTTTTTGAGAGTCAATCTGAAAACATGAGCTGAAGATATGACTAACCTGGACTTAAGAAGAAGTGAAACCCTGGGATTGTGTTTTAAAATTCACCTAGTTAGTCCTGACCCATCACTAAGCATAGCCATAACCACTTAGCTTCTGAGTCTTGTAAAACCCCTTGAGTCTTGGAAATCACACTTAAGGTTTAACTATCAAGAGTCCTTGTTGGTCGAGAGATGGTCTATGTCATATCAGTCTTAAGTTCTGGTCAGTCTTCCTAAGCGATAGGTTCTCACAATGTCCAGACATAAACACAGCTGGTTTATCGGGAAAATCTTTCAGCTTAAAGACCATCTCTAAACACTTAACACTTTACAATTTGAAAAGAAAAGAAAAGAAGAAAAATAAATATCTCATCACACTAAGTGTCTACCCCAATGTGCTTGTAACTTAGTGTGTGTTGTGTTAATGTGAGCTGTGTGTTGAGTGACTTGAGTGTGTGTGTGTTCATGAGTGTGTGTATATAAGTACTGTGAGCGTCTATAGATATGTATACAAGTATATAATGTATAATAAGTATATGTATATAAATAATATAATATAGTGTATACTGTAATAGTATAGATAGCGTATATAGATTAGTATAAATGTTTGAGCTCTTATATGTATATATATAATACTAAGGGCTTTAGTGACAAATACATCTGTCACTGTATATAGATATGTATGTTAGAATAAGTAGTTTTTGCCTTAGGTAGTGTAAATATGTAACTAAGGCTACACTGACGTTTATATATGTTACTGTACCTAGGATTATGTGTTAGTATAGATAGTAGCTTTTGCCTTATGTTATGTATATAGTTTACTATAGTTTTAGCGACACTTATATATGTTACTATAGATGTTAATATGTTATAGTAAGTTAGTATAGTAAATATTATTAGCTATTTTTGTACCTATACTTAGGTATTAACTATATTAGTTGTAAATAACTAACATAGAATAGTTGTACATAGTTATTAATGCTTGTGTGTGTAGATTTATTTCCAAGTATTGAATGTGTTTTTAATTCATTATTTTATATATAATTAACCAAATTTTTTAGTCATTGATTCTTTCATTCATTTTTGAAAATAAATCAACAATTTTGGAATTAAAGAATATTTTCGAATTTAGGGAGTAATGTATTTCAATAATTGCCTCTCAATGAATAACCTAGAATAAACCAGTAAAAATTAAGTATATAAATAAAATTGATGTGACAACGATTTGTATTTGTGACATATACTATAACAATGACATTTAAAACCCCTTTTTAATATAAACTAGTTGCCGTGTGATCATATTTTTGGCACCGATGCCGGGGATAAAATCGGTCAATAGTGTTTTATTGTGATTGTTTGATAAAGGTTGCAGAAAGTTGATTAATGATGGCGTGTGGAGGGCTGACGGAGTTGGGGAAGGTGAGTGGAAGTTGGGTTGTTCAGTGGAGGTTTTGAGTGGGTGAAACACGAAGTAAATAGAGGGGTTTTGGCGGAGGCGAGGTGAAGGTTTTAGGAGTGTTGGTGGAGCGGTTGGTGGTTTGTGGAGGGCGTGCAACCTCGCTGAAGTGCGATCGGAGCAGAAGAAGAAGAAGGGGCAAAATGATTTAGTGGTCAAAACAAGAAGAGAAGAACCTAAACCTAGTCTAAAAAGGGAGAGAGAGTTGGGATCCTAGCTAATGGTCGAAAGGAAGAGATGGAGCCGACTTGAATTGGTCAGCGTCGGAGATGGTGAAGCCTCCGGTGAGCGAGGACGAAGGGTTTGGAGAGCTCTCGCTGGTATTAAGAGGAGCAGAGGAAGTAGTGGATGAGATTCCCGCTGCCTTTGGTATGTGGCAGCGGGTAAGGAAGTCGAAGAAGGAGGTATCGCTGGAGCTATGGCAGAGGTAGCCGGAGCGAGGAAAATGTGAAGAAGTAAGGCCTGAATCGAGCTAAGGAGATTGGCATGAAGTTCAAGAGCTTTTATAGAGCTCCTAGCCGAGCTTTAAATGAGGAAAGAAGCTCTAATGGCTTGGCAATCAGAGCACAAGGAACCCACGAATTACATGGATTTGCACGAGCTTTTTACGCAAGTTTTGAGTCCCAAAATAAGTCCAAACGAATCCTCATCGTATGAACATCAATCCCACCAAATTTGATGGGATTTGGTGATGAACTGATGCCTCTTTTGTTGGTGCTAGAGCACCATAATCGTTTATTTTGATGATAACAAAACACATGTCGTTTAACATTTGCTTTTGAGTTCTAGTTTTCAGGTCAAATTGCAAATAGAGATAAGTGTTTAGATGGAGTTCTAGCTCGCATCCATGGCGGATTGGAGGAGCTGGACAGAGACGGAGGAGCTTTACGAGGAGCGAAAGCTTGAAGAAGGAAGGAGATGAAGAATAGGATATATTTCATTTTATCTTATTCTATGTAATTTTGTTTCTTTGTTTTGCTTTTTATTTTGGTCTTAGATTTTATGTTAGAGAGCCTCAAAGAACCTTTAAAGTAGTCCTAGGAACACCTGCACTACCCTAGAATACTTAGGTTTTCTGTAAAGAACTTAGATAACCAAAATAGGGTTCAGACAGTCCTATCAGACGTCCAATCTGGAAATCAGACGTCTGATATTGACTTTTAAGACGTTTGACTGTTTGATCAAACATCCAATTCATTTAGGCTAGACTTAGTAGGTTCTATCTGTTAGAATCAGTCGTCCAGACTTTAGTCCAGACGTCTTAGGAGATGTCTGATGTCTTTGCCAGACGTCCAATTAGTGGAATGTTGGCTGCCTTCGTAAACATTGAGAAAATGATCATTAGCCTTGTATCAGACGTCCGTAGAGGACCCCAGACATCTGATATGTGACCGTTTTTCCTTGGCTGACCCAAAATCTCCTCTCAAAGATTTTCTAGCCGTTGTACTCCCTTGGGAATCCATTTTCGCAGAACAATAGGTTTCCAGACGTCTAGACCTAGTGCCAGAAGTCCTGCGTGTCATTTGATGGACATACACTAGAACCCTGTTTCGGTCTGATTCAAGCCAAGAAGGAAACTAGCCTAAAATCAGATGTCTGACTTAGTTCCCAGACATCTTAAATAGGTTTTCTAGACATCTGATGCCAGGACTAGACGTCTGATGACCCTTTCAGAATCATGATTAATTATGACTACGGCCTGATTTGCCTTGGATTTGCACCCAACGACTATGGAAGCCTTCCAAGGCCTTCCAAAGCCTTCCTAGGCCCTCTATAAATAGAGGAGGACCCCTTGGCTTGTAAGATAGACCCAAGACACACCTTGCAAGAATATTTGCACTCTCTTGTGTCAAAAAGAAGTAGAAGATCAAATAGAAGAAGCTCTAGCTCTACAAGCACTCACTTCACACCTAAGAGCTTCGTCCTGCTATGCACCTGCTCTCCCACCGACGTTACGAGAGCGCTGTTGTGCCAAAGCGTGGTTCACACATCTGCGTCGTCACATCAACGCACTTCCACCAAAGGGAAGTTTCCTCACTCCTATAGAAGCTAGGTTTAAATATTTGTGGCTCTATAGGATTGTTGTACATTTATTGTCTTTGGTTGGGTATCCGCTTTGCGAATTCCCATCTCCTTCACAAGACAAAATCCTTCTTGTGAAGAGAAGGGGTTTTGAGGTACACCACCCTCGGTCTGAGAGTATGGTTGTAATTGAGGTTTAGTCACCCTCGTTCAAGTGATTGGGTTTAGTGGATTTGATCGACTAGGGTCGATCGGGAAATCCTAACTTGAGAGGGTTAGGTGATGGTTTCCACCCAGTTTGGGTTTCCACCTTAAAATACTTGTGCTTATTGTGTGATTGCTTATTTTTGTGAGATTGTCTATTTTAATTATGCACTTTATATTACGTCACCCACATCTTACCCCTTCTAATCAGGAAATTACATCTTTAGTGTGGTTAACAGCTGCCTGGAGGTCGGTTGATCTCCAATGGCAGAAAGGATTCATTTGCGAAGGAGATAGGGAAGTTAGGGACCCATTTGCAAAGATTTTCAAAAGTTAGGGGTTTGATTGAGAGGAATAATGTTCAAATGGATTGAAATGCAAACTAGGTCAAGATGGACTCTTATTGAGCCTAAATTTTTTGGTACAAACCTAATTTGGACCCAAGGAATCTAGTGGTAAGTTGGATTTGAGTTTTGACCAAGTTTGACTAGGTAATTTGCTCAGAAACCCAAATTAGGGTAGAAATCCTTCTGCGACTCTATTCAAGGTCAAAATAGGTTCAGATTGTCATACCAAGGGTACAAACATCAAGGAATATTTTTATATGAATTTTAGGAGGTTTAGATAAATTTTATCTTGACCAGAACCTCTGTAATTCAAGTGGGTTTAAAATTAGGGTTTTATGTTATGATTCTGTTCTCGAAATCTGTGAAACCCTGTTTCAGTCTGTATGGACCCACTTATTAGACTTTAATACTCATTTGACCTTAAATTAACTCCTAGGAAATCCCATGGTTACTCTGCATTCATGATATAATGTTAAAGCTATAGAATTAACCCAAATTTAATGCTTTCTTCTCAAAATGGATTTGTATGGAATTATGTCTCTCAGGCGATTATGTAGAAGCATTTGTCACTTGATGATGACTAATTAAAGCTAGTTATGGCTCATGATGGCATTACCATCATACCCCCATGCGTAGCTTTTGCTAGTCACTGGTAAAATCTTATGGAAAGAACTAAATCTCTAGACCATGCTTGGATGTTCAGATGCCTGATTTGTGCCCCTTTAGAAATTAGGTCAGAATGCCAAAAGTAGACCTAGAGGTACCCAAGTATCAATCAAGATCCAGACCTGACCAGCTTAAGCCTGGGTCTGCCACGAAAGTTTCTAAGGCTTGCAAAAACTGCCTAGAGGTTCGTTGAACCCAGCAGTTAAGGCATCCATGCGTAGAATGTAGTAAGTCTAGGTTTAGTTTTCCAATGCATTTTTAGTAAGAGAGAGATAGAAGGATTTTTCATTTGGAGAGTTTTCTCTCTTTCCTTTTTATTTTTCCTTAGATCCTACCTTAGATCCGTCCTAAACACGGTTTGTATCGGATTCCTTATCCCCACCATCAATCCTCGAAGGGCCCCTGGATTAAGATGCTTCGGGATAGCATTGCCCATGGCAACCCCCAGAACCTGGCTTTCGACATTTCGGGATAATCTCGCCCATGGCACCTGAACTAGCACAAGATGCTTTCATGGACACGTTTATATCACATAAACCGTCTCTTTTTGCACATTCTTAGACATAGAGTTGCATCATATATTATAAATATTGCATAACATGCATCATCTTGCATTTAGTCTAGGTTGTATAAAGTTTAGGTTAATTTTTCCTTTTTGTGGTCAGGTAATAGGGCAATATTTAATTGGGACCTCAAATTGAAGATCCAACCATATGGATCTGATCATGGCGACGATCGGAGTTCAAAAACTCCAAGGTCGCCCTGATCGGACTTCCGTAGCATCAGATATAATCTGAGGAAGGTTTGAGATCAAGGGCCAAGATTGTGTAAATCTGCACTTCATATGACAAATCCAATCGCATGGATGGGTTCAGATCGACGATCTAGCCCAATGGAGCAAAAATCGGTCCAATTCGACATCCGTGGCACCATCTACAGCTCACAGAAGATGGACGGCCATGATGGTGCCATCACAGCCGCCCAAACTGGCCACAGCACCTCTTCTCAACCTCTGAAGGCACAGGCGAGGCAGGATCTCAGCCGTTGGATCTTGATCTAATGGCCATGGATGACCGGCCCTTAAAATGTAAACGCGACCATCCACCGCGATAGCATAGCGGTCACGTGCCTGTGGGCGAACCACAAGTCGCGAGTTCGAGACCCCACACGCTCAAAATCAGAGTGAGAAGCGGGCGTGGTTAAATAAAGCCGTGCGATGTGCAATGGATGGTGATGGAGGCGACTATGTGGCCGCACCAGATGTGCAGGTGGGCGCACATGAGATCAAACGGCCAAGCCCATGCGCAATCGCATGCGCGGGCATTGGGCACGTTGAAGAAGAAGTGGCAAGATGGCTTTTAAGCCATCCGATCGCTTGATCGGACGGCTGAGAATCAAAGATCGTGCATAGGCGTTGGGCATGAGGAGAAGAAGAGGCGCATGCAAGCGGAACCTATGCCCACATTCAGGGGCTTTAGTGACATTTAAATCCATCACTAATGGCCCTGAATTAATGTTTTATGCATAAAATGACCTTTTTGCCCATTCAAACTTCACCTATAAATAGCTCTACGACCCCCACACTTTCTTCATCCCTTCCTGTCTTCTCACACCCCCTCCAAAGCTCTAAGAGCTTGTTCCAAACCCAGGATGCTCCATTAGAGTTAAAAATACAATTTTTCCACCTTCTCACCTTGTTCGTAGAGTAACCCGCGGTGGTTCTCTCACTGCCATTCAGGAAGCAGATCCCGCTACGATGTTGTATTGCCTCGTTCTCCATCGTCCTTCATTGTTCTCCTTCATCCCGCATCTCACCACCTTCGTTCGGGTGCTCCGTCATTGCGGCTTGTCCTCTAAGTAGCTGTCGAGGAGGATAACTTCTCTCCACCTTCTTTTACCACTTTCTAGTGTAGATTTCCTACTTTCTAAAGTAGATTTCCTGCTTTCTAGTGTAGCGAGTAGTTGTAGCAAGTAGTTGTAATGAACATTGCTCTATGGTAATGAAATCCATGTTTATTCTATCTCTGTTTTCTCTTTATTTGTAATATTCTCTCATTTTCTTCTATTGTTTATTCTTTAAGTAGATAGCTACTTTCAATTCAATTCCACCGGCTAATCTATTTTGTGACAAATAAAACAAACGTGATTTTTAATTAATTTTCTGCCTCCCTATGTTCGATCCCGAATTCTTTTTGAGTTTCGGTTAAATTTATCTGTTGATGATTTTTCTCACAAATTGCCCTACAACGACGAGTTTTCAAAACTCAACTTCCGTTTGCGCAGATTTTCCACTACAACATTTTGGTACCGTTGTAGGGGAGGTGACGCTCTTTGATTTTTTGCATTTTCTCACCTTACTTATCTTTCACCTTACTTCTCTCCTTTCTTATTGTGATTACAGGTACTCTCACGAGACGGGCAAAAGTGGTAGATTGGAGTAAAGTGCGATTGAAGGGTTTGTAAGTTTACCCGTACCTCCCTACCCACTAGATTTTATTCCATCACTTAATAACACAAACCCTAATTAACCTAGGAGTTCCCATAAATCATAAGGTTAGTTTTGATTATTTGGTTGTCACCTCCACCCGCCTCACCCTCCACATATAAAAGAAAAATAAAAGAAAAATCTCACAGAGGTACACAACCTCTTTTGATTCTCCATACTCTACCACTAACCCAATCTTTGGGATTGGTACACTCACCAACACATAATTGAGTAGAAATCAGATTAGGTAATCATTTGTGTGCCTAATTAAGTGGTGCATCAGGCCAATTGTTTGAGTTTTTGGGTTGCGCCACTTCAACTAAAAACAACTCATGAAGTAGCTGCCACATAGGTTCAACTTTTAGGGATTTACTAGGCACTTGATTGCACCGCAAAAATATGCCCGCAATTGTGCCATCTTATGCTATTTCCTAGCATTACCAATGCATATTAGGTCTCCATAGTCGCATTTGTAAAAATACATGCATGCATGCATTTAATTGAGAGGGGAGGAGAGTGAATAAAATGGCCTCGCAATTTACATTTTCTTCAGGTGCTGCTTTGCAAAATTCCCATCTTTATTTTTATTTCCATTTGATTTGGAAATCTTTCTTCCCGCGGCTGCTGTGCATGGATTGACTTCTTCCTCCTCGCGCCATGCTTCCCTGCTCACAGCTCTCCCTGCCAGCCGCAACAGCCCACTCCCTGCCAAGCTATGCGCAAGCCATGCACAGCCAAGGCATGGCTGTGCATGGCTTTCTTCTTCTATAAAAAGAGGGTGTCTTCTTCTTCTTCTTCAGACAGCTTGGTCCAACAGAGAAAAACCCACAGCAGCTCCACTTCTCCTTCTAGGCCACCGTCCTCTCCTCCCTCTCCCTCCACACGCCGGCCCTCCTCCTCTGAGGAGACACCTGACGGACAGGAGCACCTCACGGTGGTGCACAACCACCACCGTGAGTCCACCACCGCCCAGCTCACCATAGAGCCGGTGGGCGTGGTGGCTCTTCCCTGACTTCACTTTCCAGCCACTTTAGCCATTGCCGCAGGCTTCAAGGTTTGAAGCTCCGCGGCAACAGCAGCGGCAAGGCGACAGCAGCAGCACACAGCAGCAGTCGCCCAGCCCATTCCGCGCATGCCTGCAAGTCGCCCTCGTCTCCAGCGTGCGCCTACAGGCACCATCGCCTCCCGCTTCTTCACCCTACAGCGCTCCCTCCCTAGCCCGCAACCGGCCATCGTGCACCTCTGCAACGGCCGGCCAAGCACCCCAACTCACGCCAGACAACACCCGTAGGCCATCGAGCACCCTATCGCGCCCCTTCGCTCGTGACCCAGCCCTCCCCATGCGCTCTGTCGCGAGGTCTTGCCCGCAAGCCAACAGCCGAAGCCACTCCACCGCACACGCCGAACTGTCTGCACTCACAGCACCTGGCGTACCGGGTAGCGCAGCGCGGCCTTACACTGTAGCCACTGTTCACGCCAATCTACGGAACACTGTGGCTGCAGTGGGGTGACCGGAAAGCTTCTCACTTATCTGGTCACCTGGTGCGCCACTACCACCGTTCGCCCGCGCACTCGTTCAGTCTCGCGTCGCCCGCACCTGCTCGCTTCAGAGTCTGCGAGGGCCCACTTCGTTCGCCCGCGTAAGCTCGCCCGTGTAAGCTCGCCCACTCCTAGCGCCTGCATCTGCAAACCGGCACCCGACTCTTCACGCAGCATCGTGTGCTGCGGTCTTCTCTCCGCACCCATCGCCCTCCAGCGCGCGCTTCTCTATGCACATGCACGCCTGCGCGCGAGCTTGAGCCTCCAGACGACGCTTGGTCCTTCAGATGCCTTAACCTCCAGCAGGAAGCGTGCGGCAACGCTCTCTCTCTCTCTCTCACTCTCTCTCACAACACTCTCTCACTCTCTTTACCAATGCTTACACACACATACACTCACACTTCCATACACACACACACACCTATACTCTATTATATACATAAATATATATACGTATACATATATATATTGATATATATACATATATTTATATACATATATATATATATACTTATATCTATATATATAGTTGTATGTATATAACTAAGTATTAGTATACATATATATATCTATATACTTATATATATATATATATACATACATACATATATATTTGCATATATACATATACTTATATGCATATATATATATACATATATCTATACATATATTAGTACTTAAATAACTATGTATTAGTCTATATACATATATCTATATACTTATATATATATATACACATATATATTTACCTATATACATATATTTATATACATACATACATATATATATATCTATATATATATATATACACACACACACCTGCTTATACATACATATATACATATATATATATCTATATAACCATATATACATATATACATATATATACATATAGCTACATACATATATACATACTTATATATATATATATATTTATACATATATATATACATATATAACTATATATATATACCTATATATCTATAACCATATATATATATACACATATAGATATATTTACATATATACACATATATATATAGTTTCACATTATTTACCATACGTGGTATCGCGGGAATATCTACACCAGTTGCTGATATTCCCTGATACACGCATACAAAAAGCATGGTTACACACATCTTCCGCCATCCACCT
This sequence comes from Thalassia testudinum, assembly GCA_037157565.1. Lineage (NCBI taxonomy): Eukaryota > Viridiplantae > Streptophyta > Magnoliopsida > Alismatales > Hydrocharitaceae > Thalassia > Thalassia testudinum. The sequence continues at coordinate 35,323,516 of JAZHRO010000026.1, forward strand.
TACACTCCACGCGGCACCTCGTCTTGTTGGTTGCGTCTTTCTAGACGACGACCGACTCGACACCGTGCTACACTCCATCTCCGCCTCCACCCCCACCCCTTTATACATATATAATATATACCTATATATATACTATATTTAATTTATTTCTGTTTCGCTTTCCTATTAGTAAAAAGATCAAAAAATATATATAAAAGAGAAAAGATAATCCTTGACTTGCAGGTACCCTGTCTTGCGAATAGCAAGACCCGTTTTGGAACCCTGATTTGGCTCAAAACCAAGAACCCAATTTTGAGGGTGTGCCTCAAGGATAGGAATTACCAGAAAAAAGTCTAAATAGAAAAACACCAAAAACACAATAAACGAACGGAAGAGATTCGTTGTAGGAAAGGCGTAGAAACTTGACTTGTAACCCCACTTCCTTGAGTTCGACCCTGGGCCTAAAAGTGACCAAGATAAAATCAAGTAAGCCAGGTTAAAAATTTTGTAAGGAGATGGTTAGGTCCGATTTAGGTTAACCACTATACACACTTCAACGATAAAATCATCATATTACGAAACCTAACTGGGTCCGACACCAGCACTCCACATTCTTTTTAAGATTTAAAGGAAAACATCTTCACCCGTGCTTTCAAAACTTGGTGTGCCAACTAAACTTGATTGAATGCACCTAAAGTTGAATCGTAAAAGCTACTAAGCAAGATTTAAACCCTAAAATTCACCACATCCAAAAATAATCTTGCTTGAAAACCATTGGTTGTGCACGCACACACATATCAATCAATCATTAAGGGCACAACTCAGATAAAGGGCCCATCACATTCCAAAGCACATTCAAACCTAACCCTAATTAAAACAGAGTAGACGTTGGCCTTAAGGATTGGACTCGCTCTTCGGAGCCCAGACTGAGATTATTTTCTATTAGTCTGTTTCTACCGTTCAATCTGATGTCTAGCTAGGGGAGCAGAATCAAACGATCGCGGCTGACGGGTACACTAGGAACTAGAGGTGCAAGCCAAAGGAAGAACCTGCCCCCTATTCCCTCCCTCTAATTGGTTGGATTGATCGGAAAGAAGTAGATTAAATTGTTTCTTTATCTCAAGATGGGTTCTAGGAGTCTGTAGGTCTTTAGGCTAGCCCACTTAAGGTCATGTTTGTTTGTTTGCATTGCAGGGTGATGAGTCCATTTTAATGGATTAATATTACGCCTAAGTAAGTTTAATCGTACCGTTTAGGTTTGTTAATAACTACATTAAGTTATAGAATGTTTGCATTCATCATGATTTAAGTTTACATCTATTTTATAGTATTCTATAGCTTAATATGTAATGATTTACGCTTTCATGATTACAAGAATAATATTTGGAAAGAGGAAGGGGAGGAGGGATAATTTCCCCAACACATATCGAGCTAGCCGCAACTCCTTATCTGATCTCCCGCCGCCCTCCCTCAACTCACGCATGTGCAAAGGAGAGGAGTTAAAGAGAGGAGGCGAAGAAAGGAGAGGGCATCTGCATCTTCCCCCCTTACGGGGAATTGCTCCACCACATGCACTGTGCCTATGCCTGCTCCTTCTCCACCTTGTGCGCCTGCAGGCGCGCGCCCATCTCCAACCGCTTCTCCAATCCAAGCACACCACCCACCTCTGCAGACCTGCACCACCAGTGCTCCTCTCCCACGCTGCAGGTGCTCGCGCCATCATCTCTGCCTGCTCCAGCCCTCCTACAGGCGCTAGCACTGTGCCACCTGCTCCCGCAGGGTGCGCCTCTCCAGTCACTGCACCAACATAGCGCCTGCACCTGCGCCCAACCTCTGCAGGCGCCCGCTCCACCTTGCGCGCTCACCGGCCACCGTAGCTAGGCCGACCCGCACAACGCCTCCCTGCAGCGCGCGCCTGCACCCGCCTTCAAGTACCCGCAGGAGCTGTGTCCGCCTCTGCCAGGTCGTGCCTGCAGGCGCACACCTTCGCATGCCCCTCTCCAACCGCGCCTTCACCTGCCAGGCCGCGCCCTACTGCAGTGCACCCTTCCCCTCTCGCCCACACGCCTGTAGGCGCTGCATCGCCTAACCTTGCCCGCTCCCACAGGCGCGCCCTCGTCCACGCGCCCTCCTGCCACACCCACAGGCACGCGCCATCTGCAGCGCGCCCCCCTTCCTCTCCGCAGGCGCTTCACAGCAGCAGGAGCAGCCCCGCAGGTCTGCCTCCAGTGCCTCCTCCAATGTTCTTCTCCTCTGCCGTCCGGCCACCTCCAGCCATCTCCGTCGATGCCGCGGCCTCCATCAGATAGGCCTCATCTTCGCCAACCTCCCTAGCGCATCCATAGCCCCGCCGACGATCCTCCCCGTATGCAAGCAAGAGAGAGCAAATGCTCTGTTTTGTGGGAGATTAAAAATTACATTTACTGCCATTGACACTAGAAATTGATTTTTGATTTATTATCATTTTATTATGGCAAATTGCACATGCACACTCATGCTTTTTGATAATTGCATGTTATTGATATTAACCTGTTTTAAGATTAGTTTTGGGATCAACATGTGCACCAATTTTCTTTAGTATATGTCAAGTGAAAATTACATAAAATCGTCATATATTTATTGAAGATTTCAGTGAGAAAAAATTGCACATATACCCTTATATTTTTGAGTAATTGTGAATCTTCTTTCCATCGCATTTTATGTCGGACTTGACTAGGGATTTCGCACTTGACCGAAAGAATACAAAATAATCTAGAGTTTATTGCAAAATTGCCTCCCTGTGGACACGACCCGCTCTTCTGTGAGTGGTTATTTTTATCGTTGATTAGTCGATTTTTCCACCACTTAAATACTACAACGCAAAGCGGAAAATCGACTCATCAAATTGGCGCCATTGCCGGGGAGGCAACAGACGCAATAGATTCACGTTATTATTTTTTTGAATATTATGAGTTGCGAAATCATTTGATCATTTTTATTATTGTGTGAGGAATTTGACACGGCAACAGGCGCAGCCAAGCGATGACATTGACCCTGAACGATGCGCACGACGGAGACGATCTTTTTGGTGGACCTTGATGCCACCTGGAGGCCAGAAATAGGAACATGTGGGCCTTGATCCCACGCACATAGGCTTATGGAGAAGCCTATTTCTGATTTAGTTAGATTTAGTTTAGATAGACATTAGAATTAAATTACTGTCTTTTGGACCCTTGTTGGGTATTTTTGGGAATGTGTCCCCAGGGCCTCTTTATTTCTTATCGCTCTTGTATGCAAGAGCATATTTTCGGGAGCATGTTCCCATTTATTTAGATTATAGGATTATTTGAACTGCATCTCGGTTAGTTAATTAGATTAGGTATGTTTGTTTATTATTAAAAAATAATAATAAAAAAAATAAAATAAATATTCGAACTGCCTGCTAGAAGCTGCATATCTATAGGACGACCATCTAGGACTGAATGAGCAGCATCTAGTTTATTTTTATTGCATTGCATTCATACATTGCACGAAGAAAGCTGGAGTAAGGTACATCTTCTCTTGAGCATCAATTACCTATCATGCATATGCATTGAACCTAAATCTAATACCACTAAAGTACTTGAATCAATTTAATTCAGTGGTCACTTTAAAAATTGGGACTGCTAAGAGGTTGTAAAATTGTGTGCAAAAGGATCCTGTTTGCGAAATTTCAAAAATCACAACACGATCATATGTTTGCACACTTAAGACACTGTGCACCTCACACATAAGGTCACTAGATAAATTTCTACCTCTACTCTTTTGCACCACAAGGAAAGTTAGTCGGAAATCAACAAGCCTATCCACCAAGTTACTTTGGTTCCTCGTGTGTGGGCTTGATTCGATACTTCCATCCCTTGCATGTAGGTTATAGGCACCAGCGAAGGTTGGCCTAGGAAGCGTAATTTTTTGCAAAACTTGTTTGGCTACCAATTAAACATTTAATTCTAAGACCTTCAATCTACTAAAAATAGATCCCTTTGAATTTGCGTTTGCTTTGACAGTAGAACTCTCTAGGAAGTTTTCTGCTTATATTCTGAATTTTGCTAAATCCTAAGAGAGTTAAAACTGTTTTGCTTAAAGAAATGGATTACCCTTACTCCTATCAGTTAGATTATCAGAGTCAATACTTCCCATCTTTTAATCAGGATCCCATGCCTCGATTGTATCCATCCTTTGATGGGTACATTAACAATTCATGGGATCATTCTTATTCTTATCCTGGGAGTACTGGCTTGATAACTCTCACTTTTGAGCAGAGCCTAGGAGCGGGATTTCCCAACCCTGAAATCCCTACTTCCAGGCAAACACCTAACCCTCACACCCTTCATGATTTTCCGTATCGAGGTTGGACCGATACCCCTAGGCAACCAGAGCCTGAAATTGGCTATCCTCCCCAACCTGATAATAGTAGCCTCTCCTCTTTTATGATAGAAATGCAAAAACAGCAAAAGGAAATGATGGAATCAATGGGAGAGATGTTGAGGAATAGTCAACAGTTAAATGAAGAAATAAGACAACTTAACTACACGCTTCCCAATAGTCCTGATCCCTACCCATATGATCATGATCATGAAAATAATTCTGAGGAACCTAATGACAATAGGGATCCAATTTTATGTAGCTATCACTTAGACTCTCCCAATGAGACACGGCCACTAGAGGACAACGATCATAGTGATTATCCACCTGAACTATATTGGAGTCAAAAGCAAGGGAAGATGGTACCTTTTGATGACCTTGACCCCAATGACAGTATTCTCCTTACCCCTACCAACCCGAGTCAAGGTTGTATTATTCCTATCACTTCCCCTATTGATTATTTGGTGGAATCTCATTCTACCCTTAGTGAGCCTACTCCTGACCCTCCATTTAGGAAATCAACACCTATCATTCAGTATCCTGAGGATTTAAATGCACTCAATGAAGGTGACCCTAACGGAATGGAGGATGAATTAGATCAATTTTGGTCTCAAGGATATGAAGAGTCTTTCAGAGGATGGGGACGCCCCAATAGAGGAACCTGGATTGAAAATCTGGAGTGAACCACAGGGGGATTATTTATCATTTGAGGATTTTCCTCCAGAGGATAGAAATAATATGATTAAATCTAGATTCCTCCCTTCTTTTGAGAGTCATCCTCCATCAAATCAGGAGTTGCTATTAAAGGAGGAAAAATAAAATAGTGAGAAGTCTATGGGAGACTCTCGGGGATAAAACATGTCAATAGAGGATTTATACCCCGAGAAGAATAACAAATTCAGTAATATAAGCTTGCTTCAAAACATTAAGACTGATCCTCTTTTGGGAATAATTGAGGATACTGATCCAACTCCTAATGAATCACATATACACCCGGACAAAAATTTGAGTGAACCAAACAAATTTGGGGATGAGCTGAATGATAATGGTTCTGACATTTTGACCCTACCATCAAAGAGTTGTAATTTGGAGTCTACCCTTGATTCAAATATGACTCCAATCATTAATGCTAGGCAGGGTAATATGCAGTTGCCTACAACTGTTAGGGAGTATACACAATCTGAATCATTGTTGGAATTAGACCTAACACTGACTAAGCCCTCATTTGACTTAACCTTTACCTTCCTACACTACAAACAACCCTTATACTCCCTAACCGATCCTTGGCTCAGATCTCTACTCATGTACATTCTTTCTGGAGAATATATCAGGCCAGTTCATCCTCGGGTAGAATGGCGAATGTGGATTGATGCTTGTACTTTTACTATTGCTATTCAAGGGTTTGAACTAATAATGTGTATATCTTTTAAAACCCATCCTGCTCTGGAGGATCCTTGTTATCCTCCACTTATTCCATTTTGGGAGGTCCCTTTTCATATTCCGTTTATTATTCCTAGACCTCCCAAGGTAGCCAACGAGGTTCTTTGCTTTCATATCTTCTGGCGAGCATTTGGTATTATGTTGCATCATCAGCTCGCCAACATTATTGGCTACCTATTTTCTAGGCCTGCACGGTTACGCATATTTTTAGGGCCTAACTTTTTTTGTTTTGAACCAGACTTATAGGTTCCTTCTAAGTCTGGCTGCTAACATAAAATGCAATGCTTGTTGGGAGGCAACCCAGCAGTCAGAATAACACCGTTGTCAGGTGATGTTTTTCCTTTCTCCTCCTATTTTAATTTTACAATGGGGACATTGTAGGATTTAGGCATGGGGGGTGCATTTGCATTTTGGGAAGTATTCATGCATTTAGGTTAGCATATTAAAAAAAAATTCTCTTTTCTTGAGCTGATTGGGTTAGCCCTAGCAAAATACCTTTGTCATTGGGGGTTTTTCTTCCCGAATTATTTCTTAAATTTAGAATCCAGTGCATTTATTTCACGTACACATAGACTTGGTAATGGATCCTTGAGGAAAACCAATAAGCATTTGTAGTCTATTGAACCCTTGGACAGTTCATAGCAAGGCAAGCATACCATCTTCTAGTAAATCCATCTCATATTTGTGAGAAGAAAGTAGAGAGATTACTGGTGCGCTAAGTCTAGTGCAAGGACTCTTAAGTTTTGGATAATTAGATGATGATACTTCAGAGTTAGGCATAGTTTTCACTCTCTGTTCCTGTGTGCGTACTTTGTGTGAATTCCTGAGAGTCACCAAATACGGCAGATACACAGAGATTGAGTCTTAATAAAGTTATAACTATGGTGGATGGTTACGACCGTCCTTCATAGAGTCCTCGGCTGAAGGAGGGTATTAGTGTCAAAGGTCAGAAATACGTCTGTCCTATCCATTCCTTCCTGGTGTCGAGAATAGACACTTCCACCAAATAAGCCACACAACTTCCTCTTGACCATCATCATCCCTAATAATGCCTTATAAATAAAAGTCCGTATAGTGTTGTGTTGATTGAAAAAGAAACAAAAACAAGAAGAAATAATAAAAAATTAATAAAAAGAAGGAAGAGAGAAAAGAAGAAGAAAAAGAAGAAAAGAAATAGTTATATTACAAAAAAAAAGTCCAAGTTTATAATGTAACACTGTTTCTGAGGCAATAGAATACCTATTTCGTTCCACCAAATATGACCCATACCTACCTTCTAGTATTTATGATCGCTCGAATACTGGTTGAGGACTCTAACTTAGTTCTAGCGTTATTAGGACTTTAATTGAAGTGTAGATGCCATGTGAGGCAACCAAATAGTGAGTACAATTTCTAAATCTGGCGAGATTTGTGATCTCAGAAAGAAAGAAAAGAGGGAGTGCCCAGGAACATCAAGAGAGCACAATTGTGTAGCCTCTCTCAGAGTTGACTTGTCTAATAGTCTAGAGATCTAAAGTTTGTAGTACTAGACTACATGTAGCACCAGATGAGTGTGTGCCACCAAATACAAATCCATTCAACTTGATATCTCCTTCCTAAGCCAAACGCCAGGGTCAAATTACAGATTATCGTCTGCTTTATCCCCGAGGGAAGTAGTTGCCTATCCCAGTAGAAATATTTACCAAAGGTGAAGTACGAACTCCCAATGTGAATTGCCTTTTTCACTTGGATCCGTTACTTAGGCTATTATCACATCACATTTGTCTGGATTTCTAAAGTTTTGAAATAAGAAAAGAAGAAATCTTCTGATTACTTCTATTATTTTTCATTTTTGCTAGGGACAAGCAAATCTTAGGCATGGGAGTATTTGATGAGTCCATTTTAATGGATTCATATTACGCCCAAGTAACTTTAATCATACCGTTTAGGTTTGTTAATAACTACATTATAGTTATAGAATGTTTGCATTCATCATGATTTAAGTTTACATCTATTTTATAGTATTCTATAACTTAATATGTAATGATTTACGTTTTCATGATTATAGGAATAATATTTGGAAAGAGGAAGGGGAGGAGGGATAATTTCCCCAACACATATCCGGCCAGCCGCAACTCCTTATCTGATCTCCCGCTGCCCTCCCTCAACAAACGAGGCCAGAAATAGCTAAGGGATTTGAAAATCCCTTAACTCACGCACACGCAAAGGAGAGGAGGTGAAGAAAGGAGAGGGCATTTGCATCTTCCCCCCTTATGGGGAATTGCTCCACCGCATGCACTGTGCCTATGCTCGCTCCTTCTCCACCTTACACGCTCGCAGGCGCGTGCCCATCTCCAGCCTCTTCTCCAATCCAAGCACACCGCCCACTTCTATAGACCCGCACCACCAGTGCTCCTCTTTCATGCTGCAGGCGCTTGCGCCATCATCTCTGCCTGCTCTAGCCCTCCTATAGGCGCTAGCATCACGCCACCCACTCCCGCAGGGTGCGCCTCTCTAGTCACCGCACCAGCATAGCGCCTGCACCTGTGCCCAACCTCTGCAGGCGCTCGCTCCACCTTGCGCGCTCACCGGCCATCGCAGCTAGGCCGCACCCGCACAGCACCTCCCTGCAGCGCGCACTTGCACCCACCTTTAAGTACTCACAGGCGCTGTGTCCACCTCTGCCAGGCTGCGCCCGCAGGCGCACACCTTCGCGCGCCCCTCTCCAACCACACCTTCACCTGCCAGGTCGCGCCCTACAGCAGTGCACCCCCCCTCTCGCCCGCACGCCCGCAGGCGCTGCATCGCCTAACCTTGCCTGCTCCCACAGGCGTGCCCTCGTCTACGCGCCCTCCTGCAGGCGCGCGCCATCTGTAGCGCGCCCCCCTTCCTCTTCGCAGGCGCTACACAGCAGTAGGAGCACCCCCACAGGTCCGCCACCAATGCCTCCTCCGTCGTTCTTCTCCTCCGCCAGCCAGCCACCTCCAGCCATCTCCGTCGACGCTGCGGCCTCCATCGGATAGGCCTCATCTTTGCCAACCTCCCTAGCACGTCCACAACCCCGCCGACGATCCTCCCCGCATGCAAGCAAGAGAGAGAGCAAATGCTCTGTTTTGAGGGAGATTAAAAATTACATTTACTGCCCTTGCCACCAGAAATTGATTTTTGATTTATTATTATTTTATTGTGGCAAAATTATGCATGCACACTCATGCTTTTTGATAATTGCATATTATTGATATTAACCTATTTTAAGATTAGTTTTGGGATCAACATGTGTTAAGTGAAAATTACATAAAGTCATCATATATTTATTGAAGATTTCAGTGAGGAAAAATTACACATATACCCTTATATTTTTGAGTAATTGTGAATCTTCGTTCCATCGCATTTTATGTCGGACTTGACTAGGGATTTCGCACTTGACCGAAAGAATACAAAATAATCTAAAGTTTATTGCATAATTGCCTCCCTGTGGACATGACCCGCTCTTCTGTGAGTGGTTATTTTTATCGTTGATTAGTCGATTTTTCCACCACTTAAATACTACAACGCAAAATGGAAAATCGGATCACAGGGCACCTTTCTTCCTCCCATTCTGTCATGAATCCTTCCACATCCTAATCGCACTTCCACTCCTACCACTACTTATTCCCAAAATGATTATTATTCCAATTAGACTTATTCTTATCCATCTTCTAGTTGGGATAATCCTGATTGGGAATACAGCTCTGGACCTTGTTGGGGCTCATAGAGCACATTTTTGATAAGAAAAAGCATCGTAGTATAGTGCGTAATACGATCAACAAAAATATTTATAAAGATAACGAGACTTGAGTCCCGGTCGTTTATCTCTGGGAGGCATTTATGCAAATTTGAAATCGATCTTTTTCGCACTACTTGCTTAAAACCGCACACCGGTTTCTAATCATCGAATCAATGTTTGGCCACTTTCATTCTGAACTCTAATTACATGTGCATGTGTTAGATAGATGACAAATGTGAAAGTGTGAGTTTCAGTACACACGATTCTAGTTATGAGGTGGTTGTTTATAGAAAATGTGCTAATAGTTAGATTCTCAATATTTTCAAGTACCGACATGCTGGTTGCAATAGATAATAATTAAAGGCAGGCAACTTTAATCACACAAAATATATTACAATAAGCTCAAGGTGATTCTCAACACAGTTGTATTTATATATAAAAAAATCTTTTATCGATTAATCAGGGTGATTGCAACATGGAACTAGTGGAAAGCTTATAGAGGAAAGCTTGAAAACACAAATCTAGCTAACAGAAAACGATCGCATACATCAATCTATGGAGGGATTTTGCATGCATCATTGGGGAAGAATAAAGAGCTACACTACTAAGCAGTAATAAAAGCATGTAAACTATGAAGAACTAAGCTACTAATCTAGTAGAAATAAGGGCATTCGGAGGTGGGCTCCGATGGCCTTTGAGTTGGCTGAGAGGAGGAGGGGCAGCCAATGGTGCTTAGCCAACCCTTCGAGAGAGGTTGGAGAGGTGATCCATCATCTTAGCATGGAGGTGGTGGTGGCCATGGTGATACTACTCGTGGAGATGGAGTGTAGGTGAATGTAGCTAACCTAAACGGAAACAAAGAGTGAATGAAGCCAAGAATGGATGGGTGCAAATGGCCACCCCTTAGGTCTTTTTATAGACCTAAGGGAGACTCTCTAGAGAAGTGTGGAACTCTCTAGAGAGGGCTCCAAGAGTGGCCGGCCAAGGTAGTTTTTAGATCCACCAAAATTGGATCTAAGAATTGAATGGCTCTTGGTTGCTAATTTTGGCAACCAAGAGTTGCGCCACCTTGAAGAGGGTTCTAAAGAACTCTAGATGGGTGTGTGTGTGTATGGCCATGCCCTATGTGACTAAGTGGTCTAGGTTAGGTCCTAAGGGGTTTGGGTTGGTGTAGGTTTGAAATTAGGGTTGCAAACCCTAATTGCTAAGGGGGAATTGCAATTAAACTTAGCACAAATTTAATTGAATGAGTGTGAACCTAATTGAGAGTGAAATAACTCTATTAGGTTGGGCTTAGGTCAATTGGACTCTCACTGAGTCCAATTGGACTTGTATGGGTTGAGATCTGAGCTCAATTGGACCCTATGAGTCCAATTGACTAGACAATGGTAATTAACTATGATCTAAGTCAAATAGGTTTAGTGAGGACCTAATTAGGTCCTTAAGGAGGTCTAGAGGTGATGTACTAAGGTTAGGGTACCTTAATTTATGTTCCTATGAGGTTAGAATTGGGTTTAAAGAGCTAGAGATCCAAGATCAAGGCTTGAATCTCAAAACAAGGTCTGGAGGGTAGTTCTGGACTTCTGATAAAAGTGTCAGATGACTTATAGTGAAAAATCAGAAGTCCAGACTTCAATTCTGGACATCTAATCAAAGTCAGGAAGGATTCTCGATTCTATCTTGGGTATTCTGCAGAAATTGGACATCTGACTAAGTGTCTGGACGTCCAATAACACTACAGAAGTGGGTTTAAGGTGTGTGGGAGTTGGCTAAGGGTTCTAGATGTCCTATAATTCATCTGGACGTCCAGATAGAGGTTGGAGTTAGGGTTTTAAGGTTTCCTAGGGTGTGGTGACCTAATCTAAGGGTGGCTAAGGCTTGGGGAAACTTCTACGCTATACTAGATCTATGATGGACCTAAGTTCTTCACAATTGATTGCTTTATTCCTACTTAAATAGAATAGCATACCTTAACCCCTTATATTATTGTCTACCACACTTATTCTAGGTCTTCCACTCCAGCTCTACTGCAACACCAGTTATCCCTTATTCTTCTGATCCAGCTTTAGATCCAGCTTCAAATCTACCCTCTGATCAGCTTATTACCTGTAATTGACATAATGCACCTAATCAACACATTATAGCATTATTTTATGCATATCTAAAAGAAAGCAGTAAAGGTACTAGTAATGCTTATGCATGCATGAATTACCCTAACTTATGCTAAGTCCTAGCCTAATTTTGGTCAATTAAGACCTATGATTGCTGCACAATCATACCCCCATGCCTAAATCTTGCTAGTCCCTAGCAAATGCAAGACTAAATTATTCACAAAAGGGTCCCTAAGGGATTGATTATTTTATCAAGTGTATGCCTAGAGATTTTTCTCCTTTTTGTTTTCATCCTATGCTCTAGAAATCCATACAATCGTGAAAGTGTAGCTATGTAGCTTTTGCAACGGATTCGAGTAAAAAACTAATTCACCTCTAAAGCCTGTACTTGACCCCTAGTAAAAATTCTAGCAGGATAGGCGGACTTCTTCCCTTGGGGTATTCAAGATATTCTATGAATTCCACCCGGCTTTAAGCTTAGGTAGAGAATCTTAGAGGGAAAAGATTATATATTTGGTGGCTCACTCTCGACTGGTGTTACATAGAGATTAGTATTTCATAATCTAGATTCCCAGACTATCAAGTAACTCAACTCAAAGAAAGATGAGAAAAACTATGCTTTCTTTTGGTTCCTTTGTATTCATTCTCTCATTCCCTTTTCCTTTTCTTTTCTTTCTTTTTCTTAGAGCTCACAATCTCACCAGATTCACATATATGACTTGTATTTGGTGATCTCACTTGGCATTAACACTTTAATTGAGTTCCTATAACTCTAACACTAAGTCAGAATTCCTCAGCCAGTATTCGAGCGGTCAGAAACACAAGAAATGTGAGTTAAGGCCATATTTGGTGGATCCCAAATTTATTTGGTGGTATTGCCTCAATGCAACTAAATGTTCACTCTTTTCTTCTTTGCTTTTCCTTTCTTTTCTAATTTTTTTCAATTTTTCATCCTTTTCGTCATTTTTTTTCTTTTTTTTTCTTTCTTTTCTTTTTTTTTTCAACATAACAGAACTAGCACACATCATGAGCTTTATTGAGGAGGCATTATTAGGGATTGGTGGTACTCAAAAGACATTGGGTGGCTTATTTGGTGGAAGTGCCTACTCACGACATCGGGAGAGACGGATAGGACGGTGTATTTCTGACCTTGACATCAATACCCTCCTTCAGCCGAGGATTCCGTAAAGAATGGTCGTAACCATCCACCTTAGCCCTAGTTTTTTGAAAACTCGCTCTTTGCGTATTTTCCTTATTTGGTGGCTCTCACAATTCGCAGAAAAATGTATACGCAGGAACCGTGAGCTAAAACTATGCCTAATATCTGAGTATCATCACCTAATTATTTAGGATTCCAGATTCCTTGCACTAATCTTAAAGTACCAGTACACTCTACTCTCATCTCACACTATTTGCTGGATTTTTGGAAAAAATCTGCCTAACTCCCAAAACACTGTCCAGGTGTTTAGGAGAAGAAGCACTGCTTCTTCTCGACAGACTAAAGACGTTTATTAACCTTTACTGTGAATCCATTGCAAATTCTACATGTGTGTGAAAAGTTATACTAGATTCCAGATTGTAGGAATCAACTAGAGGATAAAATCCCTAATGCATTCTCTTAATAAGATAATATTATTCATGGATGCACTATGTATATATGCTATAAACAAGTAACCTCTTATATTCTTACTTCATGAAATTTTCCTTTCGACTTACATTCAGCTTGACCCTAAATTTAGAATAAAAGATGAGCAAGTGAGTCGGAAATGGCTGTTGCGGATTGCTAAAACCCATGCTATTTAAGCCTTTTAAGACATCTGGACTGTGGGTCAGACATCTGGTCAGATGTCTGGACACCTTCCCAGATGTCAGGAAATCAAAAATTTTGAGTACGAGCTCGCGTCTGCATGCGGGCTACGTGCAGACAATACTCTCATTTTCCTTCCCTTCTTCTTCTCTCTCTCCCGCCTCCAGCAAACCCTAAACCCTTAACTTTATAAACCCCTCCCCCCTCTCTCATTCTCCCCACACCAACCATCTTCCTCTTCTTCTCCACTCCAGCAAGAGAGCCAGCGCGAGTGAGAGCACGAGAGCGATGTCGAGGAGGAGCAACATGAGGAGAGGAGGAGAGTGAGTTCGCGAGCTCGCGTGGGAGCTCGTCAGGAGTGCATGGCTGGAGCGACACGCACACGAAGAGGAGGAGTGCGTCGGGGAGTTCATCCCTGACCCTGCTGCAGCTGGAGCTGTAGGCGAGGAGGCGAGGCGTGGCCACGCGCGGTGAGAGCGAGCGGGAGCAGGTTCTGGTTCTGGGTTTTTCCAGAATCAAACATCTGGAGCGACATCCAGATGACGGTGCGGACATTTGGAGGCAGTTCCAGACGTCTGAGGAGAGGGCTTCGCGAAGGCACGTCCTCTTTGCAGATACAGCCATGCAGGTCGCTCCGCTACTACCCTGTTGCATGCCTTTTTGAGGAGATTTGGTGGATTTTGTGTAGGAACTGCTTCGGGAAGGTGTGGGACACACCCTCCCACACATTTCAGATGTTTAGGCGTCGTACCAGATGGCTGGAAGCACTTCTAGACATCTGGAGAGGTGGTCGAACGACTAGAACTAGGTCCAGATAGTCCAGAAGAGTTCCTAGACGTCTGGGGTGGACGCAGAGACTAAGGTATGATACTGGACACTTTTAAGACGTCTGGAAGTTGTTCCAAACGTCTGATTTTGCGTCAGTAACCCTGTTTTGACCCATTTAGGATCCGTTTGAGGTCCGTTTTACGCAAATAGGATACCAATGTGTTCCTTGTGAGTTCCTCTACTTGTTAGAAGGCTTTCCATATTGTTCTGATAGTTCCTTGTGATTGTTTCTTGTTATAGTACTTCATTCCATTGCGGGTTCGGGGCTTGCTGAGGCATGTGAGCCTGCCGTTCAAGCCTCCAATACTCCTGGGTATACTGGTAGAGTGGCTTCCCCTAATTTAATTACAAACCTGAATGCATGTGTGGAATGAATGATTAGAACCTAGGATATGGCATGAATCCTAGGATGAGAAATACTGGAAATGTTTGTATTGGATGAATGAATTGCAGTCTTGAATGAGTAGATAGAAATGATAACAATTGCCTATAAATGAATAACAGCTGCCTGTGAAATATGAAATACTTGTGCTAGTTAACTGTTGCATGTAGCTTTCCTGTTGTATACTTTAAATGACATAATACGAGCTGTATGTATATAAATTGAAAATGGTAATGAGAATGATGAAAATACGAGCTACCTGTGTTTAACTTGAGTATGGAAATGTGAATGATAACAATACAAGCTGCATATGTATAACCTGAGAATGGAATTAGAAATGATGGAACCTAGAATGGCATGGCATGAGGAATATGAGCATGAACCCTATGGGGAATTAGGAGTAGAGCTCCTAGAAATAAATGGAATGGATCTGGAAATGTGAGTGGGGAAGTAAGTTGGCCCTTTAGTATGGAGTACTAAGGAGAGTGACTGTCCCCCTGTTTAGTGCAGAGCGGAGCTAGCCACCCTTGGGTTAGGACCCGGGGTTAGGATTGGCCACTCTGTACTGACTTCTTGGCCCTCACGTACACGGTACCGGGGAGAGCTACTAGTGTAGGGAGAGAGCTAGCCACCCCACAAGGCTCGAGGTTCAGCTAGCTGCCCTACATCGACTTGTTAGGCCAACTAGGCAAACCAGGGTAGTCAAGTGAGGGTGCGCGGATTGTGGAGGGGCGAGACCCCTGTTTGGTTCTTAGGGGCTAGACCCCTGTTACTGAAAGGGCTAGGCCCTATACTGTTCCGTGTTGTACTTTGGGCGCACCCATTAGCGGAAATGACTGACTGTGTGCCAGTGCAGGGTAACTACCCGTGTGCTTATCGCACGTGCCGTAGTCACCGTTACATTTGTCCGTGACCTTGGGGTGGTTGACAGGGTGTAGGATCACCACGGGGGACTCTCCTGGCCAGGAGAGCACCACGTGTGCCTTCTACTCTTCGGAAAAGACTGCAATCAAGATCATTCCCATGAGGAACATTTGAGATCAAGAAACAGACCTGATAAACAAACCAAGTGGTAAAAAGGAATAATTAGTTAAAGAAAGTAATTGAAAAACAGTAGGTACCTGTCCACCTTTGCTGCTTTAGTTAGTTGGTTGCCACTCTACTCAGCGTTTGCTGACATTGTGTGCCCATAACCCCTTTTCAGGTCCAAGTGTTGAGCAGCCAGAGCCTATAGCTGCAGAGGGTGCTAGGCCTAGTAGAGCCCAGTAGTTGTAGCTCTTTTGTTGTACTTGTTTGTAGTTGTGAGTAGACTCTTGTACCTTTATGTTCTGTACTTTTATGTTCTGTACTTTATGTACCTATACCTTGTTACTTTCTACTGTTGTGGTGGTGATATGTACTGTAGCAGTTTTTACTCCTTTACTGCTGTACCTTTTTACTGTTAGTTGCTTAGCATAGTGAATGTGGTTTACTTCCTGCTTTTTGGTTACTTTCTCGTTGGACGACTGGGTCTTGGGATTAGTCGAGTCGGTTCGGTCTCGTGTCCTGTAGGGATTCGGGAACGGGGTCATAACACGGACGATTTCTAGCTTCAATGCGAGCATTGGAGGTGGAGTCGATTGTTCTTTTGTTTATGGTCCTAAGGTACGTTGGACATGCAGCTTCGAGGTTTACCTAAATGTTGGCATAAAAATTTTTAGTTTTGTTGTATCTACCCCCCCATGCCTATGTTCTTGCATGTCCTCATGCATGAATATAAAAGAAAATAAATACAGTAGGGAGTAAATGGGTAGAAATCACCTGTAATTGCTCCTGAAATTATACATTCAGCACTGACCAACCTGACAGTATGTAATATGCAGAAAGAAAATATTCTTAAAGAAAAATATGCTATATATAAAAATGGTATGTATAAGTGATGGTAGAATGTGGGGTAGATGCTGAGTTTAACGCCTCCAGTTGGGTGAAAACTTAATCACACATCCTCAATAAGATGAATGATCTCGTTAGTTGGAGGAGGTTATTGGGCCAAAAATGGCTTGAGGTGCTAGTCATTTACCGTAGATATATGCCCAGATTTTGGGTCCCTGATCTAGACTGCCCCATTAGGATATGGGTGAATCACAACATATGGGCCAGTCCACTTGGACTTGAGCTACCCTGCGAAAGGTTTTAATCATGAATCGAACAACCAGACTTGCTAGTTGGGCGTGAATGCTTTCCTTCGGATGTGGCGGTCATGAAAGGCCTTGGTCTTATCCTTGTACGTTAATGCATTCTCATAGGCCTCCCGCCGGATCTCTTCTAATTCGTTGAGTTGGAGTTTCCATTCTTGACCTCCTGCATCGAGGTCAAGGTTACATTTTCGCACCGCCCAAAAGTTGCAGTGTTCCAGCTCTACAGGAAGGTGATAGGCCTTGCCATATACCATACGATATGGTGACATTTCGAGTGGGGCCTTGTACGCGGTCCAATATGCCTAGAGTGCATCAATTAATTTATTGGACCAGTCCTTTTTGTCTGGTCTAACAGTCTTCTAGAGAATCAGCTTAATCTGACGGTTAGACACTTCAACCTGCCCATTGGTCTGCGGGTGATACGGGGTGGCTATACGGTGATGTACCCCGTATTTCTTTAATAATGACCTGAAGTAGGTGTGGACAAAGTGGCTTCCCCTATCGCTAATCAGAGCGCAGAGTATTCTGAATCTCATGAAGATGATTGTCGTACGAAGGAAATGGTGGTCTTATGATCAGCCCGTCTTGCCGGGATGGCCTCGACCCACTTCGAGACATAGTCAACGGCTAGTAATATGTACTTGAAGCCATGGGAGTTCGGAAAAGAGCCCATAAAATCGATGTCCAAGACGTCGAACACTTCTACAACCATGATGGGCTGGAGTGGCATCATGTCTCTCCTGGTCATAGAACTAACCGACTGGCATCGTTTGCAGTGTTGGGCGTATTCGTGTGTATCTCTGAAAATAGTTGGCCAGAAAAATCCCGACTACAAAATTTTTGCAGCGGTTTTCCGTATCGAGAAATGACCACCACAAGCATCATTGTGGCAAAAGGATAACACACTAGGGCTTTCAGAATCTGGGATGCATCTTCGAATAATCTGATTCGCTCCAATGCGGAAGAGCAGTGGGTCATCCCAAAGGTAGAATTTTGCCTCCGCAATAAATTTGAGTTTCTGGTCCTTGGATAGGTTTGCGGGAATCTTGCCTGCAGCAAGATGGTTCGCAATATCTGCATACTAGGGGAACTTAACAGAGTGAACTGCCAAAAGGGATTCATCCAGAAATTGGTCGTGGATAGGTAGGGAATAAGGAATGTGGACTGGGTCCAGTCTGGATAAGTGATCCGCCACAACATTCTGCTTTCCGGCTTTGTCGTGATTTCAATATCAAATTCTTGTAATAGAAGGATCCATCTGATGAGCCGGGGTTTGGCATCCTTCTTTGCCAACAAATGCCGAAGGGCGGAGTAGTCAGTGAAGATGATGACTTTGGACCCTAATAAATAAGATCTGAATTTCTCCAACCCAAATACTATTGCTAGCAGTTCTTTTTTGGTGATAGTATAATTACGCTGAGCCTCATTTAGCGTCTTGCTCGCATAGTATATGACAAAAGGTTGTTTTTCCTGACGTTGGCCTAAAACAGCACCGACGGTAAAATCAGAAGCGTCGCACATCATCTCGAAATCAAGCGACCAGTCGGGTGGTTGGAGATATGGGAAATCAGAGACTGCACTTCGTAAAGTCTCAAAGGCACTGAGACAAGAGGTGTCAAATTCAAATGGGGCATCGGTAACAAGGAGATTCGTCAAAGGTCGTACAATTTTTGAGAAATCGCGTATAAATCTCCAATAGAAGCTGATGTGACCCAAGAATGATCTGATCTGCTTGACCGAGCTAGGTGGCGATAAGTGGGAAATAATCTCAGATTTAGCTCGATCGACCTCGAGTCCATTTTTAGAGAGCATGTGCCCTAGTCCTATGCCATCCCTCACCATGAAATGGCTTTTATCCTAGGATAGTACTAGGTTTACCTTAATACATCGTTTCAGGATTTTGGTGAGGTTATCAAGACAAGATGCGAAATCATCTTCGAAAATGGAGAAGTCATCCATGAACACCTCCACATAGTCCCTAATCATGTCAAAGAAGATGACCATCATACAATGCTGAAATGTTGTTGGTGCGTTGCAGAGGCCAAAGGGCATCCGCTTGAAAGCGAATGTTCCAAAGGGGCATGTGAATGTGGTCTTGTCTTGATCTTCTGGGCTAATCGTTACTTGATTATACCCATAGTATCCATCCAGAAAGAAAAAGAAACTCTGTCCGGTTAACCATTCCAAGATCTGATCAATGAAAGGCAAAGGAAAGTGATCCTTCTGGATAGCCATTTTCAGTTTCCTATAGTCGATGCAGACTCACCATGATGTTGCAGTGTGGGTCGGGATGGATTCACCTTTATTATTTTTCACTACAGTGAGTCCTGCTTTCTTGGGCACTATCTGGATCGAACTCACCCATTGGCTGTCAGAGATTGGGTATACAATACCTGCATCTAGCCATTTGATGATTTCCTTCTTAACAACCTCTAGCATATTCGGGTTTAGCCTTCTTTGAGGTTGTCTCGAAGGTTTCACCCCCTCATCCGTGTAAATGTGATGAGTGCAATATGAGGGGCGAATACCGCGGAGATTAGCAATGCTCCACTCTATAGCAGCCCTATGGTCTTGTAGCGTAGAAATCAATTGATGTTCCCATTCTTAGGTTAAGTGGGCACTAATAATGACTGGGTATGTCTCACTTTCTCCCAAGAACACATACTTAAGTGAGTCAGGTAAGGGTTTCAATTCAATCATGGGTTGGTCAGAGTTAGAAATGGGAATAGGAGGAGCAAACTTGAAGGTGGGAATCTGATGATCCGTATGCATGTGAATTCCCACTGATTCGCGACTTGTGAGATAGTCAGTTGTGACTGCATTAACGGGAAACCCGTTAGCTGTGGTCACGTCTTCTTGTAACAACAAGGGCGATCCAGTAGTGTATGGATCAGGCTAGCTAGATTCAGGGGTGCTGTGGTCAGAAACATACCCTAAACAGTCGGATCCTCGGGGAGATATGTGCAGTGCAGTGGTCTCAGTCCCGTGTGGATCGAGGTGCAAGAACCCTGATAGTGCAGACGAATGAGACATTGGGTCGTCACAAAGGAGCCCAATGTTACCATAGTATGCCGAATCTTCATCTTCACCATCCTCCTCTATAAGATCACAATCAAAATTCCTTGATGCCCTGAATATGTCAAGTCGAAGTCGTTCATTACCTAGGGCTATCTCCATACACCCGGATGCACAATCAATGTTTGCTCAGGCTGTCACTAGAAATGGGTGACCCAAAATGAGTGGAGCATCTCGGAGATTAGGACCTCCATATCGAGAACAAAAAAGTATGCGGGAAAGCAGAATTCGTGGACTTTTACAATTATGTTCTCAACCACCCCCCTCAGTGTTTTTACTAATCTATCAGCCAGCTAAATCGTGACCGAGGTAGGCTTTAACTCTCCAAATCGAAATCGATCAAATACGGCAGTGGGAGTTAGATTGATGGATGAACCCAGATCTAGAAAGGCCCGATCAAATGGAGAATCCTGCAAGAAGTAGGATATGAGTGGGGTACCAGGGTCTTTCTTTTTCGGTGGCAAGTCGGCTAGAATCACGGTGCTAGCCTCTTTTGACAGTACCACCTATCATCCAATTCTAGGCTGTCGCTTTGACGTACAATAGTCCTTGAAGAACCTGGCGACAGTGGGGATGTGATCTATTACCTCGAGGAGGGGGACTTGAATATGTACTTCCTTGAACATTGACTTCAGGTCCTCAAAATTCCGCGTGTCCTTTTTTCATACTACATTTCACGTCAGAGCCTCAGGAAAAGGGACGGGAATCTTAGGGTCAAGTGGCCTCTTACCCTTATCTGCCGTAGGTGGCTCCTGAGATGAAGGAGTCGAACCCACCTGCGGCGAAGGGTGAGAAAAATCAGGACCCGCCTGCCTATGTGGTGGGTCGAATGTCTTCCTTCCACTCCTCAATGAGACAACATTTGCATCTACTTGCTATCCATGAGGTGGTGGGGGAGTGGAAGGGGCAGAGTATGCGGGGTTCTGCATCAAAGGCGACTGGCCTTGAGCATAACCAGGTGGTGCAAGAGGCGTCTGTAATATGGAGTGTGCCTGTCCTTATGGTGCCTGAAACCTAGGCAGGGCGCCTTGGTTCTGCTCATACCGAGGGTTCGGGATGGGTTGGGAGGGCAAGGCTCCCTGAGTCCTATGCTCCTGCAACAGCTGGTTTTGCGTGTTCTGTATAGTCAGTATCTGGTCAGCCATCGCCTTCATTATCTGCAAGCTATTCTGTGTAGATTTCCTCATCGATTCTTGCAACTCCTCTTTCAGTGCCTCCAAAGGATTAGCTCGCTTTGGAGGGTGACTAGCAGCTTGGTGCAGCGACTGGTATATAGAACGGGGTTGCTGCTGCTGAGACGGGAATGGCTGCTGCTTAGGGTATGTGTTTTGTCCACTCCCGTATTGCCTGGTTTGGTAGTGTGAATCTTGATGTGGTCTCTGTGAGTTACCAAACCAGGAGAAGTTCGGATGCTGGCGCTAACTAGGGTTATACGTCTCTGAATATGGGTTATTACACCCGTATCCTTGAATAGCACTGACGTCCTCGTAGGTTGAAGATGTCTGAGACGTATATCCATCAAGGGGATACGTATTATAGTCTGCGGGTGGTGCGTAACCCTGGTCATATGGTGCCAGATCGGGTTTGTTTACAGGATCTTGATATGCAGGATCTTGTAAATAAGGAGAAGATGCATCCCGAGTGAGTAGATTAACTCGAGCAGGGGGGCTCGGGGTGCATAGGAGGGTCTTGGAGCAGCAGAGTTTAGGTCAGATTGACCCTAACTAATTTAGTCAATCTTTTTCTCGATCAGGTTTATTCTATCCAGCTGCTTGACGATTATATCCATGTCGGCTCGAATAGACTCGGTGTAAGCCTCATGGACACCAACCCGCTGCTGACCAGACCGCTAGAACTGGTTCATGGACGCGGCATTCATCGAGTTCTCCACTAAATATTCGAATAACTCAAATGCGTTGTTCTCATCTTTCGCGAGGAAATTCCCACCACTAGATGCATCGGCTAGATACCGATGTGTGTCATCCAGCCCATGGTAAAAGATTCGAGTTAGGTGCCATCTGGGTATACCATGGTGCAGGCATTTCTGGAGGTCATGAAATTGGTCCCAAGCGTCATGCAACTTCTCTCCAGCTCCTTGGGAGAAAGTCGTGATCGCACGCCTCATCGCTTTCGTTCGACCGATCGGGAAGAACTTTTGCAGGAATTCACATCGTAATTCCAGCCAGGTTCCAATTGGCTTCCCAATGGTCTTGAACCATTATGAAGCTTTGTCCCTTAGAGAAAATGAGAAAAGCTACATTAGAACAATCCCAAGATCAATATTCCTGGGTCGAATCGTTTCTTCGAGTCGACTTAGGTCCTCTAAGTGCTGGAACGGATCTTCGCTTGAGTTTCCGTAAAAATGACTGCTGATCAAACCGATCACATTGGGTTTGAGCTCAAACGCATCTCCGCCTATGGGAATCCTGACTAAGGGTGCGACGATCGGTGCAGCTGGATCATAGAAGTCCCGAAGTTGTTCTCCTCACGGTGGATGCTGCATTCTTTCAAGCGTCATCAAAATACGGTCCATGCTCTACTGATCTAGCTGCACCAATCTTCTGATTCAACAACCCGGGCCTCCAGACGAGCCATCGGGTCCAGATTACCAGCGTCCTGACCCGATCTAGGTCTAGATCCAGGATTAGCCATTGTGGCTAAGGGAGTAGAAGAAGTGGGGGAGAAGATGGTCCTGGCGAGGTGACTCACCTCCTTGGGAGCAGCTCCCAAGGTCCAACCAGTTGAGGTCTAAGTGACCTCCTTCCTTGCATACACCACCCAACCCCTGGGTTGGTGTAGCCAAGCCCG